>JASPKZ010002687.1:0-1200000 GCA_030220185.1 Diploptera punctata | reverse complement strand
ATCAAATCTTTAGAGGATAAAGAAGGCCTATAACTCCAATGGTATTGATAAGCTGTTAGTTTATGCTGATGATTGTGTAGTACTAGTGAGCGATAGCAAGGACGATACTAAAGGCCACAACGGCACGCAACACTACCTGAGTAAGACCAAGAAAGAAATTGGGACAGGAAGTAAATATCAATAAACTTAAATATATGGTCAACACGTAGAAATGCATTATATAATGAAAATGGACAGATAATGACAAATGAGGGAAATTTTGAGATAGTGGCGAATTCTATTCTAATACCTAGGAACAAATAATCACAAATAGGATTGAGATTGCACCAAAGAAATTACCGATAAGGGCTGCAATTCTCGTAAATATGCGTGCTATTATGCATTACGAGGTCTCTTGACGTCCCAATCCTTACAGAAAAAGTTAAGCTGAAAATATATAAAACTATTATCTACCAGTTATATATATGGATGCAAAACATGGACTCTTACTTTAAGGGAGAAAAGGCGATTAAGATATTTGAGAATAAAGTTCTTAGGAAAATTTTTGGACCAAAGAGAGATAAACAGACAGGTGAATGGAGAAGACTGCATAACAGTGAATTACATGGTCTTTATAGGAAGTCAGATATAATGAGAGGAGTTAAGTCTCGTAGACTGCGATGGGGAGGACATGTGGCACGAATGGGAAATGAGAGACGTGCATGGAAACTTCTTGTAGGAAAACCAGAGGGAAAACGCCCAGTTGGTAGACCAAGAATGAGGTGGAGTATAACATTAACTGTAATTTGAGGGAAGTAGATTATACAGGGAATTATTTTAAAACATTAGCTCAGAATACGAATGTATGGAGAGCTTATGTCCGCGCGGCCATGAACTCACGGGTTCGATAGTGCCAGTGAGTTAGTTAGTTAGTTAGTAGGCCCTATCACTATTAGAGCGTTGTGTGTTTTTAGTGTGAAGAAATTTATTTACAATGTTACAAATGTTAACAATAATTCCCTTCTGCATCTATATGTAAGCCTGTTTGATTATAGAAGTTCAGTGTCTTACTTACTTACTTACTCACTGGCACTATCGAACCCGTAGGTTCATGGCCGCGCGGACATAAGCTATCCATACATCCCTATCCTGAGCTAATGATTTCCAATCATTCCTGTATAATCTACTTCCCTCAAATCATAGTTAATGTTATTCTCCCACCTCATTCTTGGTCTACCAACTGGGCGTTTTCCCTCTGGCTGTCCTACAAGAAGCTTCCATGCAAGTCTTTCATTTCCCATCAGCACGGGGAATCTTAAAATAATTACGATATATATGTTTAATTATTTTTTATTTTACTTATTCACTAATCATAAGAAGTGCATTAATTTTCGTATTTCAGCTCATTTATGCCAAGAATATCGGGATGAGTAGATTCCAGGACAACGCCGGGTAAGCAGCACGGGGTATCTAAAAATAATTACGATTAAATTTATCCTTTTACTAATTTAACTAAACATAAAACACATTAATTTTCGTATATCAGCTCATTTATATCAAGAAGATCGGGATATGTAGATTCCAGGTTATGCCGGATAATCAGCACGGGGTATCTAAAAACTATAAATTTATAATTATTTTTCCTTCTACTTACTCAACTAAGCATAAAAGCACATTAATTTTCATTTATCTAGCCGTAGCAGCGCACGCCGGGTATTAGCTAGCATTCAAATAAATCTAAATCAAGAGCTGTATATACGACTCAATATTGTAACTGTAATATAGGCTGTAATTATTAAATGGTACGGACATGTAATCAGAATGGATGGTAGTACAATAGGCCTATGTTAAAAGACATTTAGAAGGAAACTAGGATGCAGAAATAGAGGATGATCTAGATTGAGATGGCTCTATGTTGGTAAATGACACATAGTTTAGGAGTTATACTGAGGAAGAATACGAAGAAGAGAGAAAAATGGGCTACCTTCGTTACGGTGACGCCAGCAAAACTATAGCGTACTAAGAATGAAGAAGTCTAAATTCGTTATTTCCATCTATTTTACCACAAAATTAGCACTATTTATTTTGAATTTTTTTTTCTGAGCGCTGGATTCTCATTGTAATTAGGAATGTAAAGTAAAGTGATCCCACAACAGGCCCGGAGGCCCTTGGGGTAGTAGGAAGTTAAGCCTCCCACTTTTTCTAGACAATCGGCATTTTACGTCAGCCCTGCGTGACGGCCGCCTTTACCCCCAGAACAAGCGCCTGGTACTCATTTCCGTTAGAGGCTGAATCGACCCCAGGGCCATAGTGCCGCTAGAGGGTTGTAGATCAGTGCCTTAACCACTACGCTACGGCGTGCCCCAATTAGGAATGTAAGTTTAAATATATAATTACCAACTGTTTAAAAATATTCAGAAATATAATTAGGCCTATATAGACTATTTAACACATGCCCCAAATGGGAGTCAATGACCAATCATGTTCAAATAATTTTGTTTTACAACCAATGACAGTCGTGTTTCACCTCGCTCTTTATCAATTTCTCTTTACCACCTTCTGTTTTTGTGATGAAGAGAGTTTCTCATTTGTATTGTTCTGAACAGGTCAGAGCATTATTTTACAGTGACTGACTCTCCAACAAATACACTGTATATAACAAATAATAAACAGATTCCTTCGAACTTCACATTTCATAATTGTGTGTTCAATAATTGCATTTTTAAATAATGACTTTACTGAGTTGTTTACTAAAAAAAATGAATAACCTATAATGTTGGTTATACTTACAATATACAGTTTGTGTTTCATTTGTTCTCCACTAGGGTGCATTCTTACAATATTGCGATCCAGTGGGTTATCGCTGATTGCGATCCTATTTGGCAATAAATAATATGAACAAGTTGCAGTGAATAAATAAATGATACATAACCAATCATTTCCGATTTGTTTTCAAACGTCGCCTTTTACATAAAAATATATAAATATTTTAAAATACCGGTAACTGTATTTATATAGCCCACCGCTGTGGTCTCGAGGTTGCGTGCTGCCTTGTCACGCAGCGGGCCCGGTTTCGATTCCCGGTTGGGACAGGCTCCTGGGTAAGGTTTTTTTTCGGGATTTTTCCTGATCTGTAAGACAAGTGTCCGGATGCTTTGGGCCCAATGGTCCCCGAAAATCATCCGGCCATCACCATCACTCTTATCATTATCATCACCTTCTTATCATTATCCTACGCCGGTGTGGAAAGCAACGGGAAGCTACCACACCTATAATTCCCTAGTAAAGCTGCAATGTATGGCATGAAAATGCTATGATTGCAGTGAAAGACCTGCCCTCGGGCAGAATACTATGGATGGATGACTTTCGATCAAACAGCTTAATTTTATTCGTTAAATAATCCCAACAAATGCCTTTCTTGATTTCCATTTTATCGATGATTAGAAAATCAATCGTGGCATTACTTATGATAAAAATATAAGTAGTAAACTAAAATGCAGTGTAGGCCTACATAAGGCGCAATTAATTATTAAACAGCGACACAATATCTAACAGCTGATGTTTTATCTCTTACATAAACGACTCAAACAAATTGTCTGTATGAAGATAATATATTCACAATTTTCAAGCAAAGCTTCCGTTATTCAAAACACAAGTTAATAATATTTTACAATGAAACAACGAAATAGTACGAACAATACGGATTAAAATGTATATTTTCATTGTATTGGGATACATTTTAAACGCGGAAATATATTAATTTCATTAAAAAAAAAAGAGCGTGCGCTTGATTTTGATGTCCCTATGTCTATAATTCCTATTATAACTGCAAAAAGAGATCTTCTCGCTTTCCTTCCCAATTCCCAAAACTCTTCCATAATTCTGAAACTTTCCCCTCGAACACGACTTTTTTTCACACGATTCTAATCACAAACCACCCAAAAGACAAAAACACACCTCACTAAAACATACTTATCTGATCCAAGAGGTAAATTTTTAAAAAGTCCCTAAAGCGACCGTTAAGTGTTTTATTACGTTAACACTTCAGACACACACACACTGTAGCTTTTACAACAATTAGTTATTTTTACGTGCATTCTTATGTTAAAATTAATTAATATTAGTTCCAGAGGATATGAATGCATGTTTTGCATATCTGACTTCACTAGTTGATTGGCCTTAATTCTGGCAGTTTAAGTAAAGTTATTACTATTAATTATTATTATTATTATTATTACTATTATTATTATTATTATTATTATTATTATTATTATTATTATTATTACAGTTATTATTATTAATGGAAATGGATTTCTTGAGGAGAGCAGCAACACGTTCAAAATTAGAAAAAAATAAGAAATACTGTCATACGAGAAAAAATGAATATTGGATATTAAATTGTAGATTATTTAATAGGCTATAATAATAAAAATAATAGCTTTATTTTACCTGGCAGAGTTAAGGCCTTGTCTACCACTCAAACAGGTTTAAAAAAAATAGTCTTACATCTAAATTACAATATGTTATGAATACAATACAATTAATATTTATAATGTATTTTGATTTACTCTAAATTTAACGAATTAAATATATAATATGTAAAAGTAAAGTGATCCCACAACAGGCCCGGAGGCCCTTGGGGTAGTAGGAGGTTAAGGCTCCCACTTTTTCTAGACAATCGGCACTTTATGTCAGCCGGGTTGTCAGCCCTGCGTGACGGCCGCCTTTACCCCCAGAACAAGCGTCTGGTACTCATTTTCATTAGAGGCTGAGTCGACCCCAGGGCCATGGTGCCGCCAGAGGGTTTGGGTCAGTTTAAAAATCCTGACCCCAACGGGACTTGAACCCTGGACCCTCCGGCTTGTAGCTCAGTGCCTTAACCACTACGCTACGGCGTGCCCCCTATATAATATATACAAGATATATAAAAAACGAGGAAAAGATTAATGCCATAGTATAAAATTAAATAAAGAGAAAAATTAATTATTAGACAACAGGTAACTGTATAAGCGTGACTTAAAGGTGCCAAGTGTTTTACTTACTTACTCACTGGCACTATTGAACCCGTAGGTTCATGGCCGCGCGAACATAAGCTCTCCATACATCCCTTTCCTGAGATAATGCTTTCCTATCATTCCCTGTATAATATATTTCTCTCAAATCATAGTTAATGTTATTCTCCCATCTCATTCTTGGTCTACCAACTGGACGTTTTCCATCTGGCTTTCCTACAAGAAGCTTCCATGCAAGTCTTTCACTCCCCATACGTGCAACATGTCCTGCCCATCGCAGTCTACGAGACTTAACTGTTCTTATTATATCTGGCTTCCTATAAAAACATGTAGTTCATTGTTATGTAGTCTTCTCCATTCACCTGTCTGTTCATATCTCTTTTTGGTCCAAAAATTTTCCTAAGTACTTTCTTCTCACATACTTGTAATCTCCTTTCCTCCCTTAAAGTAAGAGCCCATGTTTCGCACCCATACAACATAACTGGTAGAATAATAGTTTTATATATTTTCAGTTTAACGTTTTTTTAAAGGAGTTGGGACATCAAGAGTCTCTGCAATGCATAATAGCATGCATTTCCAGAATTGAGCCTATGTTTAATTTATTTGTTCATCTCATTCCAATTTGTGATTATTGTTCCTAGGTATTTGAATTCAGCCACTTCTTCAAAATTTCTCTCGTTTGTCATTAGCTGTTCATTTCCATTATATAATGAATTTCTAATTTCTACGTGTGACCATATATTTAGTTTTATTGATATTTACTTCCAGTCCTAATTTATTAGTGTTACTCAATAGTGTGTGCGTGTTGCCATTTAGTATCTCCTCGCTATCGGCCAATAGTAGTATATAATCAGCATAAACTAACAGCTTATTAATACCATTGAGTTGTAAGCCTTCCTCATTCTCTAAAGATCCGATGGCATGCTCTAGTACAAAATTAAACCGCAGAGGAGATAGTGCATCTCCTTGCTTCAACCCATTCTGGAGTTCAAAAGTGTCCGACAACTGTTTGCCTACACGCACCCTACTATTTGTGCCATTTAGACACATTCGTACAAGTCTAACTAAATGTGTTTAGGAATTCCAAACTCCAGCAGGATACTATAACTTCTCCCTCTTAAATGAATCGTATGCTTTTTTGAAGTCTACGAAAAGTTGATGTACAGTACCATTATATTCCCATTTATTTTCTAAAATCTGTCTTATACTAAAAATCTGATCTGTTGTAGACCTGTTGATTATTGAAGATATAAACAATTAAATTGGTATGGGCATGTACGACGAATGCAAGAAGAAAGGTTACCCAGGAAAACATTGGAATGGTGTCCGCCTGGAAGAAGAAAGAAATTAAGTCCTCGAAACTCGTGAATGCAAGAAATAAGAAATGGAATGAAAACAAGAGGACTGGGGGATATGGAGTGGATGGATAGAGACGAGTGGAGAAGGAAAATAAAACTTTAGGTACAGAAATATGTGTAACATTGAAAATCTGTATATAAATAAAATAAATAATAATAGTAAATATTATAATTCATTATAATAATAATAATAATAATAATAATAATAATAATATTATTATTATTATTATTATTATTATTATTATTATTATTATTAATATTTCGTCCACCTCTATGGTCTCGGTATAAACGTCGTTCTTCCTACGCAGCGGGCCTGGGTTCGATTCTCAGTCGAGAGAAGTTCCTGGGTGAGGTTTTCTTGTTATTTCTCTCACGTGTAAGGCAAATGTCAGAATAATATAAGGCACAAATGGTCCTCGAACATCAGCTGACATCACAATCTTCCATATGATATTTGCCTTGTTTAGTAGGCCTATGAACGTATGAGTTAATGGTGTGCCTTCTTTTTTTATATTAATGTTGCCCCGGAGGTGACCTTGGCATTTTTCAGATCACTCATCCGGTGAGGTCCTCAATGCCCTTGTGTGGTCAGAAAACAAAGTGCATGATCCAGAGTTTCAGGTCCCAGTGGGGCACGAAAAAGTGCCTACAAAGGGAGATAAAAGAGAGGGATTACTATTATCTCGTTGTTCTCAACTTATGTAGCTACAACAAGACTGAGTGGACTCATTTACAGATCCTATTCTCTAGAAAAAAAAATAATAACACAGAATCGAACTCGGAACGCCCGGGATGTTAGTCAAACCTGCTAACCGTTACGCCATAGAGGAAGTCTACACTCAGCATCGAAGTCCCACTTGCCCACAGTGAAATTCTCTTCTAGAGGTCGTTCACTAACGAAGAAGCACGCACCTACAAAGCTCGCGCAGGTAAACGTAGGGTCTTGGGGAAACGATCCCTATCAGCAGACTTGTCCGTATCTGCAAAATCATGGTTACTAGTCATAATGAAAATATTAACCCTGAGTAGGAAATGATTATAATAACTATGTACCACGTGAAATTCCTTAAGGGCACCCGGTATTAATTTCATTGCAATTTGGTTTAAAAATGTGGCATACACTTTTTTTTTTTTCAGTTTTCTTAAGTTATGTGTATGAAAATTATGTCACTAATTAATCAAGTCTTTCTGAACATAATGACACTTTGGTTAACTTTTTAGACATATTTCTTTATAAATAATTTAAAATACAAAAAAAAAAATAAAATAAAAAATCCATTTTGTTAAAAGTATTGTCAATTTTCTCACAAACTACTTTCCAATTGTTTCCAAAATTTAGTATGTTATTGTCCATTGTTCATTTGACAATAATAGAGTTTGCTTGTGTTCAGATATGGATTGTATTTATTTTTTTAATTAAAAATTTCAGGTTCATAAGAGAACCTCAAGTCTGAATAAAAGGCTTCTGTGCAACATTTATCCGCCCTTCATCCATCCAATAATATCTTAGTTGCCTATTAGATGTTCCATTGAGGGGATGTGCTAACCACATATCACTTGTTGACATGTGTGGGTAACTAAGCGTATCTAAATTAGCTTGGTTAAGAAACTCCCGATAGAGAGCGGCCGTGTACCCACGCGGGACGTACGGGGTACATATATACAATAATGCAATAAAGTTAAATATGATTTAAATTAAACCCAATAAAAAATGTATATACACAAGAACAGCTCCAACCTACTATACATGGAATAAAATTACAGAGATAGTAATAAGATATTAGGTTAGAAATACTGATAAATCATAATACTATTTTTATTAAATAAATGAATAACAAATTATTAATTGTTCAAAAATATTATCAGTGAGATGTTTTTGTCAGTTAGTTAACAGAGAAAATTAAGTTTTCTTTCTGAATGAAGTTATAGTTTCTCAGTCTCTGATATAGGTGGAAGAGAATTCCATGTTCTAGCAAGAGAAACTATAAAAGATTTTGAAACAAATAGGTAGTGTGATGACGACAATGTGCTGAACGGATCGTGTGACTAATTTATGTGCATCACAGAGTCCAAAGAAGTGGTGGTGATAAGGAAATGATGTATGTGCTAGTTTATAGAGAAGATATAGGGATTGGACGGTTCTACGATCTTGAAGATACGAGAAATCTTCCACTTAACACCGCAATATAACATCACCTTATTTCTAAAACCGCGCAAGTCTAATTCAACAACATTTTCGAAAATGCATAAAAACATTTTTTAACATTACTTATAATTTTGTAATTATGTTTTTAATGTCATGTTTTAAATGTTTAAATTAAAAATAAGACATTATTTTATTTTTATACAGATTTTCATCCACTCCATGTCCTCCAGTCCTTTTGCTCTTATTTCTTAACATAATTAACAAGATAATAAACAATGCCAAAAAAGTTTTTATGCTCTCTTGAAAGATTTGTTAAATTAGACTTACGAGGTTTTAGAAGTAAGATGACGAAAACTAATATATTTTAGACAGACAGTACACTATTTTGGTATTGAATGTGACACATTCAATTGCCTGTACCGTACACTACCCGCAGTCAAGGGGATGAAACTGGTCTTCTGCGCATCTGAGGCCATGCTTCAAACTTGATGGAACGGCCTCTATGCAGTAATGGTATTATTTGACTACATTTTGTCTCTTATTGCAGACTTACCTGTATTCTCGTTTTCATAAAGTTCTAATATTCCTTGATATGCAAAACATTTTGTATACATTGTTATTATTATCATCATAATCAACATAGTACATTCACGAATTTAGGTCATTTGTTGACCTGTTTCGGCCTCAAGAGAAACACCATTCAAAAGTATTTTGAGAGGGCGTGCTGGTCTTCTTCCACCTACTGGTTGCTATCTTAACATTTGTTTGGGTATCCTGTGATATTCCATTCGATGAACATGTTGCATACATCTTGACTTACAATCACAAATTTTTTTTTTAAAGCTTCCATGTGTAATTCTTCTAAGATGTCTTCATTTTTTTTTGTGATCTAGTAGTGTGTATCCTGCAGTCCTCTTATCCTTCTGTTTCAATGTCCATAATTCGCTACCATACAAAATAGTTCGAAGAGCCAGTGTTTTGTAAAATTTTAGTCTTGAATGTTTTTGGACTAACTGTGGCTTGAAGATAGACTTTATTAACCCTAAAATCCTTTAAAATTTTGATATTTTTTGCATTTTTTGCATTTATTATTATTATTGTTTTGTTATTATTGTTATTATTAATATTATTATTATTATTATTATTATTATTATTATTATTATTAACCCCAGGGGTAAAGACCCAATGGAGAACCACATCAGAGATGGTTGGTGACCATAACAGGATATCTAGGTCTATTACTTGACAGTACTAATAATAATAACAATAATAATAATAATAATACGTTATTATATATAATATAATATATTACGTATAATAATAATAATACTATTATTATTATTCCTCCATGGTATCTTTATCCTGTCGTGGTGTAGAGGCTTGCGTGCTTAAATGACCTCGAGAGCTATTCCGGCGGTAGCATTGCTGCCAAAAGGGTTACCCATGCCGGACAGGTCGAAGGCGATAAGCCAGACGAAAAAAGTACCTTGGTCGAAAGAATGACGATCTTTCACCGTAAAAATACAACCATCAAGAAACGCGGATATGGGTTCCACTGGGATAAGCTTATGTCCGCGCGGCCATGAACCTACGGGTTCGATAAAGACAGTGAGTTGGTTATTATTATTATTATTATTATTATTATTATTAGTAGTAGTAGTAGTAGTAGTAGTAGTAGTAGTAGTAGTAGTATCAGCTCTTCCAGATGAATGGAAAGAATCGATTATCGTACCAATTTATAAGAAAGGAGATAAAACTGATTGCAACAACTATAGGGGCATCATATTAGTTTCAACTTCGTACAAAAATCTAACATATATTAGTAAGCAGACTTACTCCTTATATTGATGACATTCTAGGACATTAGTGTGGATTTAGAAGAAACAGGTCTACAACAGATCACATTTTTAGTTTAAGACAAATTTTAGAAAAGAAATGGGAATATAATGGCACTGTACATCAACTATACGTAGACTTCAAAAAGACATACGATTCAATTAAATGGGAGAGTTATATAGTATCCTACTGGAGTTCGGAATTCCTGAAAAGTTAGACTGATACGAATGTGTCTAAATGGCACAAAGAGTAGGTTGCGTGTAGACAAACAGTTTTCGGATACTTTTGAAATCCAGAATGAGTTGAAGCAAGGAGATGCGCGATCGCCTCTATTTAATTTTGTGCTAGAGCATGTCATCAAATATTTAGAGGATGAAGAAGGCCTACAACTCATTGTTATTTATAAGCTGTTAGTTTATGCTGATGATGTAGTACTATTGACCGATAGCGAGGATATACTAAAGGCCAACACGCACACACTATTGAGTAATACTAAGAAATTGGAAGTAAATATCAATAAAACTAGGTAGGCTACATGGTCACACATAGAATTACATTATATAATGGAAACGGACAGCTAATGAAAAATTAGGAAAATTTTGAGGATGTGGCTGAATTCAAATACCTAGGAACAATAATCACAAATAGGAATGAGATGAACAAGGAAATTAAACATAGGCTCAATTCTGGAAATGTGTGCTATTATGCTTTACAGAGGCTCTTTATGTCCCAACTCCTTTCAAAATACGTTAAACTGAAAATATATAAAATACTACCAGTTATATTATATGGAGGCGAAACATGGACTCTTACTTCAAGGGAGGAAAGGAGATTACGAGTATTTGAGAATAAAGTTCTTAGGAAAAATTTTGGACCAAAGAGAGATGAAGAGACAAGTGAATAGAGAATACTGCATAACAGTGAACTACATGGTCTATATAGGAAGCCAGATATAATAAGAACAGTTAAGTCTCGTAGAGTGCGATGTGCAGGACATGTAGCACGAATGGGAAATAAAAGACGTGCACGGAAGCTTTCTATTAGGAAAACCAGAGGGAAAACGCCCAGTTGGCAAAACAAGAAGAGGTGGGAGAATAACATTAACTATGATTTGAGGGAAGTTGATTATACAGGGGATGATTGGAAAACATTTCCTCAGGATAGGGATATATGGAGAGCTTATGTTCGAGCGGACATTAACCTACGGATTTGAAAGTGCCAGTGAGTTCGTTATTATTGTTGCTTTTATTATTTTTATATTGTTGTTATTAATATTGTTATTATTATAGTTATTATTATTGTTTTATTATTATTATCATTATCATTGTTTATTATTATTATTATTAATATTACTAATACTAACATTACTATTTTTACTATTATTATTATTATTATTATTATTATTATCATTATTGTTGTTGTCGTCGTTGTTGCTGTATATTCATAGCTCTCCCTGCGAAATATATATGTAGGCACTTGGCTTCGTATAAAACATCAGATGGTTTGAAGATCAAAGTACGAGTAATAAGCCTGCATGTTTCCAATATGACAATAGGTAAATGATAGAACTAAACCGGCTTCAATAGAAAGACACAAATAAATGCAATAACATGCAGTGAATTGCGACTTAATTTATCTTTCTCTTTGTAACACTGTACTCGCCATATGCATGCTGTTACTTCAGATATCACGACCTCGGGTATTCCCAATGCAGTGAAACGTGGGAGTTCAGTTTTCCTACAGCAGTTCCTCTTCTGAACAGAATAAAGAATAAATGTATTTATTTTACATTATCTGGTTCTGAACATAGTACATATTATGACCAAAATTATAGAATTAATTAATTTGATCCGATCCAGAGCTAAGAAAATTAAACTTAAAATTAAGAAAGTGAATTACATAAAATTGTTAAATATTTAAAAATGATAAATAAGCAGTAACCTAATTTGGTTTATATTATTATTTCCTAATGTTTAAATTCCTTTCTTCAGTTTGGTATTAATCAATTACACCTCTTCTATTTTTTTATTCTCTAATTGGATTTTTACTCTTAGTGGCTCATGAACTCAAAAAGCTAAAACTTTTGTTTTTAGAGTAGATATTTTCAAGTTTTAAGTTCACATGTTTTACTTAATTTGTAAATTGCCCGTTGTAAGCCATCTTCTCTCTGTCTCAGATATCACATCCTGATTATCTACAAAAAGTAAAGTATCTAATAAAATATTATCAATTTTAAAATGTTCAGTTAAAACAATTTGCCAATTCTGTATGGCATCGTATATATTATATATATATATATAGTGTCCACCGCTGTGGTCTCGAGGTAGCGTGCTGCTTTGTCACGCAGCGGGCCCGGGTTCGATCCCCGGTCGGGGCAGTTTTTCTGGGTGAGGTTTTTATCGGGGTTTTTCCTCACCTGTAAGACAAATGTCAGGAAAACTTTAAGGCCCAAACAGTCCCCGAAATCATATGGCCACCATTATCACCATCACCCTTATCATTATCATCTTCATCATCATCATCCTTCACCGGTGTGGAAAGCAACGGGTAGCAACCAAACCTACAATTCCCTAGTAAAGCTGCAAGCATAGCATGAAAATGCTATGATTGCAGTGAAGGACCTACCTTCGGGCAGAATTACTATGGATGGATATATATATAGTGATGGCGAAAGTGGGGGCATCCTTGTTTTACTCCACAGTTTATTGTCGCTGTTTTATTGTTTTGTGTTTTATGACCCATTCTAATTAATAATTTATTACATACATATAAACTAATTTTTAATGTTATTATTTTTTAAAAATTATTTTTAGTTCATACAGTATATTGTTAATGTCTTTAATTCCTTCCTTCAGTTTGGTAATAATCTATTCTTTATTATTTCGTTTATTTTTCCTCTCTTCTATTAATTTTTTTAATGTTTTATTTGTCATAACTTATTTTACATTTTGAAACATGCTCCTAAATTTGTATTTTTTTTTTCCTCTCTCTTTAACTAAAACTTTGCAGTGTATATTTTCTGTATGTATTAATTCTATAACTGGTAAATGGAGAAACTACATAACTGTGAGCTACATGATCTTCATGGGAAGCCAGATGTAATAAGAACAGTTAGGTTTCGTAGATTACGATGGTCAGGACATGTGGCACGAACGGGTAATGAAAGAAGAGGATGGAAACTCCTTGTAGGAAAACCAGATGGAAAGCACTCAGTAGGTATGCCAAGAATGAGGTGAGAGAATAATATTAACCATAATGAGGGAGGTAAATTACACAGAGGATGATTGGAAAATGTTGGTTAAGGAGAGGAATGTATGGAGAGCTTATGTCCGAGAGGCCTTATACCTACTAGTTCGTTTTCGCCAGTGAGTCAGCTAATTATGTAATTGAACTGCACCCGAGCACGAGTACCTGCTCATTCGGGTATCAATAATGTGTAGGCTTATATAATTTATTTGTGAACAAAATGTATTCCATTCCATTAACTTACTTTAACCTCTCACCTTATGTATGTACTTTCAAATGGCACACATCACCCCGGCCATAAAGTGACACGACCTGCCTGGAGAGGGAATTTAAACAATGGATCACGCACATACTCTTTTGAACACATAAGGATATGGAGGGCCTCCTCGAATGAGTGATCAGCTCAATGGCAGGACCTTCTCCGAGACAGCAAATCAAGAAGATAAAATACACCATTATCTCTTTCATAAACACACACACAAATGTATATACAAAAAATAGAAAATTACAAATATATGAAGACATGGGGGAAAAACAATGAATGTCATTTTTTATCGAAATTCTACTTATACGTCTGTTAGGTAGCGTGAAGTCCATACTTTCTTCGGGTAAATTAGTTTGATCGAAAAGTAATGAGTGTCAGCAGTTACAAGCAAATTAAAAAACAGGAAGCGGGAAAAATCATGAGTGTCATGACGTTTTGCTGAAATAACGATGAGTGTTTTGCAACTCTTTGAATTTAAATCACTTTCATGTTGGTATTTTAATGTTAGTAACCCTGTATTTATTGTAACATTCTCAAATTAATATCAACAGTATTTCACTAAGTCAGGTTTTTGTGTTCTATGATTATTTTTTTGTTTCAGGAACTTTCAAAACTTCTCTCCAGTGAGACATCAAAAAACTATTATAAGAATCTACCTCATTGAGACAGTAGATATAATATGCTGAAGTATAACAAAAGGGTTTCATTGTTTTAGATACTTAGAAACTTAAAATATGGTATTCTATTATTACCTTAACTTAGTTAACTCTTTAATATAATACTAAGTTGTGCAGTGCTTGTTAATTATTTCAACAACAATGAATCTTCATCGTTTTTTTCCGCTTTCAAATGTACGTCAAATAAAATAAAACTGTACATTGTTGCTATTGTTAAAAGTTACTTATTGAACATCAGTCAATACAATATCTAATATACATACTCTATGTTAACCACAACTAAATTTTAAATAATAAACAAATGTTCCCACAAAAGGGTTTCAAAGTTTTAAAAATTGTTTCTCTCTGTAATGGTAAAAAGTGAAATTCATCTTTTTCCCCCATGGCTTCATATCAAACCCATAATTCAGAGCATTTTAACATATGGTGCTGAAGTCTGGTAAATTCCTACCAGGGAAATGAAAAGAATTTTAAGTACAGAAATGGATGTTTTAAGAAGATCAGCTGGCAAATCTAGAATGGATAGAATACGAAATAAAGTAATAAGGGAAATTATGAGTGTACAAGAGGAGCCGGATATTATAGAAAAGAAAAGATTACAGTGGTATGGCCATGTGAAAAGAATGCCAGAGCAAAAATTGCCTAAAATTGTTATGGAATGGTTCCCAATATAAAGGAAAAAAAGAGGAAGACCGAAAAAAAACTTGGATAGAAGGGGTACAAGCAGCTATTAATATCAGAGGATTGGAGGTGGATCAATGGATGTACAGAGAAGAATGGCGTTTGGTTTCCACAAGACGGCGGCAGCTGCCATGATACCGGATGATGATGATGATATAGCCTATATATATATATATATATATATATATATATATATATTCATACAATACATGGCGTATATGATGATGTTATTATGACCAGATAATGTTCGGGACTGCTTGGGCCATAAGTTTTCCTAAAATTTGTCTTACAGGTGAGGAAAAGCACAGAAAAAGTAACCATCACCTAGTAACTTGAACCGACCAGATCTCGAACCCTGCCTCCCTACGTACGAGGCACCGACGCTACACCGAGACCACAACGGTGAACTAATAAAATTGATTTGTGAATAAAATATATTCTCATTCTATTATATTTTAATCGTTCTCAAATCTAGTCACGATGTATCTCTAGGTATCCGTAGATACCTGAAGTAATACTATAGGCCATGGCTGTTTAAATGGCGGCCCTCTATGCCATTTATAAAGGATCGCAAAATTCTCGCTTAATATAATGTGATTTGATGTTGTATTTTCCATTAACTAACTCACTGGATCTATCGAACCCGTAGGTTCATGGCCGCGCTGACATAAGCTCTTCATGCATCCCTATCCTGAACTAATGTTTTCCAATCATCTGCTGTATAATCTACTTCCCTCAAATCATAGATAATGTTATACTCCCACCTCATTCTTGATCTACCAACTGGGCGTTTTTCCATTAGTGTTTTTAATTATTTTGTAAGAGATGTCATTACTTTTATGGTACATCTTTTTTTCATAGCAAAATATATGAAACCACCGCTGTGGTCTCAAGGTAGCGTGCTGCCTTGTCACGCAACGGGCCCGGGCTCGATTACCGGTCGGGACAGGCTCCTGGGTGAGGTTTTTTTCAGGGTTTTTTCCTTGCCTGTAAGACAAATGTCGGGAAGCATAGGGCCCGACGGTCCCCGAAAATCATCCGGCCACCATCATCCTTATAATCATCCTTCACTGGTGTGGAAAGCAACGGGAAGCTACCACACCTATAATTTATTAGTAAAGCTGCAAAGCATAGCATGAAAATGCTACGATTGCAGTGAAAGCCTTGCCCTAGGGCAGAATTACTATAGAATAGAATATATGAAACTGCTAATCGTTATTTTAGTGACTCTACATTTCAAAATAAATTTTGTATTTATTGATTCTGCACGTTGATAAATACATCCATACACCGAACAACCCCTAGTCCATCCAGCCATAGTAATTCTGTCTGAGGGCAGGACTTTCACTGCAATTATAGCATTTTTCTTTTCATGCTATGCTTGCAGCTTTACTAGGGAAATGTAGGTGTGGTAGCTTCCCGTTGCTTTCCACACCGGTGAAGGATGATGATGATGATGATGATAATGATAAGGATGATGATGATGGCCATATGATTTCGGGGACCGTTTGGGCCTTAAAGTTTCCTGACATTTGTCTTACAGGTGAAGAAAAACCCCGATACAAACCTCACCCAGAAAAACTCTCCCGATCGGGGATCGAACCCGGGCCCGCTGCGTGACAAGGCAGCACGCTACCTCGAGATCACAGCGGTGGACCAACCCCTAGTAGCGAGAGAAAATTTATTTTTGGCACCCTGCCGTATGACCAACTGCAAAGTTAACAAAATGGGTTCTCCCTCCTTCACCCTTCCGGTGAGTGCAGTGAGTTAATTAGCACACGTTTTCAGATTGTGTTTTCGAATAGTCACATTGAATGTGTAAAATATGTTTTTGTAGTAATTAAAGATAATTTCTTGACTACAATTTTGGAAGGAGAATTTCTTATATTCACAATCTGAGACCATATTTCTGGTTCCCGGTTCAATATAATTGGACACCACTGCTATAGGCCTTAATTAGCCAAATGCCAACAGAGAGATAAGCAGATGGATATTGCATCAAACGCATCCATACTTCTGCGAGCGTATTAAAATAACTTCTAAAGTTTCTGACTTTATCAGACGCTTTGATAATAATATGGGAGGATTTAGATACGTTATCTTATTTTCATTAGATAATCGCAAGTAACATTTAATCGAAATTTTATATGCTATTTACGTATGTTTAAAAAATATGCTTGCTTCTTCTTTCATTCGTTCCCAAGTTCCTTTAATCTTCTTTTATAAGATTCATGATGTGTTCCGTTGAGGTTTATTCAAAATTAATATAAAATTATAGAATATTCACCTGAAAGGTCCGTCTCCTCAACTTAATTATCATTTAACTGTAGCGCTTTCGGGATTTGTCCCATCATCGGCAGGATTCAAAACTGGTGTTTCACTGAAGATCTGGTAGAGGGGGTTGCATGTATTGGGTTCGTTTTCGTTTATCAGGCTGTCGTTGTGAGCTGCTTTCATGATTTCCATCTCTTCGAGTACGTTTATCTTCGCTGGATTATTTTCTCTGTGCATCACTGTTAGGGTGTTTTCAATATTTAACATGCGATGTCCTTCATGGATAACGTGTTTTGCATAGCTTGATTTACCTATACAAAACACGTTATCCATGAAGGACATCGCATGTTAAATATTGAAAACACCCTAACAGTGATGCACAGAGAAAATAATCCAGCGAAGATAAACGTACTCGAAGAGATGGAAATCATGAAAGCAGCTCACAACGACAGCCTGATAAACGAAAACGAACCCAATACATGCAACCCCCTCTACCAGATCTTCAGTGAAACACCAGTTTTGAATCCTGCCGATGATGGGACAAATCCCGAAAGCGCTACAGTTAAATGATAATTAAGTTGAGGAGACGGACCTTTCAGGTGAATATTCTATAATTTTATATTAATTTCCTTTAATCTTGTTATTACAGTGATTTATGTGAACAACGGAAAACATTTCTAAACAAAACACATACTTAAATAATGATAGGGACTATTGCTTGAATATTTAATTTTGGTAGATGAAATTTTGTTTATTATTTGGATTGTATAAAAAATAGAATGGAAATAGAATTAATTAGTTTGTTAGTTGTTTTGGCTGCTATAACAAAAAGAGCTCAAATTCCTTTTTCTTCTTGGCTACAAGCGGCAATAGCTGCCCATACCCCTGTTTCAGCACTTTACAGCTCGCAACCTCTAAACTACCGTGTCTGTGATGTCATTGTTGTATTTGGGGGAAACTTGAAGTGAATTGGTACTAATAGTAAAAGTAAAGTGATCCCACAACAGGCCCGGAGGCCCTTGGGGTAGTAGGAGGTTAAGGCTCCCACTTTTTCTAGATAATCGACATTTTATGTCAGCCGGGTTGTCAGCCCTGCGTGACGGCCGCCTTTACCCCAGAACAAGCGTCTTGTACTCATTTCCATTAGAGGCTGAGTCGACCCCAACGGGACTTGAACCCCCGACCTTCCGTCTTGTAGCTCAGTGCCTTAACCACTACGCTACGGCGTGCTACTAGTGACTGACTTAAAAATATCTACTCTGTTATTATTACTGAAGGGGAATTTCAAACAAGAATTTGTACTTAGAAATATTTTAAGTTAAGCTAAACTTATTACAGACAGCAAAATTATCGCGTGTAGCACACGACTCTGGAAATGCGTACTATTATGCATTGCAGAGTCTCTTAACGTCCCAATTCATTTCAAAAAAACGTTAAACTGAAAATATATAAAACTATTATTCTACCAGTTATATTATATGGGTGCGAAACATGGGCTCTTACTTTAAGGGAGGAAAGGAGATTACGAGTATTTGAGAATAAAGTTCTTAGGAAAATATTTGTACCAAAGAGAGATGAACAGATAAGTGAATGGAGAAGTTTACACAACAGTGAACTACATGGTCATTATAGGAAGCCAGATATAATAAGAACAGTTAAGTCTCGTAAACTGCGATGGGCAGGACATGTGGCGCAAATGGGGAATGAAAGACGTGCGTGGAAGTTTCTTGTAGGAAAACCAGAGGGAAAACGCCCAATTGGTAGACCAATAATGAGGTGGGAGAATAACATTAACTATGATTTGAGGGAAGTAGATTATACTGTGGATGATAGGAAAACATTAACTCAGGATTGGGATGTATAGAGAGTTTATGTCCGCGCGGCCATAAACCTACGGTGTTCGATAGTGCAGTAAGTTAGTTAGCACACGACAGGAACTATCTCATTACTGATACAAACAGTTGAGACGTTTTCTTTCATGTCTATACTAGGAGTTGGAATGTAGATTGAGACGACAAATAAGTAACGGTCCCCAACCGTAGTACGCGAAGTATACTCCTGTGGTGTATATGCCAGCATTATTCACAAACCAGCACTCAAAGACGGCACAAACAACAAGTAAATGTGACAGGAACTTTAAGGACAAGTGAATCATTTTTGTTCGTTTGTAATTAGTGGGTTAAACATTGCTCATTTCCTCTGTAAGTGTAATCGAGAGAGATAAGTTTGGACTCTCAAACTGTCGAAATTTCAGATGATACGCGGAACTATACATAAAACATTGAAGAACAAAACAAGAAACGATACTAGATTAAAGTTTTATAAAACATTGGCAGTTCCTGCATTACTTTATGGGAGTAAAACATGGGTAATTACAAAAAAGTTACAAAGAATACAAAGCGTAGAAATAAACTTCCTTAGAAGGACAAAAGGCTGTACAAGATTGGGTCTGATAAAGTATGAAGAGTTAATAGGCCTATATATCCATTGGATGACAAAATCAAAGAATATAGAGATACATGTTTTAGACATGTATAAAGACTGGATGTAACAAGATTGCCAAAAACAGTATTTAACTACAAGCCAAAAGGTTCAAGGGATGTAAGAAGGCCAGTGAAAAGATGAAAAAACAGCTGTGAAGAAGAAGTGTAATCGAGACACCGGGTGAGTTCTTATACCTGTTATTTATTCAGGGATATAGTTCTCATATCCAAGGTTTTAACCTGTCACACATCTAGGCGTATGAGAAATGGAACAGACGACTTCCTCTCCCCACCCCCCAAAAAATAATAATAGACCACGGCGGGGATTAAACCCATTACCATTGGAACCCGAAGCACATTTCCTACCAAAGGCGACCAAAGTTGACAGGTGGACGGCATTCGCCTTAGCGACCCTAAAAAACAGTATGTATAATGGTCGGCACCAAAACTTGAAATCAATATTTCCCAAATGTGAGTTGTGCCTTCTACGACGAAGTTGTTCAGTTCGTTATGTTTTCAACTATCTAACTAACTCATTGACACTATCGAACCCGGAGGTTCATGCTCGCTCGGACATATGCTCTTCATACATACATCCCTATTCTGAGCTAATATTTTCCGATCATCCCCTATATAATTGACCTCCCTTACATCATGCTTAATGTTATTCTTTCACCTCATTCTTGTTCTGCCTACTGGGCGTTTTCCCTCTATTTTTCCTACAATAAGTTTCCATGTCGATATTTCATTCTCCGATCGTACCACATGTCCTGCCTATCGCTGTTTATAAAACTTATATGTACAAAAATATAGAAACAACTGGAAATCTGACGTAAGAAGAATGAGCCGAACAAGAATACCATGTCAAATCTTAATTTACCAGCCACCAGGCAAGAGATCCTTCAAACGTTGGATTAAGACCGTAACAGACCCCTAGGTCTATCACATGAAAGGAAGAAGAAGGAGAAAGAATTGTTCATATTATATCTGGTTTCCTTAAAGGCCATGTACCTCACTATTATGTAGTCTGCTCCTTTCACTGTCTGTTCGTCTCTCTTTGGTACAAATACTTTCCTAAGAATTTTATTATCAAATAATGATAGTCCTTTTTCCTCCCTTAAGGAGAGAGATGGTATTTTTAAAACTTTTTTTCTTATTTGGTGTAAATTATTTATTTTTTGTATGTTAAGAACTCATGGCTATAGCAACTTAACCAAAAATAAAAATTTTGAAAAAAATTGGGGGGCTCAAATTTAAAAAAAAATGTACCTAGTGTAGGGGTTTACTAAAACCGATATATCTAAGCCAATTTTGAAGATAACTTCACAAAATTTGTTACATTTTACTAGTACAAGCATGCCCTACAAATTCTCTCTAGCATAATTTTGATATTTGTCCCAAAAGTTGGTAAAATGAATAATTAAAATTTAACAACACTTTTTTATTTCCTTTCTTGAAAACAAAGAGACATATTTTTAAATAAAATCAAGTACCTAATTTTTGTTACAGAGAAACGTTTTCCCATTGTCTCAAGAGTGTGTGTTCAAAATTGCATGCATGTATCTATAATAGTTCAGAAGATATATCAATTTTTGTCTAGCAATGTAGCAAAAAAATGAAGTTACGGGAAACAACAATCAAAAGAGGGCGTGTGGTTTAAAATCTAGAGCACAGGCACTTTAAAAATTGCTCTTCAACATCTGATAAGGGTACAATACGCATAAAATGTTATGCAATGTATTCCACACATATCACAGAGTATTTTAGAGCATTTTTTTTTTAAATTGTTCCATTTTTTACCAAAAAGTAACATCCTCTCCCCTTAAAGTAAGATTCCACATTTCTCATCCTTGTAACTTGAAGAATAGCCATTTTATATACGTATTTTAATTCTATGTTTTTAGGTGGACTAGTGGTTATGCTCCTTGCCTCTGGTCCCGATGGTCGTGGGTTCAAACCCGGCCGGGGTCGATGGATTTTTTTAGGATGGAAAAATCCAAGGAGCAAGTCTTCCGGGAGGACAAAGCCGTGGTCCAGAGTCGGAAGATTTTTAGGCTCGTAAAAGATCCTTAGGCCTGAATGAAAAGGCCTCTAAACAAAATTTACCGAATTTTCCCGTCCTAGTACTACCTTGGTTTCCTAGATGTCAGTATGAGGCGGAACACAGACCGCGGACCATTCAAATGACATCTATACGAAAACAAGTGTAAATAAATTAGTATGGTTCAAATTCTTCCTTGTAAGGGGGAGAGCGCCTAAATCCCTGTTAAGGGAAGACATGGGCTTACAAGAAGAAGGAATAGAGAAGTTGGGATGACAAGAGTCCCTGTAAAGTATAATAGTATGCGTTTCCAGAATTCAGCCTATGTTTAATTTCTTTCTTTCAACACAATCAATATTGCTTTACAACCCATAGGACGTCAGTAAGTATTTAAATGCAATAAGTTTTTTTTTTTTATATATAGGCCTAATTGTGTAGTGTTGCTGAAGTGCTCTAGTTTATACAGAAGATGCGAATTATCAAATGATGTAACATACACTGTATAAAAATAAAATTAATGACTCATCTTCCGATCGGAGCTAAAAGCTTTTTATTCACATATTCACAACTGCTGAAACAGATAGAATGAGTCATACTGATCATTCATTCCTACGATCTCATTTCTAGTTCACACACCTGCAGTACGCTTACGTACTGTTTGTATTGTACAGGTGTTATACAATGGCCTGAACTATCCACATCTTTTACCTACGTCAATGGCAGATTAATTATAACCTTTTTTTCTAGTTTAACCGCTCTCTTTTGTACGTACTCATACGTTTCCCACGCCACACGGGCCTTGCAATGACACGAACAATCGGGAGATGATTCTCAGGATCACATACATACTCTTTTGATAACATAATTACATAAAGGGCTTGCCCGCATAAGTAATCAGCTATAATGTAGGACCATCTCCGAGACAACACGAACATTTAAGACAACACACACCATTAGCGCAAACATTAACATTGAACCAGGCGTATATTAAATGTTTTAAATAATGATATAGGCCCTAGTACTTTTTAATCTGTCTTCCTCAATTAAAACTAATTTTTATTTAAAAACTTCGTTAAATTATTAAATCATGAAGGCGGAAGATGAAACATGTTTTCGAAAGGCCTTCAAGATTTAATAATATAACAATGTTTTATATAAAAATCAATTCTAATTAAATAAACTTGTAAAATAGTCACCTTGCAGGTCCGTCTCCTCAACTTAAGATGTTTTAATGCTCTGTAGGTCTTTCGGGACAAGTGCCATCATCAGCAGAAAGAGGTACGTCTGTATTTGTTGACCCTCGTTGAAGTGCTTCAACGAGGGTCAAGAAATACAGACGCACTTCTTTCTGCTGATGATAGGACTAGTCCCGAAAGACCTACAGAGCATTAAAACATCTTAAGTTGAGACGGACATGCAAGGTGACTATTTTATAATTTTATTTAAAAACTTAATACTTCAACGGAATTTTATCATGAGTTCTACTAATTCTAATTAAGGAAGACAGATAAAATAGGTGCTATATTATTATTTAAAACATTTTAATGCATAACCTCAATTGCGATAACAATGAATATTAAAAACGGTGGTATATTAGATGGAACTAATAAAGTTATAAAATTCGTAACTGTTGTAAAAGTCGTCCTCACCTAAAAGAAGTTCTGTTTATAAAACATCGTCAAACATTAAAAAAGTAGGCCATTCGAAAGACAGTCCTCCATCATCAGCTTCTACAATGATACTTTTTGTCACCATTTTGGTGTTTTTGTTGATTTTTAGATTTTGTAACCTATTTGGTCTCGTAGATCATACGAGTTTTTTTATTGTGTGGCACCATGGCCCTGGGGTCTACTCAGCCTCTAACGGAAAAGTGTGCCAGACGCTTGTTTTCGGGTAAACGCGGCCGTCACGCAGGGCTGATATCAAATGCCGATTTTCTGGAAAAAGTGGTAGCCTTAACCTCCTACTAACCCAACGCCTGTAGTGGTATCAATTTGCCTTTTTTTTAGCTATTTCGTAATGTTATTCCTTCTTTAAGTTTCTTTAGCAATTTATTTAAACAGTTTATAATTCGGTACATTTATGCTGTTAATAAATAACTGGTCTTTTGGGTAAGTATTGTTTATGAATTTTCGGTAAAGCTTTCATTATTGGTGTGGAGGGATTGTTGTTGATCCATGTTCTAGTTAATTATTCTATTGGTTGTTTTGTGGTTGTCCATTTTTTCCGGTGCATGTTTATCTTTTATGATGGTATTACATGTCTTCTGTTTTTTTTATATTTCTCTTTGAAATCTGTTCCTAGGGTTTTAGGGTTTTACTTTTTAATTTATGTTCTTTTATAAATCGGCCGCTGTGGACTAGTGGTTATGCTCCTTGCCTCTGGTCCCGAGGGTTGCGAGTCTGAAGATTTTTAGGGCTCGCAAAAAGATCCTTAAGCCTGAATGAAAAGGCCTCTAAACAAAATTTACCGAATTTTCCCGTCCTAGTACTACCTTGGTTTCCTAGATGCCAGTATGAGGCGGGACGCTGATCACTCAAATAACATCTATAACAAGTGTAACTAAATTAGTATGGTTCAAATTCTTCCCTGTAGGAGAGAGCGCTCTCTGTTAAGGGAAACATGGGCTTACAAGATAAATTGTTTTCTTTTGTCTACGTACCGTATATGAGATGGATGATTATGATGGACAGATGGTGTTCAGGGATTATCTGAACCTAAAAGTTTCTTGACATTTGTCTTACTAGTGACAAAAAACTGGAAGAAACCTCACCTAGGAAAAATTTCTTCCCACCGGAATACAACCCGGGCACTCTGAGTCTGAGGCAACGACGTTACCCCTAGACCATAGTCATGGACAATTACAATTACTCGTCAAAAAAATTGTATTATTTCTTTCTATTTCTTTGTTTAACCTTCCCATTTTTAGAAACTTTACGTATCCCTAACAGCGACACGATCTGTAAGAAGAGGATTCAACATCACCAGAAGCAGCAGCAATGGCACTACAACCTTGAACTTCCTCAACATCCTCTTCCTTTCTTTTCTGTCCATAGTTTTCTCTTTCCAATTCATCAATTTCAACAGCTGTTGATTATCCTCTTTTACAGCATCCAATAACACTGAGCAACAAAAAAGAAACTTTTTTTTTTTGTCTCAGAAAGAAAAATATGTGATTCTGATAGTATTTTTTCTCCTGAATTCAAATGTGATATCGGTTTTTCTCCATCACGCAAGGTTTTCGAGAGACAGGAATTATAATTTCAAACACTTTAATATTTTCTACATTCGTAACTGCACAATATTCGAACATTCAGACTCACCCAGAAAGTAAGAAATTATGTTTTTTGCTATATTTCGCCTGTGGAGCATCCCTCTTGATGGTCCAAAAATAATCGGCCAGTATATTAGGATTCCATTTGCCTTGATATCTCTTTTCCATAGCTGAAACCATTTGAGTTAACTCATTTGGTTTTATTTCACAATGGACAAATGGACGAAAAAACGTTTATTAAAAAGTATTTAAATCCATTAATTGAAAGAAAAAAAAACATATTAGGAAAAAATAGAAGAAAAAGTTTGAAATGGTATAGACACCTGATAACAATGGAAGAAGAGAGAATACCAAAGAACATCCTTAAATGGAAAACTAATGGAAGAATTGGAAGAGACAGGCCTAGAGAACGATGGATGGACGGAGTGAAGAGAAGTATGGAAACTAGAGATTTGAGGGAGGAAGATGTTTTAGACAGGAACCTCTGGCGACAAATCACTTTGGGTTGAAGGAGAAACACTGCATTGTGGAATATTCCTAAATAAAAAAAATAATTTCATTAATAATACAAATTGGAATGATGCTAATAATATTTTCCCTGAAACCTGTTAATAATAATAAGAGTAAAACAGATTATAACAATTTACAAAAAACAGTTTATGCCAAAACTCATATTTCACAGATAATTGCTATTACGTTCTTTGGTTATCTTTTTGACTAAAGTATAGATTAGATTTCTCATATTGATAGTTTTATCAAACAATTAAATAAATAATTATATACAGTAAGTTGCTGTTTTTGAGCAAAATTCTCAAGAAAAAAGTATTTCAAAACCTTTAGTTACATATACAGTACATTGGCCTACAAACATATGAATTATGAAGTAATCTTATGGGTCTACTGTATCAATTCAAGTTTTTTACAAACATTTTTAGAATTATACATATTGCAACGGTAAAAAAAGCTTTCAACAAGAAGAGAAGCATTTTCTGCGGACCTTTGGCAAAAGAATTAAGGAGGAGGCAAGTGAAGCGCTTTGTGTGGAGTGTAGCATTGTCTGGTGCAGAGACTTGCACATTGTGCCGGAATGAGGGAAAGCGACTGGAAGCTTTTGAGATGTGGATATGGAGAAGATTGGAATGTATAAAATGGACAGACAAAGTAAGAAATAAAGATGTGCTAGACAGAGTGGGTGAAAAGAACAAAGCTGGAACTCATAAAGTAGAGGAAAAGAAATTGGATTGGCCACTAGCTAAGAAGAAACTGCCTGCTGAAGGATGCTCTAGAAGGAATGGTCAACGGAAAGAAAGTTAGAGGCAGAAAAAAACATCAGATGATAGACAATATTAAAATAGATGGTTTGTATGCAGATACAAAAAGGAAAGCTGAGTTAAGGAAAGAGTGGGGAATGCTGAGTTTGCAGTGAAAGACCTGCTCTTGAGCAGAACACTATGAATAAATGAATGAATATGGATTTAACCAAAAAACTCAATGAAAACAGCTTTTTTATGGAAAGTTCTACTCTTATTATTCAAGTGTGCAATTTTGTAATTGTTTTCTTTGCGTTATAAAAATTACACGACATACACGAAGTAGGCCCTACATACGCTTAAACAAAACTATTCTACCAAGAATTTGCAATAAATGCCCCATCATGAATTAATTTAAGAAGTAGATATCTTTGTCCCGCTTTGTGGTGACATTTTGAAGAATGTAATTCACTTCGTGCCCGATTTTGTAACGTTCTAAAGAACTGAGTTGTGTCCCGCAAGAGAAATTACTGTTTCAGTTTGGGTTTAATTTTCGGTAGTAAAAGTGGGATTCTCTTCGCAAGGTCGGGAATTTGGATAACACTGGATATGAAAACCACTTTAAAAACACAAAAAAAAAAAACTGTTTCCTGGTAGAAATAATTGCAAATTTATTCTCTTCTTAATTTCCCAGCAGATTAAGTAAATGTAAGTGGTATTATTTTTCATCGTCAATCAAAAATAAATTATTTTCCTTTCTTAAATCAATTATGAGGGCACGCCGTAGCGTAGTGGTTAAGGTACTGCGCTACAAGCCGGAAGGTCGAGAGTTCAAGCCCGGTGGGATCAGGATTTTTAAACTGACCCAAACCTTCTGGCGGCTCTATGGCCCTGGGGTAGACTCAACCTCTAACGGAAATGAGTACCAGACACTTGTTCTAGGGGTAAAGGCGGCCGTCACGCAGGGTTGACAACCCGGCTGACATCAAGTGCCGATTGTCCAGAAAAAGTGGGAGCCTTAACCTCCCACTACCCCAAGGGCCTCCCGAGGCCTGTAGTGGGATTACTTTACTTTACTAAATCAATTATTCTTCTTGTATTAATTATTACATTTTATCAGGAGAGCTCTATTGCTTCTATCTTTGTTGAAAGTTGTATGCAGAATAAGTAGTGTAATTCTTTTATAATTTTAAAGAACATTATTACATCACATGATGTTATTTTTAAATTCTATTGGTTAATAGTCCTTTAAATATAAGGTTTAAATTGATTTGTTAAATACGAAAGTTAATTGTTTTAACATCCAATCAGAGTTTAGTTTACTTTCATTTAAGAATATGAAGTTAAGCAGGTGTTCTTATTACAGTTATAACAGAAGGATTTATAATTTTGACAACAATGACTTAAAACAATTTTATAAGCATGGTATTACAAAAACTGTTATGTAGTACAATTTTTTTAATTGTTACTGATACATTTTTATTCAACAATAACCAACAATTAATTATTTAGATTTTTTTATTTAAGTTATATTTAAATATTAAAGGAAAGTTAAAATACAAAATTATTAACTTAAATTTTCATATTTATTATAATATAAAAATTCTGCTTTAAATTTCATACCAGAGGTTCATGGCTGCGCGGACACAAACTCTCCGTGCATCTCTATCCTGAGCCTAATATTTTCCAATCATTCCCTGTATAATTTCACCTTTCTCAAACCATGGTTAATGTTATTCTCCTATGCCATTCTTGAATTTCCAACTGAGCGCTTTTCCTCTAGTTTTCATACAAAGAGTGGTCCTCAATTATTTCGCATTTCGCTGTCGTGTAATTTTCTCCTACCTATCTGTTCTTCTCTTTTTATCCAAAACAAAATCCTAAAAACTTTCATTTCAAATACTCGTAACATTTGTCCTCTCTTAAAGTAAGAGGCCATCTTTCGCATGTATATATTGTAAGTGGAAGAATCGCAGTTTTACATATTTTTATTTCTATTTATTTACTTACTTTTTTACTTATTTTTATAGAATTTGGGTTAACAAGAGTCCCGTAAAGAATAATAACAAGCGTTTCTAATGTTGAGCCTATGTTCAAATTTGAATTCCATCACGTCTTAAAAATGTTCCCTCATTTGCTGTTAAGTGTACATTCCCATTTAATAATGCATTCCTAGATGTAACCATACATTTAGTTTTATTGATATTTACTTCAAGTCTCGGTTTCTTAGAATTATTTAAGAGAATGTGTGTTTTTTTTTTTTTTTTTTGCTTTTTAATGTTTCTTCAAAGTCGCCTAATATTACGTTTTCATAAGTAATGCCACGAGTGATTTCCAAATTATCTAGAGAATTTGGAAATCAAGAGTGGCATTTGTTAGGACTATTTAACGAATAAAATTAAGCTGTTTACTCACAAATCATTATTTAACTATAATTATTTTAAAGTATTTATATATTTAATGTAAACGGCGATGTTTGAAAACAAATGAGAAACGATTGATACGCTTCATTTCCTTCCATTGCTGATCACTGCAACCAGATCATAATATTATTTATTGCCAAAGGATCGCAATATTGTAAGAATGCACCCTAGTGGAGAAATTTATAACCAATGTTATAGGTATTAATTAATTTGATGTCCTATGATGTAAATATGCCAATTATATTTTTCTGCAACGTCATTTCCTCGAAAATAATTCGTTTAGGAAAGTGCAAGCAGTGTTTTTTTTTGTGGTATAATCAATTGTTACAAATGTTTTTATATTATCTATCGCATGCGCTTTCTGCTGACATTCATGAACTATATATACACTCTGATAGCCGTATTTCTTAGAGGGTTAGTCACTGCAAAATAATGCTATGACCTATTCAGAATGTTAAAAAGAGGTGCTTTCTTTATTATGATAAATTTTAGTTGGTCAATTTTAGGCGAAACATGACTGTGATTGGTTGTAAAATATAAAATCATCGAAATATGATTCGTCATTGACTCCCATTTGGGGCATGAGTTAAATAGTCGCCATAATTCAACAGATGGTTAACATCATTGAGTTTCACGACCTGTTCATCCTCCTAAGATTGAATTCTTTGGTAAACAAATTGAATAGCAGAGGAAAATGGTTATTTTAATACATGCAAGTTCAGCAAAATTCAACATCGTTATTAAGCGGTGTAATTAATTAATATTTAACAATCTTCGAAAAAATTAAAGGATCTTCCTGCAAACGAACTAATTATATGATTTGACAGAAAATAAAATAACTTAAAATGAACCTTCTTAGGTCACAGCCGTCGTCCTCAACTTATAAAATATGTATTCTTTTTGTCTGAAGGCCTTTCAGAACATCCATTCCACCTTCAGCAGGTCTTTCTTCGTTACATTACTTGATGTGGTGGTTGATGGTGCTGGTCCTAATGTAGTGTTGTCGTGACTCGCCACCAGCATCGTCAACCACCACATCACGTAATGTAGCGAAGAAATATCTGCTGAAGATGGAATGGATATTCTGAAAGGCCTTCAGACAAAAATAATACATATTTTATAAGTTGAGGGAGACGGCTCTGACCTAAGAAAGTATATTTTAACTTATTTTATTTTATGACTATCCACCTCAACTGTTTCAACAATGAATTTTATTAGTATTGATTAAAATGACAGGTACATTACAGTAAATTAATTGTCATATTTAAGGAATATTGTAAAATTTTGTGACTTTGTATGTTTTAAGAAATTTTAAAAAATGTCAGAAAATGGAAATGTGGTGGAAACTCCTGAAAAATGTCCTTTGCAATTTCACACAAAATTTAGTAGTAATGTGTTTTTTTTTTTTTGCATTTGCAATTACGGTGAAGCCAAGAAATTTGGTCAAAATCATTTCTATCTACGAAACACAATATACGGCACCCTTTAAGGTTCAATCTCCTTAGAACGGAGGGCGTGAGCTTTTAGGTGGAAATTCTTCTTCGTTTATGTATTAACTGAAAAATAAGCACAAATGTGGCCTTTAAATGAACATAGAAATGTATGGCAATGGCTATATGCCTTTTTCAGCCCCATTATGATTATCGGTATATGCAGAATAATTCCTTGTCATATTTCTAAAGAGATCCCATACCGGTTTAAGTCATTGTACAATTAAGTAACAGGGAGTCAAGTGAAACACAACACAAACACAACATCAGTTTTTCTTAATAATAATATATAATAATAATACTAATAATAATAATAATCATAATAACGAAAATATTATTATTATGTTCATTATTATTATTCTTCTGTATTATTATATTATTTATGTATATTATATTATGACGATAACGCTGACGACGATATTAATAATAAGATGAATAATAACAATAAGTAATAACAATAAATACATAATAATAATAATACCAAGAACTTTTAAACAACAGGAGAGAAAAACGAAGAATGATAGGTGCTGATTTCTAACACCTCAGGAGCTATGCTGGACAGGAACTGGACTAAAGCCAACAAATAGCTAATATATGTTGTAAGAATCGACATGCCATTTCACTGCTTTCATCATAAAGTGTGACGACTCAAAGAAATATCACGAATCTATTATAAGTGAGAAGTGCGTGTGTGAATTATGTGGCGGACAGTGCGACCGATATTTTATACCCAAATGCCTAAGAAACACAAAATCGTCGAACGACTACAGCAAACACTAAAGTACAATCAATGCCCATTTAGGGCGAACCTTTCTTCTTCTTATAATAATAATAATCAATAATAATCATAATAATAAGAATAATAATAATAATAATAATAATAATAATAATAATAATCAATTGAGTTGGTGTTTACTTGATGAAAATGCATATTTACTAATTAAATAAAAATAAAACGTAGTTTTATTTGATTTTCATATTTATTATATACACAGTGTACTACCGAATCAACTGTCACGGAATTATATAATAATATGAAACAAAATCAAATCAAAACTACGTTTATTTTTATTTAATTCATCAAATACTAGTCATACTCCATCAATAATAATAATAATAATCATAACATCATATACGAATCATACTAATATGGATTGGATAGAGCGGAATGGCGTGTTGGTTTCCATAAGACGGCGGCAGCTGCCATGATACCGGATGATGATGATGAGTAATAATTTATTTAAAATATATATGCAGTCAATATACCCATTTCACCAATTAATGTTTTAAAATGGTCAACAAGTTTCTACAGCCAAGCTGTCATTCTCAAAACCAGATATTGACTGAAGACAAAATTGATAATAAATAAATAAACAAATTCAGTTAAAAACAAACTACGTCACATGACGCAATCATTCATAAGTAAACAATAAAATATAATAAAACTAATCCTCTTTTGTTTCAATTAAAGAAAAGAGGGCGCTGTACGGAATAGGGCCCTTGTCTTTATTCATGATTTTATCCTTATTTTTATAAATTTCCAAACTTTCAAGTACGTCAAGGAATTTGAAATCAATGGCCCTATTCCGTACAGCGCCCTTTTTTTCTTTAATTGAAACAAAAGAGGATTAGTTTTATTATATTTTATTGTTTACTTATGAATGATTGCGTCATGTGACGTAGTTTGTTTTTAACTGAATTTGTTTATTTATTTATTATCAATTTTGTCTTCAGTCAATATCTGGTTTTGAGAATGACAGCTTGGCTGTAGAAACTTGTTGACCATTTTAAAACATTAATTGGTGAAATGGGTATATTGACTGCATATATATTTTAATATTTTATCACCAAGAAGATCACTTGTGTATTAAATAATTTATTTATATACAGAATTTTAATGTTTGCACATATTTCTGTGCCTAAAGTTTTATTTTTCTTCTCCACTCGTCTCTCTCCATCCAATCCCTGTCCTCCAGTCCTCTTGCTCTCATTCCAGTTCTTATTTCCTGCATCCACGAGTTTCGAGGTCTTCCTCTCCTCCTTCTTCCAGGTGGACACCATTCCAATGTTTTCCTGGGTAATCTTTCTTTTTGCATTCGTCGACGTGCCCATACCAATTTAATTGCGTATACCGTATATAATCTACTATTGAATAACCAATATTCATTTTTTCTCTTATGACAGTATTTCTTATTTTGTCTAATTTTGAACATTTTGCTGCTCTCCTCAAGAAATCCATTTCCATCGACATAAGTTTTTGTTCTAAGTCTTTGTTCTAAGTGTTTGTTGAATTTCCAAACTTCAGCTCTATATGTGACAATACTTCTCACTATTGAATTATATTTCCTGGTTATATGTCTGTTCCATAAGACTCCATTCATCGTTGTTTTTATTGCTCTACCTTTATTAATTCTGTTCTTAATATCACTTTCTTGTTTATCCTATCTATCTAATTTTACTCCCAGATACTCAAATTTTTCACATCCTCTAATATACCCCTTTTCATCTTTTAATATCAAATCTTCGGTTTCGGCTCCACATTCCATATAAAATGTTTTTTTTTAAATTTATTTTCAAACCCCAGTTATCGTATTGGTCCAATGATAATAATAATAATAATAATAATAATAATATATAAATAAATAAAGAAATAAGGGAAATTATGGGTGTACAAGAGGAGCCGGACATCATAGACATCATAGAAAAGAAAAGATTGCAGTGGTATGGTCATGTCAAACGAATGCCAGAGCAAAGATTGCCAAAAATTGTTATGGAATGGATCCCAATGGAAAGGAGGAAGAGAGAAAGACCGAAGAAAATTTGGATAGAAGGGGTACAAGCAGCTATGAATATCAGAGGAATGGAGGAAGATCAATGGATGGATAGAGAGGAATAGCGTTTGGTTTCCGGAAGACGGCTGCAACTGCCATGATACCGGATGAATAATAATAATAATAATAATAATAATAATAATAATAATAATAATAATAATAATAATAATAATAATAATCATTAGATTTCAGTATTTCCCAATACAAGTGGTTATTTTGTCATCCTGTATCTGAATGATATTTGAATGTGTTTGAATCGTATTTTAGATGTCCTTTTATAGTCGATGATTTCTTATTTCTATCACTTTAGGTGACAGAAATACGCCTCTTTCTAATATATCATTTCTCACCACACGTCAATCCCTAGCAGAGCATTAAGACTGAAGTGTAGCACGTGCAACCGGATATGATGCCCATTCTAGTTACTATTTTAATTGTGTGCATGAAAGGCTTTATTAATACTGATTGTTGTTACAGGTCTGTCACGTATCCGTCACCACTAAATATTATTCAGTTCATCACACTCTAAAAACTAGAAGACAACACATGCTGACAAATACAAGTATAATTTACTGGACGAGTTTCATCCGGTGTCGAATGAATGACAAAAGCTAATGATAAGTCGACGAAAATATTTGTTAGACGTGACATAGTGAAGATAAGTCTTCACAAATCAGTGAGATAAATCCCTAAAGAACCAAACAGAATATCAACATTTCAAAGTTACGTTGTTATAGTTCTAAAATATTCCATACATTACAAAATTCTGTAAAATAAATTAAGAACAGATTTACAGTTTATTACACTGAGCAACAAAAAATAAACTTTTTTTTTTTGTCTCAGAAACAAAAATATGTGATTCTAATAGTATTTTTTTCTCCTGAATTCAAATATGATATCGGTTTTTCTCCATCACGCAAGGTTTCCGAGAGACAGGAATTTATAATTTCAAACACTTTAATATTTTCTACATTCGTAACTACACAATATTCGAACATTCGGACTCACCTAGAAAGTAAGAAATGACGATTTTCTGCTATATTTCGCCTGTGGGGCATCCCTCTTGATGGTCCAACAATAATCGGCCAGCATATTAGGATTCCATTTGCCTTAATATATCTTTTCCATAGCTGAAATCTCCTGAGTTAGCTCATTTGGTTTAATTTTACAATGGACAAATGGACGAAAAAACGTTTATTAAAAAATAATTATGTAAATCCATTAATTGAAATTGAAATAAAAAAAAACTGTGGGCGATGGAGAAATTCCGAATACATATTTGAAAACACGATAAAAAAACTGCATTAAGTACAACTATTGGTACTCATGACACATAAATCATGTTTACCAGTGTTATCTGAACACTATATTTTAAGAATAAATGCTTTAATATCGAAATATTGTGAAGACAGACTTCAAGGAAATAATACCGAAATCGTGTGTTTAAATGTTTATGCAATGTATGTATATTTAAACTGTAGTATAAGTTACAAACAGTATGTCACAAAAAAGAACGGCTACAACTAGATCCTGCAAATAACTACGAGTAACATACGTTATATTTATATCAAAGTATACCGGCTTGCTATTTGCCAGAACTGATAAAATCAGAGGGAGAATAATTGATGGACAAGATATTTCGGTTGCTTAGTATGCGAAATAGAGGTTTTCCCAAATGAATGCAAATAATCTATTATCGTACCAATCTATAAGAAAGAAGATTTAAACTGATTGCATCAACTACAGGGACATCTTATTATATCTACTTCATACAAAATTCTGACAAATATAATAGTAAGCAGACTTATTCCCTAAACTGAAGACATGATAGGAGATCATCAATGTGGATTTGGAAGAAACAAATCTACAACAGATCAGATTTTTAGTATGACACATTTTAGAAAATAAATGGGAGTATAATGTGCATCAACTATATGCAGACTTAAAAAAGGCATACGATTCAATTAAGATGCAGAAGTTACATAGTATCCTGCTGGAGCTTGTAATTACTAAAAAGTAAGTTGAACTTATTCCAATGTATTTAATTAGCACAAAAAGTAGGATCAGTGTAGGCAAACAGTTTTCGGATAGTTTAAAATTCACAATGGGTTAGAGCAATGAGACGCACTATCTCCTCTACTATTCAATTTTGTACTGGAGCGTGCCATCAAATCTGTAGAGGAGGAAGAAGGCCTACAACTCAATGGTATTAATAAGCTGTTAGCTTATGCTGTTGATGTATTATTAGGCGATAGCGAGGAGATAATAATGGCCAACACGCACACTCTATCGAATAACACAAATAAATCGGGACGGGAAGTAAACATCAATAAAACTAATTATATGTTCACACATAGAAATACATTATATAATGTAAATGGACAATTAATGTCAAATGAGGGAAATTTTTAAGAAGTGCCTGAAATCAAATACCTAGGAACAACAATTACAAATAGGAATGAGATACACAAAGCGATTAAACATAGACTCAATTCTGGAAATGCATGATATTATGCATTACAGGGTCTCACGTCGTCCCAACTTCTCTCATCAAAAAAACGTTAAACTGAAAATACATAAAACTGCTATTCTCCCAGTTATATTATATGGATGCGAAACGTAGACTCTTACTTTAAGGGAAGAGTAAAGAATAAGAGTATTTGAGATAAGGTTCTTAAGAAAAATTTTGGACCAAAAGAGATGAACAGACAGAGGCGAATAGATAAGAATACATAACAGTGAACTACGTGATCTTCATAGGAAACCAGATATAATAAGAACAGGTAAGTCTCGTAGACAGCGATGGGCAAGAATGTGTCACGAATGGAAAATTATAGAGTGGCATGGAAGCTTCTTGTAGGAAAACTAGAGGGAAAGTTGGTAGACAATTAATGAGGTGGTAGAATAACGCTAAAAGCGAATCGAGGGAAGTAGATTATACAGAGATAATTGGAAAACATTAGCTAGGATAGGGATGTATGGAGAGCTTATGTGCACGCGGCCATGAACATACGGGTTCGATAATACCAGTGAGTGAGTAAGTAAGCTTTTTCATGCAATAGTTAATACAAATAATTCAGAAAATGATTCCTAAACTACGTAAAGCTGGAGATCTTCGATTTAAATCCTGGTTTAGGCAGAAATTGTTCTCTTTAGTTATATTAACTATTACGTGCTGATAGCAAGCCTTTCTACATTGGTTTCAATATTAAGTTTGTAATTAGCTGACATGGCACGGATTTTATTTACTAGTGGTGCTTCTTGTAGGAAAGCCAGAGGGAAAACGCCCAGTTGGTAGACCAAGAATGAGGTGGGAGAATAACATTAACTATGATTTGAGGGAATTAGATTATACAGGGAATGATTGGAAATCATTAGCTCAGGATAGGGATGTATGGAGAGCTTATGTCCGTGCGGCCATGAACCTACGGGTTCGATAGTGCCAGTGAGTAAGTAAGTAAGCAACATTGCTTTAATTGAAGTTAGTTTTCTTATCAGCCTCGTTTTAACCGTTTGTTATCAGTGTTGATTATAAGAAACCCGTCGTAACTAGAGTAGGCTATCACTTCAAAAGTTATATAATTAAATATATCACAACTACATACCCTATTTTAAATAAAAAATAAACCCAATATTTGTTTCACATAATTTTAAAATTCTGTAAAGAAGGGATACAAATTCCAATAAAATGTCTTCTTACAAGGGATGTATCAACCACTTCATACCAAAACCTGCGTTGAACCTTCTCCCAGAGAAGCGCTGTGATGTATAAAAGCCGTGTCAAAAAAATTGCCGTTTTTAACAGCAAGGCAGAGAAATCGAAGCCAGAACCCAGTAATGGCAGCCCAATTTACGGAGGAGATTCCCTGCTTTAATAAGAGCGGAGTGGAGTGAGGTGGGAAGTGGCGCAGACGGCAGGTAGTGAGGGTCACCCAATCTACTGAGTCACCGAGTTTTATTACTTCCCTACAGTCTAAATGATAGATTTGGCGCTTGATTTTAGTGCCTTACAATAAAAAAACAGGAGATTTTTTGGATACGCCCTTGCTACATCACAACGTTTCACTGGAAAAAATTTCAAGATAGATTTCGGTATGTAATGGTTGACAGTTCCCTTGTTTGACCCTGTTGTAATGTGAATAGAAGTTAATTAACAGAGGTTCACGGAGATTTCAAATAGAGAAAGATTTGTGTCTCAAGGGCCTTCTAGGCCTGTCGCACCATTTAGAGTATTTTTTTCTTATGTGGGATTTTATTTATTAAACAGGCCTTTATTTCAGATATTTCGTCTTAAGCTGTTTTTGTATACGGTAAAGACCGTCTCCGAATACCGTTAGAGATCATCGTTCTATTCGCTCAGATTTTTTTTCGAATGTAAGCCGATAAGATTTTTCTTCAACGTTGATCGTTCGTGCCAGCGTTTAACGCTGGCGTTCTCCGCTGTATATTAGGAACTTGTTGAATAGCGAACCAGCATCGTCGTCGAATCCAAAGAAGAACATAGAGGAAGTTCTATGTACTCGTTGGTGGAATTGCTAAAAACAAACGAAGGTTGGTTGAAAAAATGGTAGCAAAAACAGCGTGTACTTTGTAATTTCAGTAAATTTAAGGACGGAATTTTGATAGTTTTTTTTTGCAAATCATCGTGTCCTTAAGCACGAAACATTACAGAAACACAAAGAAAAAAAAATGATGTAGGCATTTTTCACAATTTCGTCTTCTACTATATCCAAAATATGATAAAATATCTAAAGCGAAAATCTGAAGTGTTCTTTAAATTTAATATTATCATCAACCAGATGTTGTTTCATTATTAAAGCCTTGAATAACCATTCTATAGACCTTTCAAACATTTATTTTGATTTATTTTTCGTTTTAAATATATGTGTATTATATAATTGGACAATGTTATACATCAACCAGCTAAGCGTCATTTTTTTGAGATTTTGATGCAATCTGTTGCACTGGCTCATGAAGTAAGTGTACGCACACTTTCAGCGCCAAAATCTTTAAATATAGCCTTATTATTAAAGAAAAATATAAACGCCATCAGTCCTATCAGAGATTAAATGTTTTCAAAGAAACGGCTATGAAACCAGATCTTCATAATGCGAATCTAAATTTTGCATCATGCAGCTAAGCGCCAAATGTTCCCGCTTTTAGATTGTTAATGTATAACTGTAAAACAAGGAAAAGAGCTTGCAATATCCAGTATTGTTAGTTTGGCGCTATAATAAATAGTGAAGATTGACTTAAATTTTAAACGTATTTTTCTCGAAACTTACATAATGGCGCATAGCCGATTGATGCACAACGCCGAAAAATTATCGTCATCATTTTCACCTATGAGAAGATAAAACTTTGTTAATTGTGTCCTACATAAAGTAATTTCCCAGGTTCAGACAACGAGTTATAACGGCTGAGGGAACCTACACGCTGACCACATGTCACCCTAATGCTGCCCAGATGATCTTCCAACTCTGTGATTAACACATATGGATGTGAGGCCAGCAGCCTGCTGGTAGGCTAAGGGCCTTCCAGACCTGTCGCGCCATGGGGGGAGGCAATTTTCAGTATACACAACCAAGAAACCAAACTCCATAATCAATCAGCTGATTTTGGAAAAGTTGACAAAATAAGAACGATCTTAATTAGTGTGAAACCAATATCGAACAAATAACACCAAATAATGGTCATTGACGATGTTCAATGGTCGATCTTCGCTGTATAATAAACCAGTACTTTATAGAGAGTAGCGAACTAATTTGTGATGTCATAAAGTATATGTCTCTTCTATAATGAGGTGAAAAGTTATTTTACGTGGCCAGTTCCCACTGACATTGATATTAAACGAAGAAGAGAAATAGAGAATGGTCTATCATTAGAATGAAATGTGCAAAATAGTGACCGCCATTCCAAGAAAAATGGTACATAAATAATCCCAATATTATCCGCCATAAACTGTAGACATTGTTAGCGCGCCGTTATGAGGTATGATCACAGGACTGTAATATGTCTGGCCTTAATACAGTTTCAATAAAACAATGGTCACAACTAAATAATGAAGCGTCGCATTCAACATTACAAGTTAATTTTCTGTCTGCAATATGTGATTCAATTATGACATAGTCATTTCCGCTTGTAATCAGGAAATGGGTGTGCTTTCGCAATGACCAAACATAGGTTAACAATCCGTATTAAATGTAAATATTCTACCATTTTAGAGGAAAATTATGTTTCATATATTCAATTCGTCCACCGCTGTGGTCTCGAGGTAGCGTGCTGCCTTGTCACGCAGCGGGCCCGGGTTCGATCCCCGGTCGGGGCAGTTTTTCTGGATGAGGTTTTTATCGGGGTTTTTCCTCACCTGTAAGACAAATGTTAGGAACACTTTAAGGCCCAAACGGTCCCCGACATCATATGGCCATCAACATCATCATCCTTCATCGGTGTGGAAAGCAACAGGAAGCTACCACACCTACAATTCGCTAGTAAAGCTACAAGCATAGCATGAAAATGCTATGATTGCAGTGAAGGACCTGCCTTCGGGCAGAATTACTATGGGTGGATCTTCAATTCAGAATAGTTAATTTCGAAAGAGGAAGATTTAATCACATCACGGGCGTAATCCAGTGCCAAAAGTTTTTTTTTTTCTGGATGCACCCCTTAGATTTTAAGTATCTTTACAAAGGATCCCTAGAAGTCAGTGATACAAAAAATGTTTATGGAGATAGGTGGCAAAGATATTATATTAAACGAAAATAGTATGGGAATGGGCTATAAATTGAAAATCCATTCCTCCATTTTCAGACATGGGCTCTTACTTTAAGGGTGGAAAGGAGGTTACGAGTATTTGATAATAAAGTTCTTAGGAAATTTCTTGGACCAAAGAGAGATGAACAGACAGGTGAATGGAGAAAACTACATAACAGTGAACTACATGGTCTTTATAGGAAGCTAGATATAATAACAGTTAAGTATCGTAGACTGCGATGGGCAGGACATGTGTCACGAATGAGGAATGGAACTCGAGCATTGAACCTTCTTGTAGTAAAACCAGAGGGAAAACGCCCAGTTGGTAGACCAAGAATGAGGTGGGAGAATAACATTAATGGGAGAATAACATTAACTATGATTTCAGGGTAGTAGATTATACAAGGAATGATTGGAAAACATTAGCTCAGGATAGGGATGTATGGAGAGCTTATGTCCGAGCGGCCATGAACCTACGGGTTCGATAGTGCCAGTGAGTTAGTTAGTTCCTCAATTTTCAGTTTCTCTCTGAATAATTTTGCCGGCAGATAAAGGACTATTGTAAACCAATTTTATAAATGGTCCCTTAAGAATATAATTTAGATTTTTACAGCATTACCTATTATGTCTGTTATATTTAGCACTAGGGTGCAGAGCTGTGGTCTCGATGTAGCGTGATGTTTTTCACGTAGTGGGCCTGGGTTCGATTCCCGGTCGGGGTAAGTTTCCGGGTGAGAGTTTTTCCGGTTTTTTTTTTCTCGCCTGCAAGACAAATGTCAGGAAACTTTAAGGTTCAAACGGTCCCCGAACATATCATTATCATATTCGTCTCATTAGATTAAGTATAGTTTAAGGTTTCTCCTGGCGCATCATTGCCATCAACATCACCTTTGATAATATCGGGGCAGCGTAACCCCGCCTTCCAGTCGCCCCAACCTCAGAAATGGGTTACAATGCCATCTGGCCATCATTATCATATTCGCCTCATTAGATTAAATTTATTTTAAGGTCTCTCCTAGCGCATCAATACCATCATCATCACCTTTTATACCATCGGGGCAGAGTAACTCCGCATTTCAGGCGCCCCAACCTAAAAAGGGGGTTTCAAGTACCCCATGAGAGGAGAAAATAGCAGAAATGTCATAATGACAACCGGTGGTGTTGATTAAAAATATTTATCATAAGTAATGCCACGAGTGATTTCCAAATTATCGAGAAATTCATAACTCACGTAGTGAGGAGTGAATTTATCTAGAGAATTTGAAAATCAAGAGTGGCATTTGTTAGGACTATTTAGCGAATAAAATTAAGCTGTCTACTCACAAATAATAATTTAAATATAGTTATTTTTAAATATGTATATATTTAATGTAAACGGCGATGTTTGAAAACAAATGAAAAAACGTTGTGTTTCACTTGTTTATCACTGCAATCAGATCATATTATTTATTGCCAAAGGATCACAATATTGTAAGAATGCACCCTAGTGGAGAAAAAATGAAACACATCAAACTGTATATTAATTAATTTCTGATGTCCTATGATGTAAATATGTCAATTATATTTTTCCGGAACGTTATTACCTGGGAAAAAATGCGTTTAAGAAAGTGCAAACAGTAGTTTCTTTTTTATTTTTTTTTGTGGTATAATCACTTGCAACAAATGTTTTTATATTATCTCCCGCAACCACAATAAGGTTACATTCGTGCACTATTATATACAATCTGGAAGCCACATGCGGTCACTGCAAAATAATGCTATGACCTATTCAGAATGTTAAAAAGGAGGAGCTTGATTTTACAGTGATAAAATTAAACTGATAAAATCGAGGTGAAAAACGATTGTGATTGGCTGTAAATCAAAATGCATTGAAATGTGATTGGTCATTGACTCCCATTTGGGGCATGATTTAAATAGTCATTAGTAATGTTCTGATATTTTGTAAAAACAACAACAACGAACCTTAATTTCTCACTTTAAAAGTAAACTACCTAACAACAGTATGAGGATAGAAAAGGGCACAAATAAGACCCTCATCTATCGGGCGTCCTTTATAGGGCCCCTATTAAGATTGATTGATTGATTCTAACCTGTTAAGTTACATTCGTTACTAGAAACACGTCTAAACATGACATGATTTAGTAATGTGTTTAAGTTGGGCTTTTATAGGCATATTGGTCAAGTGTATATTTTTTTAAATTATCTATCATCATCTTCTTCTTCTTCTTCTTCTTCTTCACCTTCAAGGTATGGGCCTGTTGGCCCGTTCCGCTCCCCGATGCACAATATGCTACAGGTAGTCCTTCCAACGTCGTTTTGGTCTTCCTACATTTCTTCGCCCTTCGGCCTTGAGGTTTATAATGAAGCATCTGATTTGATAAACGATTATTTGGCATTCTTTATTCCTGTTCAAACCAATTGCATTTATTTCTGTATATTCTCTCGTTTATATTATATATTTGTAATTCATCTCTGGTATCTTGACTTCTCTTTTAACCTCTTAAAGATACACCTGCAACGGACCTCAGAAATCTCATTTCTATTGTCTCAATTTTATATTTATCTGAGATCGTTAAAGGCCAAGTCTCAGATCCCAATGTCCATGTTGGAATGGCTACTGTTTTGTAAAATTTCAATTAAGTTTCCCTTGTAGTCTTATTTCTCAAATATCTTCTTATTGAACCACATATCTGTTCAAATTTCCCTAATTTCTTCTCCATTTCCAAATTTTGCAGGTGCGATATCATGCATCCCAGATAATTAAAACAAGTTACTTGTTTAATGAGTTTTGCTCCAATTTAAAATTATCCAATATTTATAATCTCCTTTTAGAAAAGATTTTGATCGTTATATGATTAATTTAATTTATGCCTAACTTAATATTAACTGCAATATAAGCCTAAAGTTAATTAAGTACATTTAGTATAGTGTATATTTTTAATTCACAATATAATGTTATTGTTATGTTAGGATTGTACTCTTGGTTTTAATATTATATTATTACTTTTTGCGCGACAGTGCGTTTTGTCGTACTTTCCAGCAATGGCGACCACTAATGAAAGTTCAACTTCTCCATTTCGGGGTTGCCAACCTAAATAACTATAGTGTAATATTACATTTACACCCACGTGCGGGCAGTAAAACCACTGCCCTCTATGTATACTACGTACAAAGTATATACAGAAAATACCCAAAAGGTAGTGTTAATATACATTATACATTATACGAAACAAATCATTTTAAATAACTAAACTTTATTTGAAACAATATAAAACAATAAATACGTACTTGCGGCCATGTTATCAATAATTGTTCTCAAGGCCTCCTGTTGTTTCAACTAATAAACATTGCCCACACTGTTAACATTAGTCAATTGTTTATAATGAACGCAAATATTTCCAACAAAGATGTTATTATTTTACTATTAATTATTATTTTGAAAACACCATCGCGCAAAAAATATTGTACAACGCACGTTTGTGAAGTGTTTTACATAATCTCGGAAATTAAAAACCTCGCTATCGCTCGATTTTTAAACATTTTTCATCGATTCTGTAAAAAGCACTTCCCAACCTTGCATCGTAATATACTATTAGTGTGACCAAAGTTAGGTTAACGGAATTATAGTGTGATTATAAACTGATTATACACTCTCGACTCAGTTTACTGTACACTAAAATGCATTACTTATACCGTAACAGTTGATCACTTTAAAATATTTAAAACAGCTATCGAGACATATTAAATACAATTATCAAAAACGGTATAACAACTTTGAATGTGCGTCACCAATGAAAAAACTGTAGTATTTCTTTGGTTTCTATGATTACACAGTTCTAATAGTGATAATCAATTTGTTTTATTTGGCATCTCAAACATTTTTCCAGTTACGTGGAAAAATATACAGACGCCACTCGTGAGTAAATAATATCAAATCTTACATAACGTGAATACGCATGAAGATAGGCTTCCTCGCTCGCTTTTGGGTTTTACTTCAACGAATTCGATTGGGATTTATCGCTACTTTTAATTTTGCATCAAATATTCAATATGATACTAACACAGTAGATTCTACTTAAATGGACTTTCGATCAATTGACGGGTTACGTGGACTAACAAAGTAAGTTTCTTTAAGTCATTATTTCATAATCACATTTTTATATCTATCTGACACTCGGGACGGTGTAGCCGCCCTACTGAGGGCCGCAGTCAGCTCTTCCCGATTAATATACGAGTATATATATATATATATATATATATATATATATATATACGAAATGTGATCTGAAAAATAATGAATTGAAGTGACTTTAGTTGTTTGTCCACGTAACCCAATAATTGTCCAATAGCATCAAACTTTGCAGAAAATGTACAGCCTTTGAAATAATTGATGGCTAACAGATAATGTTCAAGTCTCAGAACGAAGCCACTGCGTATGATCAAAGATCAGCTATTTGGTTCACAAGTATACAACTATTTGAGAAACTAAATCCGATCTATTTCGTTGTGTGTCGTGCAATGGAAAACAATTTCGTGTAAATAAGTAGTGCGGTAAAAGCAAAAGAAATGAAACAAAAGAAAGAAAATGAACTGAAAAGGGACGAGAGAGAGAAAAAAATATCATGACAGGAGGAGCGTACACGCGACATCATGCACGGGAAACAGAAGCTCCCTCCACTAGACCACAAACATCTCTCCTAGAAATTGTCTGTATGAAGTGATGCAGTACTTCAGGACTTATTTGTATAATGAAATTAGATAATAATTTAAATTAATCAGACGCATTTTGTATTAGTAATGGAAATAAATAATTTCATTATGCCATCTGTTTTGTAAAAAGTAATGAGACGTTACATATATATATGACCTGTTTCCTTTAATTTATTTATTTTCATATATTCCATCCCATAGTAATTCCGCCCGAGGGCAGGTCTTTCACTGTAATCATAACATTTCCATGCTATGTTTTGCAGCTTTACTAGGAAACTGTAGATGTGGTAGCTTCCCGTTTCTTTCCAAACCGGTTAAGAATGATGATGATAATGATAAGGATGATGTTGATGGCCGGATGATTTTCGGGGACCTGACATTTATCATACAGGTGAGGAAAAACCCCCAAAAAATCTCACCCAGGAGCCTGTCCCGACCGAGAATATTTCCATATATACAAATTCATTTATATAACGAAGCCTGGTAACATGTAGGCATTATGAAAATTAACGACGTAATTAAATAATAATAAATAAAAAATCTACCTGGCCAGAATCGAACGTGGGCCCGCGTCGTCGGAAAAAGAGCATCTTACCGACCGCTCCACTGAAGCGAACGATACGAATGCTGCATGAAGAGAGACTTGCGCCGTCCGCTTTATACTCAAACGAGTCAGAACATGTAACAACGTACTGATGTGAATCGCTCTTCAAAACTTTCCATCATCAAGAGTTGCGCCATCACTTTTTTTTCAAAGGCTGTACATATCAAATATACCACCTTAATTAACCAAAAATATGAACCCAAAGCAGTTGCATTACGCGGAAATACCTGAATTATATCATGACAACATTGAAATGGTAACAGTGTATTAAAAATTATCGTAACTTTCTTTTCTGCATTAGTAATAATATGAAGCGGGAAGAAAACTACATGCCCTATAACATTCTCCATTGAATGATTTTTTTATGTATGTTAGAGTGGGTTCTATATTTTGATTTTTTTCTTAGATTTGTTTTACTTTATATTTATTACCTAATGTATACAATCACTTTCTTCAGTTTGGTATTAATCTGTCATATAATGTTATGTTTATATCACTCTCCTTTGCATTAATTCTTTGTGTGACGGAGTGGGTTTTATATTTTTAAACTTTTTCCTAAATTTGTTTTATTTTATATTATTTCCTAATGCCTTTAATTACCTTCTTCAGTCTGGTATTATTCTGTTCTATATTTTTTTTGTTTTAATTGCCCTTGTATTATTTTTTAAATGTTTTATGTGCCAGAATTTATTTTGAAACTGGCTCCTAAATTTATATATTTTGTTTTCCCTCTCCCTTTAACTAAAACTTTGTATTGCATAGTCTATATTCTCTATGTATTATTTACGTAACTGAACTGCATCCAAGCACCAGCATTTGCTCATTCATGTGTCAATAGTGTGTACAACATTTATTTGTTAATAAAATGTATTCTAATTTATACTATTGGTTTAGGTTCATTAAAAATTTAACTGCATGTAAGTTTTGTAAAAAATAAACACAAATTGCTGATCAATTGTCTGTATATCCTAGATGTTTTTTAAACGCCTATAAGTTTTAAATTAAAAAAAAAATGAGATTGAGAAATTTCATTTGTGATCTGATTAAATTTTGGTTAATTTCAAATTTTTACAGAATATTCCCTTGTTTTATGGAAGAATTATGTAGAGCAAAATAATTATAGACAAAATGGAACTCTCTGTTAATTATCAAAGTGAAGACTAAGCGTAGGCATATGTAACAACGAAATAGAAGTAAAATTCCCGAATCATGCCGAAACGAAAAAAAAAATACAAATAAACGAGTACTGTTTTGTATTCCTTTTCCCTTATGTAGCGTTGTTAAGAAATGTGAGAGACCGATATTCTTTTATCGTTGTTGTCAACGCATTTTAAAAGCAATGCTTTGTCTGTGAACGCTTTCTTTCCTTTTTTCAACTACCCTTTCGTTTCAATAGTTTTTATATCCTACAATTTCTGTTGCATCTTGCCTTCCTTGGACTTCTTATAATTTTTCCCACAAATTATGCGTTCAAAATCTATGTTAATAAAATTATTGTGAATGAGTATATGGAGAAACAAAAAAGTATATACTGTATTTCTACTATATTCTTCCATTCCATGTAGTTCTTGTCGGTTTATTTTATTTCCTGTCTATATATCTTCATTAATCGTGGCTTAACCAAGTATATTTAGTTACGCTTATGTCCCCACAGATGTCAGCGTGTGATATGAGGTTAGCACATCGTCTCAAAGAGGCATATAGTAGGCAACAAGAGTATTGGATTGGAAAGCCCGATTAAATTTTGCTCAGATGCACTAATTTAGGCATGAGGTCCTTTTACGAGTTTCAAAAATCTTCAGACTCGGAACTCCCACCCCGAGGACTTGTACCTTGAAATTCTCCATCCTAAAAAAAATCATCTATCCTGGCTGGGTTTGAACCCGCGACCTTTGGGATAAGAAGAAAAAGAACTTAACCCTTAGACCATCGAGGCATGTGTATATACCCTATAATTTGTTTACAATACTACCGTATCTCCAGAAAGAACACGCTTGATTCTATGGCATAAGAAAACGTTATGACAAAGTGTTAAGTTGAAATCATACTGGGACATATCACCTGTCTGCAGAAATTGTAGTTTATGTTAAACATAGCACATTTCTAATTTGTTGCTAATTTATTTCAATATCATGTTCAATAAACAAAATATTTTTCTTCTCGTATCCCATGAATGTCGGCCGCGGTGGTCTAGTGTTTATGTTCCTTGCTTTTAGTCCCGAGGATCGCGAATTTAAACCCGGCCGGGATCTATGGATTTTTAGGATGGAAAAATCCAAGGGACAAAGTACTCCATGAGGGACTTTAAGTTGTGGGCACCGAGTCAAGATTTTCAGACTCGTAAAAGAACCGCAAGGTAGAAAAAAAGGCCTCTGTACAAAATGTCACCGAACTTCAATCCATCCAAGTCATACATTGGTACGGTAGTCTACTAAATGTCTCATTGACGCGATATGCTAACCACAAGTCACTCGTTGACATCTGTAGGTAAATAAGCGTAACTAAATTAGCATAGTTAACCCTTAAATTGGCAAAACACAAATTTCTTCTGTTGGTTATCTGAATGTGGCGGACCGCAGTGAAAACGGAATCTTGTGTAACTGTTATTATTAGGTATATATTGTATAATTAGACACATATTTAAGTGGTTTCTATTTGTTTGTTTTCTTCTGATTTATTTACAATACTAAATTAATTAAACCAACCGATTAAACCAACCGATGTAACCAAGGCCAACACGCACACACTATTGAGTAACACTAACAAATTAGGACTGGAAGTAAATATCAGTAAAACTAAATATATGGTCACACGTAGAAATTCAGTATATAATGGAAATGGACAGCTAATGACAGATGAGGGAAATTTTGAGGAAGTGGCTGAATTCAAATACCTAGGAACAATAATCACAAATAGGAATGAGATGCAGAAAGAAATTAAACATAGGCTCAATTCTGGAAATGCATGCTATTATGCATTGCAGAGACTTTTGATGTCCCAACTCCTTTCAAAAAACGTAAAACTGAAAATATATAAAATTATTATTCTGCCAGTTATATTATATGGGTGCGAAACATGGACTCTTACTTTAAGGGAGGAAAGGAGATTACGAGTATTTGAGAATAAAGTTCTTAGGAAAATTTTTGGACCAAAGAGAGATAAACAGACAGGTGAATGGAGAAGACTACATAACAATGAACTACATGGTCTTTATAGGAAGCCAGATATAATAGGAACAGTTAAGTCTCGTAGACTGCGATGGGTAGGATATGTTGCGCGTATGGGGAATGAAAGACGTGCATGGAAGCTTCTTGTAGGAAAGCCAGAGGGAAAACGCCCAGTTGGTAGACCAAGAATGAGGTGAAAGAATAACATTAACTATGATTTGAGGGAAGTAGATTATACAGGGAATGATTGGAAAGCATTAGCTCAGGATAGGGATATATGGAGAGCTTGTGTCCGCGCGGCCATGAACCTACGGGTTCGATAGGGCCAGTGAGTAAGTAAGTAAGTAACCGATGTATCCAAAAGGATACATTACGAATTTAAGGGTTAAGAAATTGCGCTAGGAAGCAGCCCTGTCCTCACACGGAATATATGGGGTATATACATACATCACATAAGAAGTAATAAGTCCTTGTATTCGCCATGTTGTTTATATTTATACTTTGACGAAATAAACGCCTTTTTTAGAACATACTTTATGAACTTATCGCCTTTCGTACTTCGACCCTTCTCATTTTATTTATTTTTTGTGAAGAGAATAATATAACATGTGATTATTGATTGAGCCGCCACTGCTGATGATTCAAGCAGACGTTCACAACCTGGCTCCAGTGTGCCTCTATATTGCGGTAAAGTGCAGTATGTAGGAATGGTGTTACATATTTTACGACTTCGGAATATTACTGTTCAAACAGTGCTAAGAAGCACGCATTCCATTTGTAAAGTCAAACTAAATATGCATTTGCACTTAAATCTTATATCCAGTTATATTATCATAGGCAATAAGTAAAATTGTTCGTTTTCATTTAAATATTTTCTTCATATTTAAAGCCTAATTTTGAGAACATGACACAACCAATATACTTATAGGTGCACATTTCTTCATCCTTAATTCTCCATTGCGAGAAGACACTGTCATTGAGCGAAACTCAATACATAATAAATCAATTAACTGCCTACATTCAATTCCACGTGAAAAGCATACTATAATACTTATTAGCTTAATTTACAAATTCTCAGCTATGTTGATAAACAAGCTTAATTTTTTATTTGTTTATGTTTTAAAAGAAAAGTAATCTTTTGTTTCCTCGTGCGAAATTTGTAGTCTGTACACAATGTTTATATTTCCATATATTAAATTATTAAGTTTCCCCCCTTTTTTGTTTACACCGTTTTCCTTCTTGTTTTACCTTTTTTTGTTAAATTTATGTTATTCTCACATATAGACACAAGGACAAGACACACACCCAGACCCAAGGTGGAGATTAAAAATCCCCTACCCCGCCACCCGCCGCGAATCGCCACGGCAACGGACTTAGAAATTAACGGAGTACTACTACTCCTGGTGCGGCAGGCTTAGAAGGCCCTTAGCCTACCAGCCAGCGCTGGCCTCATATCCACATGTGTTAATCACAAAGGTAGACGATCATCTAGCCCATGTAAGGGTGACATGTGGTCAGCATGTCGAGTCCCCCACCCCTAATAGCTGGTTTTCTCAACCTGGAACCGCTATTTATTGTAGCTACTCAAATGCCTCACGATGCTGGGTGGGCACCGGTCCCATACTTACTTACTTACTTACTCACTGGCACTATCGAACCCGTAGGTTTATGGCCGCGCGGACATAAGCTCTCCATACATCCCTATCCTGAGCTAATGCTTTCCAATCATTCCCTGTATAATCTACTTCCCTCAAATCATAGTTAATGTTATTCTCCGACCTCATTCTTGGTCTACCAACTGGGCGTTTTCCCTCTGGCTTTCCTACAAGAAGCTTCCATGCACGTCTTTCATTCCCCATACGTGCAACATGTCCTGCCCATCGCAGTCTACGAGACTTAACTGTTCTTATTATATCTGGCTTCCTATAAAGACCATGTAGTTCATTGTTATGTAATCTTCTCCATTCACCTGTCTCTTCATCTCTCTTTGGTCCAAAAATGTTCCTAAGTACTTTATTCTCAAATACTTGTAATCTCCTTTCCTCCCTTAAAGTAAGAGTCCATGTTTCGCATGCGTTCTATTATGCATTGCAGAGACTCTTGATGTCCCAACTCCTTTCAAAAAACGTTAAACTGAAAATATATAAAACCGGTCCCCTACTGGCCGAAATACCATGAGAAAATTTCTCCCCCATGGAGACTCGAACCAGCGCAAGTCCCGTAGCTCTGCGCCAAGGCGCCCTGCCTTAACCAATCGGCTACGGCGCGGGAAGCGGGACAATCTTGAAACATGTTCCAGGCGTAACCACAACTCATTTAATTCACTATATGCAAGATACCATTTCAATGTCTGTTTAAAGAGAACAAAATCGTTGCTGGTATACAGCAGAGACCAAATCTAATGCATATTATATTTCGCGCTTCTTCCTATTATTATCTACTTCACTATTCAAACCGGAGGTTCATGGCCGCGCGAAAATAAGCACCCCATACATCCTAATCCTGTGCCAACATTTTCTAATCATCCCCTGTATAGTTAACCTCACTCAAAACATTCTTAATATTATTATCTCATCTCATTTTTGACCAACCTATTGGACGCCTTCCTTCTGGTTTCCTACAAGGAGTTTCCATATTCCTCTTTTATTCCTCATTGTTGACACATATCCTGCTCATTCCATTATAACTAATTAACTAACTAACTCACAGGCACTATCGAACCTGTAGGTTCACGGCCGCGCGGGCATAATCTCCCCTTACAAATCCATATTCTTGAGCTTATATTTTCTATTCATCCCCTGTACAATCTAATTCCCTCAAATCATGGTTAAAGTTATTCCCCCACCTCATTCTTGGCCTAAAAACTGGGCGGTTTCCCTCTGGTTTTCCTACAACTAGTTCTCATGCCACTATTTTATTCCCCATTCGTGACACATGTCCTGCCCATCACAGTCTACAAGCCTTAACTGTTTTTATTATATCTGGTTTTCCATAAAGATCACGTACCTCATTGCTGTGTAGTTTTCTCCATTCGCCTGTCTGTTCAACTCTCTTTGGTTCAAAATTTTCCCTAAGAGTTTATTCTCAAATACCGGTGCTCGTGATCTTTTCTCCTCCCTTAAACTAAGAGTCCATCTTTTCTCCATAACTGGGAGAATAAGAGTTTTATATCTTTTCACTTTAAATATTTTGTGATAAATTGGGACAAGTGTCACTGTAAAATGCATAATAGCATGCATTTCGAGAATTTAGCCTATGTTTAATTCCCTTGTGTGCCTCATCCATCCATCCATCCATAATAATTCTGCCCGAGGCAGGTCTTTCACTGCAGTCATAGCATTTTCATGCTATGCTATGCTTTGCAGCTCTACTATGAATTTTTTTTAGGTGTGGTAGCTTCCCGTTGCTTCCCACACCGGTGAAGGATGATGATGATGATGATGATAATGATGATGATGGCCATATGATTTCGGGGACCGTTTGTCTTACGGGTGAGGAAAAACACCGATAAAAACCTCACCCAGAAAAACCGCCCCGACCGGGTATGGAACCGGGGCCCGCTGCGTGACAAGGCAGCACACTACCTCGAGACCATAGCGGTGGACGTGTGCCTCAGCTCTGGTTGTATTTACTATTCCTAATTAGGCCTATTTGAATTCACCCACTTCTTCAAAATGTCCCTCATTTGTCGTTAACTGTCCATTTACATTACATAATGCATTTCTATGTGTGAACATATATTTAGTTTTATTGATGTTTACTTCCAGCCCGAATTTCTTAGTGTAATAGAGTGTGCGTGTTGACCCTTAGTATCTCCTCGCTATCGCCTAAAAATAATACATCATCAGCATGAACTAAAAGCTTATCAAGCCTTCTTAAAGATTTAATGACATGCTCAAGTACAAAAGCTGATTAGTAGATATGGTGCATCCCCTTCCTTTAACCCATTATGAATTTCAAAAGTATCTGAAAACAGTTTGCCTACACGCACCTTACTCTTTGTGCCATTTAGACACATTCGAATAAGTCTAAATTTAAAGAAATTCCAAATTCCATCTTAATTGAATCGTATGCCTTTTTGAAGCCTTCACATCCTTGTGGGATAAAAAAGTATATACAGTAGGTGATTCAAAAGTTTATAATATTTTACCGAGAGATGGTATCCCATTAAGGACTCGGAAAGCGTAGTGGGAAGTTCCAAAACAAATTTAGAGGTACTACTAATGAAGTGAGAAGAGAGAGAGAGATAGAATTTATTGAGTCAAGAATTAACGAAATTATATCATTCGACACATTGAACTCAGAATATCTATGAACTGGTGTGTGTGTGTGTGTGTGTGTGTGTGTGCGCGTGTGCGTGTGCGTGTGCGCGTGCGCGCGTGCGTGCGTGCGTGTGTGCGTGTGTGCGTGTGTGTGTGTGTCAGGATGACGTTCGTAAAATTGTCCGATTTCGATCGAATAAATATTCTGTATGGCCTTCAATCTTCCAAATGTTTGCTTGGCCTTGAAATCGGCAAAATGTAAGATGCATTAAACAGTATTTAATTTAACTACGTCACTTAATATCTCAGGTCATTAGCGTACCAATACAAAGCTGGGCGTGAAAGGACAAAACAAATACATACTCCGAACTTCCATTTCAGACTTCAGATTATTTTAGGTGACGATACAGAGCCCAATGTTTCAATTCTCTACCCCAACCGAGTTAGAACCTGCGAACCTCGGCATAAGAGGCGAGGATAGTGGTCGCTGAACCACCGTGACCCACAGTCAACTATAAGAAGCTAAATTATTTTATTTTTATTTTATTTTATTTTAACACCCATTAGAGCATCATAGATGCTTTAGGACGTGTCCAGATTACAATCTGTACATAAACAACAATATAAAATATAATACATACATACATAAATATATAATGAAACTATTTTACATTACAATTAAAATACACCATAATATCAAGGGGCAGTATTTTCACAAGAAAAGACAGAGATGCAATTCCAATCAAATATTACTTAAAATTTTAAATTTAGGAATTCACCCATACTTAATGATACGTAAAGTGATCCCACAACAGGCCTCAGGAGGCCCTTGGGGTAGTAGGAGGTTAAGGCTCCCACTTTTTCTAGACAATCGGCACTTTTTTATGTCAGCCGGGTTGTCAGCCCTGCGTGACGGCCGCCTTTACCCCCAGAACAAGTATCTGGTACTCATTTCAGTTAGAGGCTGAGTCGACCCCAGGGCCAGAAGGTTTTGATCAGTTTAAAAAATCCTGACCCCAACAGGACTTGAACCCTCGACCTTCTGGCTTGTAGGGCAGTGCCTTAACCACTACGCTACGGCGTGCTAAGACAATAAAATATTCTTTACAGCAAGCTTAAATTTTCTGCCCGTAAGAAGTTTAACATTGGAAGGGAGATGATTATATAGATTACTACCTCTATGTGGTATGCTGTTGATACTTCTGGTAAGCCTGTGACAATTTAGGTGTATTTTATTCCACATCAATTTGGATATCTACTCCTCTTTAAAAGAGGTTGTTCCAAGATATATATATATATATATATATATATATATATATATATCATTAATGAAAGGATGTATGGTATTTTCTCTAGGATCGAACAATATTCGCTATTGCTTGTGAATGAAGTCAGTCAAATATAAGGGTGAGATTTCAAACACATTTTGAGAGATTACGCATACGGTACTGAAAAATAAAATGTCACATTCGGATAAACTAAACTATATGATTTATGAGACATAAACCACCGCTGTTAATTAACTAACTCGCTAGGACTATCGAACCCGTAAGTTAATATCCTCGCGGACATAAGCTCTCCACACCCTATCTTGTATAATCTACTTCCCTCAAATCAACTGGGCGTTTGCCTTCTGGTTTTCCTACAAGAAGCTTCCATGCCCCTCTGTCATGCCATTCGTGCCATATGATCTGCCCATCGCAGTCTAAGTGATCTAACTGTTCATATTATATCTGGTTTCCCATAAGATCATGTAGCTCACTGTTATATAGTCTTCTCCATTCATCTGTCTGTTCATTTCTATTTGGTCCAAAATGTTTCCAAAGAATTTTATTCTCAAATGCTCGAAATCTTTTCTTCTTTGTTAACGTAAGAGTCAATATTTCGCATCCATATAACTGGGAGAATAACAGTTTTTGTATATTTTTATTTTTTAGAGACAGTAGTTGGGACAAGAGTCCCTGCAATGGTATAATAGCATGCATTTCCAAAATTGAGTCTATGTTTAATTCCTTTGTGCATCTCATTCCTATTTGCAATTAGTGTGACTAGGCATTTGAACACAGCCACTTCTTCAGAATTCCCCTCGTTTGTCATTAACTGTCCATTTCCTTTGTATAATATATTTATACGTGTGAACATATATTCAGTTTTATTGATGTTTACTTCCAGTCCCAATTTCTTAGTGTTACTCAATAGATTGTGCGTGTTGGCCCTTAGTACTCGTATCTCCTCGCTATCGCCTAATAATACTGTATCATCAGCATAAATTAACAGCTTATTAATATAATTGATTTGCAGGCCTTATTCGTCCTCTAAACATTTGTTGTCATGCTCCAGCACCAAATTGAATAGTGGAGGAGATAGTGCATCTCCATATTTTACCCCATTCTGAATTTCAAAAGTATCCGAAAACTCTTTGCCAACACGCATCTAGTCTTTGTGCCAATTAGACACATTTGAATAAATCTAACTTTTTAGGAATTCCGAACTCCAGCAGGAAAATCGCTGTTATTAAAATTAAATAATCTACTTCCCTCAAATCATGGTTAATGTTATTATCTTAACTCATTGTTGGTTAATTTAAATAATTTAAAATATATTGAGAAAATGTGTTAAGTTTTCAGCGAATCGCTTTATTTGTGTTTCCGAACAATCAAAAAACTACTTTTGCTCGCCTATACGGTCAATGGATCACTAGTAGTCATCATTCACGATTTTAATATACTTACATAATAGGCCATTTAATTTATATAGAACATAAAAGAATGCATGATATATATGGGCATGTCTAGGGGTGGCAAGGGGAGGAATGATGCCTCGCCTGGAACGCAAGAATACTTAACAGAGGACCTCATGCTTATAGTTATGTACTTGTGATTAACAGCATTGAGAATTTAAATTTCAGTTATTTAAATTATTGTTCCAATAATTACAATTTAATTATTAATTGGGGTTCATCTGGAGGTCTCGGGTTTAAATCCCTTGACTCACAAAGCTAGCTGGGATTTTCTGAATTTTCTCATATGTCAAGTCAAATAAAGGGTTGAAATTCCACCACAAGGATCAATTTCTTAATCCTTAAATTGAAAATCCATCCAATAAGATACATTGGTTTAATTTATTTAATCATTAATAAAATAATAGTAAAACGAACGATAATTTTTTTTAAAATCTGTGTCTAATTACACAATACACAGCAATAAAAGTTTATACATTATTTTGTTTTCATTGCGATCCAACACATTTAAAAAACTGACAGGAGAAAGTAGTGTTGTGCCAATTAAAGATTTAATTGACGCAAGAAACGTATTATACAAACACATCAATAGGAATAGTGAATTTCTACAATAAACATTAAAGCAACAATAGGAATAGTGAATTTCTACAATAAACTTTACAAGCAACATTACGAATATGGAGATAACTGAATGTATCCGAAGATCCCAGACGCAATATATGTTAAAGTGTATATTGTATTGTATTGTAAGCCTATGTTTTCCCTTTACAGAGATTTAGGCGCTCTCCCCCATTTGAACCATACTAATTTAGTTACATTTGTTTTCGTATAGATGTCATGAGTGGTCCGTGGTCAGCGTTCCGCCTCTACTGACAGCTAGGAAACCAAGGTAGTACGAGGACGGTAAATTTTGCTTAGAGGCCTTTTCATTCAGGCTTAAGGATTTTTTACGAGCCTGAAAATCTTCAGACTCGGGACCCACAGCTTAAAGTCCCTACCGGAGGACTTGCTCCTTGGATTTTTCCGTCCTAAAAAACCCATCGACCCCGGCCGGGTTTGAACCCGCGACCCTTGAGACCAGAGGCAAGGAGCATAACCACTAGTCCACCGCGGCCGACCTAAAGTGTATATAAGTAATAAAATTAAGGAAGTGTTTTTTTTTTCTGGGCGTTTTTCAAATCGCAAAGTCAATCTCTTCATATGAATTTATAATCCAATTTCCAAAAATTACTGTCCCCTACATTCAATGAATGTATTGTATTAATATATGATTTGACCATACTGTTCTATAGCAGGTGTCATTTTCCAATGGTATTTAGTTGGAAGTCTCATGGAGGGTCGAAAAAATTAAGACGGAAAGCAATTTTCCAAATAATTTATTAATATTATTTGTAAAACTTGGCAATGTAACATATTTTCTTATTAAATTTCTTCTTAGTTTTTACATATGTTATATCTTTTGTGCATGTATTATTTTCAAAATGAAGAAAATATACTGTAGGGCCAATGAAATAAAAACGTAAAGAATGGGCACAAATTAAATAAAATTCAATTAGAATTTCGTATTTCCCTCGTTTTCCTGTGAACATTGTCAAGGTCGCAAAAAAATATTATTTAATGACAATACTTGACAATGACTTGCCATAGTATTAGAACTCTTATATTTAAATAAGCTATAATTTTATTCGCGTAATGAAAGAAAACTCACCTTTCAGGAACTGTTTTCGATTTCAATTCATAAAACATGAAGTCATTCTGGGGAATTGACACAGCGACTGGTTCCTCTGGTTTCATGAGATCATTATACATCAACTCGAAATCTTCCGAAATTATTTCTTTAAAATCAAATCCTAGGTCTATTCCTGATTCATCCATTCTGTTAATTTATTTTGACAGCACTTTTCGGAGCTACCGCACTTAACCTTGCACTACGACAAATCACTATACCATAGAGTAAGCTAGAGCAAACTGAATGGAAAGTTTACTACAATATGGCATCATCTAGTCATTACAAAGCGCCATCTATTAATTATTGTTGACCGATATTGATAGCTCAGTCGTTTGGGTAGCAGTATTCATCAGAATGGCACATAATATAATAAATAATACGGATCACTGGTCCTTGATTTTTGGTATAGTGTTGTCATCTTCGTCATATTCTACGTTTGAACAAATTCCTTTGAGTCAGTTAATTGTATTGCAATATTTTAAAAATGTTACTGAAGTTATTGTTTGAACTCCAGTAAAACATTCATGTGTGACCGACACCGCCGGTCAAGCCGATATATCTTCCCTCTTTTCATCCTTATATGAATCATAGGTGTGCTCGCGTCTCATTATTGTTGGCTACACTGATTCTGGATAAATATGGTAACCAGTGAGATGGTGTTCTGTGACTTCAGTCTGTAGCATGCCGAGATCTTAATCGTAACCTTATTGGTTTGTTACGGCATGTGGCTAGGTGTTGTTGGCGTGTCAGCTGTGAAATCATACTAATGCCTTGTGGTTACGTGGTTAACAATTTCGTTAAATTCTGTCATAAAAAATGGAAGAAATTACACAAGAAGACATTCAACAACTTTTAGATCATTTTTCTAAATGTTTATACAGAGCCAAGGAAACAGACACCAAGGTGAGGAAAAAGTCATTGCGATGAGCACATGGTTGGATTGTATACATTGTATAATCATATTGCATTACTCCTTGTTTTGGAATTTACCCTTTTCTCATAATAATACATGGTGTTTGAAGCAAGTTCACCAATTTGACGTTTATTGTTCTAAACATAACATACATTTTCTAGTTCGATGTGGCCTTATTAGGGTATTACTTCATTATCAAGTGGTTGACTATTTTATTGCCCTATTGTTTAAATTATTATATGCAGTATTTCGAAGGTCCACAATTACAGAACTCTGGAAGTTCTTAATAATTTAGTCTTTTACAATGTAAAAAAAAAATCTTGATTGAATGTTAATATGTCAAACTTTTTCCTCACATCTTACATCATAAATTCATAAGAATTTGAAACTTTACCTTAATGAATTTAAAAAAAAAACTGGCCAATAATTTATACCATAAGCCTTAATTGAACTAAACTTACAAAAATACATTAATAATCTACTATTCAATTACTTCTTAGTAGTAATTCAGGTTAGGAATTGGTATTGGATTTAAAAAGCCTAAATGCTGTATAATCATTTAACTATTAAGTTCCTTTAATTAAGAATGGTTAGGTTTCCTAAGTAATTATATGCACAATCATACACACTCATTTTTTATATAGTGATATTTCTTGCGTAGATGTTATTCTTGTATATTATACACATATTTAGGCTCCAACAATAATATTTTAAGATTTTGAGTCAATGTCTTGGTACTTGGCATTTAAAATGTTGATATGTGGAGAGAGAATGAAAATAACAACCTTTGTAGTTAAAGGAATCACTGATAGTTAATTTCACAATTGTTTCCAGAGTGAAGACATTTTGCAGCGATGCTTGAAACTTGTATCTTTGGATTACAGTCATGTTGTAAGTACAGTTATGTCTCTCTTCTATACTTCACTCTAGATCTTTGGATATTCTAGCCCACTGTGCTACCATTGGCTACTTTGAGTATTCAATTGGAGAATAAGTGATTACTAGCATCATCCATGCCAACGTGATAATGGACGTTGCCATTATAGTTAATTGCCAACACTTAAACAAACTGCGCTTAAATTAGCGTGAAATATTTTCAAAGTCCTATTGAATAACAGTGCGCATGCGCAAGAGTTTATAGAGCCAGCGATAACCCACAATTGAACCACATATCGATTATCATCCTCAATTACTATCCGTCGCTATGAAATTTAAATGACCAATTTTTGCAATAAATCCCCAAATCTATGTTAAAAATATATATTAATAATATTAAAATGACCAATCATTTATTAAAAATGGGTGTACACTTACTTATCACTCCCTAATGCTGATCCCACCAGCGATAACCCAAAACAGCGATAGAAAAATCATAGATTAAGTAATATACTCTGTGGAGAAAATAGCAGTTAGCATCACAATATTGTCTAACAGTGTCATAATATTGTGATTTGCATATTTAAATAAATCAAAATTGTCTAATAATGTTATAAAAATTGTTTGAAAAAGTTTAAAATACTAATAATGTTAGTAAATACAGAAGAGCTATAGTTTACAACAATATAACTGAAAAATCAAGAGCTAGTAGAAGTGCAGTAGAGCCCACTTTTTTAATGCAATAAATATTCACAAAACAATATATTAAATGTATTTAGCAAAGGAATTTAATTATCTTTAACTCATTTTACTCATAAATATAAAAAAAGAAAAAGTGACACTATTTCTTGTCATGGCTATTCTAATACCTATAGCTTCAACAGGTCCGTCGATAACAGTGCATCTCTGACGATAACAACAGGGTTTGACTACACAGCTCAGTTGATAACAGTGTATCTCTGTCGATAACTTGTTTCAAGAAATATTTATGTCCGTATTTTACTGCAATTATGTAATTATCAATACTTTTAAAATTCATGACGAAACACCATTGTAAAATTTACAATATAAACATAGAATACCTGAGATCTCAACCTTAGATGTAGGAGAGTGCTTTCGGAGCATATGCTCCATCTTCAGCTTGTAAATTGGTACTCTCCTACATCTAAAGTTGAGGAAGATTGAGATCTCAGGTATTCTAATTTTATATTGTAAATTTTAGGTACCGGTATTTATTCAAATAATGCAGCAATAAAAGTGTGCTTTTCTGATTTTTTATTTAAATTTATGCTGGTGGCATGGTGGGCTAGAATCCCCGATCTTTTTATGCCTTTATAAATATGTACTTTAGTTTTCATTGGCATATTTGCGAAACTCTTGTCCATGGCTGAAGTTTCCATCAGGTCACTGAATTTGTAAAATATCCCAAACAACTATTGTCAAATTGTTGAGTTACGGTTTCGTTTTTATTGACATTTCTCACTATTTTCAACATTTTCTAATGCTTCTTAAAGCATTGTTTACAATTCTTAAATGATGGGAAAAGTTTTCATTAGGACATTCAAGGGAAAAACTTTCCAACAACTTAATTAATTTTTCTAAGTTCTTTAAAATACCAGTGCACATGTGCAAATATTTATGGAATTGTTGCCAGATGGAACCACTTCTCTGTGAAATTGATATGACCAACCTTCGCAATAAATTCCCAAACTTGTTTAAAAGAAATGGATGTACACCAACTTTCCCCTTCTTTAAGTTATGTAGGTAGGAAATAACACTATGAGGTTTATTTTAATTTTGTTTAGTTGTTTCTTAACTCCCAAGCAGACTTGGGTTTCTTCTCTTCATTTGTGACATTCTCAATGCTGTATTACGTTCACAACTGGTCGTTGGACATCACTCCTGGGATAAAATCCCCTTATATGTAAATAAGGATCCCCAAAGCTGTTTATAATTATATACCAAGAGGACGAAGATCACTGGGCCGTCCTATGAAACGCTGGAGGGAAAATTTTCTATAGGATCATAACAGGCCTTGGCCTAATACTTGGAAGGAAGAAGAAGAAGAAGATATGTAAATAAACATGTTGGAAATTAGCTCTAGCAGGAATGTTGGCCAACAAGTCACTTGTTCTCTGATTGAATATTTACAGGTAGTATGGTGGCATAGAATAGCCAAACTTAAATATATGGTCATACACAGAAATGAAAATGATTCGTTACTTTACTACTGCTCTAGATATGCCAACTTTGTCTACGAATGTTCTATCTAACAAATTATTAGCTTCTTTCATTTTACATTTTATACATCAAACAAGTTGATTTAAAATGTTGTCTTAAAAAACTAAATATCACAAGATAATTAGAGGAACTTGTGTTTAAAGAAATTGTTTTTATATATATATATATCCATAGTAATTCTGCCTGAAGGCAGGTCCTTCACTGCAGTCATAGTATTTCCATGCTATGCTTGCAGCTTTACTAGGGAATTGTATGTGTGGTAGCTTCCCGTTGCTTTCCACACCGATGAAGGATAATGATGATAAGGATGATGAAGATGGCCATATGATTTCGGGGTGCGGGAACCGTTGGGGCCCTTAAAGTTTTCCTGACATTTGTCCTTACAGGTGAGGCAAAACATTCCGATTAAAAACATTCACCACGAAAAACTGTCCCGACCGGGGATTGAACCCGGGCCCGCTGCGTGACAAGGCAAGGAGCAATGCTACCCCGAGACCACAGCGGTGGACTATATATATATGTATATATACATATAAAATGTTAATTTTGAACAGACCAAACTACATTATGTCCAAAACATTTTCTCTGATATTGAGTAATCACATTCTGAAGCAATTTCACTCTTTATGTAGGCCTAATTAAATTTAGGATATAAAAATCCAAGTTTCAGTACTTTCCTTTCTTGAGTACCTCTCATAGTTTAGGAGTACCAGTAGTTAGTTTTTTGTCTTTCCTGTAATACTCATTAGACGTAATACAGTTTGCAATGATGTTACTCATCTATTATTTAATTAAAATATTATTTGGATCTGTTTAAGATGTGTGTTTTATTCATTAATTATTGTTATCATCACTAGAAATAATATTCCTAGGTTTAAAAGTTTTTCTCGCATTGTTTATCATTTTATGGCTTTTTTACTCTCATTTCTCCATATTAATTATTGTAGGTCCTTCACTCTCTTGTTTTCAAAGTCTCTTTTCTTTCTCATATGAATTTTCTTGTCTTCCCTTCTTTTATTTTTATATTCTTCAATAGATCTTCTTGTGTTATTTTTGTGAGAGGTTTGGAGGTAGGTCTTTCTTTATTTTTGGCCCTTAACAGTCTTCATTAAACCAGTCACTTCTCTTAGGCTTGACCTTTGTCTAGTTTCTTCATCTGCAAGGTTAATTGCATTTTTAATCTTGTTCCAGTGTTCATTGACATCTGTATGGGTATCACATAATTTATTGATTTTATTAACTATTCTTTGTTTCCATTGGGCTTTGATAGTTTGTTGGTGCAGTTATTTCTCTTATCTCACTCCCTTTTACTGTTTATAAGTGGAATTTCTTGAACACAGTTTCAGTATTACAAGGAAGTGGTCAAAATTTGTATTAGCCCTTCTATATGTTATTTCCAAAAGTTCTGAGCTGTGTATACTATGATCTAGATGTCTAATCTGCCCTTCTGCTACTTTCCGTATGTATTTTTGTATGTTTAAATGAGGAAACATACTCCAAATCATTAATCCTGTTGAGGTGGCAAAACTTACCAATCTGTGACCAGTATCATTAGTTTTATTATGTATACTATATTTTCCATTGGTAACAAAGATTGACTCAGCCTCTAATGGAAATGAGTATCAAATGCTTGTTCTAGGATAAAGGCGGCCCTCATGCAGGGCTGAAAACCCAGTTGACATCTCATACTGATTATCTAGAGAGGTGGGAGCCTTAACCCTCTACTGCCCCAAGGGTCTCTTTAGAGATCACTTTAACTTTTAAGAGAGAATATCTTTTCTTTCCTAATTTGAGCATTCAAATTATTCAATACAACTTTCATATCATGTCTGTGGAAGGAATAATAAACTTGTTCCAATACTGAGTAAAAAGAACTTTATCATTCTTATGCTTGTCATTTGTAAATGCATCTCCATTAATCTGTCCGTCACCGTGGCATAGTCAGTAGAGCCCCTACCTTCCACTCTGGCAACCCGGGTTCGATTCCCGGCGGGGTAGGGGATTTTAAATCTTCACCTTGGGTCTGGGTGTGTGTCCTGTCTTGTGTTTGTATGTGTGGATAAGATAAAAAAAAAGTGTAAACGAAAGACAATGACGAAGAAAGAAATTTTTTAAAAATTAATCAAACTATAGTTTAAAAATATCTTGCTCCTATACATAAATAAGATATTCTTTCATTTTTGGTTTAAAATCAATCATTGCATGCTTCAATTTTTTATTAACTAGAAACTCCATTCCAAAAAAAATGTTTCTTTTCATTGCACCAGTAGTACATGTACTGGTATATTCTTTCTTACCTAGTATTTCTGTTCCAGTCCATCTTACCTTCTGAAAGGGAAGTGCTGTTGTATGTAGTTTGGGTAATTAGTTATTATGGAAGGAATTCAAGTGCTTTACTTTCATAGAATGTTATAAAGCATGATCAATTTGAAGATCAAATTGTGGTTGGTTGGTATCTAATGTTGAGCACTTGATAAGGAAATCATTGGCTCTCTTGCACTCCAATATTTAGCAGAAAGGCTGGTCTCTTCTACAAAAGCTGGACAATGGAAGAGATGGTTTCTTTCCATATCTTCATTTAAATTACAAAAAGGGCATTTAGGTGAATCTGTTATGCCAAGTCTGTGTAGGTGTTTATTCAGGCAGTCATGTCCTGTTAGCAGTCTGAATATTGCTACTGCAGATTTTCTTTGGTAATGTAGTAATGTCATAAGCCTGTAGATTTTCCCCATTCCTTTCCAGATGTTTTGGTGGTGTATTCATCTCTATGTTTATTGATATATTTATTTGAGATCATTCTTTTGATAGAGTGAAAGGGAACTGGAGTAGAAGTTAGGTTTGAAACAATTTTGCTACCCTTCTTGGCCAGAAAATCGGCTATTTCATTGCCTGTCATTCCACAATGGGCTGGAATCCATAGAAGTACAACTTTTTTTATGTAGACGGGATAACTGTTTTATCATTTTGTGACATTCAATAATTTTGATGCTTTTGGGTGTTGTGTCTCGTGTTATAGCAAGATCAAATTATCATTTGTCCTTTTTTTTATTGCCAGGTCACCATTAGTTGTTCTGTTCAGATTTTCTTCCTTGGGAGTTCTCAACATCCAAGGTTTTTTATAAGAGTGGAATTGTCAGTCCCCAACCAGGAGGATTAAGTTCAGGGCTACCTTAAGTTAGCTGATAATATAGGTAGAAAGTACCAACTAAAGCATTTCTCAGTATTTAGTGAAATTCGTACTCGACATCAGAACTCCTCTGAGACATGCATATACCATTTATCCTCCTCCTTTCTCAGATGGACTTGGGATTGTCCATGGCGGAATTAGATTAGAACATAGGTCCCAAAAATCTCTCAAGAGTATACAAAACTAGCTCATCTGCATCTTATGCTAGGACAGGAATAAAATTGCTAAAATAGAAACCTTACTCTGCAACATCTGTGAGGACAGTAAATTTTAAAACACAGACTTTCTCTGTAATCACGGCAGACCCATGTATGGGCAAGCATTGTCAAAGTCTGCAGTGAACAAATTTGTAAACAGCAGGGAACATAAAAACATCCAAGTAAATTCTTTTAAAAAAACTTTTCATACTTCCAGTTTTATCCATTCCTCTTTTTAAATGGAAAACATTTGACATAATGTAATGTCAGTTTAATTCAAGGTTAGTAAATGTGGATCTTTTTAACCTTCCTCTTCCATTTATTGTGCATTTTATTTGAATCCACATCTTGATCCCTACTTTTTTTTTCAAGAAATATGGAGGAAAATGTAAAATTTAGAGAGTGACAATTTTTCTGTTATGTCATTGTTAAATTTTGCATTAAAATTATTAAATAAAATTCAGAAATATTTAATCAATTTTAGTCATATATATGTATACTGTTCACTGCTGTGGTCTCGAGGTAGCATGCTGCCTTGTCATGCAGTGGGCCTGGGTTCGATCCCCAGTCAGGGCAGTTTTTCTGGGTGAGGTTTTTATCGGGGTTTTTCCTCACCTGTAAGACAAATGTCAGGTAAACTTTAAGGCCCAAACGGTTCCCTAAATCATCCTTCACTGGTTGGTTATGTTAGGCAATCTTCCTTCCGGCTTTCTCTTCATATGGCTAATCCAAGAAAATTTTTTTTTTTTTTCAATAAAATCTAAAATGTCCAAATTGTCATTCGTCCCATTATTTCTTTTACAGTTTTATTTTTAATTTTTTCCCAGCCTGGAGTTTCCATCTGATTTTATCAGAACATGTATTTCCATCAGCAATTTTTTTGTGTACCTTTGTTTGGTAATTTTCAGACCTTGGAACTATATGTTAGAATACTTAGAATAACTAAGTTTATTGACTTGTTTAACTTGATTATTGTTTATTGAACTTTCACAGGGAAAGAACACTATGAGGTTTAATTTAAGGATTGGATTAATGTTTTTATTACCTCACCTCATATCCTTTTTCTTCTATACTGCAGTTTTGGAGCTTATCTCCATCGTCAGTAGCCTCAGGTCGACCGGTGTTATGTCGTTTCTTGGTATTGTTTATTGGTTATCCATCTGCTAACCATTGTTAGAAATATAATTATCACATATTTTATTCCTAAATATATTTTCTAGTCAAATAATTTATAATATGAACTGATATTGTGGTGTAACAACACATCGCCCAAAAATAAGCTGGAATGTAATGCACAAATAGGAATGAGATGCACAAAGATATTAAACATAGGCTCAATTCTGGAAATGCATGCTATTATGCATTGCAGAGACTCTTGATGTCCTAAATCCTATCAAAAAACGTTAAACTGAAAATATATAAAACTATTATTCTACCAGTTATATTGTATGGGTGCGAAACATGGACTCTTACTTTAAGGGAGGAAAGGAGATTACAAGTATTTGAGAATAAAGTACTTAGGAAAATTTTTGGACCAAAGAGAGATGAACAGACAGGTGAATGGAGAAGACTACATAACAATGAACTACATGGTCTTTATAGGAAGCCAGATATAATAAGAACAGTTAAGTCTCGTAAACTGTGATGGGCAGGACATGTGGCATGAATGGGGAATGAAAGATGTGCATGGAAGATTCTTGTAGGAAAACCAGAGGGAAAATGCCCAGTTGGTAGAATAAGAATGAGATGGGAAAATAACATTAACTATGATTTGAATAGGGATGTATGGAGAGCGTATGTCCGTGTGGCCATGATAGTGCCAGTGAGTAAGTAAATAAGTAAAATTCATCATCCTGTTACTGGTATCTTAATCATTGTACATAATGTATGTACTTGAATTCTGGATTCTTGGTAGTCCTCAACGAAGGGCAATAAATTTTATTTTATGCCGGAATTTTCTCTTTCCATTAAATTGGATTAATTATCTTTATTTAGGTCATCAGCAACAATGGAGGAGAATTGAGTTCCAACTATCCAAGCAAGCTGATAATCCTTGAGCATGAGCATGGGTCAAGTGGAATGAATGGGGCATCTCGACCCACAGAACCCCCGAGAACTACTGGAACTATTTATGAGAATATGTATGATGCTACAAAACTACGTGACCTTTTTGGAAAATCAAGATTTGCTCGTTGTCGGGCAAGATTTCCACTTCCAGTCATCCTTTATCGAGGAAAACATATATGCAGGTAAAATTCAATATAGGCTTGTACATTTTTGAATTGAGCTCTTTTTTGTTAAAAATCTATTTTATAAATTGTTTGTTTGACTAGATCTGCAACTTTGTCAGGAGGGCCAGAAATTTATGGTCGTTCCGGTTTGGACTACTTATTTTCTGTCAATGAAAATAATGTTGAGGATGATGAATTGTTGGGAGCAGCACAAACTCAACGAGACTGGCAACTGTTTGACAGAGTGAGGAGTCAGGATATCAGACTTCTCAAGACTCTGAATGTTGGAACTATTATAGATTTCATGGTTGAAAAGAAGAAAGTTAAGTTTGGAATGAAGTGAGTATGTTTCTGAAATAAGGAAATATAATAATTTAATTTGCAACTTATTCAAATGTTCAACTAAAAATACATAAAACTGTTATTCTTCCAGTTACATTATATGGATGTGAAACATGGATTCCTACTTTAAGGGAAGAGAAAAGATTGTGAGTTGTTGTGAATAAAGTTCCTAGGAAATTTTTTAGACAAACAGACAGGTTAATGGAGAATATATAATAGTGAACTACATGACTTTATAGGAAACCAGATGTAATAAGGACAGTTAAATCTTGTAGACTGTGATTGATGGGACATGTGGCACAAATGGGGATGAAAGAGCATGTAAACTCCTTGTAGGAGGGAAAGTGCCCAGAAGATAGGCCAAGAATGAGGTGGGAGAATAACAGTAACCATGATTTGAGGGAGGTAAATTATACAGAGGATGATTGGAAGACATTAGCCCAATATATGGATGAATGGAGAGCTTATGTCCATGTGGCCATGAACCTCCAGGTGCCAGTGAATCAGTTAAAGTTTTATACCATCTCTGCTATATGGATAAGAAACATAGGTTTTATTGAATAAAGCTGAGTTTAGAATCATCATCAGAGATGTAATGTTAAGAAAAGTTAGTGGAAAGATTAGAAGAGATAGTATAGACTCAATACATCAAGTAGAGGAAATATAAATATTGAAACAACAGTGAGAATGATAAAAAGAGAATTCTAAAATGTTGTGGATATGTAAATAGAATAGATGAACAAAGGAAAACTAAAGAGGTCTATGAAGCAATAACAGATATAAGAAGAAGAATGGAAGAATAAGGAAGGAATGGGAACAATATATTGAAGTAGCAAGGAGAAGAGAATGGAATTACAGCCAGTTAAAAAGTTGGCCCAAGAACGACAACTGTTTAGGAAATAGGTAATAATAATAATAGCTTTATTTCACCTGGCAGAGTTAAGGCCTTAAGGCCTTGTCTACCACTCAACCAGGTTTAAAAAAACACAAACAAAAAAATAGTCTTAAATCTAAATTACAATATATATATAAACGATTACAAGTTATGAATACAATACAATTAATACAATAGGTAGATGCCTGTTGCCAAAAATCACAACTGAAAAGTAAAGAACTGAAAGAAGAAAGTATGAAAAATATATTATTTTCAAAATAATATAATCAATGAAATTTCAACCACTATGGAACCAGTGCCCACCCAGTATTGTGAGGAATTTGCATAGCTATAAAAAGTAGCCGAACCAGTAAAAAAATTACTTGGAGGACAATGTTCAAAAACAAAAGAGATGAGAGCAAAACAAGATAGAAGAAATTCACTAAAGCAGCTAAGAAAATTCTGAAGTTTATACAAACAAGCCTGGTGAGATTTTACAAATAACATGGATATACAACTAAATTATTGTAATGAAATGGTAAAGAGAAAAATTGTGTGCCTGAACCGGGAATCAAACCCCAAACCTTTAGCTTTCTGTGCTCATGCTCTTAACCATTGATCTAATTCAGGATTCCTTCCCATCCAAGCATAAATCCTTCCTTTACCTTACTGTCTTAGTCCCACATTCAAATTCAATGAATCATCATTCACAAATACACAATGAATGGCTTCTACATTAAGGGTTGAATGTTTGAACGCATTAGACAGTAAAAGGCGTTCTCTGCTGAGAAAGTTTTATCCTAATACATTTTGCTTACTCAGAAATCTATTCATGCGATAATAATTGTAAGCTACCTGACGAGGTACCTTAAGATCATAGCTCAAGATAGAAACTTATCGTGAAAATCCCAATGGTAACCGATGAAGCTTGAAACCTTTGCAGCTTTATCCAAGATGTCGGACCTTGAAGACTTCGATCATGTTTTCGGTATACGCGGAGAAGAGGAATTTGATAGAGTCTACCAAAGAATTCAACTGGAAGAGCAGGAGAATCGGCATAATATTGCGCGATGCAGACATTGTTGTATATGGTATTATTTGCGGGATGCAAGCGTAAATGCGTTCCTCTATAGCAGACAAAAATAACGGAAGTGGTTTTATCACTGAGAATTCTGGGTAATTTGTTGCCAATATTACGAAAACGTCGACTTTCATGCATGACCGGTAAGTCGGCCGTTAATTTGATCTCAGCAATTGCTCACGGTGAGTCAGCTCACCAGTTATTGGAAGTAATTTGAGTAGAGACTAATGTATTTGCATACGACCCTAAGAAGACATGAAGGGACTCCACATAGCTAAAGCATTATTTATTAAATTAATATTAGGGAGCTAAAGCTATATTTAATTAATGTTGGGAAGTAAACATTATGAGGTATATCATTAAAATTCATCGGAGAACATATTGTTTAAACAACTCACCTCATAGGATTCATGCTTCCATGATATCGCGATTTCAAACATAATCATGTTCATCATCAGCCATAACTCCGACTGATGAAATTCTTCGGCCGTCAACTATTCTATTGTCGCCATCTTCAAAAGCTATGATTGAAATAAGTATATTAAAGTACACAACTAATTTATTGTGATCAAATGATAAAGAGATAATTTTTTTTTAAATATTTATTTCAATCATAGTAACAGCTTTAGCTTCTTAATATTAATTTAATAAACATGGATATAATTTTAAAGAAGATAAAAAATTGTTTTATCATATGATGGAAAATAAGATTAAAACAAGGGTAGATGTTAATGCCATAATGGACCAAAATGGAGAAATTACGTGGAAAGAACAGATATTAAAGGTAAGGAAAGAAAGTTTTAGTAAATTATTGAATGGTATAGAAGTAATAATCTGTATACTAGCAGAGGAAAGCAAAAATAATGAACCTGGAAATAATAATAAAAAAAAGATTTTTGCATATTAGAATTTGAAATAGCTTTAAGTAAAATGAATAATAATAAAACAGCTGGATATGAGAAAAAAAGCTTAAGTAGAATGAATAACATTAAAACAGCTGGATATGAGGAAAAACTATGGAAATGATAAAAAAAATTGCATCCAGTGGTTATATAGAGTTTTGAGATGGATGTGGAAATAAAAAGAGAACCCTGTGGATTGAAAAATAAGTATTATAGTTTCTATATTTAAGAAGGGTAATAAAAAAGAATATAAAAATTACAGAGAAATCACTTTATTTTATGTCAACTTTTTAAGGTTAAGAAAAAATATTAGCAAATAAATTAAATATTTCTGGATGACAAATTAAAAGAACAACAGTATCCATTTAAATTAAAATGTTTTATACCTCAACTAATATCCAGTCTTCTAAGTATACCGGTTTCAAAGCTTCGGTAGCTTCATCTTCATTCATTTCTTGTCGACAGATTTTATGTCGATCAGGAAAACTGTTTCTTCCTCCTTCTGTTGGTAGACCGATGAACCTCCAGATCAAATTAGAATCCCATATTAAAGTTCAACAGTATCCATTTTGGAGCAGAAGATCAACAATTGAATTGATATTTTGTATTCGACAGATTGTTGAAAAATATTAGGACTTTGGTAAAGATATGATATTAACATATAAAGATTTGCTAAGGGTATACAATTTAGTATTCAGAGGTAAAATTTGGACAGCATTAAAAATTAGAAATTCTATCCAGAATAATAGAGAGAATAATGAAGATATAACAAAATATGAAAAGCTGTGTGAGAACAACCTATAGATTAATGGAATGGTTTGAACCAAAGAAATCAGTATGCCAGGGAAGTATCTTGTCCATAAATTAATGAGTAATTTTTACATCTTACCTCATATTTCATGTTTCTTTAAGCACGGGAACTAGTTTTCAAGAGAACTCTCATTTTCAACTGACTTTTTGTTGGAATCTTTATCAAAAACATATCTTGTCACCCATCCTTTTTTAATATGGTAATGAATGAAGGTAGAAATAAATTACACCAGATATATAAACACTGATATATGGTGATGATATTGTAATATGGGATACAAGCAAGAATTTAATAGAAAAAAGATTATCAAAATGGGCTTCCTCATTCAAAAATTCATGGTATACCACTGTTTGTCATACCCTAGAGCGAGGATTTTTATGAAATTTCATGTTTTCAATTATTAGTGAGAGAGCACTGAGACAAAGTATCTTTACATTTTATGATCTGTAGAATCAAATAAGACCTGCATATTTTTCATATTTCATAATATTTTGGCAAAATGTTCATATTTTAGTAAAATTTAATATTCCTTCATATTTTTCAACTTTCAATTTTTTGAAATAAAATTTCTAATGATTGGTTAAAAACATATTTGAAGTGATTGTAGTTTGAAATTATTTGACAATGTAGACAGGCGAAAATTCCTCAGTATCCCATCCAGAACAAGATAAATAGTTTTGATAAAAGAAAGTAATTGAATAAGGAGACATGGAATGACCAAGTGGAGGCTTTTGTCCGAAACTACAGAACAAGAACAGGGATTTCCTAATCTGTGACAAGAACATGAATAAGTAGAACAATGTTAGATCAGGTAGCAACCACTTCCTTTTTGCTACCTAAGGACAGTCCTTATTTTGTGAATGGATTACAGTATTTAAATGTAGGGAAGACTGCTGCTGCTAACCTTGAAGCTGTGCTGAAGAATAAGGTCTAACTCCACAGTTTATGAAATTAGTAAAGATGTAAAAATTCAAGAAATTTACTTACCATCCTGAAGTTCATAATAAGTTTCAAAAAATTTTCAGAAAATTTAATGTAACATTAGCTCCAATTAGCAAATTCAGCCTGGGTAATCTTCTGTTAACTAATAATAAATGTAACACCCCAGACAACAAAAAATCTGGAATTTATCAAATTGATTGCAAAGATTGCAACAAGATATATATAGGAAAAACAAAAAGGAACTTGGAAACTCGTAAAAAAGAACACTTCAGAAACATAAAGAATGGAGAAATTGAAAAATCAGCTATAGCAGCACTGAAAAATCAGCTATAGCAGCACATAGTTTATTAGAGCATCATAAGATTGAAAAAGAAGCAAAACTTTTGAAACATCTATCTAAACCTTTGGATTTAACCGTTTGGAAAATATATATATTTAAAAAAAACCATACTAGAACCATGAACTTCAAGATTGCGGACAAACCGAGCTTGATTACAAAGTTCTTCAAAAATACAACAGATGGCAATTTAGAAAATGATTCATTCAAAAGAACCCAGATGGCAGTTTAGAGAGTAATTCCTTAAAAAGAACACCAGATGGCAGTTTGGATGATTACCGGCAGAAGAAAGAATTGACAGTCGTGAAAACAGCTGACGATGACGACAATGGGTCGCCAATACTGCAGTGCTGTGTTTAAAAAACATAGAAGTATGAGGTAAGAAGAAATCATGATTCATTTAATTCTTATTAATTGAACCTCAATGTTAAGAATTCCTAAATTTAATATATAAAAGTAAAGTTCTTGTACGTAAGGCCAATATTATTCTCACATACATCAAACTATGAAATATAGCGCGGTACATGTTTGCTCCCATAACATCATATTGTGTGGAGCGTACTTTCTGATCGTATAAAACAATTCTGACGGCGGGCATTAAAAAATGTATAAAATGTAGACAAAGCTCTTAACTGTGTGTTACGAACAGAATTGATAATTGGATTGTTCAAAGCACAAGTAGACCAAGGCTAGATACTCTGCTCAGCCAATTTCATGAAAAGACTAATGTTAAAATAATTCTAACTACATTTCACCATGTCCATACATGTAGTTTATAGGATTAAAAATAATTGTATTTGCAAAGAGAGTTTTGAAATACTCCCTAGAATTATTTGTGGACCAATTCATTTTAACATCTTGTTTTTCCAAATGTGACATACTGGACTTAGGGTACTTGTGTTCGATTCATCTAATTTAATATTATTGTGACATTTACATATATTGGAGTTCAGTATCTTTATGCAAGATAAATTGCAGTCATCCAAATTTTACCCACAATACATTTTGTTACTGGTATATTCGATTGAAGCATGTTTGTTTGTTACTATGTTTTGTTTTTTGTTTATGTTTGAATTTCGTAATTAAATATCATTTGATAAATTAATTGATCATGTTATATATGTATATAATCTCCCATTATCGATTTATTAAAGTGAAGTGTCACACTACAGGCTTTGGGTGGCCCTTGGGGTAGATAGATGTTGAGACTTCCACATTTGTAGACAATTGCCAAGGGATGTCCACTGGGTTCTCAGTCCTGCATGACATCCCCCTTTGTCCCAGAACATGCGTCTGGTACTCATTTAATTAAGAAGCGAGTAGACCCTAGGGCTATGATGCTGCCAGAAGGTTTGGTCCAGCTAAAAACCCTGACCCAATTGAGACTCAAACTCACGACCTTCCGGCTTGTTAGCGGGATTCCTCAAACTGCTACACTACAACGTGAGCCATTAAAATTGCTTCAAATCACGAACATATTTTATATTGGGTCAGAGTTAACAAAAAATTAATTAAAATTGAAACACAGTGAAATTCTTGTGCTACAGAAAGGTCTTTTTGTCTCATTTGTGTGCTGGTATGTGTACCCAAAAATTACACAGGGCTTTTGAATATAAATATATGTAAAAACTTAAAAAAAATAGCAGCTTCATAATATTTTTGTGTCATAATTTTCATATTTTGTTATTATGATTTAATATTTTGGTATAATTTTCTTCATATAATTCCTCGCTTAAGTCATACCTAACATCAATGTAATCAATCGTGATCTGTCAAATGAGATAAGCTGACATGCTTATGTTTTCTCTTTATCAAATAAAATTTGTTCTGAATATTTTGGTATGTTAAAAAGATGATTAATTTCTGTACTGTTTTTATTTTCCAGTGTGACATCTTCAGAAAAGGTTGATAAAGAAAACCGATATTCTGAGTTTACAATTGTCTCTCTGCCTTATCCTGGGTGTGAATTTTTCAAGGAATATAGGGATAACAATTACGTTGCAAAAGGCCTTATTTTTGATTGGTCGCAGTCACATGTGGATGCTGTAATTGGGGTCCCGGATGATCCAATCTCCTCTCAGTTGAAGATTGACTGGGAGAAGTATAAGGTAAAAATTTGCATTGAATAAAATCAGTAGGAAATGGAATAATTTTGAGAAGATATAAAGCAAAATGGCTAATTGTACAATAAAATCCTGATACCAATGTGATTTTACTTAATAAGATATATTCAAAATAATGTAATAATAATAATAGCATTATTTTACCTGGCAGAGTTAAGGCCTTTTCTGCCACTCAACCAGGTTTTAAAAAATACAAGAAAAAATGTCTTGTATCTAAATTACAATAAACAAAAATGATTACATGTTATAAAAACAATACAATTAATATTTATAATGTATTTAGATTTATCTTCTTGTATCTTGTAAACCCTTGTTTCCCTCAACAAGATTTAGGCGCTCTCCCCCTACAGGGAAGAAATTGAAACATACTAATTTAGTTACACTTGTTTTCATATTAATGTCATTGGAGGGGCCCGTGGTCAGCGTTTCGCCTCATACTGACATCTACAAAACCAAGGTAGTACTAGGATGATAAAATTCTGTAAATTTTGCTTAGAGGCCTTTTTATTCAGGCTTAAGGATCTTTTACGAGCCTGAGGACCCACGGCTTAAAGTCCCTCCCGGGGGAATTGCTCCTTGAATTTTTCCATCCTAAAAAATCCATCGACCCTGGCCGGGTTTGAACCCACGACCCTTGGGACCAGAGGCAAGGAGCATAACCACTAGTCCACCACGGTCTAGATTTAACAAATTAAATATATAATATGTAAGCATATATGTAAAATTTTATCATAAATTCCTAACCTGAATTGTTTTCTTTTAAGAACCATTATAAATATGTTAGACTTTAATAACCATATAAATATAATAAAATAAAATTATAAAATTAAAGGGTTGAGAATTATAAGTGGGATATCCACCATTTTTTAATTTTTCAGGGGATCAAAAACAAAGATTACTTTTTTAATTAAAATTACAATGGGAGGAAACGCTATGAGGTATTTACATTAATGAATGAGTTGCAGAAAATCTTATAACATCTCACCTCATAAAGTTGCGTGTCTTCACAATACCGGTTTCAAAAGTATAGTATTACTTCCATCTTCAGTCAATTTCCAACTGTCGAAATTTTGCCGTTAACATCTTCTGAACTGCCATCTGGTGTTGATTTTATGAACTTGGAGATTAAATTATTCTCATTGGGGATATCAAAATTTGTTGCTTTGTATTTATTCTTCTGAATGTATATCTTTTCCCAAACTGTCAATCCCAAAGGTTTCTCCAAATGTTTCAAAAGTTTAGTTTCTGTTCTGATTTTGTGATTCTCTAGCAAACTATGAGCTGCAATTGCCAATTTTTCAATTTCATAGCTATGTCAAATGGTTTTGGAAAGTTTACAGTTTACACTGAGGAACATGCTGATGGAGCTAAATGACAAGTGCAAGGATTATGGGATGAAGATAAATATAAATAAGACGAAGGCATGATTATAGGAAAGAAACCAAGGATGATAATCATGAGGATTAAAGATGAGGCCATTGAGCAAGTGGAGAGCTTCAAATACTTGGGTTGTACTATCAATAGTAATGTGAACTGCGGTCAAGGATTAAAGCAGAGGATAGCAATGGCAAAAGAAGCTTTTAACAAGAAGAGAAGCATTTTCTGCAGACCTTTGGCAAAAGAATTACAGAAGAGGCTACTGAAGTGTTTTGTGTGGAATGTAGCATTATATGGTGCAGAGACTTGGGACATTATGACGGAATGAGGAAAAGCGACTGAAAGCTTTTGAGATGTGGATATGGAGAAGAATGGAACGTATAAAATGGACAAAGTAAAAAATAAAGATGTGCTAGACAGAGTGGGTGAAAGAACAATGCTGGAACTCATAAAGAAGAGGAAAAGAAATTGGATTGGCCCTAGCTAAGAAGAAACTGCCTGCTGAAGGATGCCCTAGAAGGAATGGTCAATGGAAAGAAAGTTAGAGGCAGAAAAATACATCAGCTGATAGACAATATTAAAATAAATGGTTTGTATGCAGATACAAAAAGGAAAGCTGAGTTAAGGAAAGAGTGGAGAATGCTGAGTTTGCAGTGAAAGACTTGCTCTTGGGCAGAACACTATGTACATATATATATTTACACTTTATACTTATACACATGTCATTCAGTTTACATTATACACACATCATTCAATTCGCAAGGAAAAGTGACTGAGCACCTTACCTACTCGAAGTACACTATCTGACTGTGACCGTGAATGCATGGGATGTACTTGTATACTGCTGAGTCAGCGCACATTTTAAGTCCCGTGCCTGCACGTGTAAGCTTTCGTCATCGCACAGGACAAACCCCATGTCTGCTGTACAATACTATACTAATCTCACTGTAGAATGTTGCACTATGATAATACACCCTGATTGGCTGGTGATAGAAACCAGTTTCTTCAACGAAGTTAATCTTCCTGTAATTGATCATCCACCTTATAGCCCTGACTTTATTCACTGCGATTTTGAATTCTTCTCAGAGGTGAAAATATAACTGAAAGGCAGACATTTTCAATTGAGAATCTTCTCACCATCTGGGATTAGGAGTGTGCAGAATTGGCAGAAGAAAAATGGAATGACTGTTTTAACAATTGGTAGCAATGTATGGGGAGGCGTTTTGAATATGGTAGAATGTAATAATTAAATGAATCGTGATTTTTTTCTTACCTCATACATCTATGTTTTTTTTAACACAGCACTGCAGTATCGGCAACACTTTTGTCGTCATCGTCAGCTGTTTTCACGACTGTCCATTTTTTCTCCTTTTTGCCGGTAATTATCCAGACTGCCATCTGGTGTTCTTTTGAAGGAATTCCTCTTCAAACTGCCATCTGGTGTTCTTTTGAAGGAATTCCTCTTCAAACTGCCATCTGGTGTTATTTTGAATGAATCATTTCTTCAAAAATACAACAGATAGTAGTTAGGAAATGATTCATTCAAAATAACACCAGATGGCAGTTTGAAGAGAAATTCCTTTAAAAGAACACCAGATGACAGTCTGGATAATTACTGGCAAAAAGGAGAGAAAAAATAGACAGTCGTGAAAACAGCTGACGATGACGACAAAAGTGTCGCCAATACTGCAGTGCTGTGTATAAAAAAACATAGATGTATGAGGTAAGAAAAAATCACGATTCATTTAATTATTATTAATTGAACCTCATAATGTTAAAAATTCCCAAATTTAATATATAAATGGTAGAATGTATTGTATTTTGAAAAGTGTGACAATTAAAATCACATTTCAAAGCATTCCTTGTGCCCGTTGTGTATAATATATATTTGCCATTACACTTGTACAGTAAACTAAGAAATGCCAATGATATTCTTGCTTTATTTTCAGTTCTTGATAGATATAAGTAAATAATAATTTATTAAATTAATATTGAGAAGCTAAAGCTATTACTATGATAGAAATAAGTAAACTAATGAACACAATTAAATTATTGTAAATTAATGGTAAAGGGAAAAATGTTTTGCCAACCGGGAATCAAAACCCCGAACATTTAGCTTCCGTGCTAATGCTCTGTCCACTGAGCTAATCCAGGCTTCATTCCCATCCAAGCAGAAATCCTTCCTTTACTTTACTCTACTGGTCCCACATTCAATTGCAATGAATCATCATTCACAAATACACAATGAATTGCTTCTAGCTGAAGAAGACATGAAGGGACTCCACACAGCTATAGCATTATTTTTTAATTAATATTGAGAAGCTAAAGCTATTACTATGATAGAAATAAGTAAATTAATGAACACAATTAAAAGGTTCAGGGTTCGATTCCCAGTTCAGGCAAAATTTTTCCCTTTACCATTGATTTAAAATAATATTTTTTTTGCGTGATTATTTTAGGTTTGGGACTTGGTAAAGCTTACTCAAAACTATATGAAGTTACTGCTGCGATACTTGCAAGAGAGCAGCACAGGTCTTCTGATTCACTGTATCAGTGGGTGGGATCGCACACCATTGTTCATCTCTCTTCTACGCTTATCACTTTGGGCAGATGGTGTAGTTCATCAGTCACTCAGTGCAAGCCAAATCTTATATTTTACAATTGCTTATGATTGGATGCTCTTTGGACACAATCTCATGGACAGACTAAGTAAAGGTGAAGATATTTTTTTCTTCTGTTTTTACTTTCTGAAACATTTGGTGGGAGATGAATACAGTGTTGGTCCACGTTCAAAAGCAAAACAGACTGCAGGTAGCAGCAGTGGAAGTGGAAGTGGTTCAGTGCTTCGAAATGATTCGGACTTGCATTTGGACAGCATGTTGTTTGATACTGAATGTGCCATTAGTTCTCGGGGCTCCAACATCAGCTTGAACAGTTCTTGTAGCTCTGTTAGTAGTAAAAGTCAAGATAATCCCCCAGTTTTCTTCCATAATGTGCCTGAATTTTCTGATGAACAAAGTAATGGGTAAGTGCAATTTAAGATTAATATACAGTAAAATCTGTCTTAAAGATTACTTCTATTAAGCAATTTCTTTTCTTTTTTTTAAATCCAGAAACAAGTGTCAAAACCTGTAAAATTAGTGTAATTCATACGTTTATTAATACCTTAATTTAGCAATTATTTTGTAAAATATTGTCCAAATTTTTCAATTTTTTTTGTTGCTGAATTTTAAACTTTATTATGAATACAGATTATTGCAAACAGCAATTTGACTTTTTTTTTTCAGTTAAGAGGTAATTAGAGAATATTTACAAAAGGTTGTATTAAAATCCGTCCTGCGCCGTGGCTGAGTGGTTAAGGCAGATGCCTTGGCGAGAGCTATGGGACTTGTGCTGGTTCGAGTCCCCATGGGCGAAGAAATTTTCTCATGGAATTTTGGCCAGTATGGGACCAGTGCCCACCCAGCATCGTGAGGGCTTTGGGGCACTACGTTAAGTAGTGACTCCAGGTTGAGAAGACCGGATATAACGGCTGGGGAGCCCGGTGTGCTGACGTCATCCCTACACTGGCTTATGATTGTCTGCCTATGTGAACACATGTGGATGTGAGGCCAGCAGCTGGCTGGTAGACCAAAGGCCTTCTACATGTATCGTACTTGGAATTTTTTATATTAAAATCCTGAGTATTCATTTTTCTTAAAAATTAATGTACGTTGAATAAAATTATTTTGAAAACATAAATAAAGATAAATCTGAGAAGACACTGAAAACTTGAGTATAGGGTTCCATGACGATCCACGCTGTTTATGAATGAAATAGTAGAAACATGATGCAACACTCTTCCTACAATGTTTTCAAACATTTTGCAGCCCCCTTCCCTCATTTCTTCAACCATCGCCTGATATTAAACTTAATGTTTAATATAGATTTTATATAAAAATTAAATTTTAATCTTTTTAATATTACAATTTTTAACAAATTTTTACGTACTAGTAGATTTTTATCTAATATTATTAAACAAATATGAACATATTTTGCATGTTAATATTGCATAAAATCCTAGCCTTATTCATATTAAACAGTTGAGACTCTACCATCAGGGTTATTTTAAGATAAGAGATTTCTGATATTCTGTGTAGTATCAAGGACTATTTAACTCATGACCCAAATGGGAATCAATGACCAATCATATTTCAATGAATTTTGTTTTAAAACCAATGACAGTTGTGTTTCACCTTGCTTTTTATCGAATTCACTTTACCAGCTCCTGCTTTTGTGATAAAGAAAGCTCCTCCATTTTAATATTCTGAACAAGTCAGAGCATTATTTTGCAGTGATTGACTCTCCAACAAATACATTGATTATAGCAAATAATGAACACATTCCTTTGAACTACACATTTGTTAATTGTGTGTTCAATAATTGTGTTTTTAAATAACGATTTTACTGAGTTGTTTACTAGAAAAATAAGTTAATAACCTGTAATATTGGTTATAATATACAGTTTGATGTATTTAATTTTTTCTCCACTATGGTGCATTCTTATAAAATTGCGATGGTTATTGCTGATTGCAATCCTATTTGGCAATAAATAATTTGATCAAGTTGCAGTGAATAAACAAATGAAATATAACCACACATTTCAGATTTGTTTTCAAACATTGCCGTTTACTATAAACATATAAATATTTCAAAAACATCAGTAACTATATTTAAATAATGATTTTTAGTAAACAGCTTATATTTAATTATTTCTTAGTTGTTTTTTTGACTCACCTCATATTTCTTGTCTTCCGTGCAGACCATGGGTTTCGTCACTGCTTCTGTGACATTCTCATAAGTAATGCCACGAGTGATTTCCAAATTATCGATAAATTCACGACTCACGAAGTGAGGAGTGAATTTATCTAGAGAATTTGGAAATCAAGAGTGGCATTTGTTAGGACTATTTAACAAATAAAATTAAGCTGTTTACTCACAAATCATTATTTAACTATAGTTATTTTAAAATATTTATATATTTAATGTAAACGGCGATGTTTGAAAACAAATGAGAAACGATAGGTACGCTTCTACTGCTTCTTTTGTTTATCACTGCAACCAGATCATACTATTTATTGCCAAAGGAACGCAATATTGTAAGGAGGAGCTTTCTTTAATATGGTAATTATAACACTGATAAATATTTTGTGAAACACGACTCTGATTGGTTGTAAAACAGAAATCATTGAAACGTGATTGGTCATTGACTCCCATTTGGGGCATGAGTTAAATAGTCAATGCAAACCAACTTCACAACTGATAACCATTGCAATTTTGTATGAATGCACCATAGTGGAGAAAAAATGAAATACGAGTACATCAAACTGTATATTATAACCAATGTTACAGGTTATTAATTTATTTTTCTAGTAAACAATTCAGTAAAATCATTATTTAAAAACACAATTATTGAACACGTAGTTAACAAGAATTAAATGAATCTTGATTTCTTCTTACCTCATACTTCTGTTTTATAAACACAGCACTGCAGTATCGGCGACCCATTGTCAGCATCATCAGCTGTTTTCACGACTGTCAGTTTTTTCTTTTGTCGGTAATTATCTAAACTGCCATCTGGTGTTCTTTTGAAGGAATCAGCTATAGCAGCACATAGTTTATTAGAGCATCATAGGATTGAAAAAGAAGCAAAACTTTTGAAACGTCTATCTAAACCTTTGGATTTAACAGCTTGGGAAAAAATGTATATTCAAAAAAACCATACTAGAACCATGAGCTTCGAGATTCCGGATGAACCGAGCTTGATTACAAAGTTCTTCAAAAAATACAACAGATGGCAGTTTAGAAAATGATTCATTCAAAAGAACACCAGATGGCAGTTTGGATAATTACCGGCAAAAGAACACCAGATGGCAGTTTGGATAATTACCGGCAAAAGAAAAAATTGACAGTCGTGAAAACAGCTGACGATGGTGACAATGGGTCGCTGATACTGCAGTGCTGTGTTTAAAAAAATATAGAAGTATGAGGTAAGAAGAAATCACGATTCATATAATTCTTATTAATTGAACCTCATAATGTTAAAAATTTCCAAATTTAATATATAAACATAGTTAACAAATGTGTAGCTTGAAGAAATGTGTTCATTATTTGCTATATTCAATGTATGTGTTGGAGAGTCAGTCACTGCAAAATAATGTTCTAACTTGTTCAGAATATTAAAAAATAATTGAAATAAACCTCATAGTGTTATTTCCTACAACATAACTTAATAAATCTTATATTTATTAGTTAAATAGTCCTAACAAATTCCACTCTTGATTTCCAAATCTTCTAGATAAATGCACTTGTGACTCGTGAATTTATCGATGATTTGGAAATCACTCGTGACATTACTTATGATTAAATATATTTTATAGTGTGGAATGTCTCTTATAATTTTTGTTCAGCTAACAGGGTGCTATAGTTGATTTCACTATTGTTTTGTAAACTATATCACATTTATTTTACAGTTACTGTTTTAACAATAATCAGAAATTACTTAATAAATCCTTACGTTGATTTTACAGTAACCTTCCATTTTACAACAATCAGACAACATGGCCACCTCATATTCAGCCATCACCATTTGACTCTAGTCCTTCATCAGTGCCTGGGCTAGGAAATGTCTGCAGTCCTGGACCACGGTCTCCTCATGCTTCCAGAACAAGTCCAGTGGCCGTTCCTGTCTCTAGTCGCTTCCGACAATGGAATGATTCTAACAGTTCTTTAAGTGTTGGCAGGTAATCTAATTTCATATCCAATTTATTTTTGATGTGTGTGCATAATTATTTTACAAAAATTCATGGAATAAAACAGTAGGTTCTAGAATATCGGATCATTGAAAAATTATGTTACATTATATTGAATCTTGTGATTCCAAATAAAATAGAATATTTATATTCAACACATAAACACAAGCCTAGTTTTATCAGGGTTAGAATCCCCCTCCCCAAAGAGACTTTTTTTTTTTTTCAGTTTGGAAACCTGAATTAATTTTATGCCATTATTTGCATTCAATTTATGTGGAGAGGAATGGACATTAACTCTTTAGGTGCCATGAGCTGATTAGATTGGCTCTGATGTTTCTGTCCATTACCTACCAGACAATATACTTAAACTACTTGCAAAGTCGATCACATCAGCAGATGCGATTTAAATCTCTGACACAAGAGATTTTACCAGTGGCATGTGGAGGGTTAAACAAACTTCAATCTCTATTATTAATGAGTTGGTTATTTTGACTCAACTCATATTTCTTGATTTTTATTGCAGACCTGGATTCATCGCTTTTGTGTGACATTGTCAATGCAATGTCGCGCAAAAGCAACGAAACTACGTCTGCATAAAAATCAAGAAATATGGTTGGTTGGTGTCTAATGTTGAGCACTTGATAATGAAATCATTCGCTCTCTTGCACTCCAATATTTATTAATAAATTAATGAGTCATTTTAACATCTTACCTCATATTTCATGTTTTTCAAACATGGTAACTATAGTTTTCAAATGATCTTGTCATTCATTTTCAACCGCCATTATGAGTCATAATGGCTCATAATGGCGGTTGAAAATGAATGACAAGATCATTTGAAAACTATAGTTACCGTGTTTGAAAAACATGAAATATGAGGTAAGATGTTAAAATGACTCATTAATTTATTAATTAAGAACCTCATAATGTGTTTCCCAATTTTAACTTTGAAACTCCAATATTTATCAAAAAGGCTAGTCTCTTCTACAAAAGCTGGACAATAGAGGAGATGGTTTCTTTCCATATCTTCATTTAAATTGCAAAAAGGGCATTTAGGTGAATCTGTTATGCCAATTCTGTGTATGTGTTTATTCAGGCAGTCTTGTCCCATTAGCAGTCTGAATGTTGCTACTGCAGATATTCTTTGTAATGTAGTAATGTCATAAGCTTCTAGATTTTCCCATTCCTTTCCAGATGTTTTGGTGGAGTATTCTTCTCTAAGTTTATTGATATATTTATTTGAGATAATTCTTTTGATAGAGTGAAAAGAAACTGGAGTAGAAGTTGGGTTTCAAACAATTTTGCTATCCTTCTTGGCCAGAAAATCGGCTATTTCATTGCCTGTCACTCCACAATGGGCCAGAATCCATTGAAGTACAACTTCTTTATGTAGACGGGATAACTATTTTATCATTTTGTGACATTCGATAATTTTGATGATTTTGAAAAAGAAATATGAGGTGAGTCAAAATAACCAACTCATCAATAATTAAAAGAAACCTCATAGAGTTATTTCCTACATATATTAAATAAAATTAAATCTCTGTTTTTACATCTCACCTCATAAGTTTTGTGTTTCCACAATACTGGTTTCAAAGGTCATTTGCGTTCAACTTCAGTCAAACTCCAACTGAAAATTACCTCACAGTGTTACTTCCCACTGTAATTTTAATTGAATCTCTATTTTTAGCTGGCAGCTGATTTCAGGAACAGGAAGTTTACGAGGTTCTGCTTCTGCTTCTACGTCCACCGGTGACTCGGCTACTCCAAATTCTTTGCAATCTCAGAACAGTAGCAACACTTCCCTGTAAGTACTACATTATTATGATTATATGATGACAAAAGGTGTATATATACATGGTAAGTTGTGAATTCCAATTGGACTCTCCAAATATTCTTTGAAAATATGTTTTTAAGAATTTTCAGACAATAAAAGAAGGTATCATAAACAGGATAGCATTATATTTGAGTTAGAAATTTTGACTCGCCTCATATTTCTTGATTTTTTTGCAGACTTAGGTTTCGTCACTTCTGTGCAACATTTTGGACAATCACAGAAGCGACAAAACCTAGGTCTGCATAAAAATCGAGAAATATGAGGTGAGTCTAAATTTCCAACTCAAATATAATTAAAAGAAATCTCATAGTGTTATTTCCTACATATATTAAATTAAGAATTTAAGCATATTGCATTGTGACTTCCATATTTTGTAATGGAATATCAAATAATAGGAAACTCAATGTAATACACAAATGTATTAAAGAGGAACTTATCAGATTTATCTACATTGATAGTGGTCTGCAGGAAGATTATTTGAAAAAAGATTATACTCATTTTGTTTTATTGTGCAAGCACATATCTTTTCCTCAATTTAATTCAAAATGTTTAAGCTGCATAAGAATGAAACAAAATTTTGGCTGCATCTCTTAATTCTCTTGCATATAAATAAAAATTTCACATTATCGGGGTGAATCTCTTGTTCATTTGAAATCTGTGGTTCTTGTTACTCAAAATCAGTTATCTATTTTAGAATCTCTCTCTCTCTCTCTCTCTCTCTCTCTCTCTCTCTCTCTCTCTCTCTCTCTCTCTCTCTCTCTCTCTCTCTCTCTCTCTCTCCTTGTGAAGAGCATATTTCTTGCCAACTTCTTTACTTTTTTCTATGTTTTCCCTTCTTTAACAATTTCTTAAATAGCTGCTCTCTTTCATGTGTTTGTTGCTATTCCTCTTCCCCTACTCTCCTGGGGATTCCAATGCATAGCCTTTCTTTCCAATGCTTTATCTTGTTTTCTTAATATATGTAAAATCCAATTCCACGTTTTCTTTATTGTAATTTGTTTTTGATTTGTCATTTTCCATAATTCTAGATTTTAAATTGTAAATGACAATCTGGTTCTTATAATGCTTCTTGAAACAGCTATTTACAAGATATTGCAATTTTCTTTGAATGATTGCTTTACAAACTTTTATGTTATACATTTTTAGAATAAAAAGATCAATCGTTTAATGATCACCTATTTTATCAGCATCACATTAGTTGTTTTATATTATTTTCATTCATTATTTGTATTATCTGCAGATGTGAGGGGCAGGTTTCAACAGAATCCAGTACTACTGTAATTGGAGATGAGTGCTTTATATATAACTCAGGGCCTTCGGATAATGTTACCATGTAAGTTTCATTTTATAAGCATTATTTTTGCAATGTGAAAGCAGCTCAAATAATACTTATGCCAGCATAATCAAAAAAAATCTTTTTGGGGAGGAAAGGAGGTTCAGATCTCAAATTTGCCTCCACCAATTTGATTTGCTTTCTGTAATCTGACTATAAATATGGCTCTTAAGATTTTAATAGGTAACAGCTCAAGTAGAATGGATTTCTTCTGTTTGTTCCAAGTAGGCATGGAACCTTGCGTCTGAAGGCATTTTCAGGAAACTGAACTGTTAGACATAGACTATGGTTTAAAAGCAATAAAAACTGGAAAAAATGAGAATCTATCCTACTAGAGGCAGATCTTTAATGAGGATTACATTGCATAGTGAACGTCTATAATTAAATAGTTGCCCTGAAAAGAGATGTAACCCACAAAAATTCATAAGTTGAGTTTTCGGTGGATTAGTGATCTATCTGAAGAATATCACTGCATAGTGGTGCATGTAAAACTATCCCTGCTCTCTTCCAGACCCATTTTTATTTATTTTTAAAAGCTGGCATTCAAGCGAATTGTGATCTACATTTAATAAAATGGCAGAGGAAGATAGTCGAGTCATGAGTAGCAGTTTAAGTTTTCGGGGTAACTATTCAATTATTCAGAGTTAAATATGGGAAATAACATTATGAGGTTCTTATTCGCGAAGAATGAGTCATTTTTTATATCTTACCTCGTAGTTTGTTTTCTTATACATAAACTATGAGGTAAGATATACAAAATGACTCATTCTTCATGAATTCAATTATTCATCTAGTCATTTAAAAATTTATTTTGTGTACAATTTAGTCCTAATTTTGTTATAAAAATTATTTTGTCACAATTATTATCAAGTGGTAAAATTGGAAGCCAGAGAGTATGTAACAATTTTGCCACTTGATATCTATTTTTTCTTTTTTATGAATCAGTTATGAATTAAATAACAAATTTTCTGAAGAAGGAATTATAAATTGTGGTGTGAGACAAGGCTGCCCCCTATCCCCAACACCCTTTGTGATTTATATCAACGAAGTAATATGTTGCTGGAACAAGAAATAGAAATTTGGAATAAGAATATCAGAAAATACAAAATTAAACACCCTGTTGTTTGCAGATGACCAAATAATAACAACAAATTCAGAAGATAATCTACAGAAAGGTCTGTATGAACTTAACAAAATTACAGAAGAATATGGATTGAAGATATCTACAATGAAAATGAAAATGATGGCATTTCAAGGTGTAGTCCTGTCAGAAGTAAAATTGTACTTGAAAATAAAATTTTGGAACAGGTGAATAATTTTACATATCTAGGATGCAATATCTCATATGAAGAAGAAAAGGATGTAAATGCAAAAATACCAACATTTTTAGAATTTTAAGGTTAATAAATTCTATCTTCAAGCCACAGTTAGTCCAAAAACATTCAAGACTGAAAGTGTATAAAACACTGGCTCTTCCAACTCTTTTGTATGGTAGCGAAGTATGGACGTTGAAACAGAAGGATATACAGAGACTTAGATCTGCTGAAATGAGATACCTTCGGAGAACTGCAGGATACACACTACTAGATCACAAAAAAATGAAGACATCTTAGAAGAATTACACATGGAACCTTTAGAAAACAAAATTTCTGATTACAAGTCAAGATGGATGCAACATGTTAATACAGATTGGAACTCATTCTCACAAAACTTATTTTGCATATATTCCACTACTAATTTTATTATAATTTATTATTTTTCCCTCACAATTATTATGAAGTGGCAAAATTAGAAATAAGTATATGGCAATTTTGTCACTTGACATCCAGTTTTTTTCTTTTTTTTTTTTTTTTCCTTTTTAATGAACCAGTTATTGTTGTAGATTTTAAAGAAACCCTTTCAGGAATTACTTGCTTAAGCCCTTCACTTACAAGATGCTAATTTTAAATTTTAAAATATTTGAATTAATAGGTTTCTAAAATATGAATGAATTTTAATAAAACTTTTACAATGGGAATTAACACTATGAGGTAATTAATAATTTATATAAGTGAGTCTGAAATAACTTTTTACATCTCACCTCATAAAACTCCATAATTTTTGCTGGACTGGTTTCAAAAGCCATTGATTCTTTCCTAAGCCAAAACTCTATTTTGGCTGAAGATAGAACAATAGTTTTTGAAACCGCTCCAGTGAAAATCACAGAGCTTTATGAGGTAAGATGTAAAAAGTTATTTCTGATTCACTTATATAAATTATGGATGAAGTTGATTTTGTTGAAGTAGGGTGCACTTACCTTATATTTAAGATCCCAATAGAATAGTGATCACTTCCTAATGTGAATCCACCCAGTGTTTAAAAAACAGATGAAATATCTCCCAAAATGATGTGTAATGTAGATTGGAATTTATTCTCAAAATTAATATATTTTGAAAAAACACAACAAATTAACAAATTTAGTCTGGAAAATCTACTAGTAACTAATAAGAAAGTTAATGTTCCAGACAGTAAGAGATCTGGAATTTATGAAATCAGTTGCAACGACTGCAATAAAGTATATATAGGAAAAACTAAAAAGAATTTAGAAATTCATACAAAAGAACACTTCAGAAATATTAAAAATGGTGAAATTGAAAAATCGGCAATGGCAGCTCATATTTTGCTAGAGAATCACAAAATCGGAAGAGAAACTAAACTTTTGAAACATTTGGAGAAATCTTTAGAATTGACAATTTGGGAGAAGAATAAATATAAAGCAATGAATTTCGATATACCTGACGAGAATAATTTAATCTCCAAGTTCATAAAATCTGCACCAGATGGCAGTTCAAAAGATGGATGTTAACGACGAAAAGAATTCGACCAGTTGCGAATTTGACTGAACCGATGGAAGTAATTATATTACTGTATTGATAACCAGTATCATGAAGACATGCAACTTTGTGAGGTGAGATGTTAAAACATTTTCTCCAACTCGTTTATAAATGAGTCGAGATTTACTCTTCATTGGTAGCATCTCACTATAGCAAATTCCCGATTATCCAAGATAATTGGGACCAAGATATGCACGGTAAATAAAAAAAACACGGATAATCCAATTAAGTTATTCAGCGCCCTGGAAGTTGATCAGAAATGTATTTAGGTACGAGTCATAATTATCATTATTTTATTTTACTCATGAATATGAAAAAAAAAGTGGGACTATTTCCTTGTCGGACCACTCGGGTATATTATGACAGTTATTCTAAATGGCAGCGGTGAACCAGCGAACAACTACACTAGTAACCACCGATATCCACACTTATAACCAGTGATGACAAATAACCAACGATTCCCACACTAGTAACCATTGATGACCACACTAGAATTCAACGATAAACCCACTGCCACAGCATATACGTGGACTAGTAACCACCGATGACCACACTACTAACCAGTGATAAACTCACTGCCACAGCATATCTGTGGTTTCAATCTGTTACCACAGACTTTGTGACTCACGCAACGGAAATTTCCAAAATTTTATTGTATTCTCAGAATGTTGGTTGGTATCGTTAAATGCATCAGGGGAGGGGTTGTGAGTGAAGGTTACGCTATTGTGCTAGTTTCTAAGCACAGTTCACAGTAGCATGTTTAAAAATAAAGAATTTTTTCATAACAATACAAAATACAGTATTTTTAAAAAATAGAGTAAAAAAGAGTTATGCCTGGATAATCCGCAAACCGGATAATATGCACATAGATAATCAGGAGTTTGCTGTAATTTGATAAATTAATGTTCTCATGGAAAACTCAGCTTATCGGTGACTGGAATAAATTGAGTAGAGACAAATGTCTTTGCTTGCGGCCCGTAAGGGTTACTAGTAGTAATTTAAATTAACAAATTTCACAAAAGAAGTATGTGTGTGTGTGTATATATCTTCTTCTTCTTCCTTCCAAGTATTAGGTCAAGGCCTGTTACGATCCTATAGAAAATTTTTCCTCCAGCATTTCATAGGACGGCCCAGAGATCTTCGTCCTCTTGGTATATAATTATAAACAACTTTGGGGATCCGATTTGAACTCATTCTTTCAAGATGGTGTTTCCAATTTAGTTGGTACTGTTTAATATATTCCAAAATTGGCGTAGTCTTCAATTCTTTTAAGATATCCGTGTTTGTGTGTGTATATATACAATATAGATGTGTGTGTGTATATATATATAATTTTACATTGCTGAATTTGTGGAAGATTTTGTTTCTGTATTTTAAGTAATTTTTGATGTTTTGATTGCTTCAGGCGCCGAGAAAGACTGCAGACAGTGCGAGCACTGTTCTACAACTCCTATTGCTCAACCATTGGATTCAAGTTCAATAATGGACAAGACTCAGGACTTGGAAGTTTGTTGGGGAACTTTGCTGAGAAAGTTGGTATAATTTCAAGTCAAAGAACTACTGTTTAACAATTGTTTGATCACTAGATTATTCCAAAACTTATAAGTCTGACTTGTGTAAAACTTACAAATGTACTCCTGTATAAACATAGAAGTTATTTTTATATATAAAATTATTTTATATAAAAATTTTGTACATGAAGTGGCAAGATCTGACTTGACACATGCTCTCCCCCTTCCCTGTATCGTTAACTGGAAGCAATCTCAGGGAATGGCTAATGCCATTAAGGTTTAAAGTTAGATGTCTTCAATATAAATCTCTTAATAGTTTAAGATTAGTTTAAGAGGTGCATTCTGATCTGAAGAAGTTATGATAGCTTGTACTGTCAATTTGCTGAACAATTTGCTGAAGATCTTCCTATTATTGTTATTGTTGCTGCTCCCATTGCTAAGTCATAATTAATATTAAATTTGTAATAATGTGAAATTATAGGCCCAGTTTCACTGACGATAATTAATGTTTAATAAATTGTTAGTGTATATTATTTTAACACATAATTAACAAAAATTCCGTTTCATCAACAGGTGTTCCTTTTAACAATGTGTTATACTGCATTCTAAATTAACATCATCTTTCCCTTGTGTTAAATGTATAACACATTGTTATCGGTTGGAAAATGGCTGCCATAAGTTTTGTAACTGAAGCATATTTTCTTCGTTTCGATAATTACACATTTCTTTTAAAAGTATGGCTACTCTTTCTATATACTGCACCAGAGAGAAACAATTTCTGATGCAGTCACCCAAATAATGTGTTTGCTATACAAAAGTATCAGTACTGGCCGTCCTTTAATATCATACACATATATTACACACTAAATGAGTTGTATTACCTCAGATGGTAGTGCATCTGTCTATAGATATGCAAACCAGAGTTCAATTCCTGGTGGAGTGGAATATTTTTTATTGTGGAACTATCTAAGGTGATATGTATGAGTTATAATCACCAAATTAACAACCATTTTTTTTAAAAGTATGGCTACTCTTTCTATATACTGCACCAGAGAGAAACAATTTCTGATGCAGTCACCCAAATAATGTGTTTGCTATACAAAAGTATCAGTACTGGCCGTCCTTTAATATCATACACATATATTACACACTAAATGAGTTGTATTACCTCAGATGGTAGTGCATCTGTCTATAGATATGCAAACCAGAGTTCAATTCCTGGTGGAGTGGAATATTTTTTATTGTGGAACTATCTAAGGTGATATGTATGAGTTATAATCACCAAATTAACAACCAGATACTCATGGTGAAATTAAATGTTTCTTACCTATCCTCATATCAATTTTCTAATTAGATCGCAATTTCAAGACCACAATGGTCTCATCTTCAGCACTCTCCTGGCGACCGATGTTATGTCGATTGGAAGAAACTCTTCTTCTTCCCTCTGTTGGTGGACCGATGAACCTCTGGTTCAGGTCAAAATTTGCAGGAATTTCGAAGTTCATAAGTTTTCCTTTATTTTTCTGAATGTGGATTTTTTCCCAAACCGTGAGTTCCTTTTATTTGTCTATTTGTTTAATTAGACTGGCTTTTGAATCAAATCTAATTAAACAAATAGACAAACAAAAGGAACTCACGGTTTGGGAAAAGATCCACATTCAGAAAAACAAAGGAAAACTTATGAACTTCGAAATTCCTGCAAATTTTGACCTGATCCAGAGGTTCATCGGTTCATCAACAGAGGAAAGAAGAAGAGTTTTTTCCGATCGACATAACATCGGTCGCGAGGAGAGTGCTGAAGATGAGACCTTTGTGGTCTCGAAATCGCGATCTACTTAGAAAATTTATATGAGGATAGGTAAGAAACATTTGATTTCATCATAAATTAAACCTCATAGTGATTAATTCCTATGAAAGTTAAAAAAAAACCAGACACTCAATTTGATTCTAAGAGGAAAAAAAAATGTACTGTTGTTTCATTGGGATATTAGGCGCTTTTCGAAAAGAGTGCAAATTGAAACTTCCCTTACTTCTACAAAACACAGACACATGTTTACTCATATCCTTACTATATACAAAACATCATAATATCAAATTCTTAAGTTGAAAACAGATCACAATAACACCGTCCATCTCCTGCAAGCAGGACCAAAACAAACAAAAACTTAACCATAACTTGGCAATGAAATCTCATAATTTATAAACTGACCACAGTTTAATGAACATGAAAAATAAATTGTGCTGGCTTTATATTAATCTGTTCATTGCTGTTATTTAGTTTGAAAAATTCACTTCAGAGTGTGCTGATATCCCAATGACTGTTCCATGAATTTGTTACATTCATGACATCCCATAGATTTAGAAAGATGTTAAATAACAATTTTCTGAAAATTGTTGGTGAAACGAAAATGTTGAAACATGTTGTTAAAATTGTAGCATATTTTAACAAGTAAGATGTTATAGTCTCTCTGGTTTAACTTTACGAGAAATATGTAGAATGAGACAACTGTACTCATATCTCTCACTCACACCAGTGTTGTCGGTGTTTCTTCACCAGATGTTAATAGGGGTAAGGGGGGAAGAGGAAAACTGACAACAGGGTGGGTTCTTTCTTTTGTATTTGGACTAAAGTGGTCAACGATCCACTTGTATTTGGACTAAAGTGGTCAACGATCCACCCTTGTATCCCCATCTCTCTCTCTCTCTCTGCCAAGTTAAGCCAGCTATACAATAGTGCATTTTTCACATCTGTCAATGAAACTGGCCCATAAGTATACAAAACTTGTTAACTATATTTGAACAAAAGTAATTTCTAATTTTTAATTAAACCCAGAGTTGATAATGGCATTTGATACCAATAAAATTTAGAAGAATGCAAATTAATAAATAAGGCTTGGATTTTGATGACCTATAAAATTTGTCTTTACAAATCTAATCTTCTTTTTTAAAAATTGTAACAAAATTCCTCTCCCTTATTATGGTTAGGACTTAAATCTACCAATACAATTACATAAATATGAAACTATACTTACTTTCCCATAATTTTATGCTAATTACATTTATGATATATTAATGGATTTTATTGTAGTAACCACTAGATAAGGTAAGTATACCACACAGTCCCATGGGGGAATGCAGATTCAAAGATCAGCACATTTTCATACAGTAATGAGGAAATGTATCTAACCTTTATAGTCATGCCGACTTTACCCCGAGGAAATGTTTTGATATACATAGCAAATAATGTAGAAATGGCCCATACTTGAATAAGACAAGAATTATGTTCACTTATCTGCTCTGTAGACACAAGAAATGTCGGATACTTTTGGAATTCATAAAACAAAAAGCAAAGTTTGAATCCGAAACCTACAATCAGCAATTTAGATATATTCATCCGATGAAAGATTAAAACAGAATTAATTCACTAATATATATTTAGGGTTAAATATTGTCTCATAATTTAAAAAAAAAACTTTAAAAATGAACAAAAACAAAAGTTTGACATGAAACCTAAATATGCAAAAAGGTTTAACAAAAATGGTGTAAAATAGTAGAGATTTAAAATTCGAGGTCACATACAGAAATTTCAAATAAATGAGCAATCTCTCCAATGCAAGTAAGATGACATTAAAATCCAAGCCTTGTTATTAAAGCATCAGATATTGATCAGTAAATCTTCGTGAGATCAGTAAAGAAGTTCTTATATTAAGTTATGTAGGTAGGAAATAATACTATGAGGTTTATTTTAACATTGTTTAGTTGTTTCTTGACTCACCTCATACTTCTTAACTCCCATGCAGACTCGAGTTTCTTCACTTCATTTGTGACATTCTCAATGCCTCAACGGCCTAGGCCGTTGGACATCAGTTGTGAACATAATACAGCATTGAGAATGTCAGAAATGAAGTGAAGAAACTCGAGTCTGCATGGGAGTTAAGAAGTATGAGGTGAGTCAAGAAACAACTAAACAATATTAAGTTCTTATATATTTGAGTGAATATTTTTTTGTAAACACTTCAAAATGTTCACCGTTAATTTGGAGAACAATTCCTTGTTGTAAAGGACACATCTGGTACATTTGAACCAAAGTATTGAAAATGTTATTTTAAATTCTAGTTTTAAGTACAATTAATGTATTTGTAATTCCTTTTTTGAATTAACTATAATTATTATTATTGTTTTTATTTGTTTAAAAGTTCTCAGCTAAATTTGATTATTTCACATTATCTAATTGTCGGTGTTGACATTTGTGTATGTATTACAGAATTAACTTTTTTTGTCCTCCATTTCATCATTTTGTTTTAGTCTCGAGTAAATTTCGCTCGTGTTTCGTATTATATTCATACTGGAAGTGCTCTTTAAGTTTTCATTCTAATAGTCATTTTTTCAAAATATATTCATTGAAAAAATTGACCAAAAAAAGTAACACATATGTTTATGTCAATTACAGTACAAAAGGTTACAGATGCATTTTATATATTTTATCTGAAGTCTAAGTTTTTCATTATACCTTACTATTTTTGACCATAGTAAACCAAATGTATGTATATTTTACCTGTATTATTATACTCATAGTACGGTTAATTTTTTAAGAACTGAGGAGGAATTCTACTGACAAAGTATATACCCCAACTTGAATGGTCAGAGTCATTTGGAAACATGTTTAAAATATAGTGGTATGCATTTCTAATACCTATAAAAGCCATTCATCTATACATGTACGTTTGCACATTGTAGTGCCATTTCAAATTCAGTATACTACACTCTAATTTAATAGTGAGTGGAGAACATATTTTTATCGACTCACCTCATATGATTTCAAATTTCTTTGAAACTGTCAGTATCAAAGAAATTTGAAATCATATGAGGTGAGTCGATAAAAATATGTTCTCCACTCACTATTAATAATATAACTTAATGTTTACTTCCCAATATTAATTTAAATATACTACACTCTAGTTCAACCCAGAAAGTTACTACAGACATTATGGGCTATGCCAGTGTCCCCGTACCAACAGAGGGTAGATGTTGCCAAATTCATATTAACGGTATTTGTTTGTTAAGGAGGGGTTGAGTGGCAAGGTTAGCAGTACTTTTTCTAAATTTATGTACTGTACATTTAAAAAACAGAGTTTTTCTTTTAAGGCATGCAAACTAGTTTTATAGTAAATATGAGAGTCGACATTTTCCACACGATAGTATAGATCTGCAAGAGCTCAGTGACAAGTGGTAAATGTTTTTTTTTTCTTTAAGAGGGGGTGGCTTGGACGGCTACAACTAGTACCTGCTGTGTTGCAATCTTCAGTTTTATATAAGGATTTCTCTCAAGAAAATACTGTTAAAATGGCAACCCAGTTCCCTATTCCAAACACACAGTAACTTCCTGAGTTGAATCTGAGTGTAGCTTTGCTTCTTCAAAGCTATATAACAGAGTGAAGTAATAAGAGAAAAATGCATTTTTTACCATAAATGAAGTAACGGTGGCACTTTTAAGTCATAGTACAGAAAAACAACCAGAACAAATACAAGAGCTCATGGGCAATGCTTGGAATGCTGCAATCTTCATAATGTCACCGCAATATAAAAACAGGTAACACCTTCATTTTTCATATAATTTAATACATATACCATTTCGTTCCAATTTTAACAAAGAAACTATTGCAGGACCAGTACATAAAACTTAAGTGAAATTAAATGTTTCTTACCTCTCCTCATATCAATTTACTAAGTTGATCGCGATTTCGAGACTATAACTGTCTCATCATCAGAACTTTGTTGGTGACTGGTGTTATGTCAATTGGAAGAAACTCTTCTTCTTCCCTCTGTTGGTGAACCGATGAACCTCTGGATCAGGTTAAAATTTGCGGGAATTTCGAAGTTCATAAGTTTTCCCTTTTTTTCTGAATGTGGATCTTTTCCCAAACCGTGAGTTCCTTTTGTTTGTCTATTTGTTTAATTAGACTGGCTTTTGATTCAATTAAATGTTTTTTCGGACCAGCATGAGCAGTTACTGCTGACTTTTCCACTTCTCCATTTTTTATGTTTCTAAGATGTTCTTTCACCCTTGTTTCCAAATTTCTTTTCGTTTTTCCAATATAAATTTTGTCACAATCCCTGCATTTGATCTGATAAATTCCTGATTTGTTTTCATTTTCAATTTTTTCATTTTTATTGGTTTTAATTATCCTATTAAGGCTGTATTCATTCTTTGGTGCTAATCTTATATTAAACTTTTTGAAAATTTTTTGAAATTTATAGTGTTTCAATGGATGGTAAGTGAATTTCTTGAATTTTATTTTTTTTGTTTCTTTTATAAGTGTGCTTTCATTTATTAATTTTTGTCTTTTAAATTTATTTATTCTCTTGTGTACCATATTTTCTTCATAACCGTTATCTATTGCAACATTAATTATGTGTGCTTTTTCTTCTTCATAGTTCATCAACTTAGTAAATTGATATGAGGAGAGGTAAGAAACATTTAATTTCACCATAAATTAAACCTCATAGTGATTAATTCCTATAAAAGTTAAACATAAAACTTAGATTTAATTTCTTTCCACAATGTAGTTTTCGTCTTGAGTTTTTTAATTCCTTATTATCGCAAAAATTTGTGATTTTCTATCTGTAATGTTGGTATAGTTCACAAGAAATTGGAGACATGTTGCCTCCTCCTTAAGCAACCATTTTTGTTTTTAATGGCAATGTGTAGTTTGCTAAGTTCTATTACTAGGCCTATTTATTTGTTAATTGAATTATACAACTGATATTATTAAATTATATTATACAACTGATAGCTTGAAATAATGTCACAGTGTATTGATTTAAAGTTAGTTTTTTATTTATTCAATATTTTCTTTACCCATTGCCGCCAGGTTGTCTTTATAACATTTCTGGTATTTTCTCATGGCATGGCAGAATTGTAACCCACAGTTGGGGCACTTGGAAGGCGGAGTTACGTTACCCCGATGATATGATAGGTGATGAATGATAATGAAGTGCCAGTAGAGTCCTTAAATCTAATTTGGCATGCAAAATGCACATATACTTTTACAGATGAAGGGCTTTTATAGATATCGAGAAATGCATATCGTCCCATGTAACTAGAAAATTGTATTGTAACCTCATTACTACATATATTGGACATATTTTGTGGATCCATGTATTCAATATAGAGATATTTCACTATATCTCTTATAAGGCATCAGTCAAAATAACCTAAAAAACAACAATGTGAATAAAAAAAGCTAGAAATCAAAATGTGTATACTTAAAACAACAAATACCTTATAATTCTGTTTCTGTATTTTAACATTTCAAAATAAGTTAAAAGATTGTTAATAAATGACTTAACAGTGTAATATTTTGTCCTTACAGAAATTTGAGTGTTCAGAAATATAGATGTAATACAATAGAAGCTCGATATAGTGTGCAAATTTGGTTGTTACTTGGGTAACACATTACCTATATTTTAAAGGTACTTTATGAAGCAGTCTATAGATTTATTCCACTCCTTTACTCATGCCATGTCTTAGATTATTTTGAATTTGTTTCATTCTAGGATTTTATCTCATAGTTGGAAATTGAATCCTATGGATCATCAATTACACTATCATGTTTGTACTTACAACTTGGGACATATTCCACAAAAGTAAAAGGTATAATACAACATTAAATACAAGTAAAGTTTCTGGAAAAGTATGGAATTATAACCTTCTGTTCCATAGAATAATGTGCAAGACTTATTCAGTATTATTAAAGCAGTAAAGTAAGTCATAAAAAAATATTTTAGGTTTTTTAGCATTGCATTTTTTCTGATGGGAGGGAGCTGGCCTACCGAATCAACTCCCAACCTGGAGGACCAGTGATTTTTTTCAGGTGTCCATCCTTAGATCAGTTGCTTTCACTACAGCTAAGAGCCTGATTTGCCCTTAATAACGAAGAATTTGACAGGAAAGATAAGATGAAATGATCACCTAGGCCTCGAATACTCTAATACCATTGGGGTCAGAAAACAAGAAGTGTTCAGTCCAGAGAGACTGAATAGGAAAGATAAGAAAGAGATATGATATGGAAGTGGAAGTAATACCATATATATATATTATATATATAATTTTGGAGACTGGAGAAAACAATAAAATCTTGTAGTGAGATCACCCAGCCATTATAGCTGATTTTCTTCATCTGTACAAGTTACAAGCGTCTGACTTACAAATGTATTATTGAAATGAATATACTCAGGCTTGCTGTTCACGTGCAATGATTAATGAAACTCTTCCTGGATTGCCTATGTAGCACAATGATTCAGTTGTATTAACTAATACTTCTATGGAACTGAATAGGGAAGAATCACTTTACATTCTATAATGGAGTAATAATAAAAATGGGCTAGCAACCCACTTCAAGGTGTATCTTATACATTGCTCGCAGTCCCAAACATGCACACCCAATATGTCTTCCTCCAAGGAGTGATTTTGGAAATAAACAGGATGAAAATCCTACAAATTATGTTTAAGAAGAAGATTAATAATTTACAAATATACAAGAAATATTTATGAAGCACAATTGTAATACTTATTGATAGCTACAAGTGAAAACACTTGTAAAATTTTACACCATACTTTTGTGGAATAGGCCACTAATGTCCATTATTTATGGTCTCTTCCTTTCCGGACTATCCTTCATTTTCCTAGTATTGAATATCTTTTGAATGCATACTTTATTGTAGTTACATAGTTATGATAGTATGACGGTGGACCAGAAAATAATGCACAGTTTTTTTTAAAAAGTTTAATAGATAAAAAGCACAAATGAACTTTCATCTTGTCTACTTTCCCAACATATTTCTTCCATTGTGGCACTGGTTTCAGTATAACCTGATCATAGAAATCCATTTGTTCTGAGTATAGCCATCTGCGGATAGCTGATCGCACTTCTGCATTGTGGCAGAACGATTAAGGGTAAAATGGGAATAATAAGATTTAATGGGATCTTATGTGGGGTCGGCTAGGTCGATGAACATCTATTCTTACCTAGGGCAGAGATTTACTTTTTAATAACTTCAATTTACATGAATTGACGAGTTTTAATAAATTATGTGCAAATTAAGTCAGAACAAAATTAGGTTTATTAGAAACAGACTTAATAAAGATACAGGATTTGATTCGTGGAAGAAACATGTGGCCAAGAATGGATTGCTCCCTTATCTTATTGAATCAAATCTTTTTCAATTTTGAAATGACTAGTTCTAATAATATGGCTTTTCGCAATAGCAATATTTAGATAAATTTTTATATCACCCTATAGTCCGTATGCTAAGTTTATCTTTTAAATTCATTTATAAGTTCCATTGCTGTGATCTCGAGGTAGATGCTGCCTTGTCACACAGCAGGCCCAGGTTTGATTCCTGGTCGGGACAGGCTCCTGGGTGAGGTTTTTTTTTTTCAGGTTTTTCCTCGCCTGTAAGACAAATATCAGGAAGATTTGTGTAATTCGCTTGGTGTACATAGTTCCTGCATGATGGACTTTTATTTCATCTAAATAAACAATAAAAAGTGAATACAGTAAAATTAGTTTTATAAATTGAAATACTGGTTTAGCAAATATAAAGATCTACAAAAGTTTGTTTCGTTGATCATCTTCTTCTTCAGGGTATGGGCCTGTTGGCTCCCTGATGAACAATATGCTACAGGTCGTCCTTCCAACATCGTTTTGGTCTTCCTACATTTCTTCAGCCTTGAGGTTTATAATGAAGCCTCTGTTTTGATAAATGATTATTTGGCATTCTTTGTACTTGTTCAAACCAATTATATTTATTTCTGTATATTCTCTCGTTTATATTATATATTTGTAATTCATCTCTGATATCTTGATTTCTCTTTTGATCTCTTAAAGATACACCTGCAACATATCTGAGAAATCTCATTTTTATTGTCTCAATTTTATGTTTATCAGAGATTGTTAAAGGCCAAGTCTCAGACCCATATGTTAATGTTGGAACGGCTACTGTTTTGTAAAATTTCAATTGAGCTTCCCCTGTGGTCTTATTTCTCAAATATCTTCTTATTGAATCACATATCTCTTGAAATTTCCCTAATTTCTTCTCCATATCCAAATTTTGCAGGTACGATATCATGCATCACAGATAATTAAAACAAGTTACTTTTTGAATGATGTTTGCTCCAATTACACTTTCTGTCCTTTTATGCTGAGTTACAATAAATGCCATGGACTTTGTTTTCTCTGTTGATATCTTCAAATTATTATTTCCATTGTGGATTGAAATTCATAAATATATTTTCTTACATTTTTTATATAATATTTGATTGATAACATTTTATTACCGTTTATCAGTCTTTTATTCAGATTGTGATTCCTTATTTTAACTCAGGACATTTTTAGCAATATTTTGAGTCCAAACATGGTTATAATTGCATTAGATCTTGCCAATTTAATAATTTGATTAATTATGAATTAATCATTGTTAATCCACCACTGTGGTCTCGAGGTAGCATGTTGCCTTTGTAATGCAGTGGGCCTGGGTTCAATTCCTATCATTATCATCATTATCCTTCAACGGTGTGGAAAGCAACGGGAAGCTACGACATCTATAATTCCCTAGTAATGCTGCAAAGCACAGCATGAAAATGCTATGAGCCTTAAATTTACAATTATCAACAATTGTAATTTAGATATATTCCAACTTGCAGTGAAGGACCTGCCCTCAGGCAGAATTACTATGGATGGATGGAATCATTATTGATTGGGGACTCAATACTAAATTTAATATGTGAGTACTGGTTCGCCACAGCATCTGTCTCAAAGCGATGACTGGCATGTAACTGATGTATAGTGGTATGCCAATCATTAATCACCAGTGACAATTCCTTTCAGAAAGTCATGCCTTTTGCTACGTAACACATTAAATAGTCCAAGCTTGGCATCATTAGTTGGCCGGCTGGAACATGGTGAAACACAAAGGATCTTATGACTGTCCTTGAAGAATGTACACCATCTGGAGACGTTGCTGTGGTCCATATAATTTTCCCCATACACCTGTGAATTTCACTTCGGTTATGTCCTTTAGCACACAAAAATTGCACTATGCTTACACTGCTATTCAAACATTGAAGACAGTAACATACACACCATCTTTGTTATGTAGTTCTTGCTTTTCTTGCTAGATTTGCACACGAAAAATAATTTTGTGTCTGTAGTGTAAAATTCACACTATATTTCAGTGAAATATCAACATCCCAGCCACAGTACCAATGCAGAAAAAAAAAAATATTGTGCATTACTTTCTGATCTACCCTCATACACGGGAAAAAAATATGTTCATGTGACTTTGATAAGCTAGAAACCTGTATATTGAAGGAACAGTCATAGACGTTTCTGCAGATTTACATATAAATTAATGAATCTTTGGATTTCTGATATCACAACTGGAGTCTTAGGCTGGGCACACACGTTACGATATGCCTGTCAGGTAAACTGGAAAGGTATACCTGAGCAGGCTACATCACACATGCTACGGTAAACCGGAAGATTTTAAATCAGTCGAGAGATGGCGAGCAAACAATGAAGCACACTTCTACTCCATGGACTAGCCACAACTACATTAAAAAAACTGTATCCGGCGTACCGGAGCCCTGACTCGCCCAGCATGCTCCGGTCTACATATTGCCTGCACAGGTACAAAGAATTGAATTTTTGATTCTTCTCCATGTCGCCTTCACAGGTTGTTACCCCTGTGCAGTTTGGCCGGCAGTGGCTGGCACACACACTCCTTTATTAAATGTACAGGTAAACCTTACCAGTGTGCCGGGCCTACGATACGCGTGTTACCACTTCATACATGGTGTGAATGAGAAAAAAAGTCTGTAAGAATTGTAATACCTACCACATAATTTTTTTGCTATGTAACATTAAAAATAGACATAATTTGACAAATATCATGAATTAGATGTTAATAGAATGTACTATAAGTGCAAATCAAGATTGGAATTATGTATGTGTTAATGGTAGTGGGTTCTGGCCACTTTCTCATAGCATTATTCCTACCCATCCTGTTCTAACAGTGTCGATCAGTATAGCACTGGAAAGCAGACTTCGGGATTTTTACTTAACAACTGCTGACGCACTCCCGGCGGGGAACGGACAGCATAGGAATGCGGTGATACAACCCACACACATGTTCGTAACTATTTTTTACAATTGTCGTACTTTTACCAACTTTAGTGAAAGCCAGGTGCTGGAACTGTCCACCTTTGTTTGTCCATAATAATTTTTTGACAAACCTCTTTATAAAATATGTTGTACAGATTATAAGGCTGTTTGACCCGGATGGAATTTTTTCACCCAGAACTCATGTTTCAAAAAGTCCTTCGTACTTTGCTGGCAGACTGTAGTTAACAAATATTGATCATCAATAATACACCGTTATTCAGTAGAAAAATTATTAGCCAAGCCATTATTCAATCAGTTTACACTTATACACGCCTGTTTTATAAGATATAAATTTTAAAGTTGAAATAACTTATCCACACGTCATTACATATGACAAAAGGAAAAGCGATTGATCATCTTATCTACTCCAAAGCACACTATCTGACTGTGACCGTGAATGCATGGGATGTACTCGTATACTGCTGAGTAAGCACACATTTCAACTCCTATGTCTGCACATGTAAGTTTTTGTCGTCACACAGTACAAATCCCACGTCAGCTGTCCAATACTATACTGATCTCACTGTATTTTTGTGGCAGAGTTGTGATATTTTACACTAAATTACAAGCCTGAAAGAACCTTAAAAACTGAATGAAACACTAACAATTATAACACAGGCACTCCCTAATTAATTGAGAGCTTACAGTAAAAATGGAAAACCGGATACACAACAAAATCTGAAATTGTAATTTGTTTGAGTATTTGGAGAACTGGAACATTTCAAAATTATTTTGTGGGAGCGATCGAGTTTGCGGGTTGGAGGTGAAGCTGTGATTGGCTGCTGTCAGGGTTAAATGAAATGCTATGACAACACAGCCCCAGAATTCTCAGATGGAGAACTGCAACAAATCCAAAGATTTATTAATTCTACTGTAACTCAGTAATTTTTTTTTTCCTTTTAAATTTTATCAATTGAAAATACAGTAATTTTTTAATACAGTACCATACTTAAAATATATATTTACATTAGTGCAATATTAAGTTAAATTTGACTAAATTCACTGTTGTACTTAACTTACAATGTTTGGTTGAAGTACATTATCGAGCTTCTGTTGTTTAATGTAAAATGACTGTAACAGTTCTTAAAAAGAAAAGAAAAAAATGGAATGTGCTTTGCTGCATCACACAAATAAAACTTAATTTTTCTATAACAGATGTATATTTTAACCACTTCCTTATGTTTGCATCCATTGTGTTCTAATCCAGGGCATCTGCAGGAGATGGGCAGTAGGTGTCCTCCTAGCTGCTAGTGAAGAGTGACTTTTTTTTTTCATCTGGTCTCGTGTCCCTGTTTCAGAGATAGAGTTTTTATTAAGGTTTTTTTAAATTAGTATTTGTGATGTATACTGGCTTCCATGTTCCTGTGGAAGATCATACATAGAACCATAAAAAGAAGCATAGCCACCCGTTTAACTGAACACAGAAGAAACTGCAGATTACGACAAATAGAAAAATCGGCCGTAGCAGAACACTTCATTACGGAAAACGGACATCAGATTCTGTATGACGAAACACAGGTTTTAGCCACATCATCATATTATTTCCCCAGATTATATAGAGAGGCCATAGAAATCTACAAACACAAGGACAATTTCAACAGGAAAGATGAAGGAATTAAACTGGCTAAAGCCTGGTATGACTCATTTAGACAATAGATGGTTAAAACTAATCAATAACTAGGAGACCGTTCCAAACTAATCAGAAGCCAGTCTGATGATGTCTACGACTCCGCCCAGCTATCCAGATGTCAGCACAAGCATAAAACATTCCGCAGATCACTTACAGCCAAGTCTATGACAAGGTAACATTGCCTAGAAGCACTCGCAACTGAAGATACCCTCCGCAGTTGAGGGAGAAACGTCTGGAAGAAATACCAGTTATAGACCACAGCCACATAGCCCGGAATCTTTTAACATTAGTATTTTTTTGTCCATTGGACTCAGTGACCTAGGAGTTATGTTCCTTGTTGCCTTTGGTCTGGGTTCAAACCTGGCCAGGGTCAATGGATTATTTGAATGGTAAAATCCAAGGGACAAGTTCTCTGGAAGGGACTTTAAGTTTTGGGTACAGAGTCGTAACATTTTTTGCTTGTAAAAGAACTTCAAGCCTAAATTAGTGCCTCTGAGCAATATTTAATTGGCCTTCATCATCTAAGTAATACCTTAATACATCTCTTTGAGAGGCAAACATCTAACTGCTTGTGCCACAAATTAGCCAGAAGAAAGGTATTGTGAAGAATTTATGGACCTATGAAAGACAATGAAACATGGAGAACTAGATCAAATAAAGAGTTGGCTGATTTATACCAAGACTTGGATTTAGTTACAATCGTCAAATCTTGTCAATTAGATGCATTAGGGCATATTTCTAGAAAGCCAAAAAATAGAGATACAAATTTGCACAAAGGAAAACCTGGAAGAAGAAGGAAAAGAGGAAGACCTCAGACAAAGTGACTGGATTTCATGGAAGAGGATTTGAGATATCATCATCATCCTCTTATCGTGTCCTCCTTTTGGAAGGTTGATTCAATTCAATTTGAGATGTATGGGAATTAAAAGAATGGAGAATGAAAATATCTGATAGATGTGGATGGAAGGAAATATGTGAAGCAGCAAGTTCTCCAAGAACTAATGGATGGAGTAAGTAAGTAAAGAAAAATTTATTGTTTACATAAATAAATCACAAATAAAAACAGACACTTTAAAAAATGACTAGTAAAATATCATTATTATTATTATTACAAAACATGTACTTTAAAAAGCAGTGACATAAATAGGATAAAGTATCATTAGTGATATGGGACATTACAGATTCCCTTAAACAAGGTAAATTGGACAACATTCTGCAAAAAGGAACCATCATCAAATCTGAGGTTTACGAGTTAATGACATATTATTGTTCCTAAAGGGCCGCCTCCAGTCGATCCGGCAGAAAAGAAGTCCAACTCACCACCCACATTATTATTGCCTATCTATGAACCAAGTAAGAAAAACACTGATAGGATATGCCACTTTTCTCTTTCTGCAGAAAGAACCAAACTACAAAAATGTGTAAAATCTAAGATTTAAAAAAATGTTACCATATTTCTCATAAGACCAGCCTCATGGGCTAGTGGTCAGCATTCCTGACTACTGTTCACTGAGTCCCGGGTTCGATTCCCGGTCAAACCATAGAAATTTTTCCTTCAAGGGAAGTGATTCCTGTTGGTTGCCCATGGTCCTGGGAATTATAGGGTTAGGAACTCTCCTGGTGCTTCATTATCATTTATCACCCATGCGCAGTAGCCATCGATGTAACGTAACTCTGCCTTCCAGGTGTCCCCAACCTAAGAAATGGGTTACAATTCTGCCAATGCCACTGAGAGAAACGCCCAAGAATATGTCATACAAAGACAATCCTGTGTTGATGGCATTAGAAAATTAAAAAACTTCATTAAAATAGAAGCTATTTGTAATACTCTGTTATTGAATCATATCAATACATAGAGATAAAAATCTCTTGAGTAATGTTCAGTAATGCCAATAGCTTAAATTGTTAAAGCACTGGTGTCAGAACCAGAGATATTGGGTCCAAATCTCGATTTGAAGAGAAAAATTATACTCTCAGACGGGCCTGAACGCAGGACCTTTTATACTATAGGCAAATGCTATATTTTTTCTCTTCAAATTTAATTTGTCTTTCAGTAAGAAGTGATAAATTTAATATTAAACTCCGAAATAAATCGAAGCTTTTCTGACTATAAATGTAGTGTTGATTTCCATTTAAAAATCTTTTTTAAGAGACCACAAGATGACATTAGTGGAACGAAGTCTACTGCTATCTGCCGTGCAATCATCATAATAGTATAAGAGAAAAATCCATGAGTAAATCAGAATGCCTAATGGCTTAAATTGTTAAAGCACTGGTGTACAGAACCAGAGATGTTGGGTCCAAATCCTGATTTAAGCATATATTTTTCTATTTTTTTATTATTAATTTCATATATCTCATTGATGGATAAATCATATTAGAAGAGAAAAATTATACGCTCAGACCGTCAGGTAGCTCAGATGGTAGAGCACTTGGTCTAGAGAACCAAGGGTCCCGGTCTGAGCATATAATTTTTCTCTTCTAATATGATACATATTTTCTCTTCAAATTTAATAAATAAATGTTTTTTTTATTTGTGAATTTTTATTGATATATAACTTTATTGCATTTTTTTTTTTTCAGTTATCTTAACTTGTAGCTTGGTTCCTATTTGCAAAATGCAGTCCAATTATTATTGATTAATTTAGATATTATATGCTTAAGACACTGTATGGACGGAATCAATGCATTAAACTTATACAATTGCTGAGATCAGTTTCTTCTTTATCACCTGATTAAAGTTTCTTAAATATTCATTTTGAGAAGCAAGCTGAAGTGTCGAGCAGTGGTGGTTGCAAGTTTTGAATTTGCTTCTATCTAATTATGTATTATTATAAGTAAAAAATGTCAAGTCATTACAATTTCAGTTAAATTACCAGCTTCATGACAATGATGTGAAAAAGACAAATTTAAAATGAAGTTAAGTGCTCATCAAGGGAAAAATTCAGGTATTCTAAATACAAATAACTTTAATAAATGAGTTGGAGAAAATGTTTTAACATCTCACCTCACAAAGTTGCATGTCTTCACGATACCTGTTTCTAAAGTATAGTATTACTTCCATCTTCAGTCTAATTCCAACTGTTGAAATTTCGTCGGCAATTGCAGCACTCATAGTTTGCTAGAAAATCATAAAATAGGAAAAGACACTAAACTTTTGAAACATTTGGAGAAATCTTTAGAATTAACAATTTGGGAGAAGATATACATTCAGAAGAATAAATATAAAGCAATGAATTTCGATATCCCCGACGAGAATAATTTAATTTCCAAGTTCATAAAATCTACACCAGATGGCAGTTCAGAAGATGATGTTAATGACGAAATTTCATCAGTTGGAATTTGACTGAAGATGGAAGTAATACTATACTTTTCTAACCGGTATCGTGAAGACATGCAACTTTGTGAGATGAGATGTTAAAACATTTTCTCCAACTCATTTATTAATATAAATACCTCATAGTGTTTCCTCCCACTGTAAATTTAATTAAACAAATAACTTTTTTTTTAGATATTGCATACTAATTTACACTAGTTAATTAAATGTTTCATCTGATCAAAAAATAATATACAGAATGCCAAGGAATGAACTATGTAGGTTTTAGATAACCTTACAATTGACTTAGGCTTCCACGGTCAGAGTTATTAAGATGATCTTGTAGAAGATTTCTGGGCTGTTGGCCATGGTCTTTTGAGGCTTGTAGTTCCCCGACATTTCGCCAGAGACTGCATCCAGCATCCTCAAGGTTTGTCTTAAGGCTGGCAATTTTGTCGACTACCTGCCCTATTTATACATTTTTCTGCAATGTGTTTTCTGCGTGGTCCGTTACTTCGTAAATTATATCTGCCTTCTAGTTGGTTAGCATAATGGACTTCAATTGTACCAATGAGGTTGCTGTCTGATGTTCTACTAGATTGTTCTTCTAGGGGTTTACATCTGGCTTTTTTTAAAACTTGTATCCATACTTTGTTGACTTTTAATGATTCTTCCTTTCTATTGTAACTATTTTGATGTTTGAAATATTCAATAGAAAGGAAGAATCATTAAGAGTCAACAAAGTATGGATACCAGTCTTAAAAAAAGCCAGATGTAAACCCTTATAAGAACAATCTAGTAGAACATCAGACAGCAACCTCATTGGTGCAATGCTAACCAACCAGAAGGCAGATAAAATTTACAAAGTAACGGACCATGCAGAGAACACATCGCGGAAAAATGTATAAATAGGGCAGGTAGTTAACAAAATTGCCAGTCTCAAGACAACCCTTGAGGATGCCAAATGCAGTCTCTGGCGAAACGTCGGGGAACTATAAGCCTCAAGACCACGGCCAACAGCCCGGAAATCTTCTACAAGATCATCATAACCTTACAATTGTTTACATCTCTCTAACTATAGTATGTGAAGAAAGTTACAATTTCTAAATACATAGATTTCATTTAAGTTAGATTTTGATATTTTTTAATTATCTTTATTGCATTACTCAAGTGTAGGTATTTCACAAAAAGGGGCTTAAAGTGCACATTAGTTTCATGAAAAGGCGATATATTTGCATATTGACTATATTTTATAGATATGCAGCCTACTAGTTTAGAAAAATCTTGAAATGTAAAGTTATCCAAAATTTCATATGATCAGAAGTAATGTAAAGAATATGAAATGATTAACATAGCCCAGAACGATCTACAGCTTTATATTACATAAAGCACATTCTATATGTAGAGGGCATCTTCAACCTTTTGGGTCAAAATTGGATATATGATAGAAGACACCAAACTGAAAATTTTGATTTAAGGAACCTATGGGCAGAAATGCATAGCCCATCTTTTTTTAAAAAATATACATTTCACAGAAATCATATTATTTATTGCAAAAAAAAATGCAAATCCATAGCAAGACATTCACGCCGTAGTGTAGTGGTTAAGGCACTGTGCTACAAGCCGGAAGGTTGAGGGCTCGAGTCCCGGTGGGGTCAGGAATTTTTAACCTGACCCAAACCCTCTAGCGGCACTATGGTCCTGGGGTCGACTCAGCCTCTAATGGAAATGAGTACCAGGCACTTGTTCTGGGGGTAAAGGCGGCCATCATGCAGGACTGACAACCCAGCTGACATCAAGTGCCGATGTCAAGAAAAAGTGGGAGTCTTAACCTCCTACTACCCCAAGGGTCTCCTGAGGCCTGTAGTGGGATCACTTTACCTTTATAGCAAGACATTACTGCAACATAAGAAAAAAATAGCAACACCTTACAGATCACAGCAATTGTTCATAGTTGCAACCAGCATTCTCAACGAAGACTGGACACCAGCACAGAAAATGTTGTTGAACTCTTTCAAATATTTCTGGAGACTGTTGTATGAGAATGGCAGCTAGGATCCTACCAATCAGTTCCTCGTCAGTGTCTACTTGGGTTTCGTTTCGTAGACCAACGACTTCAAATGCCCCCAGAAAAATCCAAAGGAATGAGATTTAGCAAATGCAGTGGCCATAGGACAGGTCCTCAACATTGAAGTGAAAAGGAGCCCATTCAGTTGCAACCACATCCTTTCGGAGTTGTTTCGTTGTCGTGCTAGCTAGCTAGCGCCACCAGACTTCGTTATCATGATATCTCGTGAAAATGAGAGTCGCTCACACAAAATATGAATTTCCAATCATCTGGTTCCTCATTATAAAATGTATAGTTTTATTAAATAAAACTTGAACCATGCATTTCTGGCTATAGGTTCCTTATATAAAAATGTTAAGTTTAGTGTCCTCTATCATATATCCAATTTTGACAGATTGAAGACATTCTGTATATAATTACTGAATTGCATATTTTTACTGACTATTATTTAGTTTTTATAAGTGTGTGTAAAAATGCATTGTTAGGCTTATTTTGATTTTTGTTGTTTCCCCATATTTAGAAATTTAGTATAACAAAATATTCAAAGTTAAAATTGGGAAACACATTATGAGGTTCTTAATTAATAAATTAATCAGTCATTTTAACAACAAAATATACCTGACCCACATAGGTGTAAACGTTCAATAGTAGATAAAAAAATTACTTTTCTGATTTTTATACTCTTGATGATTGTAGCCCAAAATATGTACAACTGATGGCTATGATAATGCCATATAATAATATGTGTAAGTGCTCATGAAATGGGATCACTTGGTATGTTTTGAGTTAATGGCATTTTTATAATCCTTCATGTGCATTTACAATAATAAAAGTGAAAATAGCTGGTTACATTACATTTTAAAGGTCCAAAAGTGACTAGAATATTAATTTATGTAAAAACTTAATTTCCTTTTAAAAATCCACATGTACAAATGTAAATAACTACTAATATACCGGGATGTTACATTGATGGCAGTTCTCTGATGCATTGTCATCCCATATAACTACTAACCAACTCACTGGCACTATCAAACCAGCAGGTTCATGGTTGCATGGATATAAGCTCATGAGCTAACCCTTTTCAATCATTCGCTGTATAATTCACTTTCATCATGGTTAATATTATTCTCCCATCTCAACTACTACATATATAGCAACTATTTGAAAAAAAAATAATTGCTCAGAATGAGTTTTACCACAACTGTTCCTGTTTGCAAACTCAGACATTCTTAATTAATAACTGACTTAGAATTTAACACCTCACCTCATAATTGTAGATTTCTTGAAGACATGTTTTGATACTTCTGCGTATCATCTTCAGCTCCATTTAACTGTTTGGCAATCCTATAGTTTGCTTCCTACTTCCTCTGGTTGCTGACTGATGAACTTCCAAATTAAATCCCTTTCCCTGAGATTTCAAAATTCATGATTCTTCTTTTATTTTCCTGGATTTGAATTTTCCTCCAAACTATGAGTTCCTTAGACTTTTTTGTTTCAATAATTTGGCTTTTGTTTCGGTTCTGTGTTTTTCTGACCATGCAGTGCAGGAATTGCAGATTTATCTATTTTCACATTTTTAACATTTCTAAGATGTTCTTTCAATCTTGTGTTCAAGTTCCTTTTTGTTTTTCCTATGTATATTTTCACAACCTTTGCAATCAATTTGATAAATCCCTGATATACTGCCTTCATTACTCTTTTAATTTTTGTTTGTTTGAATTAATCTATTCCTATAATTCAGAGAGTTTTGTTAGCGACTTGGCCATCATCATCATTCACCGGTGTGGAAAGCAACAGGAAGCTACCATACCTATAATTCCCTAGTAAAGCTGTAAAATGCTATGATTGCAGTGAAAGACCTGGATGGATGGATTAACAAGCCATATCTATTATAGCAAAACACAGTGGAACATTATCAACTACCTAGTGGTACCTTTTCCTCTTGTTGTTTAAACTAAGATATCACTTTAACATTTGTACATATGACAGTTTAATGTCTGAAGATAATACAAAAAAAACAATAGTTTTACACCCTCCCCTTGTATTTTGTAATAGTTATGGAAACTAAAATCTGTCAAGCGGTCCCTTTTCATATGAATGCATACATTAGGGTTATAACTTTTGGACTTTTGTAAAATAAAATATTTCCTGTGCAATGAATGGGTGAACTTTTGCTTAAAGCCATTGAAAGCATTAATTTCACTGAGCTTCAAGAAAAGGTCACCCCCAAATTAATATTATATATTGATTTATAAATATATTTGGGGGTGACCTTTTCTTGAAGCTCAGTGAAGTGAAGGCCTTTTCAATGGTTTTAAGTAAAAGTTCACCCATTAATTGAACAGGAAATATTTAATTTCACAAAAGTCCAAAAAGTTATAACCCTAGAGACTGTTTGTTGAAATAAAATATTTCCTGTGCAATGAATGGGCGAACTTTTACTTAAAACCATTGAAAAAGGCCTTCATTGTCACTGAGCTTCAAGAAAAGGTCACCCCCAAATCAATAATAAATATTGATATATAAATATATTTGGGGATGACTTCTTGAAGGTTAGTGAAATGAAGGCCTTTTTCAATGCTTTTAAGTAAAAGTTCAGCCATCCATTGCACAGGAAATGTTTTATTTCACAAAAGTCCAAAAAGTTATAACCCTAGTATACATACAGTGATACTATTAATAATTTTTCTCATGAATAATTGCATAAAATACTTATGTGTATTGTGGAATGCATAGTTCTTTTTACTACTTTATGCCGATGTGGTTTGTGCTATCTACATAATTTTTATATTATTTAGCTGACACATTTTGTTTTAACATAATTCTAAAAATAGATCCGGAGGCCAAGTATGTTACTACAGAATAACTGGCCTATGTTTGATTCTGGACAGCAGAGACATGGAGATTATTATTCAGTCATTTGTTTTCAGACTGGCTCTGGAAAGATTTGGCCCATTTTAAAACAAATTCCAGATATTTAATTTTAGATAAAGTTGGCCAGAACATAGATCTAGTCACAGTGTATCTTCTGATGCCATTAGCTCAGAATGTGGATCCATGTTGTGTGCTACAACATTGTACCAATGTAATATAAAACAAAATACAGAAAAGTCAAGAGTGACATTTTTAAGTTTCAAATAAACAAAAAAACAGAAAATTTAATATTAATATTAAGAATAATTTTGCCCTTGTAATAAATAATTAATGAGTTATGAATATCTCACCTCATAAACTCCATATTCTTCAAAGCACAGGACCGGTTTCAGGAAAAACCTTTCCTATCTTCAGCCATCTTCGCGACTCTTGTTTTCCTGAAAATGGCCCTGCGCTTTGAAGAACACGGCGTTTATGAGGTGAGATATTCACGACTCATTTATTATTTATTAACATGGAAACCTCATAATGTTATTTCCCATAATAAATTTATTAAATTAATTTTGCCTGTGTGTGCAAAACATTGCTTTTGTGTTATATGGTACTCCATAACACCTAAGATAAAGCACATGTACAGATTCACATTTTATTTGTGACTACATCTCTAACCTGCTGTGTGAGCCATTCAACGCCCTCTTGTAAACCCTCACCTGTAATAGCGTTGCTTGCACATATGTGCCAAGGTTTATCCATAATCCGTTCCAAACCTAATCCGGCTGCTATTTTTACACTAGACAAAGCATCCCGTATATCCATTTTATTTGCAAAAAACAGAATAGGAATTCTTCTTCCACAGATGTCTGGATGCTGTAATAGGAGATCCAGTTCTTCACGTACCACTACAAGTCGTAATCTGTCACTGCTATCCACAACAAATATTACTCCTTGGCACTCCTTATAATAATGTTCCCAGAGATCTCTGTACCTTCCTTGGCCAGACATGTCAAAAGCTATGAATCCCACATTTTGATCTGCAAAATAATTAAGTAATTGCCTTGAAAAGGAATATTCTGACTTGGTGAGTCACAATTGCAAAATGTGATTTGTTTTACAAAACTATTATCAACACTTTTGAAATTCATATTAACCCAATCGCTTCAGGTTTAAATATTCAATGCATTTCCCCAGAAACCAGATTTAAGTTACCGTAAAATATATTGTCTATTTTCAGGCATTCAAAACAAGCAAAAGATAATGGTACTTGAGACCCCAATAAGGGTGAAGGCCAAAAACACATTTCTCTACTATTCATAAATGTTAACAAAAGATTACCCTACCAAGGGATGTATAAAATATTGCAAAATATGTAACAGCAGTGTTAAGCGAGTGTATCTCATCTTCTGAGTTGAAGGTCGTTTAACTGCAGGCGAGTCTAGCTCATCTTTTGAGGCGAATGGGTTAAAGCACCATTGAGGTTATGTAATAAGATGATAATTATAAAATTTTTACCTGGTAAGTCAGTCATCCTCAACTAAATTATTAAACTTCTTCAAGTTATTCCAATATGGAGGCCTTTTGAGAACAGTGTTTCATCTTCTGCATTTTTAACACCATCAGTTCCAGTTAAAAGGCAGAAGATGAAACATTGTTTTCGAAAGGCCTCCATATTGGAATAACTTGAAGAAGTTTAATAATTTAGTTGAGGATGACTGGCTTACCAGGTAAAAAATTTTTAATTAACATCTTAAAACTCTTATGTAACAAAAATGTCAAATGAATATAGCTGCTAATGATGACAGACAGAAATTGGAATGCAATGAAATAGGACATGCACACACATACACACACACTCACTCAAGGTAGGTTTTGGCATGCAATGATAGACAGTTCCCTTGTGAGTCAAAATTTAACTCCTCCATGGTGTGACAGGCCTAGAAGGCCCTTGGCCTACTGGCCGGCAGTTGGCCTCACATCTAAATGTGTCGATCACAGAGGTAGACGATTGTCCAGCCAGTGTATGGATGACATGTGGTCAGCATGTTGGGTCCCCCAGCTGTTATATGGCCTAGCTGGTTTTCTCAACCTGGAGCCACTACTTATTGCAGCTACCCAAATGCCTCATGATGCTGGGTGAGCACCAGTCCCATACTGGCCAGAATTTTATGAGAAAATTTCCTCCCCATGGAGACTCAAATCAGCGCAATTCCCATAGCTCTGCGCCAAGATTGCTTGTGTAACCACTCGACTACAGCACAGGACCAAAGTTTAACTGACTCCCCATCTGAGTAATAACTTAGCTGCCCACTAGATGTTTCATTGAGATGATGTGCTGACCACATGCCACTCACTGACATCTGAAGGAAAGTTAGCATAATTAAATTAGCTTGGTCAAGAAACTCCTCCTAGGGAAGCATCCATGTTTACACAAGGGAACATACAGGTTATATACATTCATACATACATACATTCATACATTTACTCCTGGCACGACAGGCCTAGAAGTCCCTTAGCTACCATCCGGCTGCTGGCCTCACATCCACATGTGTTAATCACAGAGGTAGATGATCATCAGCCAGTGTAGGGGTGACATGTGGTCAGCATGTTGAGTCCCCCAGCCATTATAGCTGGTTTTCTCAACCTGGAGCCGCTACTTATTGTAGCTACCCAAATGCCTCATGATGCTGGGTGGGTACCAGTCTCTTACTGGCCAAAATACCATGAGAAAATTTCTTCCCCCATGGGGACTCGAACCAGTGCAAGTCCCATAGCTCTGAGCCAAGGATTCCTGCCTTAACCACTCGGCTATGGCACAGGACATACATACATACATACTTATGGAAAATTATTTTGTGTTATTTCACCATACCTTTTCTAAAAATAGTTAAAATTAGAGACTGGGTGATTTTATTCCATAAAATTCAGAAATGGATAATTTTCAATCAGATTTGCCGCTAAATGTTATGTTCAAATCCATGTTTATTTTAGAGCATGTTATGAATAACAGATGCAATACAAAATTAAAATATAAAATTATGGAATATTCACCTGAAAGGTCCGTCTCCTCAACTTAATTAGTTATATAAAATCCTGCCGATGATGGGACAAGTCCCGAAGGTGATACAGTTAAATAACTAATTAAGTTGAGGAGACAGACCTTTCAGGTGAATATTCCATAATTTTATATTTTAATTTTGAATAATACCTCAACGGAACACATCATGAATCTTATAAATGTTGAAGATGCAATACAAGTTACAGACATCTTTATGATTACTGTGTTACATTAACTAACTGTATTAATTCTTTAGGTGTTGTGTATCGATTAGATGAGCTCTAATGCTTCTATCCTTTATCTGCCAGACAATATAATAAAACCATTTACAAAGCTTATCACATCGGTGGATGGAAATTTAAATCTTCAACACTGATTTACATGAAGCATGCAGAGGGTTAAGAGAATAAATTTTGCAAGTGATAAGAAAAATAAACACTTAAAAAATTCTTATGTAACCAGCAAAATGGGGAACTGCAATAAAAAAAAAATTCTAAATGTCTTTTTGATTGAAAAGTAATCACTAAAGAATTGATGTTTAATTCTATTTACATAGCACTCACTTCTAAATTTTTCCACATTGAATCCTACAGTTGGTACAATTTCTGTAAGTTTTTCTTCCTCATTTTTAAAATGATTTATGACTGTTGATTTTCCACTATTGTTCAAGCCAACAACCAGTATATTAACTTCTTTCTTCTTAAAGCCTAGTAGGTTTGCAAGTTTGTCCCATAGACCCATAATTCTGTAAACAGCAAAATAAATAACAATGCAGAAATTTGCTGGAATGGTACTTATGTTATATAAGGTGTACCCAAATTTCCATTACAATTTTGAGGACCAAAATGTTACATTTTGCATACAAACTCATGTCCGGAAACATACAATTTCCCCACTACAAGCCAAACACCACAACACTACAGAACTCACTTATTTCTGCTTCTTAATGTTTGTTATATGGTTGGTATCTAATGTCGAGCACTTGATAATGAAATCATTCACTCTGATGTTTGTTATATTTGCATAACAAACATCAGAGCGAATGATTTGATTATCAAGTGCTCGACATTAGATACCAACCATATAACAAACATTAAGAAGCAGAAATAAGTGAGTTTGTTATATTTGCATAGCTTTTTCATCCACTTACAAGTAGGGCTTGATGTGGTGACCAGAGACTTCAACACAAACACTATATCAACAAGCCATGTTCTTGTACACATGATCACCAACACCTGCCTAGTCCAACATCCACCACTACCACAACCCACATCAGCAGATCTCCTGATTCTACTGAGATCTTATAAATCAGGTTCTTTATATAATTCCACAGAAAATAACCTAATGGATTCAATTCTGGCAAACAAGCAGCTCAAGCATTGGGCAACCATGACTTACCCACTTTGGACCAAATTGTTGATCCAGATGTCATTGGAGTACAAGAGAAATGAGATAGTATACCATTGTGCTGAAATCATATGTCTTGACAAATGTTCAGTGGCACATCCCAAAGAGCTTATGCAGATAGTGTTGAAGGAAATTCAAGCATACATCAATGTGAGTATAGGTGAAAGAATATATGGTCCAATAATATTTTGATACTGTATTGTTACTGAAAGCTATGGGGGATGATTCTTTTAGTTGGAAAATGGTACATTTCTGAATATGAGTTCCTAAGCAAAATTTAACCTTCTTGATCCCCACTTGATCAAAGTTAGTAATGGGAATTTTGATACACTCTGTATACAATATAAAATTAATCATGGTTAGAAGAATAATCTGAATATTTAAATTGAAATAAACTATTTATAACACCACTAGAATAATTACTATAAGGGAGGAAAGGGGATTACGAGTATTTGAGAATAAAGTTCTTAGGAAAATTTTTGGACCAAAGAGAGATGAACAGACAGGTGAATGGAGAAGACTGCATAAGAGTGAATTACATGGTCTTTATAGGAAGCCAGATCTAATGAGAACAGTTAAGTCATGTAGACTGCAATGGGCAGGACATGTTGCACATATGGGGAATGAAAGATGTGCATGGAAGCTTCTTGTAGGAAAACACCCAGTTGGTAGACCAAGAATGAAGTGGGAGAATAATATTAACTATGATTTGAGGTTAGTAGAATATACAGGGGATGATTGGAAAACATTGGCTCAGGATAGGGATATATGAAGAGCTTATGTCCACGCGGCCATGAACCTGCGGGTTCAAGAGAGCTAGTGAGTTAGTTAGTTAGTTACTAGAATAATTAAACACGTTTATTTATTCATATAATATAGTTGGGAATTTTTACATTATGAGGTTTTCTTAATAAGAATCAAATGATTCGTGAATTTTTCCTACCTCATATATCTATGTTTTTTTAACTCAGAACTGCTGTATTGGGATACATCATTCCCATCATCAGCTGTTGTCATGACAGTCATGAAAACAGCTGAAGATGGGAATGATATTTTTCTCGATACTGCAGGTCTGTATTAAAAACATAGATGTTTGAGGTAAGAAGAATTCACTATTCATTTGATTCTTATACATATATTTATCTTAATTAAGATTCGTAAGGATGGTAAGCAATCTCCTAAAGAAAATAATTGTTCTTTCAGGATTGCTGGGTGATTGGTTATGTGGTTGACTGTCCCTATCATGAAAAAAAAAAATTCTATGAAACCCAAAGAACCAAAAAAGCAGATGGATAAATATGATGATCTTGAAGAAGATTTCCTGGCTGTAGGCCGTGGTCTCAAGGCTTGAAGTTCTATCAAACAGCAACCTCATTGGAGCAATGGAAGTCCCTACCGCTGACCAATCAGAAAGCAAATATAATCTATGAACACAGCGTGGTAGACGGTATAAATAGGACAGACAGTGGACAAAATTCCCAGTCTCAAGACAACCCTTGAAGATGCCAGATGCAGTCTCTGGCGAAACGTCGGGGAACTTCAAGCTTTGAGACCACAGTCTACAGCCCAGAAATCTTCTTCAATATCATCATAGCAACTCCGGCCATGAAAGCCTAGGTCAATACAGATGGATAAATAGTTGGTAACCTGAATCTTGGAAAAAAAGGCAATAAGTTATGGATTTGGACTTGGAATATCTTCACCGTGTACAAGCATGGAGCACTAAAAATGTTAATAGATCAATAGCAGACATTGCAGCATTGCAGAAAGTATCATACTTGGGGATGGAGTAATTGAGAAAATAAAATGCATCATTTTCTATAGTTGTAATAAAAATAAACTATTTGGTACTGGGTTTATAGTGAATGCAAGTAGTAAACCCTTATATTTGAAAAGAAAAATATACACCTAGAGCGGGGTTTGAACCCAGGACCTTTGAATTTCTATGTCAATGCTCTTCCATCTGAGCTACCTAGGCCTCCAATCTAACATGTATTTTTCTCTTACACATAGTTAATTCCCTAACCCCAAATGCTACAAATATAATTTGTCCATCGTTAAGATGTTTAAAAACGAATAATATTAACATTGAAGAAGCACTACTGGCTTTATAAGTAAATGTTTAAATTCCCAATAAAAAGTCTTCTTAATAAAGAAGCCGCCATTTGCAAAAATCGTAGCAACGGCTCGTATCATTTGGGGTTAGGGAATTAACTATGTGTAAGAGAAAAATACGCATTTAGATTGGAGGCCTAGGTAGCTCAGATGGAAGAGCATTGACATAGAGAGTCAAAGGTCCTGGTTTCAAACCCCGGTCTAGGTGTATATTTTTCTTTTCAAATATAATTTGTCCATCATTAAGATGTTTAAAAACGAATAATATTAATATTGAAAGTAAACACCTTGTTATGGGTTTCAAACCCATAAATAGAAGAATTTTCATATTTAGAATCAGAGGAAAATTCTTTTAACTGCAGCCTGATTAATACCCGTGCACCAATTGAAAAATAATATGGAAAAGATGATTTTTTAATATAATCTGATAGGAATGATAGGTCATACAGAGATGACTATTTTAAAGGAACATATACTCATAAACACATTATTTATAAGTTATGCAAATTTATAAAGCTGTGAGCAACATGCACCATAGTCAACTGTACAATGTCAATTGCATTGTATATCCTCACTCTGTCAGAGCCGACTTGTAAGTTTGGTTTGTTGTGAGGATTAAATCAATATGGAGTATATACAAGCTGTATGATCTCAGAGATATAATTATGGGGGGAAATAGAAGAGAGGATCTAGCATCTATGAGTATAGTATCCTGGCAGGAGACTTTCACACCAAACTACCTATCCTACAATTCAGCGACACCTTGGAGAAATGGGGAATCTTGTCCTCAGTCTATTGGCAGCAGGAGGTGTGATGCAAGGACCCTGCATTTTGAGGATGCTGCCATCGAGCAATTTAGTAAAGAACCTTCAACCACCACCTGTGATGTGGCTCGTGTAATGGGTGTAAGTCGCCAGTCCATTTAGAGGGTATAGAGTGAGTATAACCTACACATGTACCACCTCAGAAGATGCAGGCAGTAGGACCACAAGATTTTGTACCTCATATCCAATTTGTACAGTGGTTTCTGTGTCAGTGTGTTAAAATTGCTACCTTTCCCACACAGGTATTATTCTCTTAAAATACCTATTTTATGCATGATGGATACTTCAATAGTAGGAATAGTCACATTAGGGAATATAATAAACCATATAAATTGCTGTTTGCAATTACTAACAAACATTTGGGATGGAATTGTTGATACTTATCTGCTGGGAACAATAATCACAAATAGGAATGAGATGCACAAAGAAATTAAACATTGGCTCAATTCTGAAAATGCATGTTATTATGCATTACAAGGACTCTTGTTGTCCCAACTTCTCTAAAAAAAATGTTAAACTGAAAATATGTAAAACTGTTATTCTCCCAGTTATATTATATGGATGCAAAACATGGACTCTTACTTTAAGGAAGGAGAAAGGAATGTGAGTATTTGAGAATAAAGTTCTTAGGAACATTTTGAATAGAGAGATGAAGAGAGAGGTAAATGGAGAAGATTTTTATAATGCTGAGCTACTTGATCTTTATAGGAAACCAGATATAATAAGAACAGTTAAGTCCCGAAAGAATGCAATGAGCAGGAAGTGTTTTATGTTTGTAAAAAATCTGTCCCATTTATATTTGAACCATCTTGTATATATATACAAATATATTATAATTAAATTTTTGACATTGAGCAATGCAAGCTTAATATGACATGATAAGAATAATAAATGCCTGGACGGGATTCAAACCCGGACCTCTGAGTTGATATCTCAGTGCACTACCACTTACGCTACCAGGCGAATCCAGAACAAACATTTATTTTTCTTATACATATTCTCTATTATTACCAGATGTAGTGGGAACTCGGTCTCCACTGCCACCCAGCTACTATAACAAGTAAGCAAATTAAAGAGAATATTTTTACTTTACAGCAGTGACGCTTTATCAATGTTATAATTAAATTTTTGATATTGAGCAATGCAAGCTTAATATGACATGTTAAGAAAAATAAATGCTTGGACGGGATTCGAACCCAGACCTCTGAGTTGATATCTCAGTGCGCTACCACTTACGCTACCAGGCAAATCCAGAACAAACATTCGCCTGGTAGCGTAAGTGGCAGCGCACTGAGATATCAACTCAGACGTCCAGGTTCAAATCCCATCTAGGCATTTATTTTTCTTATCATGCCATACAAATATATATATATATATATATATATATGAAGATGATTTGAAAAGTTCTCATAATAATATAAAATAACAACTGACCTCAATTTTTTTTTTTTATTTTTCAACGAGCTCTCCTTGTATGCTAATGCACTTGATTGATCCCATTCGTCCTGGTGCTTCTTGAATAGGAAGTTACTTAACCAGACTAATTTAGATATTGAACTTTCATAATTTAGATATGCTTATTTCCCTACAGGTGTCAGCTAGGGACATGTGGTTAGTATATTGCCTCGAGGATGAATGAAAGTTGGTTAAATTATGCTCAGAGGTCTTTTTATTCAAACTTGAGGTTCTTTTATGAGTCTGAAAATCTTCAGACTTGGGACCCAGGGCTTAAAGTCTCTCCCAGAGGACTTGTCCCTTGGATTTTTCCATCCTAAAAATCCATCAAGCCCAGCCAGATTTGAACCCATGACCTTCAGTACTGGAGGCAAGTAATGCACTTGGTCCATCAACATTCCAATGTCTTTATTCCATCTCGAAAATTAGATTCCTACAGGCCTGCAAAATATTTGTCAATTCTGGTTATCAGTTCTGTATATGAAAGGAATTTTGATCCACCTAGAAATATTTTGAGCTTAGAGAAGAGATAGAAGTGTGATAAAGTAAAAAAAGGCAAGTGTAGCAACAATTTGCACCTCAATTCATGTGTTTTTGCCATCGCAACAACTCATGTGCAGATGTGCAATGTCTTGATGGAAGATGAATTCCTACCTTACTAAACCTGACCTTTTTTCACATATCTTTTGCTATGATTGGTATAAGAAATTAGTATAGTATTCTCCCACAATTGTTTGACCAGTCCAAAGATAATTTATCAACAGAATCCATTTTGCATCCCAGAAAACTGATACCATGATCTTGCCAGCCTTTATTTTCTTTGGTGTTGGAGAATCATCATTCCTTTGATAGTTATTTTGTCTCTGGGGTATAGTAGTGGACATGAACTGACACAAAAATTATTGTGGATTTTTCTGAAAATTGATCAAACATTGTTGAGAGAAATGTGTTTTTAATCTTGTATTAACAATAATGATTCTTCATTGTAATCAAGCAGTTTAAGGCATGATACCTTGGTGCAGAACTACGGGACTTGTGCTGGTTCAAGTCCCCACAGGAAGAAATTTTCTCATGGAATTTTGACCAGCATGGGATGGTGCACATCAAAAATCATGAGGAATTTGGGTAACTACTACCAGTAACAACACCAGGATGAGAAAACAGCTATAATAATGGCCGGGAGATACACATATTGACCATATATCATCCTTTACTGGCTGGATGATCATCCACCTTTGTGATTAGCACATGTGGATGTGAGACCAGCAGTCAGCTTGTAGGCCAAGTGTCTTCCATGCTGTAGTGTCATGGAGAGATGGAGTTAATGGTCATGGCATCCATCTAGCAGAGAATTTTTTCACAACCAAATTCTCAGTCAAAATATGATATTGTTTAACATTTTCCAATACTGTTATTTTAACACAGTTCCAGTAATTGATCATATTATAATGATATTTTGAAAAGAAAAATTAATGTCTGAACCAGGAATCAAACCGTGGATCTCTAGTTCTCTAGACTAGTGTGCAGCCCACTACACCATTCTAGACTTGGCACAATATCATTATAATATAATAATATGATCCATTATTGGAACTGTGTTAAAATAACAGTATTGGAAAATGTTAAATAACATCGTTTACTGCTTATGAAAGTGGTGATATAAAATTTTCAAATATAGATACTTCTAAAACGAAGCCGGCGTTTGGCGATGGTAGTGACACCTACCTGGGAGCGGACAAAACGAGAATTATGGATTTGTATATGTGGAAGGAATTGTTAATGTTTGTGCCAAGTCTAGAATGGTGTAGTGGGCTGCACACTAGTCTGGAGAACTAGAGGTCCACGGTTCTATTCCTGGTTCAGACATTGATTTTTCTTTTCACAATATCATTATAATATTAAAATATGATATGCTCAAGCAATTTCTCATACTTTCAATCAGTGGTGATCCTCTAAGACCATTTCATGTACTTTTACAATAATTTATGGGATAATAACACATCTTGACTGAGCTTTACATGAACATCTAAGCTCTCCCAATCAAATTTAAACATCGATGTTTTTATTATTAATTTCATACATCTCAATGATGGATAAATCATATTTAAAGAGAAAAATTATACGCTCAGACCGGGACTTGAACCCGGGACCCTTGGTTTTCTAGTCCAAGTGCTCTACCATTTGAGCTACCTGAGCAAGTACCGCTCAGGTACTTGCTCAGGTAGCTCAAATGGTAGAGCACTTGGAGTAGAAAACCAAGGGTCCCGGGTTCAGGTACTTGCTCAGGTAGTTCAAATGGTAGAGCACTTGGACTAGAAAACCAAGGGTCCCGGGTTCAGGTACTTGCTCAGGTAGCTCAAATGGTAGAGCACTTGGAGTAGAAAACCAAGGGTCCCGGGTTCAGGTACTTGCTCAGGTAGCTCAAATGGTAGAGCACTTGGAGTAGAAAACCAAGGGTCCCGGGTTCAGGTACTTGCTCAGGTAGTTCAAATGGTAGAGCACTTGGAGTAGAAAACCAAGGGTCCCGGGTTCAGGTACTTGCTCAGGTAGCTCAAATGGTAGAGCACTTGGAGTAGAAAACCAAGGGTCCCGGGTTCAGGTACTTGCTCAGGTAGCTCAAATGGTAGAGCACTTGGAGTAGAAAACCAAGGGTCCCGGGTTCAGGTACTTGCTCAGGTAGCTCAAATGGTAGAGCACTTGGAGTAGAAAACCAAGGGTCCCGGGTTCAAGTCCCGGTCTGAGCGTATAATTTTTCTCTTTAAATATGAAATTTAAACATGTTGTCCACTTGGCAACAGTTAAATATAAAAGAGCAGAGTCCCCCATTGTTCTGGAAATTGGCATAATAATTTAATATGCTATCTTGCCTGAAATTGGGACTGGAAGTAAACATCAATAAAATTAAATACATATAGAAATACATTATATAATGGAAATGGACAGTTAATGAGAAATGATGGAAATTTTGAAAAAAGTGACTGATTCAAATACCTTGGAACAATAATTACAAACAGGAATGAGGTGCAGAATGAAATTACATTTAGGCTTATCTCTGGATATGCATGCTATTTTAAATTTATAGGAACTCTTGTCATCCCAACTTCTCTCAAAAGATGTTAAACTGAAAATATATAAAACTGTTATGCTCCCAGTTATATTATATGGCCGCTGTGGTCTCGAGGTAGCATGCTGCCTTGTCATGCAGCGGGCCCGGGTTTGATCCCCAGTCAGGGCAGTTTTTCTGGGTGAGGTTTTTCCTCACCTGTAAGACAAATGTCAGGAAAACTTTAAGGTCCAAACGGTCCCCGAAATCATATGGCCATCATCATCATCCTTATCATTACCATCATCATCATCCTTCACCAGTGTGGAAAGCAACATGAAGCTGCTACCACACCTACAATTCCCTAATAAAGCTGCAAGCATAGCATGAAAATTCTATGATTGCAGTGAAGGACCTGCCTTTGGGCAGAATTACTATGGATGGATGGATATCCTGTACTGTCTTTGGTGGTGGCTATAGTAACCTGCTAATTACAGTTTCTAGGAGTTTCTGCTACTAGTATCCTTTGAGTGCGTAGTTCAAAGTACATTATTACTTGTATACATAAGTCCCATGGGAGAATGCAAATCCTACAAAAATGACAAAGGGCAAAGCAACAAAAAAGTAAAACTTAAATTATAACTATACTGCAGCCATTGATTCTCCGGCCTTGGCGTTTTCACGACAGTGTTGCCGATATGGATATTCAGTGGGAGTGGTCGCTTTATGTATACGGTTAGCAGACACACAGCTGACAATATCTCAGCAATTTCAAACCTTACTAGCATGCTATAGCTGCATCAAGAGCAGTGATTGGTTGTGGCATACATCTACTTCCACTAAAACCATTTCCTTATTGGCAGTAGAGGGCGAATTCTCCCTTTACCCCTCATATAACCTAAACTTCAGAGACGGAGATATGGCGGCAGGGTTATAATATTTCTAGGTTTTCACAACAAAGGATCTGGTCAATTAAACATCAAGGGGGCTGTGACAAGTAGTAGGCCTAATAAATTTAATTTGCAATAATAGATGAACTAATGAAATAAGTTTCATAGAAAATTCTACAAATGGGAAATTGACTAATTATTATCCAACCAATTTGTTGATTATTGGTAATTCAATCTTGCCATGCTTGTTTAGATTCCTTAACTTAACCTTACTCAAGGGTCTCCATTATAAACAGTTTACAAAGTAGTTGCCTTTGACACTTAAGACCATGTTTAGTTTCTGGTTAAGTTGATTCAATAGTAGAGATTTTTCCAACATTATGTCACATGTCCCTAGGTATCATTTTGGAAATCATAATCATTTCAAATTTGAGATCAATAATCACACATCTTAGTTTCTGTAGAACTTAGAAGGGAAAAACTGCACTTAAACTAGCGTGAAATATTTTCAAAGTCCTATAGAACAACAGTGTGCATGTGCCAGAGTTTATACAGCCAGCAATAACCCACAATCGAACCACATATTGATTATCATCTGCGATTACTATCTGTCGCTATGAAATTTAAATGATCAATATTTGCATAAATCTCCAAATCTATGTTTAAAAAATATATTAATAATATTAAAATTACCAAACATTTATTAAAAATTGGTGTACACTTACTTATCACTCCCTAACACTGATCCAACCAGCGATAGAAAAATCATAGACTAAGTAACATTCTGTGGAGAAAATAGCAGTTAGCATCACAATATTGTCTAACAGTGTCATAATATTGTGATTTGTATATTTAAATAAATACTTCAAAATTGTCTAATAATATGATAAAAATTGTTTGAAAAAGTTTAAAATATTAAATAATGTTAGAAAATACAGAAGAAGAGCTATAGTTTACAACAATATAACTGAAAAATCAAGCGCTAGTAGAAGTGCTGTTGAGCCCTTAGAAGAATTCATTGGATAAGCCAATATCTAATACTAAAGTTTTTCCATATCTTCCACATATTTTCTGTATTACAATTGTGTAAAAATAAATATTTAATATGACCTTAATGTTATTTTGCCAGCATATTGCAATTCCATCACACAATTATGACATATTTACCTACAAGGTCCATCTCCTCAACTTTATTAGTTATTTCTGCAGCGCTTTTGGGACTAGTCCGCTCATCAGCAGGTTTCAAGACCTTATAGGTAAATATTTCATAATTTTATACTTTAATTTTGAATAATACCTTAACGGAACAAATCAAGAATCTTATAAAAGTTGACATCAAAAAATGCTGAAAAAAGGAAAGATGATATGGTTATTGAAATGAAAGGAGGTTATAATGGATACCGGTACAGTGATGAATTATTCAGTTTTTTATTTCTATTCTACAGATATATTTATTTATTGAGTTGGATGGTACAGAAAATCCCATTTACGACATAGTGATAAAAGAAGTGGTCATCCGCAAATTATTTATTGTTAATAATATAGGTAGTGCAGTCATGCAAGAAGCATTTAAAGGTATAAGTGATACGTGAAGATTATTATAAGTGCATTCATCATAAGATTTATTTTAAACTACATTATGACAGACTTATATACCTTTATGTGAATGTCCTCTTGCAAAAAAATTGAAAATAATTAAGTATAAATTTATGACTCAACTAAAAATAGCAAAATTTAATTTTATGTTAACCTGAAATTTTGGTTGGATTGGCAAGTGCTGGTCAGAGAAAAAGAAAAAAATTGTCCATGTTTTACAATGACACTTGTCACATTTATCAGTACATGTATGGTTGTTTACAATTCTGATAGAGAACGAAGTTTATGAAACATTTTGATCTGTGCTATTTACACGCAAAATTCATAGAGAACGGATTCTAATGTCATAAACCAGAGATAACACCCGACGGTAATACCAGATTAAACAGTAATGTCTAGACTCCAGAGACCTCTGGCCATAGAGAAAGCCTCTGGCGACTGGCAGGAGGAACTAACAATTTACAGATTGCTGTATTACCGACAAATATCAACAGCGCCATCTGTTGGGTTCAGAAAATTAACATTTTTCTTAATCTCGGTAGCTCAGTCGTTATTTTCGTCGTTTACTATACCACAATTATAATAGTTTTCCCAAAGTATTGATTAATAAAAATAACATTTCACACCATATTTTGTTTTGATTTTTAGATGGATCTAGGAGAAGTATGGGACCTAGAGATTTGAGGGAAGAAGATGCTTTAGACAGGAACCTCTGGAGACAAATAACTTTGAGTTGAAGGAGAAACACTGTATTGTGGAATATTCCTAATAAAATAATAATGATAATAATAATAATAATAATAGTAATTATTATTATTAATTTATCCAAGAAAAGCAACAAAAACGGTAAGGGCACCTCAAGCGAATGGAGGATGAAAGATTAGCAAAATAATAATAATAATAATAATAATAATAATAATAATAATAATAATGTGATGGACACCATCAGGAACGAGAAGGAAATGACCAAATCTCACGTGGATCCAAGGGATTAGAAAAACTTTGAAGGACTGGGAAATAGAGGAAGTATTGTGTTATAATAGAGACGAATGGAAGAAAATTATAAAACGAAATTAAATACAAATCACTGGTGCGGGAAAAAATGTGTCAACATTGATAAAACCGGAAATATATATATATCCACCGCTGTGGTCTTGAGGTAGCGCGTCCGGGTTCGATTCCCTGTCGGGACAGGCACCTGGATTTTTTTCGGGGGTTTTCCTCACCTGTAAGACAAATGTCAGTAAGCTTAGGGCCCAACGGCCCCCGAAAATCATCCGGCCATCATCATCATCCTTATCATTATCATCACCATCCTTCACCGGTGTGGAAAACAACGGGAAGCTACCACACCTATAATTCTCTAGTAAAGCTGCTGCAAAGCATAGCATGACAATTCTATGATTGCAGTGAAAGACCTGTCCTCGGGCAGAATTACTATGGATGGATGGATATATTATTATTATTATTATTATTATTATTATTATTATTATTATTATTATTATTAATAAGGCGAGGATTTTTATGTGCTAAAAGTTAATTTTGGAACAGTCATAATAAGAAGTAAGACTTCTGACTTTTGTCTTAGTTACACATACAAACATTTCACTAATATAGGCCTATACTGTGTTACTATCTTAACTTTTAGTATATACCTAACTATTAATATTATATATACCTCGATATATGTGGGGAAATAAGCGTAACTAAATTAGCCTAGTTAAGAAACTCCCTCTAGGGAGCACTCGTGCTCCCATATGGGACGTATGGGATATTACATATACGATTGAATTCCAGACACTATTATACAGGTCTAGGGCGAAAGAATACAGAACCAATTTGAGGTTCCCGAGCTAATGTTTTAAATGTCAGGAATGTTGTAATTAGTAGGTATTTTCAACGACTTTTTAAGTTGAAAACTAGACAGTGTGGCAAGGAAAGAAAACCAAAATGACTATCTCTTTTTCTTTTCACTGCAGGTGATCCTGCTGCGGGTATAAGGCATCATGCACTGATGCTATAGCTATGGGACTTGTGCTGGTTTGAGTCCCTATTGGGGGATGAAATTTTCTCATAGAATTTTGGCCAGTGCCCACCCAGCATCGTGTTATTAAGTAATGACTCTAGTTGAAAATAAAAACAGCTATAAACTGCTGGTAGATCCGATATTCTGACTTGATCTTAACCACTTAATCTGTTGGAAGATCGTCCACTTCTGTGATTAACACATGTGGATGGCAGGCCAGCCGGCAGGAAGGCCAAGGATTTTCTAGGCCTATCGTCCATGAAGCTTATTTATTTTTAAATACTGCTGGAATCGTTTTATTATTATGTATAATTAGCATGGACGTAGCGAGGAGGGTGCAAGGGTGTGCGCTCGCACCCCTTTGATTTTCGACCAATTAACACTAGATAGAATGATATTTTCTTCTATCCGAAAAGGAGGTATAAAATGTTAATAATAATAATGATGATGATAATAATAATAATAATAATAATAATAATAATAATAATAATATGTCCTTCAAACCCAAATGATGTTATATACAGAGTGATTACAAATGATTGGAGCGATTTCATGATTTTATGGTAGCTGTAGTATTCGACATATTTTCACGAACTTTTACAGATACATAGAGCAACTTCCCAGGTTTTTTTTGAGATGTTACAGGTGCTCCATATGCTCCCCCTTGGTGATTCTGCAGATATCAAGTCTGTAATCAAGTTCGTCCCATACTCGACGTAACATGTCCCTATTAATTTGTTCAAAGGCATTGATTATGCGAGCTCGCAGTTCTGGTAAGTCTACTGGTAAAGGAGGCACAACACTGAATCTTTCACATACCCCCAAACAAAAAATCGCACGGCGTCAAATCGGGGGAGCGTGGAGGCCATGACAACAATTTCTGATCATTCTCTCCACTGCGACCGATCCATCGGTTTGGCAATCTCATGTTTAAAAATTCACGAACATCGTGATGGAAGTGTGGTGGAGCACCATCCTGCTGGTAGATGAAGGTCTCACTGTCGGTCGTCAGCTGCGGCATGAGCCAATTTTCCAGCATGTCCAGGTACACGTGTCCTGTAACGTTCTGCTCACAGAAGAAAAAAGGGCCATAAACTTTGAACTGAGAAACCGCACAGAACACACTAACTTTTGGGGAGTCGCGAATGTGCTGCACAATAACGCGGGGATTTTCTGTGCCCCAGATTCGCACATTGTGTTTGTTCACTTTGCCATTCACAAAGAATGTTGCTTCGTCACTGAAGACAAGTTTCTCACAAAAAACCATCCTCATCCATAAACTGCTGCATTTGTGTACAAAATTCAAACCGACTCACTTTGTCAATGGGCGTAAGGGCTTGTAGAAATTGCAAGTGGTAAGGTTTATGCTTCAATCTTTTCCGCAAGATCTTCCAAACGGTCGGTTGTGGAATGTTTCAGCTCTCTGCTCGCTTTCGTGTTGATTTCTGTGGGCTACGTGTGAAACTCATCCGCACACTCTCAACCTTTTCTTCACTCACTGAAGGACGACCCGTTGATTTCCTTTTACAGAGGCATCCTGTAGCTTTAAATTGCGCATACCATCGCCGAATGGAGTTGGCACTCGGTGCATCTTTCTCGAACTTCGTTCTGAAGTGTCGTTGCACAGTTATCACAGATTGAGTTGAATGAAATTCAAGCACAGCATATGCTTTCTCCTCGCCTGTCGCCATCTTTGATAACTGCTGCGCTCTCTCGGTTTAAAGCTGAAACACGGCTGCGAGAGAAAACAAAAAAAAACCTTATGAGTTTTTATACATAACTTTAAAGTTCTGTGAAGATATGTCAAATAAGATCGCTACAATAAAATCATGAAATCGCTCCAATCATTTGTAATCACCGTGTATATATAGATTTTTCAAGTACCTTTCCCAGTGGACATAAGCATCTTCAATGCGCCAGAAAATTCTAGACCTCTATTATGAACGGCTAACGCAGCCTTCACTTCTCGAATTTCAGCTGAGTACCTGAGTTTTGTTTTTCGACGCATAGACGCTTGTAGAAACTTCGCCTGATCTGACTCTTCATTGACCGCTCACACTTCTATAATCAAAGCTTTGTTCTATATATACAGCCTTCTATTGGTCAACGCCCATTTACCGTGATTGGTTAAATGCTCGCCATGCCTGTGTCTCGTATTTTCTAGTACGTTCGATAGGCTCAAATAATTACACTGAGCAACAAAAAAGAAACTTATTTTTTTGTCTCAGAAAGAAAAATCTGTGATTCTGATAGTATTTTTTCTTCTGAATTCAAATATAATATCGGTTTTTCTCCATCACGCAAGGTTTCCGAAAGATTCCATCCTTTTTGCCGGGAACCAAGCATTTCAGACTGGTTTTGGATAACTTTAAATCTCGTATGAGATCGTTAAGATCTTCTTGAGTCAATAAATGAGGCTCAGATGAACAGCTTTGTTCAAAAGTTGTATCACCAGAATCTGTTTCTTCTTCTTCCTTACTTCCATCAGAATCTGTCAGACAGATTTGGAGAACACCAGGGTCCTGCTTTTGAACTTCAAATGCTGCGCCCTAAAAACCTAAAAACATCTCTGAAAGATGTTTAAGCAACGGCGAGCAAAATTTCAGAGTGTTATAAAATCGAGGGGTTGGCCACCGAAATTGAACTATGGCACCGTATGTGGATGAAACGAAGTGACAAGGATAAATAAGATAATTTTGTTAACATTGTGGACGAGTGCGATTTTTTCCATCCACCAAAAAAAGCAATTGTAATATGCCTGTCTTTACCATGCACCACGGCGTCGATTGAACCTACTTTTAGCACCCTAAGAAGAGGTAAGATATGGTACCGATCTATAATGACAGAAAATCGCCTATGTATGCTCAGTCTGCACGAAAAACTTATTAAAATGATATTGAAAAATTCAAACAAAACGTACATAATTTTTTTATCAAACGAAAAGGCGAGTCGGACTGTGTGTGTAGTTGTACTTTATTGGTAGCTAAAATGTAGCTAATAGTTTCAATACAATTAAGTATAAAAATTAAGAAGTAAACTTGACAAAAATTCAATTCGCCATTCCTAAAAATTCTGGAATTATTTCACTATTATTCTTCATATTTCCTCTTCAATAGCGCTGTAGTTTTCTTCCGAAATATATTGAGGTTCGTTTCATTTTTTTAATGTCATCACACTGCCATTTCGACATTCTGGTATTCTCTTTTGATATGGCGTTATTGTAACCCACTTCTGAGTTTGGGGCACCTAGAAGGCGGAGTTATGCTGTCCCGGTGATATAGGATAAGTGATGATGATAGTAATGATGCGCCAGGAGAGACTTTAATGCTAAACTTACGATATGTTAATAATGATAATGATGGCCAGATGATGTTCGGGGACCGTTTTGGCCTTAAAGTTTCCTGAAATTTGTCTTACAAGTTAGGAAAAACCCCGAAAAACCATCACCCAGAAAACTTGTCCCGACTGGGGATCGAACCTGGGCCCGCTGCGTGACAAGGCAGCACGCTCCCTCGAGACCACAGCGGTGGACTTAGTTTCAAAAATAAAGGTACTATTTTGCATTTGTTCGTTTGTACCCGGAAGGTATACAGTCGGAAGAAAAATTGCACCTCCCTTAATCCAATGCTGGCTATGCCCATGATAATTAGGCCTATATATTCACTGTATACTAAGCATAAAAATGACTAAATATACAAGCTAAAATAATATTAATGTATTACCAAAGTATTAGGACTAAATATTTACCGGTATGAAGTTTACAAAATTCGCAACCAACTTTACGCAGTTTAAGTTAAAAAGCTTCTGCAAATTTTATATTATCTGCACGGACACTCTCTCGGTTAAAACGACGCCATGGCTATTCCATTTATCGTGTCATAGTTTAAATATAACAAGTTAACGCAAAAATCTGTTTTTATGAATAAAACATTTCATTATATTATATATTAATTTCTATTCGATTCTATTATTTTATATACTTCATAATTTCGTCAAATATTACTTATATTTATATTATGTAGAGGGAAGGTGTCCACTAGATGTAACTGCTGTAAACAAGTATTATATTTTCCAAACAGATTACAAAACATAGGCGTAAGTCTGTAACTGTCTCGGTAAGAAGGGTGTAATGGCTGTTCCATTTATCGTGTCATAGTTTACATATAACAAGTTAACGCAAAAAACAGTTTTTAATGAATAAAATCATTTCATTATATTATATATTAATTTCTATTCGATTCTATTATTTTATATACTTCATAATTTCGTCAAATATTACTTATATTTATATTATGTAGAGGGAAGGTGTCCACTAGATGTAACTGCTGTAAACAAAGTAATTATATTTTCCAAACAGATTACAAAACATAGGCGTAAGTCTGTAACTGTCTCGGTAAGAAGGGTGTAATGGGTGTTCCATTTATCGTGTCATAGTTTAAATATAACAAGTTAACGCAAAAAACAGTTTTTTATGAATCAAAATCATTTCATTATATTATATATTAATTTCTATTCGATTCTATTATTTTTATATACTTCATAATTTCGTCAAATATTACTTATATTTATATTATGTAGAGGGAAGGTGTCCCACTAGATGTAACTGCTGTAAACAAAGTAATTATATTTTCCAAACAGATTACAAAACATAGGCGTAAGTCTGTAACTGTCTCGGTAAGAAGGGTGTAATGGCTGTTCCATTTATCGTGTCATAGTTTAAATATAACAAGTTAACGCAAAAAACAGTTTTTTATGAATAAAATCATTTCATTATATTATATATTAATTTCTATTCGACTCTATTATTTTATATACTTCATAATTTCGTCAAATATTACTTATATTTATATTATGTAGAGGGAAGGTGTCCACTAGATGTAACTGCTGTAAACAAAGCAATTATATTTTCCAAACTGATTACAAAACATAGGCGTAAGTCTGTAACTGTCTCGGTAAGAAGGGTGTAATGGCTGTTCCATTTATCGTGTCATAGTTTAAATATAACAAGTTAACGCAAAAAACAGTTTTTATGAATAAAATCATTTCATTATATTATATATTAATTTCTATTCGATTCTATTATTTTATATACTTCATAATTTCGTCAAATATTACTTATATTTATATTATGTAGAGGGAAGGTGTCCACTAGATGTAACTGCTGTAAACAAAGCAATTATATTTTCCAAACTGATTACAAAACATAGGCGTAAGTCTGTAACTGTCTCGGTAAGAAGGGTGTAATGGCTGTTCCATTTATCGTGTCATAGTTTAAATATAACAAGTTAACGCAAAAAACAGTTTTTTATGAATAAAATCATTTCATTATATTATATATTAATTTCTATTCGATTCTATTATTTTATATACTTCATAATTTCGTCAAATATTACTTATATTTATATTATGTAGAGGGAAGGTGTCCACTAGATGTAACTGCTGTAAACAAAGCAATTATATTTTCCAAACAGATTACAAAACATAGGCGTAAGTCTGTAACTGTCTCGGTAAGAAGGGTGTAATGGCTGTTCCATTTATCGTGTCATAGTTTAAATATAACAAGTTAACGCAAAAAACAGTTTTTAATGAATCAAAATCATTTCATTATATTATATATTAATTTCTATTCGATTCTATTATTTTATATACTTCATAATTTCGTCAAATATTACCTATATTTATATTATGTAGAGGGAAGGTGTCCACTAGATGTAACTGCTGTAAACAAAGCAATTATATTTTCCAAACAGATTACAAAACATAGGCGTAAGTCTGTAACTGTCTCGGTAAGAAGGGTGTAATGGGTGTTCCATTTATCGTGTCATAGTTTAAATATAACAAGTTAACGCAAAAAACAGTTTTTAATGAATAAAATCATTTCATTATATTATATATTAATTTCTATTCGATTCTATTATTTTATATACTTCATAATTTCGTCAAATATTACTTATATTTATATTATGTAGAGGGAAGGTGTCCACTAGATGTAACTGCTGTAAACAAAGTAATTATATTTTCCAAACAGATTACAAAACATAGGCGTAAGTCTGTAACTGTCTCGGTAAGAAGGGTGTAATGGCTGTTCCATTTATCGTGTCATAGTTTAAAATATAACAAGTTAACGCAAAAAACAGTTTTTTATGAATAAAATCATTTCATTATATTATATATTAATTTCTATTCGACTCTATTATTTTATATACTTCATAATTTCGTCAAATATTACTTATATTTATATTATGTAGAGGGAAGGTGTCCACTAGTTAAAACTGCTGTAAACAAAGTCTATGCTATTTTCCAAACTGACTTGACACAAGATTATTACAATTGTCTCAGTAACAACGATGTAATGGCCGTTCCATTTATTGTGTTACTGTATCTAAAATAATTATAATATAAATTTTTGTTTTTACTTAAACACAAAAACACATTAATTTTCGTCTTTCAGCTCATTTATGCCAAGAAGATCGGAGTAACTAGATTCCCGGGCAACGCCGGGTAATCAGCACGGGGTATCTAAAAATAATTACGATAAAAATGTTTCCTTTTACTTAAACACAAAAACACATTAATTTTCGTCTTTTGGCTCATTTATGCCGAGAAGATCGGGATAACTAGATTCCCGGGCAACGCCGGGTAATCAGCACGGGGTATCTAAAATAATTACGATATACATTTTTCCTTTTACAAAAACACATTAATTTTCGTCTTTTAGCTCATTTATGCCAAGAAGATTGGGATAAGTAGATTCCCGGGCAACGCCGGGTAATCAGCACGGGGTATCTAAAAATAATTACGATATACATTTTTCCTTTTACAAAAAAAAATTAATTTTCGTCTTTTAGCTCATTTATGCCAATAAGATTGGGATAAGTAGTTTCCCGGGCAACGCCGGGTAATCAGCACGGGGTATCTAAAAATAATTACGATATAAATTTATAATTATTTTTCTTTTACTTATTCAACTTATCATAAAAACACATATTTTTAAATTTATTTAGGCATAACAGCGCACGACGGGTATTAGCTAGTGCACAATAAAAAAATAGTTCGTTGTGTTCCTATCACTGGATTCTCATAAAAATCACATTTGTTGTTTATAACAAAACTAAATGAATAACAAGGGTACAGGGAAATATAACACGTTAAGTCACTTTTTTAAATGGAGTTTGAAGTGCCATGAAATTCTCCGTGGAAAGGACTATCTTTTAGAGCTGCGAAACAGTTTACTCATGGGTTTATTTACCTTCAAATTTTTGGCATACAGGAGTTACGTCATATTATTAAAATTCTATATTTTATAGAAAAAATGTATTTACTTGTTTTTTCTTGCACCTTTTATATATGGATATATTATCAATAGTAAATAAACTATAATTTTTAATCTTGTTGTTTTATTAATACAGCGAGTTTCACTCGACCTGCGGCCTATAGCGGGAAAAGTGACTGCAAGTATTGAGTCATCAACTCGCGTTGCCCATGCTAGTGGCCGCAAGTCGAATGAAACTCACTTGTACAAGTTGTCATATGCGATTATTTCCATGAAAAGTCCTTCCATATTTTTTTGTTGTTGTAATGTCACTATTATTTTATGCAAGGAGTCCTGATCAACTATTATTCAACCTCTTATCATGTTCTCCTTTTGGAAGGTCGATTCCAAATATTCCTTCATTTGTCTCCATCCTCCCGTGCTTTTCTTCACATGTGTATCCCCTCTCTTGTAAGTTGGTTTATCCGTCTTTCCTTGTGCCTTGAAATTCTCTGTGGTAGTCTTTCCATACCATTTAAAATTATTTTTTCTTTATCCGTTGTCTCCCTAATTTCAAAATTCTGTGTCTTATCTCTTTTTGTTTTTATTTTCCCAGTTATATGGATGTGAAAAATGGACTCTTATGGGAGGAGAAAATATTACGAGTACTTGAGAATACATTTCTTAGAATTTTTGGATCAAAGAGAGTTGAACAGACAGGCGAATGGGGAAGACTATATAACAATGATCTAGGCCTCCATGATCATTATAGGAAACCTGATATAATAAGAACAGTTGAGACTTGTATACTGTGATGGCAGGACATGTGGCATGAATGGGAAATGAAAGTGCAGTGAGGCTGGTAATAGAGAGATGGCAAACACTGTGATTTTAAAACCGAAAACTTCAGCGGTCGTCGACTAAATTATTAATTTGGCAACCATGTGACGATCTTTCACATGTGTTTAGGGATTCTCCAAGAAGCAAGTCCACGGGATGTACTTTAAGCCGTGGGATCCAAGCCTGAAGATTTTTAGACTCGTAAAAGAACCTTAAGCCTGAACAAAGAGGTCTCTAAGGAAACATTTAACGACCTTCATCATCTTAATAATACTTCAATTGCCTACTAGATGTCTCATGCCATTCATGACATCTGTAGGGAAATAATTATTTTAATAAGTTGAACAATGTCGAATATTGTAAGGTACAACTTTTATATGGTCACACATAGAAATACATTATATAACAGAAATGGACAGCTAATGACAAATGAGATTAATTTTGAGGAAGTGGCTGCATTCAAATACATAGGAACAATAATCACTCATAGGAATGAGATTCACAAAGAAATTAAACATAGGCTCAATTCTGGAAATGCATGCTATTATGCATTACAGAGACTCTTGACGTCCCAACTACTTTCACAAAAATGTTAAACTGGAAGAACATATAACTATTATTCTACCAGTTATATTATATGGATGCGAAACATGGACTCTTACTTTAAGGGAGGAAAGGAGAATACGAGTCTTTGAGAATAAAGTTTGTAGGAAAATTTTTTGACCAACGAGAAAGGAAAAGGCAGGTGAATGGAGAAGACTTACATAACAATGAACTACATGGCCTTTATAGGAAACTAGATATAATAATAACAGTTAAGTTTCGTAGACTGCGATGGGCAGGACATGTAGCACAAATGGGGAATGAAAGAGGTGCATGGAAGATTCTTGTAGGGGAACCAGAGGGAAAACGTCCAGTTGGTAGACCAAGAATGTGAATAACATCCATCATTTGAGGGAAGTAGATTATAATAATAATAATAATAATAATAATAATAATAATAATAATAATAATAATAATAATAATAATAATAGCTTTATTTTACCTGGCAGAGTTAAGGCCTTAAGGCCTTGTCTACCACTCAACCAGGTTAGTATACAGAGAATGATTGGAAAACATTAGCTGAGGATAGGGATATATGGAGAACTTATGTCCGCGCGACATGAACCTACGGGTTCGGTAGAGCCAGTGTGTTAGTTAGTTAATGCCGAATATTGCAACGTACAACTATATATCATGCATTATGTCTAAATATGTGATAATTTTTATTGGCTTTTCTGTAGGGTTAACAAAATGTAGGCGATATAAAATATATACGTGATACAGCTGTATAGAAATAGTTATAACTTTTCGCGCCAGATAGTATTCTATCAGAAATCCTCGGTCCAATTACAGCAGAACACCTATCCGTGGCCGTGGCGTAGTCGGTAGAGTCCCTACCTTCCATACCTTCCACTCCTGGAAAACATTAGCTGAGGATAGGGATATATGGAGAACTTATGTCCGCGCGACATGAACCTACGGGTTCGGTAGAGCCAGTGTTAGTTAGTTAATGCCGAATATTGCAACGTACAACTTCTATATATCATGTATTATGTCTAAATATGTGATAATTTTTATTGGCTTTTCTGTAGGGTTAACAAAATGTAGGCGATATAAAATATATACGTGATACAGCTGTATAGAAATAGTTATAACTTTTCGCGCCAGATAGTATTCTATCAGAAATCCTCGGTCCAATTACAGCAGAACACCTATCCGTGGCCGTGGCGTAGTCTGTAGAGTCCCTACCTTCCATACCTTCCACTCCGGTGATCCGGGTTCGATTCCCGGCGGGGTAGGGGATTTTAAATCTCTACCTTGGGTCTGGGTGTGTTTCCTGTCCTTGTGTTTATATTCTAGAATAAAATAAAGTTAACGAAAAGGTAAAAACAAGAAGGAAAAAAACAGCGTAAAAACGAAATGAGAAAAAAAAAGTAATCAAAACTGTGCTGCCATCTTACAAATAAATTAGATTACCTTATGGATTATAGATGGCACGCAATAACGGTGTGTTTAAAATTTCTCTAATGAAGATGCCAATAACGTAAGATCTCTTAATCCCTGAATCGATCATATTCTTTTCAATTACCCAACATTCATAGGGTGCTTCTTGAAACCGGATATAGACTTCTCTTCCTTCCGTGATCCTTACTTCTACTTTGGAGGCCGCAGATGCAACAGATTGAAAAGTATTGTGCGCGATTTTAATGCGTGTCGTATTTTTTTAAGAAGGGGTATCCTCGAGACTCTATGAATTTATTTTTTTTGTGAGTATTATATATTTTACATAAATAAATAGAAATTATAATTTCATATATTACATTTATACCTTTTGAAATATTCTAAAAATGCTCTAGCAGTAATTGTACGTAACTTGTCGATGATAAAAGTTGTTATATCGTATTTTATGACGACCTATATTCAAATGTAAATCAGCTAATACGAAAAGTTCTAACTCCAGAAATATAAATTTTACAGGAACTCGGATCCTTACTGAATTAGGTCATTTTATATGTGACATTTAATAAAGTTGCACTTAGAATTGATCAGTATGAGTATTTCCAACATGGACTAGTTGTATCACTTCTTGAACTATAGTTTAGAGCAAAGAAAAACGAAAAAAGAAATGTAGTTAGAGGGCTTTGCATTATGGGTTATTCATAATTGATGAATTATATGTATTATAAATGTATTATAAATTTCTGGTAAATAAATATAGTTTCTAATCATCGATTACCCACTAGAGGACGCATTATCACGAAATAAATTTGTGGCAAAATGGCTAACTTATGATTTTTACACGCCCTCGTATTACTGAAAAGGCTACACAACATAATATAAAATGTAATAATTATAATCTTTAACTACCTATATCTTTCTCGACTGAGAATTATTTTTAAAATATATTTGTTTAGACGCCCAGTTGATCGACTAAGAATGAGGTTGAAGAATAATATTAACTATGATTTGAGGGAAGTAGATTGTACAGGGGATGATTGGAAATCATTAGCTCAGGATAGGGATTTATGGAGAGTTTATGTCCGCGCGGCCATGAATCTACGGGTTCGATAGTGCCAGTGAGTTCGTTGTTTAGATTGTTTGCAGTGATTCAAATGTTATACTTAAAGATATTACCATATTTGGCATCGATACTTTTTTTCATAGCGTAGTAATCGAACAGGTGAAGCCAAAAGGCTTCCTCTATGAAAGCCATTTTTATTCAGCCTTCATGCACAACAACGCTCAACACTACCGCCATGTTAGACATCTGATTTATAGGCTCCAATAATGTATTTGGGTGTTGAAGAAACAATACAATTATAAAAATAGGTAACATAATATTTATTTTAATAATAAAATTGATGCATAATTACGAAATAAATATATTCTTTCTAATTATAGGTCACCTAGCGTATTTTCATTTAATATATTTAAATATTATTTTATTTTCATTAAATGTTTGGAAATTAATAATATAAAATTATTGAATTAAAACCCAGCATATGCCTTGACGTGTGATGAAAACCAGGAAAAATCTCAATCAGGTTTGTCGGCACTGGGATTTGAACCCGGAACCTTTCAATACGAGTATCAACCGCTACAGCTTGACCCAACTCGCTCGGTATTAAAAGTAAATTACGTAAATTAAATGTTATTGAGTACAAAGTGAAAAAAGTATAATTTTGTTTGACTTTTTTCGTTGCTCTTATAACATTTTTCGAAGATATTGAGTCATGAAAACTCTGATGGGACGAATTTTGTAAATAGAGTAACACTAAGAAATTGGGACAGGAAGTAAATATCAATAAAACTAAATATATGTTCAAATATAGAAATACATTATATAATGGAAATGGGCAGCTAATGACAAGTGAAAGAAATTTTGAGGAAGTGGCTGAATTCAAATATCTAGGAACAATAATTACAAAAAGGAATGAGATGGACAAAGAAATTAAACATAGGCTCAATTCTGGAAATGCGTGCTAATATGCATTACAGAGACTCTTGTCGTCCAAACTCTTTTAAAAAAATGATAAACTGAAAATATATATAACTATATAGGGAATGAAAGACGTGCATGGAAGCTTCTTGTAAGGAAAACACCCAGTAGGTAGACTAAGAATGAGGTGGGAGAATAACATTAACTAAGATTTGAGGGAAGTAGATTACACAGGGAATGATTAGAAAACATTAGCGTAGGATAGGGATGTATGGAGGCCTTATGTCCGCGCGGCCGTGAATCTACGGGTTCGATATTGCTAGTTAGTAATTTTAGGTTAAAAAACACAAAATATACACCGAGTAAAAAGTATAATATTAACCAAACAAGGCATGTAACTAATTCTTTGGATCTATTGAGTCGGAGATTCATGCCCTCGCGGACTTAAGTTCTCCACGTATCCCTATCCTGAACTGTTTTCCAATCATCCCCTGTAGCCTATAAGTTACCTCTTTCAAATCATGTTGTCGCCTCGTTCTTGGCCTATCTACCGAGCGCTTTACTCTGGTTTTCCTTCGAATTTCCATTCCCTTGATATGCCTATATAGTAAATATTTTTTTTAAGTAAGGTCGAGTTCGTTAACTAGCAAAATCGGACATTTAGGAGCAGGAGTTCACCTGAACTATAATTTAAAAATTGCTCTAGCGCCTTGCAATTTTAGAATTTTCGCGACCAAACTCACTATAATAAAACGAAGAATATATTTTCAAAAAAAAATCCTAAATCTGTTAGAAATGGGGGAGGGGGGGTTTCCTGAAACCCAAAATAAAAAACTAAAAATTGGCACTATCGGCCGTCATGTTTGTTTCGTCGCAATTTAACTGTATACCAAACAATTTAATTATCGAAAGACAAAAATAATACAATCAGTGGCTATTCTGTGCCACCTATGAATATTAGATCGGAGAATAAATGACTTCTAGCGTCATGTTGGCCAATGTAATATCTAAGGCTCGGAAGTTGAAGAGATATCCTTTTTTGCGCGATAATGCGTGGTTGTCGTACTTACAGCAATGGCGACCATGATTGAAAGTTCAACTTCTTACATTTCGTGGTTGTAACCTAAATAACCATACTGTAATAAAAATAACTATACTGTAATATTATTATTACAAACACGCTTGTGGGAAGTAAAACCACTGTCCTTTATGTATACTACATAGGGCCTACAATGTATATATAAAAATATCCAAAAGGTAGTGTTAATATACATTATACGAAACAAATTGTAAATTAACTGAACTTTATTTGAAATAATATAAAACAATAAATACGTACTTGCCACCATTTTATCACTAAATTTCTCTCACGGCTTCCTGTTGTTTCAACTAATAAACATTGCACACACTGTTAACGTTAGTAATTATTGTTTATAATGGACGCAAATATTTCCAACAAAGATGTTATTATTTTACTATTATTTATTATTTTGAAAACACCATCGAGCAAAAAATAATGTACAACGCACGTTTGTGAAATGTTTTACAGAATATTGGAAACTAAAAACCTCGCTATCGCTCGGTTTTTAAACATTTTCTGTAAAAACCACTTCCCAACCTCGCATCCTAATATACTATTTTCTTTTTATGTCTGAACACGAGGCCCAACTTAATACATTTTGGGTCATTGTAGACCAGAAAATGGTAGGTTTTATCCGTCCCTTTTCGACGTTGATGGTTTTTTTGGGCTTATTGGCCCTTTTTTTTAGCCTTTTTTTAGGTCTTGGCGGTTTTTATTGTAACTGTATCTTCTTTGATCACATACATGCCATTTGTATAAAACAAGAATCCGCAGAGTCTAGTCTCAACCCAAACTGTCATGTAGAAAGACAGATGCAGTAAACAATATTTCATTTAATAGATAAGATGAGTTATTTGAGTACGTCGGTAGTTGATGTTGCGCGTTATCTGATCGCACGTGTAGTGAACTGCCACACAAGACGAAAACAATGCGCATGCTATAGGACAATATTTGTCTTTTTCATTACTTCGTAAGCGATGCATAACCTAAGTATATTTTATTGTATTATGCACCTTATATTGCTTATTAATGTTTATATTACGTAGCTCTAGTACAGTCAATACCAGTATAAGTAGCAGAGTCATTGACACCGTGAAACAAATTCCGCTACTTATAACGAGGCTCGAAAGTTGGACGAAAAATATTGTTTTCATTTTATGTCTGAAGACGAGTCCCAACATAATATATATATATATATATATATATATCCATCCATAGTAATTCTGCCCGAAGGCAGGTCCTTCACTGCAATCATAGCATTTTCATACTATGCTTGCAATAGGGAATTTTAGGTATGGTAGCTTCCCGTTGCTTTCCACACCGGTGAAGGATGATGATGATGATGGACATATGATTTCGGGGACCGTTTGGGCCTTAAAGTTTTCCTGACATTTGTCTTACAAGTGAGGAAAAACCCCGATAAAAACCTCACCCAGAAAAACTGTCCCGACCGGAGATCGAACCCGGGCACGCTGCGTGACAAGGCAGCACGCTACCTCAAGACCACAGCGGTGAACTGTGTGTATATATATATATATATAAGCCATGATTTGAGAGAAATAGTTCTACCAGTTATATTATATGGATGCGAAACACGGGGTGGATTTCTCAACCGAAGTCTAAACCACGATCGCGGTTTTCCGATTTGTTATTGTTTCCATAACAATCATGAAAATGAAAATCCACGGCTGTTAATTACAAAAACAAATGCTTGAATCATGTCTACCGTTTTATAACAATTTCTGTGTATTTTCAGACATTGTTATGGTTGTTATGGAAACAATAAAAAATTGGACAACCGGGGTCGTGGTTTAGACTTCAGTTGAGAAATCCACCCATGGACTCTTACTTTAAGGGAGGAGAAAATATTACGAGTATTTGAGAATAAAGTTCTTAGGAAAATGTTTGGACCAAAGAGAGTTGAACATACAGGTGAATGGAGAAGACTATAAAACAGTGCACTAAATCGTCTTTATAGGAAGCCAGATATAATAAGAACAGTTAAGTCCCGTAGACTGCGATGGGCAGGACATGTGGCACGAATGGGGGAATGAAAGACGTACATGGAAGCTTCTTGTAGAAAAACCAGAGGGTAAGTGCCCAGACCAAGAATGAGGTGGGAGAATGACGTTAACTATGATTTGAGGGAATTAGATTATACAGGGAATGATTGGAAAACATTAGCTGAGGATAAGGATGTATGGAGAGCTTATGTCCGCGCGGCCATGAACCTACGGGTTCGATGGTGCCAGTAAGTTAGAATTTACGCCATTATGGTACCGGCGCTCAACAAGCATCGTGAAGAATGTTAGTAGCTACAATAATTAACGGGTATGATTGAAAAAACTAGCTATAATGACTGGGGTACCCGACATGCTGACCAGGTCAACCCTAAACTGACTGGATGATCGTACACTTCTGTAATTAACACATGTGGATGTGAAGCCAGCAGACGGCTGTTAGGCCAAGGGTATTCTAGGCATGTCGCGCCATGTTTTTTTTTTGTAAATTGTCTTGTTGTACCCGCAGGTTGTGTGGGTATATATTATTTTCTTATTTGCTTAAAATGTCAGGCGAGTTTGTAAATATAATTCATTATGGATTAGCGATTTTTAACATTTTGTTTCATCCAAAAATGACATGCTAGACTTAGTTTACTTATGCTCTGAACCTTCGAGTAATGAGCCAATCACAGAAAAGATTTTAAAACAACCGCTCTTTAGTTATCAACCAATCGGCGAGGATATTATAAATTGACCGCTCTTTTAGTCATCGGAGAAACGATTTCAAAATGAGCGCCATTTTTGCTGTTTTGACGGGTCCGAAAAACGCGATTATTTTTTAAGTTTCTGGCTTGGATTATTCCGTCGGATGCCGATATTTTGGACGCAATTAGAATGCACAACAGCAGGAGGTATGGCGGTCGACTCAAGGTGAATATTTCACTAAATATGTTGTATTGTACATTGGTAATTTACCGGGCTTCATTCTAATTTTAGTAGAAAAAATCCTTATTATTGTATCAATTGTATTCGGGAGTTACCGAGTTCAGGTCCCGGTGCCGACCACAACTCGACACTTTTTCTGCTTTTCGTCAATTATTAAGGCAATGTTTAAGACTAGTTTTCGGGAGGTTCCGCGTTCAAGTCTCTTAGTTTTCCTCAATCGTCAACCTGAGTTTGAGACTTGTATTCTGAAGTCCGGGGTTTAGATCAACCTGAAGTTTTTTTTTTTCTCTCTTATTAAGACAGCGTTTTGAATTTTGCTTTGGGAAGTTCAGAGTTCAAGCCCCGGTGCTGACCATAAACTGACAGTGTTTTCTCAATTGTCAAGACAAATGCTGGGTTGCAACTTAATCACCAAAATAATTCATAGTTTCGTAGTATATAATGCCTAGGTATGTATATGTATGGGAACATGCCAGAGCATAGCATAGTCGTTAAGGCAATATGCACAAGCCGGACCGTCGGGGCTCGATTCCCAGTGGGATCAAGATTTTTAAAATTGGCCCAAACCTTCTGACTGTACCATCCCTGGGGTCGACTCAGCCTCTAATGGAAATTAGTACCAGATGTTTGTTCTGGGAGTAAAGTCGGCCCTCAACCAGAGTTGACAATCTGGCTGATATCTCGTGCCGATAGTCTATAAAGATGGGAAACTCCTAGTACCTTAAAGACCTCCGAAGGCCTGTATAGGAGTCACTTTTTATGCATCTATATATGTATATGTGTATATAATAATTAAATTTTTGACATTGAGCAATGCAAGCTTAATATGACATAAGACAAATAAATGCCTGAATGGGATTTGAACCCATTCAGGCATTTATTTTTCTTATGTTGTATATATATATATATATATATATATATATATATAGTAGATTTTCGTGGATATTAAGAATGATTAATAAAGATTTCTTGGGTTCTCTGCATCATGGATTTAAGGTTACCCTCTGGCCACTGATTCCGACGTTTTAACATGATCACACATGCCATTATCAAGGAATTATTAAGAAACTGGGTAAACAGTAGATTACCTTTCCCTAGATTTTCCATAGTATATTCTTGTAATACTGTTACTCTATGTACTTCTGTCTTTACTAGTATTTTTTAATATTTTAAACATTTTTCAGCGATGCTTATAACATTCTTTTACAATTTTTATGTATTTATTTATTTATTTTTTTATGTGGAACACAACATTACGACATTCTTAGACAATATTCTGATACTTGCTATTTTCTCTCCTCTTACAATCTTTCCACTATCAACAACTCATTTAACCTATTTTGTTATGTTAGTGTTAGTCTAAACTTCAGTAAATAATATGCATGTAATTTATTTTGTTTGGTTAGGAAGGGAGAAGTAAGTGTACATCCATTTTATAAATGTTTGGGAATTTATTTCAAAGGTTGGTTATACAAATTTGCAGTCAGATGCTGCCATCTGGCAACAGCTCTATAAACTTTCTGTAGGACATCAAATATATGTGGTTCCAACTAGTGATAGCTCCATAAACTCATGTGCATGCACACTGTTATTCTGTAGGACTTAGAAATGTATTTGGGGAAGGTAAACTACTGTTTTCCCAAGAAAACTTTCATAATCATATTTATATATATAGTCTATCGTGTATACCTAGTTTAAGATACAATGCCTTGGTGAAAAGCAACAGGATATGTGCTGGTATAAATTTCCCTGAGGGAAAAAAATTCTCATAAAATTCCAGTGCCCACTCAACATAATGAGCAATGTGCAGCTCCAGGTTAAAAATACCAACAATAAACGGCTGGGAAGTCATCCACTTTGTAAATTACATGTGGATGTGATTCCAGCAATAGCCTGGTAGACCAAGGGCATCATGGAGTTACTTTAGTTTATATATATATTTATTAGAGTCCACCGCTGTGGTCTCGAGGTAGCATGCTGCCTTGTTACGCAGCAGGCCCGGGTTCGATCTCCAGTCGGGGCAGTTTTTCTGGGTGAGGTTTTTATTGGGGTTTTTCCTCACATGTAAGACAAATGTCAGGAAAACTTTAAGGCCCAAACCGTCCCCAAAATCATATGGCCATCATCATCATCACCACCACCATCATCATCATCCTTCACCGGTGTGGAAAGCAATGGGAAGCTACCACACCAACAATTCCCTAGTAAAGCTGCAAGCATAGCATGAAAATGCTATGATTGCAGTGAAGGACCTGCCTTTGGGCAGAATTACTATGGATGTATATATATTAGCTAATACATGGCATGCATTGCCACACCTTAATAAATGAAATATTGAAGGATAATTAAATTGTATGATATATGCTGAAACGATTCAAACATGACTGTTGCCAGTCAGTTTTTAATTTCGAATTTTAGGTAAATATCCACTTCTAATTGTCGGATTTTGCTAATTTTTTTGGATAATACTTACCTCGGTTTATTTTAATATGATATACTGAGTTTCGTTGTGATAAATTGTGACTGCTAGAACAATTTTTAAATTTTTACTTCAGGTGAACTCCTACACCTCATTGTTTTAGAGTGTCCAATTGTGAATCTATAACATCCAGGGATGCACTTTTCCTATTAAAATAATATCTTAGTTGAACTTTTATAGGAAATATCACTATGAGGTTTAATTAAAAATTTAAAATAAAATTCTTTACACCTCACCTCAAATTCTGTCTTCTAATTAGACAAGGTTAGAAACTTTATTGGTTACGTCTTCAGTAGTTACATGACCGATGTTCTGTCATCTAGAAGCACTGCTTCTTACTCCATCTATTGGTGGACCGATGAACCTCCCAATCAAGTCAACTTCCCACAAATTTCAAAATTCATTAATTCTTTCTTATTTTTTTGAAAAAGTAAGAAAAATTATGAAAGAAAAAATCCTAAATTATTTTCTAAGTTTTTGAAAAACTAAAAAAAAACTAAAAAAGAAGAAAAATTCAAAATTCATTAATTTCTTTCTTAATATTTTGAAAAACTAAAAGCCATAGCGTAGTGGTTAAGGCATGCGCTACAAGTCGGAAGGTCGAGGGTTCGAGTCCTGATAGGGTCAGGATTTTTAAACTGACTGAAACCTTCTGGTGGCACCATGGTCCTGGGATCGTCTCAGCCTCTAACGGAAATCAGTACAAGACGTTTGTTCTGGGGGTAAAGGTGGCCATCATGCAGGGCTGACAACCCAGCTGACATCAAGTGCCGATTGTCCAGAAGAAAAGTGGGAGCCTTAACCTCCTACTACCCCAAGGGCCTCCTGAGGCCTGTAGTGGATCACTTTACTTTTTAAGAGAGAAAAATTAATTAGTTTTGAAATTCCCATGGAAGTTGATTAGATTGGGAGGTACATCAGTCCAATAACAGAAGGAATAAGAAGCGTGCTCCTGGACAAAAGAACATTGGTTGTATAACTACTGAAGATGTAACCACTAAGTTTACAAAACCTGTCTAAATAGAAGACAGGATATGAGGTAATGTGTAAACAATTTTATTTTATATTTTAATACCTTAGTTGCTTACTAGGTGTCTCATAAGAGGCGATGTCCTAAACACATTTCACTCATTAGGATCTTTAGGAAATAAGTGTAATTAATTATGTTTTCTATGTAGGACCCTTGTCCCTACATGGGAATTACAGGTATATACTTTATTGACCAATATTCACTAGAGTAAAGTGTAAAAGTAAAGTGATCCCACAACAGGCCTCAAGAGGCCCTTGGGGTAGTGGGAGGTTAGGGCTCCCACTTTTTTCTAGACACTCAGCACTTTATGTCAGCCGGGTTGTCAGCCCTGCGTGACGGCCGCCTTTACCCCCAGAACAAGTGTCTGGTACTCATTTCCGTTATAGGCTGAGTCGACCCCAGGGCCATAGTGCCACCAGAGGGTTTGGGTCAGTTTAAAAATCCTGACCCCAACGGGACTTGAACCCTCGACCCTCCGGCTTGTAGCTCAGTGCCTTAACCACTACGCTACGGCGTGCCCCAATATTCACTAGAAGAAAGGAAAATTAAATTTTATTTTTATGTACTTTTTACAAAGAATACAAGAAAATCACTAATTGAACAGTTACCCCAAAAAGAGATCAAACCCACAAAGATTCAGAAGTTGAGTTTTCGGTGGATAAGTGATCTATCTGGAGAGTATCATGGCATGGTGCATGTAAAATTATCTACACTCTCTTAAAAGTTGGCTTTCAAGCGAGTAGTGATCTATATGTAACAAAATGACGGGAGCACTTAGTCAAGTCATGAGTATCAGTGCAGAAAAACAATTCTTGCACATGTGCAAATTTATTCCACCACAGTTTCATGAATTCTAATCAGAATCTTAGAGGAATTGAGTGAAAATAAGAAAGACACAAAGAATGTAACAAAATAACATTAAATGGAAAATGAATGTTGAAAACTGATTGACTTAGAAATTTTTCTAACTGAATCAGTGTTCAATATGTATTTTCTATTTCTTATTATAGCATTTTTAGTTAAATATGTGGTAAATCATTTTTCCACTCTATAGAGATAGACTACTTTTGCACTAAATTCTGTATTAAATTGTTAATATTTAGTTAGTAGCATGTTATTTTGCATTCAAATTGGCTGTATATGATTTCAATAGGATGAGAGATTAAAATGTACATGATATAATAAAGGTAATAGCCTCAAAATGAACATTATACTTTTTTTTTTTCCAACAATTTGTAACTTGTGGGTTAGATCTCTTCTCAGGGCACCTATTCAATTTGTGCCTTTAATGGTTGAATATGTTGTATTATAATGTATGCATTTCTTTGTTTGCAGGTGTGGTGTAGATAGCTAGTCTTTTAATGGCAGTTAGGGCCCCTTTTAAGGGGTGAAAACGGTCTCGGTTGTGACCGAGGCCACGTAGCAGCCTTCCATCGTTGGAAAACAACAAACATCGTGGGAGATATCCTCATCGAAAAGTAGGAGAAATAAAAAACAAAAAACCACAGACAACCATGCACAGCAGTACATTGCGCGTACGAGTGTCAGTGCTTCTGGTTTAATGCTGCTAATGCCCAGGTTAAAACAGAGCTAAACCAAATCCAGATTATGGAATGAAATAATTCTGTTTTCTGGATCTAACACTTTGGCTGGTCTGGTACTTGCAGACCTCGCTGACACTCAGGGAAAAGATCTGAGCACCGAACGAGTACTGACATAGCAAGTGTTCCCCCCAACCCTGACGCTATTTCCTCGTCAAGTATGGTGCTAGGAGCTTCGAAGATCTGATGTTGTTTTTGCCAAGCATCTGGTCTCCGCACTAAACAGCACAGATGAAGTCCATGCAATCCCCCCGCCCGAACTCCATCTCTGGCGCACCTGCTAGCTAATGATCATTGAATGATGCTGCTGCAATCATCAGGATCTGTGCACAGCCTAGGACAGATGGTATCCACGACAACAGGTACGTCCCCACCTTACCCACGTCTCTCTCCTGGTCTGCTGCAAGGATCATTTGTTGTTACGATATTGCATTTCAGGCATCATTTGTTGGCCAGAGTGTAAGTTTCGAGTAGGTTTGTTTAATATTTAAGAAGTCGACAATGAGTGTCTGTGCTCTATCACTCCTGGTCTGTGCTTATGAGCAGGGTGGTCTGTGGTTTCGCAAGGCATGGCTATATAGCTGCGTCTTGCATAAAAAGCGGACGATGCATTATGCATCTTCCTCAAACCACATTCATATACTAATATGTTGTTTGCTTTTTGTTTCAGGTCACCAGTTACTGCAGATCTACAAGAAGGGATTAGACTGTCATTTATTTTGCTCAAAAACATGTCTCTCATAATTGTTTTCATTAATTTTTTTTGTTTTTTTCTTTTACAGAATTCACATTATGGCTCATCGGAGAACATCACTCCTCTTGGAAACATAGGGCTTTTGTCAAAGTAAACCAGTGGACTCTGTTTCTTGCCAAATTTCTGGCTTCATTCCAAATTTGTCCTTGTTTAATTTCATTTACAGTGCTGCACCGTATAAATTTTGGTCTTTTGCTTTTTCTAGGCAATCTCTGCAGATTCTCAGTGCTCTCTTCTGCACACTGTCTAATTCTATTCTGAGTGTGTCTCATCCATTTCTATTTGTGATATTTAATCATCTTCCAGATCTCAATCTGTGATGTTATCTTCCATAATTCCTCATTTGATGTGGTTTTTGGCCATCAGATTTTCAAAATAAATCTAGGGCATCTGTTTATACATACTTGAAATTTTCTATAAAATGTGATTATTCCTTTTCAAGCCTCACATCCATATAGCAATACACTTTTCACATTGCTATTGAATATTTTGAATTTAGTTCTGATTGAGATTTGTTTAGATCTCCATATGGGTGATAATTGTGAGAATACAACTTCTGATTTTCTAATTCTAGCCTTAATATCTTCCTCAGATCATCTTTTTTATATCATGTTTCCTAAAATATGGAATTTGGATATCTCTTCGATTTCATTACCGGTACCATTGATCTGCAATCACATTTCAGTTGCGTTATTTACTCTCATTATTTTGGTTTTTTGTTTATTCAGGCATATCCAGCGGTGTCTGCTGCCTTCTCCAGATTTCTTAATTTGCTTTCAATGCCAGAGAAACTGTGTGCCAATAAACTAACATCGTCAGATATTCTAGATCTTCAAGTCTACTGTTCAGATCTTCTTGAATTCCTCTATATTGTTGGTTAAATTCATTCGGTATTATGTCATCTAAGACCAATATAAATAATAATGGTGACAGCAAACAACCTTGTCTTACTCCACTCAGACAGGAAAAAGATTCAGATAATGTGATGAACACCACACATAGTTTTCATACATATTGTAGAATGCAGCCTTTAATGGCCAATTTCCATGGTATTAGAAGATTCCAGGCTATAAAGCCATGGTGTTTCACCCTCTGCTACAGAGGGCATCTTCAGTGGCGAGTTCTTTTACATAGTGTTCCCTGGTCGGAAGTTCAGCCGTGTATGAGCGGCAGATTATCGGAACCTGGTATTTATACTTGTACCAATTTGTGAATGGCTGAACGAAGTCAAAGCTGACTGAATTAGCCATCGTCAATTTAGAATGTGTTTGGTTTGTTTCTGTATCTTCATTATTAAGTTGGCTTATATGTCTGTTATTTGTTATTATTTTCATGATACCAGGCTTTAGCCAGTTTCAGAACTTCATCTTTTCTATTGAAATTGTCCTTATGTTTATAAATTTCTATGCCCTCTCTGTATAGTCTATGGAAAAAATTGGATGTTGTGGCTAAATCCTGAGTATCCTCGTACAGAATCTGATGTCCATTTTCCATAAAATGTGCTCTGCTAGAGCCAATTTTTTCTGATTCTTCTAGTCTGCAGTTTCTTCTATGTTCTGACAAACATGTAGCTATGCTTGTTTACATAGTTCCTATATATGTTTTGTCACATGAACATGGAAGCAGATATACACCGCAATTGTAGATACATACTTTTAATAAGAGTAATAACCTTTTCTGACATTCTAATTTGTGTCAACTTTTTCCATATTTCTTGTCTTTTCATAGACAAAAGCTTCAGAAAAGTCCACAAAAGCTAAATATAAGAGACTTCTCCATTCTAAAAACTGCTGATGATGATTCTGATTACATTCATAAAGTCAGTACATGATCTCTGAAGTCTAAAGCATCCTCGTACAGAATCTGATGTCCATTTTCCATAAAAATGTGCTCTGCTAGAGCCAATTTTTTCTGATTCTTCTAGTCTGCAGTTTCTTCTATGTTCTGACAAACATGTAGCTGTGCTAGTTTACATAGTTCCTATATATGTTTTGTCACATGAACATGGAAGCAGATATACACCGCAATTGTAGATACATACTTTTAATAAGAGTGATAACCTTTTCTGACATTCTAATTTGTGTCAACTTTTTCCATATTTCTTGTCTTTTCATAGACAAAAGCTACAGAAAAGTCCACAAAAGCTAAATATAAGAGACTTCTCCATTCTAAAAACTGCTGATGATAATTCTGATTACATTCATAAGGTCAGTACATGATCTCTGAAGTCTAAAGCATCCTCGTACAGAATCTGATGTCCATTTTCCATAAAAATGTGCTCTGCTAGAGCCAATTTTTTCTGATTCTTCTAGTCTGCAGTTTCTTCTATGTTCTGACAAACATGTAGCTATGCTTGTTTACATAGTTCCTATATATGTTTTGTCACATGAACATGGAAGCAGATATACACCGCAATTGTAGATACATACTTTTAATAAGAGTAATAACCTTTTCTGACATTCTAATTTGTGTCAACTTTTTACATATTTCTTGTCTTTTCATAGACAAAAGCTTCAGAAAAGTCCACGAAAGCTAAATATAAGAGACTTCTCCATTCTAAAAACTGCTGATGATGATTCTGATTACATTCATAAAGTCAGTACATGATCTCTGAAGTCTAAAGCATCCTCGTACAGAATCTGATGTCCATTTTCCATAAAAATGTGCTCTGCTAGAGCCAATTTTTTTCTGATTCTTCTAGTCTGCAGTTTCTTCTATGTTCTGACAAACATGTAGCTATGCTTGTTTACATAGTTCCTATATATGTTTTGTCACATGAACATGGAAGCAGATATACACCGCAATTGTAGATACATACTTTTAATAAGAGTAATAACCTTTTCTGACATTCTAATTTGTGTCAACTTTTTCCATATTTCTTGTCTTTTCATAGACAAAAGCTTCAGAAAAGTCCACAAAAGCTAAATATAAGAGACTTCTCCATTCTAAAAACTGCTGATGATGATTCTGATTACATTCATAAAGTCAGTACATGATCTATGAAGTCTAAAGCATCCTCGTACAGAATCTGATGTCCATTTTCCATAAAAATGTGCTCTGCTAGAGCCAATTTTTTCTGATTCTTCTAGTCTGCAGTTTCTTCTATGTTCTGACAAACATGTAGCTGTGCTTGTTTACATAGTTCCTATATATGTTTTGTCACATGAACATGGAAGCAGATATACACTGCAATTGTAGATACATACTTTTAATAAGAGTAATAACCTTTTCTGACATTCTAATTTGTGTCAACTTTTTCCATATTTCTTGTCTTTTCATAGACAAAAGCTTCAGAAAAGTCCACAAAAGCTAAATATAAGAGACTTCTCCATTCAAAAACTGCTGATGAAGATTCTGATTACATTCATAAAGTCAATACATGATCTCTGAAGTCTAAAGCACCCTCGTACAGAATCTGATGTCCATTTTCCATAAAAATGTGCTCTGCTAGAGCCAATTTTTTCTGATTCTTCTATAGTCTGCAGTTTCTTCTATGTTCTGACAAACATGTAGCTATGCTTGTTTACATAGTTCCTATATATGTTTTGTCACATGAACATGGAAGCAGATATACACCGCAATTGTAGATACATACTTTTAATAAGAGTAATAACCTTTTCTGACATTCTAATTTGTGTCAACTTTTTCCATATTTCTTGTCTTTTCATAGACAAAAGCTTCAGAAAAGTCCACAAAAGCTAAATATAAGAGACTTCTCCATTCTAAAAACTGCTGATGATGATTCTGATTACATTCATAAAGTCAGTACATGATCTCTGAAGTCTAAAGCATCCTCGTACAGAATCTGATGTCCATTTTCCATAAAAATGTGCTCTGCTAGAGCCAATTTTTTCTGATTCTTCTAGTCTGCAGTTTCTTCTATATTCTGACAAACATGTAGCTGTGCTTGTTTACATAGTTCCTATATATGTTTTGTCACATGAACATGGAAGCAGATATACACTGCAATTGTAGATACATACTTTTAATAAGAGTGATAACCTTTTCTGACATTCTAATTTGTGTCAACTTTTTCCATATTTCTTGTCCTTTCATAGACAAAAGCTTCAGAAAAGTCCACAAAAGCTAAATATAAGAGACTTCTCCATTCTAAAAACTGCTGATGATGATTCTGATAACATTCATAAAGTCAGTACATGATCTCTGAAGTCTAAAGCATCCTCGTACAGAATCTGATGTCCATTTTCCATAAAAATGTGCTCTGCTAGAGCCAATTTTTTCTGATTCTTCTAGTCTTCAGTTTCTTCTATGTTCTGACAAACATGTAGCTATGCTTGTTTACATAGTTCCTATATATGTTTTGTCACATGAACATGGAAGCAGATATACACCGCAATTGTAGATACATACTTTTAATAGGAGTAATAACCTTTTCTGACATTCTAATTTGTGTCAACTTTTTCCATATTTCTTGTCTTTTCATAGACAAAAGCTTCAGAAAAGTCCACAAAAGCTAAATATAAGAGACTTCTCCATTCTAAAAACTGCTGATGATGATTCTGATTACATTCATAAAGTCAGTACAATGATCTCTGAAGTCTAAAGCATCCTCGTACAGAATCTGATGTCCATTTTCCATAAAAATGTGCTCTGCTAGAGCCAATTTTTTTCTGATTCTTCTAGTCTGCAGTTTTCTTCTATGTTCTGACAAACATTGTAGCTATGCTTGTTTACATAGTTCCTATATATGTTTTGTCACATGAACATGGAAGCAGATATACACCGCAATTGTAGATACATACTTTTAATAAGAGTAATAACCTTTTCTGACATTCTAATTTGTGTCAACTTTTTCCATATTTCTTGTCTTTTCATAGACAAAAGCTTCAGAAAAGTCCACAAAAGCTAAATATAAGAGACTTCTCCATTCTAAAAACTGCTGATGATGATTCTGATTACATTCATAAAGTCAGTACATGATCTATGAATGTCTAAAGCATCCTCGTACAGAATCTGATGTCCATTTTCCATAAAAATGTGCTCTGCTAGAGCCAATTTTTTCTGATTCTTCTAGTCTGCAGTTTCTTCTATGTTCTGACAAACATGTAGCTGTGCTTTGTTTACATAGTTCCTATATATGTTTTGTCACATGAACATGGAAGCAGATATACACTGCAATTGTAGATACATACTTTTAATAAGAGTAATAACCTTTTCTCTGACATTCTAATTTGAGTCAACTTTTTCCATATTTCTTGTCTTTTCATAGACAAAAGCTTCAGAAAAGTCCACGAAAGCTAAATATAAGAGACTTCTCCATTCTAAAAACTGCTGATGAAGATTCTGATTACATTCATAAAGTCAGTACATGATCTCTGAAGTCTAAAGCACCCTCGTACAGAATCTGATGTCCATTTTCCATAAAAATGTGCTCTGCTAGAGCCAATTTTTTCTGATTCTTCTAGTCTGCAGTTTCTTCTATGTTCTGACAAACATGTAGCTATGCTTGTTTACATAGTTCCTATATATGTTTTGTCACATGAACATGGAAGCAGATATAACACCGCAATTGTAGATACATACTTTTAATAAGAGTAATAACCTTTTCTGACATTCTAATTTGTGTCAACTTTTTCCATATTTCTTGTCTTTTCATAGACAAAAGCTTCAGAAAAGTCCACGAAAGCTAAATATAAGAGACTTCTCCATTCTAAAAACTGCTGATGATGATTCTGATTACATTCATAAAGTCAGTACATGATCTCTGAAGTCTAAAGCATCCTCGTACAGAATCTGATGTCCATTTTCCATAAAAATGTGCTCTGCTAGAGCCAATTTTTTTTCGATTCTTCTAGTCTGCAGTTTCTTCTATGTTCTGAACAAACATGTAGCTATGCTTGTTTACATAGTTCCTATATATGTTTTGTCACATGAACATGGAAGCAGATATACACTGCAATTGTAGATACATACTTTTAATAAGAGTAATAACCTTTTCTGACATTCTAATTTGTGTCAACTTTTTCCATATTTCTTGTCTTTTCATAGACAAAAGCTTCAGAAAAAGTCCACAAAAGCTAAATATAAGAGACTTCTCCATTCTAAAAACTGCTGATGATGATTCTGATTACATTCATAAAGTCAGTACATGATCTCTGAAGTCTAAAGCATCCTCGTACAGAATCTGATGTCCATTTTCCACAAAAATGTGCTCTGCTAGAGCCAATTTTTTCTGATTCTTCTAGTCTGCAGTTTCTTCTCATGTTCTGACAAACATGTAGCTGTGCTTGTTTACATAGTTTCCTATATATGTTTTTGTCACATGAACATGGAAGCAGATATACACTGCAATTGTAGATACATACTTTTAATAAGAGTGATACCCTTTTCTGACATTCTAATTGTGTGTCAACTTTTTCCATATTTCTTGTCCTTTCATAGACAAAAGCTTCAGAAAAGTCCACAAAAGCTAAATATAAGAGACTTCTCCATTCTAAAAACTGCTGATGATGATTCTGATAACATTCATAAAGTCAGTACATGATCTCTGAAGTCTAAAGCATCCTCGTACAGAATCTGATGTCCATTTTCCATAAAAATGTGCTCTGCTAGAGCCAATTTTTTCTGATTCTTCTAGTCTTCAGTTTCTTCTATGTTCTGACAAACATGTAGCTATGCTTGTTTACATAGTTCCTATATATGTTTTGTCACATGAACATGGAAGCAGACATACACCGCAATTGTAGATACATACTTTTAATAAGAGTAATAACCTTTTCTGACATTCTAATTTGTGTCAACTTTTTCCATATTTCTTGTCTTTTCATAGACAAAAGCTTCAGAAAAGTCCACAAAAGCTAAATATAAGAGACTTCTCCATTCTAAAAACTGCTGATGATGATTCTGATTACATTCATAAAGTCAGTACATGATCTCTGAAGTCTAAAGCATCCTCGTACAGAATCTGATGTCCATTTTCCATAAAAATGTGCTCTGCTAGAGCCAATTTTTTCTGATTCTTCTAGTCTGCAGTTTCTTCTATGTTCTGACAAACATGTAGCTATGCTTGTTTACATAGTTCCTATATATGTTTTGTCACTTGAACATGGAAGCAGAATACACCGCAATTGTAGATACATACTTTTAATAAGAGTGATAACCTTTTCTGACATTCTAATTTGTGTCAACTTTTTCCATATTTCTTGTCTTTTCATAGACAAAAGCTTCAGAAAAGTCCACAAAAGCTAAATATAAGAGACTTCTCATTCTAAAAACTGCTGATGATGATTCTGATTACATTCATAAAGTCAGTACATGATCTCTGAAGTCTAAAGCATCCTCGTACAGAATCTGATGTCCATTTTCCATAAAAATGTGGCTCTGCTAGAGCCAATTTTTTTCTGATTCTTCTAGTCTGCAGTTTTCTTCTATGTTCTGACAAACATGTAGCTATGCTTGTTTACATAGTTCCTATATATGTTTTTGTCACATGAACATGGAAGCAGATAATACACCGCAATTGTAGATACATACTTTTAATAAGAGTAATAACCTTTTCTGACATTCTAATTTGTGTCAACTTTTTCCATATTTCTTGTCCTTTCATAGACAAAAGCTTCAGAAAAGTCCACAAAAGCTAAATATAAGAGACTTCTCCATTCTAAAAACTGCTGATGATGATTCTGATAACATTCATAAAGTCAGTACATGATCTCTGAAGTCTAAAGCATCCTCGTACAGAATCTGATGTCCATTTTCCATAAAAATGTGCTCTGCTAGAGCCAATTTTTTCTGATTCTTCTAGTCTGCAGTTTCTTCTATTATTCTGACAAACATGTAGCTATGCTTGTTTACATAGTTCCTATATATGTTTTGTCACATGAACATGGAAGCAGATATACACCGCAAATTGTAGATACATACTTTTAATAGGAGTAATAACCTTTTTCTGACATTCTAATTTGTGTCAACTTTTTTCCATATTTCTTGTCTTTTCATAGACAAAAGCTTCAGAAAAGTCCACAAAAGCTAAATATAAGAGACTTCTCCATTCTAAAAACTGCTGATGATGATTCTGATTACATTCATAAAGTCAGTACATGATCTCTGAAGTCTAAAGCATCCTCGTACAGAATCTGATGTCCATTTTCCATAAAAATGTGCTCTGCTAGAGCCAATTTTTTATTCTGATTCTTCTAGTCTGCAGTTTCTTCTATGTTCTGACAAACATGTAGCTATGCTTGTTTACATAGTTCCTATATATGTTTTTGTCACATGAACATGGAAGCAGATATACACCGCAATTGTAGATACATACTTTTAATAAGAGTAATAACCTTTTCTGACATTCTAATTTGTGTCAACTTTTTCCATTATTTCTTGTCTTTTCATAGACAAAAGCTTCAGAAAAGTCCACAAAAGCTAAATATAAGAGACTTCTCCATTCTAAAAACTGCTGATGATGATTCTGATTACATTCATAAAGTCAGTACATGATCTATGAAGTCTAAAGCATCCTCGTACAGAATCTGATGTCCATTTTCCATAAAAATGTGCTCTGCTAGAGCCAATTTTTTCTGATTCTTCTAGTCTGCAGTTTTCTTCTATGTTCTGACAAACATGTAGCTGTGCTTGTTTACATAGTTCCTATATATGTTTGTCACATGAACATGGAAGCAGATATACACTGCAATTGTAGATACATACTTTTAATAAGAGTAATAACCTTTTCTGACATTCTAATTTGAGTCAACTTTTTCCATATTTCTTGTCTTTTCATAGACAAAAGCTTCAGAAAAGTCCACGAAAGCTAATATATAAGAGACTTCTCCATTCTAAAAACTGCTGATGAAGATTCTGATTACATTCATAAAGTCAGTACATGATCTCTGAAGTCTAAAGCACCCTCGTACAGAATCTGATGTCCATTTTTCATAAAAATGTGCTCTGCTAGAGCCAATTTTTTCTGATTCTTCTAGTCTGCAGTTCTTTCTATGTTCTGACAAACATGTAGCTATGCTTGTTTACATAGTTCCTATATATGTTTTGTCACATGAACATGGAAGCAGATATACACCCGCCATTGTAGATACATACTTTTAATAAGAGTAATAACCTTTTCTGACATTCTAATTTGTGTCAACTTTTTCCATATTTCTTGTCTTTTCATAGACAAAAGCTTCAGAAAAAGTCCACGAAAGCTATAATATAAGAGACTTCTCCATTCTAAAAACTGCTGATGATGATTCTGATTACATTCATAAAGTCAGTACATGATCTCTGAAGTAAGTCTAAAGCATCCTCGTACAGAATCTGATGTCCATTTTCCATAAAAATGTGCTCTGCTAGAGCCAATTTTTTTCTGATTCTTCTAGTCTGCAGTTTCTTCTATGTTCTGAAAAACATGTAGCTATGCGTGGTTACATAGTTCCTATATATGTTTTGTCACATGAACATGAAAGCAGATTATACACTGCAATTGTAGATACATACTTTTAATAAGAGTAATAACCTTTTCTGACATTCTAATTTGTGTCAACTTTTCCATATTTCTTGTCTTTTCATAGACAAAAGCTTCAGAAAAGTCCACAAAAGCTAAATATAAGAGACTTTCTCCATTCTAAAAACTGCTGATGATGATTCTGATTACATTCATAAAGTCAGTACATGATCTCTGAAGTCTAAAGCATCCTCGTACAGAATCTGATGTCCATTTTCCACAAAAATGTGCTCTGCTGTAGAGCCAATTTTTCTTGATTCTTTCTAGTCTGCAGTTTCTTCTATGTTCTGACAAACATGTAGCTGTGTACTTGTTTACATAGTTCCTATATATGTTTTGTCACATGAACATGGAAGCAGATATACACTGCAATTGTAGATACATACTTTTAATAAGAGTGATAAACTTTTCGGACATTCTTAATTGTGTGTCAACTTTTTCCATATTTCTTGTCCTTTCATAGACAAAAGCTTCAGAAAAGTCCACAAAAGCTAAATATAAGAGACTTCTCCATTCTAAAAACTGCTGATGATGATTCTGATAACATTCATAAAGTCAGTACATGATCTCTGAAGTCTAAAGCATCCTCGTACAGAATCTGATGTCCATTTTCCATAAAAATGTGCTCTGCTAGAGCCAATTTTTTCTGATTCTTCTAGTCTTCAGTTTCTTCTATGTTCTGACAAACATGTAACTATGCTTGTTTACATAGTTCCTATATATGTTTTGTCACATGAACATGGAAGCAGAACATACACCGCAATTGTAGATACATACTTTTAATAAGAGTAATAACCTTTTCTGACATTCTAATTTGTGTCAACTTTTTCCATATTTCTTGTCTTTTCATAGACAAAAGCTTCAGAAAAGTCCACAAAAGCTAAATATAAGAGACTTCTCCATTCTAAAAACTGCTGATGATGATTCTGATTACATTACATAAAGTCAGTACATGATCTCTGAAGTCTAAAGCATCCTCGTACAGAATCTGATGTCCATTTCACATAAAAATGTGCTCTGCTAGAGCCAATTTTTTTCTGATTCTTCTAGTCTGCAGTTTCTTCTATGTTCTGACAAACATGTAAGCTATGCTGTTTACATAGTTCCTATATATGTTTTGTCACTTGAAACATGGAAGCAGAATACACCGCAATTGTAGATACATACTTTTAATAAGAGTGATAACCTTTTCTGACATTCTAATTGGTGTCAACTTTTTCCATATTTCTTGTCTTTTCATAGACCAAAAGCTTCAGAAAAGTCCACAAAAGCTAAATATAAGAGACTTCTCCATTCTAAAAAACTGCTGATGATGATTCTGATTACATTCATAAAGTCAGTACATGATTTCTCTGAAGTCTAAAAGCATACTCGATACAGAATCTGATGTCCATGTTCCATAAAAATGTGCTCTGCTAGAGCCAATTTTTTCTGATTCTTCTAGTCTGCAGTTTTCTTCTATGTTCTGACAAACATGTAGCTATGCTTGTTTACATAGTCCTATATATGTTTTGTCACATGAACATGGAAGCAGATATACACCGCAATTGTAGATACATACTTTTAATAAGAGTAATAACCGTTTTCTGACATTCTAATTTGTGTCAAACTTTTTCCATATTTCTTCTCTTTCATAGACAAAAGCTTCAGAAAAGTCCACGAAAGCTAAATATAAGAGACTTCTCCATTCTAAAAAACTGCTGATGATGATTCTGATTACATTCATAAAGTCAGTACATGAATCTCTGAAGTCTAAAGCATCCTCGTACAGAATCTGATGTCCATTTTCCATAAAAATGTGCTCTGCTAGAGCCAATTTTTTCTGATTCTTCTAGTCTGCAGTTTCTTCTATGTTCTGACAAACATGTAGCTATGCTTGTTTACATAGTTCCTATATATGTTTTGTCACATGAACATGGAAGCAGATATACACCGACATTGTAGATACATACTTTTAATAAGAGTAATAACCTTTTCTGACATTCTAATTTGTGTCAACTTTTTCCATATTTCTTGTTCTTTTCATAGACAAAAGCTTCAGAAAAGTCCACAAAAGCTAAATATAAGAGACTTCTCCATTCTAAAAAACTGCTGATGATGATTCGATTACATTCATAAAGTCAGTACATGATCTCTGAAGTCTAAAGCATCCTCGTACAGAATCTGATGTCCATTTTCCATAAAAAATGTGCTCTGCTAGAGCCAATTTTTTCTGATTCTTCTAGTCTGCAGTTTTATCTATGTTCTGACAAACATGTAGCTATGCTTGTTTACATAGTTCCTATATATGTTTTGTCACATGAACATGGAAGCAGATATACACTGCAATTGTAGATACATAATTTTAATAAGAGTAATAACCTTTTCTGACATTCTAATTTGTGTCAACTTTTTCCATATTTCTTGTCTTTCATAGACAAAAGCTTCAGAAAAGTCCACGAAAGCTAAATATAAGAGACTTCTCCATTCTAAAAACTGCTGATGATGATTCTGATTACATTCATAAAGTCAGTACATGATCTCTGAAGTCTAAAGCATCCTCGTACAGAATCTGATGTCCATTTTCCATAAAAATGTGCTCTGCTAGAGCCAATTTTTTCTGATTCTTCTAGTCTGCAGTTTCTTCTATGTTCTGACAAACATGTAGCTATGCTTGTTTACATAGTTCCTATATATGTTTTGTCACATGAACATGGTAGCAGATATACACTGCAATTGTAGATACATACTTTTAATAAGAGTGATAACCTTTTCTGACATTCTAATTTGTGTCAACTTTTTCCATATTTCTTGTCTTCATAGACAAAAGCTTCAGAAAAGTCCACAAAAGCTAAATATAAGAGACTTCTCCATTCAAAAACTGCTGATGATGATTCTGATTACATTCATAAAGTCAGTACATGATCTCTGAAGTCTAAAGCAGAATTGCTTTCCACTAGCAACTTTTCAGTTGCCCCTTGTAAATGATTTGAGATTAATCTCGAAAACATTTTGCTTGGAGTTTATAGTAGCATAATGCCTCTCCAATTATTACATATAGATGTATCTCCTGTTTTGGGGATTTTCATCTATTTTCTCTCATTCTTGGGGAGTTATTTTTTTTTCAGATTCCTCTATTTCTGTGTCATTGATCTGCAATCACATTTCACTTGCATTATTATGGTTTTTTGTTTATTCAGGCACATCCAGCTGTGGTTGCTGCCTTCTCCAGATCTCTCAATTTTCTTTCAATATCAGAGAATCTGGATGCCAAGAAATAAAGATCATCAGCATATTCTATATCTTCCAAGTCTACCATTCAGATCCCATCGAATCCCTCTATAATTTCAATAAAATTCATTTTACATTGTCATCTAAGACCAATATAAATGAAATGACAACAGCAAACAACCTTGCCTTACTCCACTCTGACAAGAAGAAGAGATTCAAAGAGTGTGATGTTCAATATACAAAGTTTTCATACATATATTAGAATGCAGCCTTTCAAGGCAGATATTCATGGTATTAGAATATTCTGGGCTATAAAGCCAGGTTGTTTCACCCTCTGCTATGGAGGGCATCTTCAGTGGTGAGTTCTTCTAAGTGGTGTTCCCTGGTTACTCAGCCGTATATGAGCGGCAGACTATTGAAACATGGTATTTATACTTGTACCTGTTTCTGAATGGCAGAACAAAGTCAAAGCTGACTGTATAGCCATTGTCAATCTAGAACCTGATTGGCTTGTTTCTGTCTCTTCATTATTAAGTGGGCTTATATGCCTTTCATTTATTTAATTCATGATACCAGGCTTTAGCCACTTTTATACCTTCATCTTTTCAATTGAAATTGTCCTTGTGTTTATAAATTTCTAAGTCCTCTCTGTATAGTCTATGAAAATAATATGATGTTGTGGCTTAACTCTGAGTATTCTCTTACAGAATCGGATGTCCATTTTCCGTAAAAATATGTTCTACTACAGCCAATTTTTGTTTCTCCTAGTCTCCAATTTCTTCTATGTTCTGACAAACATGTAGCTATGCTTCTTTTCATAGTTCCTATATACGTTTTGCCACAAGAACATTGAAGCAGATATACGCCGCAAGTGGAGATACATACTTTTAATAAGAGTAATAATCTTTTCTGACATTCTAATTTGTGTCAACTTTTTCCACATTTCTTGTCTTTTCATAGACAAAAGCTTCAGCAAAGTCCACAAAAGCTAAATATAAGAGAATTCTCCATTCGAAAAACTGTTCCATGATGATTCTGATTACATTTATAAGGTCAGTACATGATCTCTGAAGTCTAAAACTGAATTGTTTTCATTTAGCAACTTTTTAGTTGCCCCTTGTAAATGATTTAAGATTATTCTCAAAAACATTTTGCTTCGAGTTTATATTAGCATAATGCTTCTCCAATTATTACATATAGATATATCTCCTTTTTGGGGATTTTTAACTATTTTCTCTACATCATTCTTGAGGATATTTTCAAGATTCCTCTATTTCTGTACCATTAAGCTGCAATCATATTTCAGTTGCATTTTTTAATCCATTTTTTTGTGTGTATTTGGGCACAGAACAGCTGTACTGCTTTCTCCAGAACTCTTGATTTGCTTTCTATGTCAGAGAATCTGGATGCCAATAAATAAACATCTCATATTCTAGAGCTTCGAAGTCTAGCATTCAGATCCCATTGAATCCCTCTAAAATATTCTCTCCATCTGTTAATTTGTCCATTATCATTTACTAAAATATTTCCATCTTTATTTTTATAGGCCTGTTAACTAAAATGTTTATTTTACACAATTATTTTGTATTGTTATTGATTGTACCCTTCTCTGCTTCTTCTGCAAGGTTTTCAATCCATTTTCTTTTATTATCTTCAAGTTATGGGCCTATTGACCTGTACTGCTCCCTGCTGCACAATATGCTACAGGTCGTCCTTCCAACGTCTTCGGCCTTCAGATCTAAAATAAACCGTCTGTTTGATAAACAATTATTTGGCATTCTTTGTACATTTTTTTAATATAATGAATTTGGGAATTTTCAACATTATGAGGTTTTATTAATAAGAAATTACATGAATTGTGAATTCTTCTTACCTCATACTTCTATGTTTTTTTAAACACAGCACTGCAGTATCAGCAACCATCCTCTGTGAGGATGGTGATGATGGTTGCTGATACTGCTGTGCTGTGTTTAAAAAAACATAGAAGTATGAGATAAGAAGAATTCACAATTCATGTAATTTCTTATTAATAAAACCTCATAATGTTGAAAATTCCCAAAATTATTATATTAAAAAAAATGTACAAAGAATGCCAAATAATGAGGTTGGTGATGATGGTCACTGATACTGCAGTGCTGTGTTTAAAAAACATAGAAGTATGAGATAAGAAGAATTCACAATTCATTTAATTTCTTATTCTTTGTACATGTTCAAACCATTTATATTTATTTCTGTATATTCTCTCGTTTATATTATATACCTGTAATTCTTCTGATATCTTGACTTCTCTTTTGGTCTCTTAAAGATACGCCTGCAACAGATCTCAGAAATCTCATTTCTATTGTCTTAATTTTATGTTTATCAGAGATCGTTAAAGGCCAAGTCTCAGACCAGCATGTTAACATTGGAACAGCTACTGTTTTGTAAAATTTCAATTGAGTTTCTCTTATGGTCTTATTTCTCAAATATCTTCTCATTTTCTTTTATCTCTTCTTAAATTACATTTTACTCTTTGTTTTGTAATTATATTCCTTGTTAAAAAGATCATTTTTTTGTTCCAGGTTTAAGAGAATTTAATTTATTCAATTTTTTTCCATTTCTCAATTAAATTCCGTGATTTTTTGGAGATACAGAGTTTTCTGTTTCTCTATAACCTGAAATGTCTTTCCTAACTTCAACATATATGGATTTTCACAGATTTTCTCAATATCTGCCTCTTCTTGTGATAATGTGAATTACATGTTTGCGGTTTGAGAGAAAATGTTGTGTTAATCTCCTTGTCTTTCAATTTGTTTCTATTGAATTTTTTAATTATTAATTGGGTGCTATTTTTGTCATAATTTTAAACCACAATTTTGCTACCATAAGATGGTAGCCACTTCCAAAAACAGCACCTCTCTTATCTTGCACATCCATCAGCGAGAATCCAAACTTTTCATTAATGCAAAATTACTAATTATATTTTGTGTCTTGATCTCGGGAGACACCTATGATTTTTCTGACATTTTTTTTGTATTTCAGATAATTAAAATTTCAACATATATCTACAAATCTTTATCCATTACTAATATTTTTTCCCCATTCAATGTTTACCCATTGTTGACTCTGTCTTCATTACAGTCGCCTCAATGGACTTTCATGTCCCCCATCACTCCTATAAAAAAGTTTTTAAATTACAGTTAACATCAGATTTGAAGAAAAGAGTGGGAGGGAAAACAACACAAATGAAAAGGCCATGAACGAAGAGGCTGAAAGGAATACACCAGAAGGAAGAGACAGAAAATGAAGTGGCAATGAATGAAGATGCTGGAAGGAATACACCAGGAGGAAGACACAGAAAATGAAGTGGCAATGAATGAAGAGGCTGGAAGGAATACACCAGGAGGAAGGTACAGAACATGAAGAGGCCATGAATGAAGAGGCTGGAAGGAATACACCAGGAGGATGGCACAGAACATGAAGAGGCCATGAATGAAGAGGCTGGAAGGAATACACCAAGAGGAAGACACAGAAAATGAAGAGGCCATGAATGGAGAGGCTAGAAGGAATATACCAGGAGGAAGACACATATAACAAAGTTGCCATGAATGAAGAGGCTGGAAGGAATACACCAGAGGAAGACACATAATGAAATGACCATGAATGAAGAGGCTGGAAGGAATACACCAGGAGGAAGACACAGAAAACTGAAGTGGCATGAATGAAGAGGCTGGAAGGAATACACCAGCTGGAAGACACAGAACATGAATGAAGAGGCTAGAGGGAATACACTGAGAGGAAGACAGAGATAATGAAGCGACCATGAATGAAGAGGCTGGAAGGAATACACCAGGAGGAAGACACAGAACATGAAGAGGCTGGAAGGAATACACCAGAGTAAGACACAAAAAATCAAGTGGCCATGAATGAAGAGGCTAGAAGGAATATACCAGGAGGAAGACACAGATAATGAAAAGGTCATGAATGAAGAAGCTGGAAGGAATATATTAAGAGGAAGACACAGGAAATAAAGAAGATTTGATGGTAGATAAAATAAGTGTCAGGAACTATGAATTGAAGTGGATAAATGGCTGGACCCATGATTCTAGTCAAAAGTATGCCTGAGGAAAGACACTGGTATCAATGATGCCGAAGAAAGATGCCCGGAGGCAGACCCATAACCCATGATACCAGGAAGAATGTATTTAAAATGCTGAATTGTTATTACTGATATTGAAGGGTGTTTCCCCCTCATGGTTGAGTGTTTTCTAATATCTTGTTTCAGATCTGTTCACAATTTTATGACTTATTGTTTCTCTAAAGAACATAAAGATGCTTTGATAGACACCAGGTCCCATGAAGCCAGGAATTAAGTCATCAAGATGCACGAGAGCTTAAAGCATAATGCTATGAGAGGAGACAGCTAGTGAATTACGGAAGGAATGAATTCATGATGCTATTGTTAACTGCTAATTTTGAAAAAAAAAAAGCACTCAAGAAAATATTTGGACCAATAGATATTAATGATCATTGAAGAATACGATGAAACAAAGAATTATACGACAAATACAATGAACTTGACCTTGTCGCTTTTATTAAATTAAAGAAATTGGAATGGACTGGCCATGCATAAAGGCTCTCAGCAGACCGAGCACCAAAAAAGGTGCTTACAGCAAATTTTATGGGGAATACTCGAATTGGAAGACTGAAAAAACGATGAGAGGATGGTATTAAGGAAGATGCTGCAAACATATTTACTTAAGTATCGCAATTGGAGGCTTGCCACACAAAATGGAAATGATCGGAGGGAATACTTAAGGGAGGCCAAAGCTTGAATTTGAGCCAATCAGCCATTGGATGGATGGATGGATTGTTAACTGCAGAATATTTCCTTTGGATGCAACAGAACTTTCTTCCAAGGTAAGTGTCTCAAGTCTAGAATGTGTTTAAAAATGTTGGGATTTTCAAGAGTATCTACATGTGATACAGTTTTATTGTCTTGTTTCAGATGTGTTGGTGCGGACACTTGATTAAAATTATTGATGATTGATAAGAACATGTAATTGTTTGGAGGGTAGACACCAGGACAATGAGGCCAGGAAGGAGTATACTAGGACCCATGAGATCATGAGGGAGAAGCTAGATAGCAGATTACAGGAGGAATTTACCCTTGATGCTGTGGCTAACTGCAAAACCTTTTCTTTGGATCTTGCAGAATCTTGTTCCAAGATGATGTAAGTAGATTGATAAGTATAGTTTTCTTCGCTGAACTGTTCCTAGGTTTCTGGTGAATGATATGGTACATTGCAATTAATACAGCTGAAGAGAACTGAGATTTGAACCCAGGATTTCCATCTTTGCATGCTTGGTAGAGAGGAATATGAGATTGAAAGAATAAGAAGGGAGAAGTTAAAAACATCTTGTAACAAAACATTTATTACCCCGAAGAAATAATTTTAAAAATTAAAATCATTAATCTACATAATACCGTATATTATGGACCCTTATTATAAGCGAGGAAAGGAGATTATAAGTATTTGAGAATGAAGTTATTAGGAACATTTTTGAACCAGAGAGAGATGAACAGACTGGTGAATAGGGAAGACTACATAACAGTGAACTACATGGTCTTTATAGGAAGCCTAATATGATAAGTCTTGCAGACTGCAATGGGCAGGACATGTGGCACGAATGGGGAATGAAAGACATGTGTGGAAGCTTCTTGTAGGAAAACCAGAAGGAAAACACCCAGTTGGTGTGAGAATAACATTAACTATGATTTGAGGGAAGTAGATTGTACAGGGAATGATTGGAAAACATTAGCTCAGGATAGTGATGTATGCAGGGCTTATGTCTGCATGGCTAATGGACCTACAGGTTTGATAGTGCCAGTGAGTTAGTTAGACATAATATCTTAATAAAATTGGTTTCTATGTCTCTGAACTGAACTTGAAAATTAACCCTCTGCATGCCACTGGTAAAATCTCTTGTGTCAGAGATTTAAATCGCACCCGCCGATGTGATCAGCTTTGCAAGTAGTTTAAGTATATTGTCTGGCAGGTAATGGACAGAAGCATCAGAGCCGATCTAATCGGCTCATGACACCTAAAGGGTTAAGGAACAGTTCACCAAAAGAATCTCCTTTATTACCCTACCTTACCTGATTAAAATGATTTGATCTCGGAGTATGTCCATAGCTGAGTGAGTTTTGTTTAGATGTTTCTATTATTAATTTAACACTTCTCACTGAAGGACAAATTATATTTGAAGAGAAAAATTATACATTCAGACTGGGGTTTGAATCCAGGACCTTTGGCTTTCCAGGCCAATGCTCTACCCCTGAGCTACCTGAGTACTCCAATCTAAATGCAAATATTTCTCTTAAGAATTAGCCCATAATCATCCCATTTCAAACAATGGCCTCCTGCGACTGCAGGATGGCTTACGTTACATCCTCGGGTTAGCCAACCCCTTTGGTCTATCACTTCCACTTTTTTATGGATTTCTTCCACTTTTATCTGTCTTGTGCTATTCTAGTCCACAATTTTCCTAGATGACACTTAAACACTTCACTCCAATGCTCTTTTTGCCTTCCAACTTTCAATTTCCCTAGTCTGGGTTCCCACAATCAATGCATAAGTATACTTTTTAGATTCCATTTGGAGCACATGACCCCCCACCATTTCCAATCAAACCCAATTGCTGATTTTATTTTCAATGAGTCTGTAATCGCTGATGATGTGGCTAAAAAGTCGTGAAATATATGTTCGGCGAAAACAACTACAAGAGATAAAAATGAACAGACAAAATGTTTTAATTTAATTACCAATTGCTGATGTTGCTCTTTTAACATTTTTCTCTTACACATTGTTAATTCCTGAGCACCGAATGCTACAAGCCTTTGCTCGATCACACATATGACGGCTTCTTAAATAAGACTTTTATTGGGAATTTAAACACTACTTTATAGAGCTAAGATAGCACAGTGGTAGAGTATTGGTATAGAAAACCAAAGGTCCTAGGTTCAAACCCCAGTCTGAGCATATAATTTTTCTCTTCAAATTTGAGTTTTTCATTATATGCTCAGACTGGGGCTTGAACCCAGGATCTTTGGCTTTCTAGGCCAATACTCTAATGACTGAGCTACCTGAGCAAGTTCCAATCTAAATGTAAATCTTTCTCATACATATGCTGTTAATTCCCGCACACCAACTGCTAAGAAACCTTTGCTTCTATCTTGCAAATGGCTTTTTTTTTTATTAAGAAGACATTTATTTGGTAATTTTAAATTACATTATATAACCAGTACAGCTTCTTTCGATGTTTTTGTTATTCATTTCATACATCTCAATGATTTATCCATCATTGAGATGTATGAAATGAATAATAAAGACATATGAGTTTTGTTTTGTTTCAGATGTGTTGACCTGAACACTTGTTGCCATACTGCGGCTGTGAAGAACATGAAGATATTCTTAAAACTCACAACTCAAGTTAAGTATTATATGGTATTTTAATTTCACAGTAAAATGTATTATGCTCATTGATTACTTTTGTTGCAGGAGGTAACAGCTCAGGCAAAAGAGGTACCACAATTCATAGCTGGCCATGAACAAATAAATACATTTTGCTCAAACATTTGGATTTTAGGCTACATGGAGTAAATCTGTGTCATGGGACCTTGTGATGGATGCCAAACTTAGAATTTTTACAGTATAAAAAATTCATCGTCCAAAGCCAGGTTTGAACCCTGGTACCATAGGTGAGAATGGTAACTTGGGGCTGATATTTTCGTATAATTTTGAAAAACGTATTTTTTTATTACAGGATTTTAATACAATTTTGACAAATATATTTTTTTACAGGATTTTAATGTATTTTTGTTATCAAGTGATTACAATTATTTATAAATGTCTAAATTATATATTTTTTTTAATTAATTTCATTTATACTTTTATTCTAATATATTATGTGTATTTTTAATGTATATTTTATTAATAATTGGATTAAATAAATTGTAGTGTAATATTTTAAAAATTTTGTGGAATATTATCTTTATTTTAATATTTTGATTTAATGTTTAAATTGCTGGTACCGGTATCTTATTGTAATTTATTCTTACCTCATTTTGTTGTAAAATGCTTGTGTTTCATAATGTAATATCACTGTTGTATTATAATATTTACTTGAATGTCTTTTGTTTAATCCTTATTATTAAGTTCATTGTTATTAAATTGTTATGAAATTGTATGGAACATAATCTTGTACATTGTTAATTGTATTTATTGTTTACTTTATTTGATTAGCACAAATTACAAAAGATAACATAATTAATTTTCTCGAGTGTATTTCAGGTTTATGAATATTGTCTCATTAAAATAAAAGTAAGGAAAATCAAGATGTGGAAATGAGACGGATTCACAGGTAAAAACTTCAACTGTTATTTAATACTCTTTTATTCACAGGTTATACTAATGTTGTTATTTTCAGCTTAAAATATTACAATATTTATATATAGGAGTGTTGGATGCCCATCTACTAGATGGGAAGATTCATTAAGAGTCGAATGTTTGAACGCATTAGACAGTAAAAGGCGTTCTCTGCAGAGAAAGTTTTATCCAAATACATTTTGCTTACTCAGAAATCTATTCATGCAATAATAATTGTAAGGTACCTGATGAGGTACCTTAAGATCATAGCTCAAGATAGAAACTTATCTTGAAAATCCCAAAGGGAACCGATTGTAGTTTGAAACCTTTGCAGCTTTATCCAAGATGTCGGACCTTGAAGACTGTTTTCAGTATATGCGGAGAAGAGGAATTTGATAGAGTCTACCAAAGAATTCAACTGGAAGAACAGGAGAATTGGCACAATATTGCACGATGCAGACGTCGTTGTATACGGTATTATTTGCGGGATGCAAGCGTAAATGCGTTCCTCTATAGCAGAAGTGGTTTTATCGCTGAGAATTCTGGGTAATTCATTGCCAATATTACAAAACATCAACTTTCATTCATGACCGGTAAATCGGCCATTAATTCGATCTCAGCAATTGCTCACGGTGAGTCAGCTCACCAGTGATTGGAAGTAATTTGAGTAGAGACAAATGTATTTGCATGCGGCCCTAAATCCCACTTGATGTGAAAACAGGTCAAAGGGCCTAATTTGACGAAGTAGAAGATTTATATATAGGTAATGGTAAGATATATAATTCATAAAAATGCTAATATTTATTTCCAGGCCATAATAACTTTTCTTACAGGATAATAATAATTTTTTTTTCAGCACTAAATAATGAGTCATAAATATTGAAAGAGATGTTCAGTTTTTATAAGATATTTTATTTTCAGAGTATCTATATAGTGAATACATTGTTAAGAAATGTCTTGTTTATTAAGAAATATAGAAGAAACAGGATAACAAAAAGTATTTTATTAATGGATATTACAAAGGAAAAGGATTTGATCATAAGGTTCATCTGCCAAACACCAGCCGAAGAGGATGTCTAGATGTTCCAATGGAAATTCAACAGTTTATTTTCTGGCTGAGGCTGAGGAGAGATTTTCAAAAGCAGAACTCAAGAAATAGAGCAAGCTTCCGAGCTTGTAAATGAGGTGAGGCGTGAATAATTGAATTCTCTTTTTTGTCCTCTCTTTAGAAAAGAAATCATGAATTGACAGCTCTAGAAGGACCTTCGCCTGAGAGTTTGCCGCTGGCCTGACATACATGTGTTGATCATGGAGGTATATATAATACCGTCTGGTCTTAAAGTGATCCTCAATCACAAACAAAACCATGTGACCTGCTCCGCTTTTCTCTTTTTATGGACAACAGATGCAGCGGTTGGTACTCAGCAATAAGTATGCACTAAAGATAGATTCCCTTCATTAAATTAAAAATACGTCTTTCTGACTATATTTGTCATTCTTCGTGAATGAAAATAATATTCAAAACATACAGAATATTCTAAAATATACCTAATCAAAAATTACAGATGTGGTAGGTTTTATGTCTCTCACTATTCTACACTTACACTCTTATGCCACTGATTCACTAAACACTTGTAAACACGTTGTGTACTGTTTTTAAACATTTTCCAATGATCTTCAAACTTTCTTTACAATATTTTATATTTATATATTTACGTAAAACATGATCGTGGATACATTACTTTCCCATGTTGTTCCAACGTTGCCACCATTTGAAAATAATTTAAACCATATTTAGTGTTAGTGTACGTAAAATTAATTTATAGTTCATTAAATAGTACGCATGTAAATTGTTTTGTTACGTTAGGAAATGGGAAGTTGGTTTAAGTCTATTTTTTTAAGCATTTGGGAATAAATAATATGCATGTAAATTGTTTTCTTTAGTTAGAAAATGGCAAGTAGTTAACGTCCATTTTTTTTTTGCATTTGCAATTTTATTCCCAAAGTTGGTAACGCGCGACTGCAGAGCCATCTACCCTAACCGGAGGCTATATTAACCATTACAGCAACTCGTGCATACACACTGCGGTTCTGTGGAACTTAGAAGAATTCGTCTGAGACATATAACCGACTTTTTCCATAATTACAACTTAAAATAGTTTATGTAGGTAGGAAATAACACTATGAGGTTTATGTTAATTTTGTTGAGTTGTTCCTTGATTCACCTCATACTTCTTAATTCCCTCGCAGATCTAGATTTCGTCACTGTATTTGTGACATTCTCAATGCAACACAATGTGAACGTGAGCAGCATTGAGAATGTCACAAATACAGTGACAAAATCTAGATCTGCGAGGGAGTTAAGAAGTATGAGGTGAGTCAAGAAACAACTCAATAAAATTAAAACAGTTTATTTTGACTCATAAAAAACTCCTGGCGCGACAGGCCTAGAAGGTCCTTAGCCTACCAGCCAGCTGCTGGCCCCTCACATCCACATGTGTCAATCACAGAGGTAGACGATAATCAGCCAGTGTAAGGGTGACATGTGGTCAGCATGTCGAGTGCCTCAGCCGTTATAGCTGGTTTCCTCAATCTGGAGCCACTACTTATTGTAGCTACCCAAATGCCTCACGATGCTGGATGGGCACTAGTCCCATACTGGTCGGAATACCATGAGAAAATTTCTTCCCCCATGGAGACTCAAACCAGTGCAAGTCCTGTACCTCTGTGCCAAGGCTTCCTACCTTAACCACTCGGCTATGGCGCGGGACTTATTTGACTCATGCTTCAGTCAATTCTCATGAAACAAAATGGCTGAAAGTAAAATGAGTCTTCTGTTCCTGTGTCATCCCCCTGTCAGAAGTGACAGTAATTGTGGCGTGAATGGTGGAAGGATAATGCTTTTACAATGTATGTCGGTGTCCATAACCAATGAAAAGCGAGCAGATCACATGGTTTCGTTTAGACGAGGATCACTTTAAGAGCAAACAGAGTATACGGACAATCATCCAGCCAGTGTAGGGATGGTCTTCTCAACCTGGAGTTGCTACTTATTGTAGCTACACAAATTTCTCGTGATGCTTGTTTGGTACTGGGTCTAAATGGTGAAATTCCATGAGAAAATTTCTTCCCTCATGGAGACTCAAATCAGCCCAAGTCCTGCAGCTCTGCACCAAAATCATGATGCCTTAAACTGTTTGGCTACAGAGCAGAACGATTTGTTTGTGATATCCTATAAAACGTTTAATGAAGGACAATGATTCTTCTTCTTCTTCTACTACTAGGTTTAGGCTATGCAGCCTGTTCCGGCAAAGTTAAAAGTGGAGTCCATCTTCTACGTGGTCGGCCAACATCTCTTGTTCCTCTGGGATTATACAGGAAGGTTCTTTTTGGTATTCTTTTGATGTTCATTCTCATTAAGTGTTCTGTCCATTTCTTACTATTTTCGCTGATTTTATTTTCAATTTTATATATATTTAATTCTTCTCGTATAGTTTCATTCCTTATTCTATCTGCTCTTGTGCATCCTTTCACATTACGCAAAAACAGCATTTCCGCAGTCGGTATCCTGCTTTTATCCCTTGATTTCATTATCCAATTTTCACTTCCATACAACAACAATGGGACAGCCATTGTTTTATATAATTTAAGTTTCGTATCTTTCCTTGTTTTCCGACCTAAGGTTCTTTTTATGGTTCCACAAATAGCCTGAAATTTATTTACTTTATTTTCTATATCTTTATTTTCTCTATAAGTTATATCACATCCTAAATATTGGAAATGTGATACTTGTTCTATTATTTTGTTATCCAGTACAATTTTTGATCTAATTCCATATTTACCAATAAATGCCATTACTTTTGACTTATTTATTGATATTTTACAATTATATCTATTGGCTATTAATTTAAATTTTTATGCTAACATTTGGAGCTCCCTCAGATTCTGCTAAAAGTACAACATCGTCAGCGAATAATAAAGCATTTATTTTATCTTTATTATCAATTAATATTCCTTCATTAGTTAAAACCTTCTTCCATTATAATTTTATAAAAAATTCAGCCCCTAGACTATAGAGACCTAAATACCTTGCCTTAATAACCTTGAAATTTTGTTTTCAGAGTTTGGTACGATGTGGCTGCATATCCAGGGAAACATGAGTCAGAGTTGTTTAAAATGTCCACCATATATTTGTTTATACATACCATAGACTTGTAAATGTTTCTGACATACTAGTTGATGGATAAATGCTGCAGCAGTACAACTTCTCTCGTAAAAAGACGTTTAACAGAATCATCAGGTGAGTTAAAAAGCAAACTGATCCTAATACAGGTCTCTGAGGTAGCATGAGGTTGAGACTTGCACCTATCTAGATAGTCAGTTTGAGGTATCTGCTGTCTTTACCACCCACAATATGTCTGGTACTCATTTTAGAGGGCAGGACAACTCCTGAGTCATGGTATCATTAAAAGTTTTAGATTGGTTTAAAAATCCTGACTTCATCAGGTTTCATATCAGAAACTTCTGGTTTGTAGCTATAAGTTAATCTTTTACAGTAAAATTCACTAATTAATAATTTCATAAGAAACTCCTCAATGCCATCTGTTGTGGCTCAAGAAGCATGCATTGTGACATCATATTGTTGTTACATGGAATATGTCGGTAATGCAGATGACTACACACCTGACATGAAAAAAATTCCTATAACCTGATCATAGTGCCACCTACACTATTACTCTGTGGCATCATCTACTTGGTCCAATTGTGAATCTAAACCATCCAGGGATCCACTCAAATACACACAAAGAATTTCATCAAAATCGATCCAGTCGTTTAGGCACATTCTAATTTCGGATTTCAAGTAAACCTCCACTTCTAATTGCCTGATTTCACTCATTTTTGCATAATACCTACCTCGGTTTATTTTAATAGGATATACTGGGTTTTGATGTGAAACATCGAAAAATGAGACCACTAGAGTGACTTTTAAATGTTCACTTAAGGTGAATTCCTAAACCTAATGGTTTTAAAGGGACCAATTGTAAATCTAAACCATCGGATGACCCAATTAGACACAGAAAAAAAATTAATCAAAATTGGTCCAGTCATTTAGGAGGAGTAGAGTGACAAACAGAGATACAGAAGAATTATATATATATATAAAGATATGGAACATAGCCCCATGACTATTGAAGCTGATGTAACTAGAATTAATGACATTAAAATTATGTTTTCAGAGTTTGGTATGATGCTGGCTGTATTCCCAGGGAAACTTGACATCATAGAGATGTTTGAAATGTCCACCATGTGATTGAATATACATACCATTGGCTTATGAATGTTCCTGACACACCAGCTTATGGATAATTCCTGCAGCAGTACAACTTCTCTCATAGAAAGTTGGCAAATGGAATCATCAGGTGAGTTAAGAGCAAAATAATCCTCATACAGGCCTTAGAGATAATGCTCACGCCTCCTTAGCCAGTCATTATGAGGTAACGGCTGTCTTTACCACCAAAAATGTCTGGTACTCATTTATGTTAGAGGCTGAGTCAATTCTGGGTTGTGGTGCCACTTAAAGGTTTAGATCAGTTAAAAAATCCTGACCTTCTGGCTTGTAGTATATTGTCTTAACCAAATCTTCTAGGGACAGAATAAATATATATATTTATTGTCTAATGCCACCTGATTGTCTTTCATGATAATTCTGGCTTTCTCCTCTGGCATTGGTGGAATTGTAATCCTTTTTTTAGGTTGGGGCACCTGAAAGGTGAGTTATGTTACCCCGATGATATGATGGGTGATATGTAATAATGAAGTGCCAGGAGAGTCATTAACCTAAACTTAATCTAAATTCTAGATCATGGGCAACCACAGGAATAATTCCCTTTAAGGAAAAATTTCTATGGTTTGACCGGGAATCATATCCGGGACCTCATGAACTGTAGTCAGAAACACTGACCACTAGCCCATGAGGTGTGAACCCAGGACCTTTTGCACTCTAGGTGAATGCTCTACCAACTGAGCTATCTGAGAAACTCCAATCTAAAAGTAAATTTTTCTCATATATATGCTGTTAATTCTCACACACTAAATGCTATGAAGCTATTGCTTATGTCTTGCAAATGACAGCTTCTTTATTAAGAAGACATTTAATTGGGAATTTTACATTACATTATAAAGCCAGTACGACTTCTTTCGATATTTTTTATTACTCAATGATGGATAAATTATATATGAAGAGAAAAATTACACGCTCAGACTGGGGTTTGAACCCAGGACCTTTCGCACTCTAGGCAAATGCTCTTCCAACTGAGCTATATGAGAAACTCCATATATATATATATATATATATATATGGTATGATAAGAAAAATAAATGCCTGGACGGGATTCAAACCCGGATCTCTGAGTCTGTACCTCAGTGTGATATCCATTACATTATATATATATATATATATATATATAGTATATAGGCTACTAGCTAATACTGGTATGCATTTTCTATGCCTAATAAATGAAATATTAAGGATTACTTATATGGTATACACTGTGACAAACTAAAAATGGCAGTTCCGAGTCTATTTTTAATTTTGAATTTCAAGTAAACCACACTTCTAATGGCCGGATTTAGATTATTTTTCGCCAATATCTACCTCTGTTTGTTTTAATATCATTTACAGAGTTTCGTTGTTAAACATAAAAAAAAACCATGATTAAATGTGGGAAATAACATAGAGGTTCTTAATTCAATGAATGAGTCACTTCTTATTTTACCTCATAAAGGCTGTCCACTCTTAAAGTGATCCTCATGAAAACAAAACCATGTGACCTGCTCACTTTTCATCGGTTATGAACACCGATGTACAATGTAGAAAAAATAAGTATGTGAAAAAGTAGTTGCCTTCGTTAAATTAAAAATATGTCCTCTGAAAATGCTTGTTATTCTTCATAAATGAAAATAATATTCAAAACATAGAAAATATTCTGAAATATACCTAATCAATAATTACAACTTAAAATAGTTTATTACATATGGATGATGCATTTGAGTCATGCTTCAGTCAACTCTCATGAAACAAAATAGTTGAAAGTGTCAAGTTTTCTGTTGCTGTGTCATCATCTCCCTGTCAAAAGTGAATGGCGTGAATGGTGGAAGGATACAATTGGTGTTTATGTTAGAATCACTCTAAGAATGAATTAAAGTATAGTTCATGTTTCCTGAAATACGAGAACTTTGGTTTTCAACATTATGAGATTCTTAATTCAATGAATGAGTCACTTATCTTTCCTAGTAGTTGACTTTTCATAAACATGGGAACTGCAGATTTCAAGAGGATATCCCTCTCATTTTCAACTGATATGAGTTGGGACAAGAGGCAAGAAATATAACCACTAGAGTGCTGCTGCTGACAAATCCATTTTAAATATGACCCAAAAGAAATAACAATATGAGCTTACAAGTTACAAAAAATATTTTTCTAAAATTTCATAAATAACTAACTGGCACTATCGAACCCATATGTTTAAGGCAGTGCTAATGTTTTCCAATCATCTCCTGCATAATCTACTTCCTCAAATCATGGATAATGTTATTCTCCCACCTCATTCTTGGTCCACCAACTGGACGTTTTCCTTCCGGGTTTCCTACAAGAAGCTTCCATGCAACTCTTTCATTCCCTATTCATGCCACATGACCTCCCATCTCAGTCTGAGACTTAACTGTTCTTAGATCTGGCTTCCTATAAAGATCTTGTAATTGACTGTTATATGCAGTCTCTCCATTCACCTGTCTGTTCATCTCTCTTTGGTCCAAAAATTTTCCTAAATACTTTATTTTCAAATTTTCCTCCCTTAAAGTAAGAGTCCATGTTTCATATTCATGTAATGTAACTGGAAGAATAACTGTTTAATATATTTTCAGTTTAACTTTTTTGAGAGAAGTTGGGATGACAAGAGTACCTGCAATACATAATAGCATGCATTTCCAGAATTGAGCCTATGTTTAATTTCTTTGTGCATCTCATTTCTATTTGTAATTATTATTCCTAGATATTTGAATCCAGCCACTTCTTCAAAATTTCCCTCATTTGTCATTAGTTGTCCATTTCCATTATTTAAAGTATTTCTATGTGTGAACACACATTTAGTTTTATTAATGTATACTTCCAGTCCCAATTTCTCACTGTTACTCAATAGTGTGTGTGTGTGTGTGTTGGCCTTTAGTATTTCCTTTGCTATCACTCAATAATACTACATCATCAGCATAAACTAACAGCCTATTAATACCATTGAATTGTAGGCCTTCTTCATTCTCCAAATATATATATATATATATATATATATATATATACATATACAGAGTGCTAAACATACAAAGTTTTGAAACTCTAGTTCAAATCCCAACTTAGGCATTTATTTTTTCTTTTCATGTCATATATATAATTCATTTTTAGAAATTTGTTCTTGTTTTATTTCAGTATTTAAATATTGGTCATCTCGTCAGCAAGACATCACAACAGCTGATAAGAAGCATGTGACGAAAAAACTTGCTGCAAAGCGAAATTAACGTTTTTGTCTTTATTTGAAGAGAAAATATACACTCCAGATGGGGTTTGATGAAACCCAGGACCTTTGGAATGATCCATGCCAAGGCTTCCACCAAAACGAGTTACCTGAGCATTCCAATCTAAACACAAATCTTTCTCGTATAATTCTCGAGTACAGGCCGAGGGTAGTTTGTCTGTGTTTAATATTTTCATCAGCACCTTAGAAAAAAAAATATATTTTGTGATATTTTAAGCAATAAACATTGAATTTGTTTAAATTATAAAATGTTACTATTACTTAATTAATTTTTTTAATGTTAAAGTTTTTTTAACGTTAATTTGTGAGTTTTGAGTGAATGTTAGACTGAAATGAAAACAAACAGAATTGTAACTAATCATTATTCATCTGTTCTTTCTAAATTATTTCTACACCAGGAAAACATTTATTGTGGTAGTGTTTTTGAACAGTGAATGTCCTATTTCACACTTGCAGCTTTCATTTTGGCAACACTGTTATATATATATAGTATGAAGTTATGTACTAAATGTGTCGTGCCCCATTAAGAAACAACTGATGTATTTTATACACCATTTCACTTGCTTGTTTATTCCAAATTTCATGCTGAAGCTTTGGTTTTTACATTTTATGTTAAGATATGCCGAAAAAAATGTTTTAAAATGCAAAGAAAATGCTAATCAAATTATCAATACTTTACTGATGATATGGCTTTGCTAGCAGATGATGGAATGACACTGAGGAACATGCTGCTGGAGCTTAATGCATTCATACAAGTTTCCTGGGTTAGGTTTTTTTGGGGTTTTCCCTAACCTGTAAGACAAATGTCAGGAAACTTTAAGGTCCAAATGTACCCTGAACACCATCTGGCCATTATAATTATTCATAACAAATTCATATTGTACTTAATAATTTTATAAGTAAACAAGCAAGTGTCATCAGTAGAAACTCTATGGACATAAATTCATATCAGTATTTATTTCATTTCAGGGATAAATAAAAAATAAATTATTTCATGTTACAAAAATGTATTTTTAATTATTGTGTTAGAATTTATACTTAATTTTGTAAATTGTCAGGAAATTGCTTTAATTTATATTAAAATGCAAAGAAGTCAATCTTAACTGTAAGTTTATGCAATCATTAATTTTTGTTGGTATATATTTTGCATATACAGTGTGTACATAATTTTTGTAATAATTTTTTGAAGTAAAAATAAAAAATGCAAAATTGTTTACAAAGTAATATTTCTTGTATTATTTCCATTAAGAAATATCAAAAAGGATCTGGATAATTGTATGCTATGGTGGCACCATTTGATGAGTCTGGTCTAATGAGTAATGTGTTTTAAGAACCGAAACCATAAAGTAATTTAGGTACAAGTTTTTAAATATCCTTAAAATGAAAATTTATAAATACCTTAATTTGATAAGAATGTAGCAAAAATAAATTCAAACTAAAACCTATCCATTGTTTCACTATTCTGAACTACTCACGTGTGAATGCGTGCACATCAATTCTGTTTAGTAACCAGACTTGTCTTGATTAGTTTGTTTGCTTTTAAAAATGAAATACATGATTCATTTATTGCCTTGTATTAACATTAATAATTTTAAAAAATATATACATTTTATAGTTACTGCAGGATGTACATTATTCAAGACGAACAGAATTTTCTCAATGAAACTTAATTCACATACATAGTTAAACATTCAATATTCCAACAATAAACATAATTATTTTATATGTAATTTTATAAGAAGACTATTTGCACACTTATTTACTAGCTTCCTATTACCCCAAGGGCCTTCCAAGCCCTATAATGAGATCACCTATCTTTACATTTTGATTAGAAAATCTGATAGTTCATTAGAGAAGAAACCATATTATGTATATTCTCCAAAGTGCAACACACTGAGAATGCCCTTGGCCCAACATTCGCCTGTGAGAAGAATCCAAATTGTTTGACATTTATTTAAGCCTAACACAAATGCCTACCTTGATTTCTACCTGGAAATCACTGAATAGTTGAAGGTTAGGATTAATTATTTTTGTTAAAAGACTTAAGTAATTACCAACACTTCATATTAAGATTTTTTTGCACATGTTAAATAAATGTTATAAAACGCATAGAAAGTTCTTAATGAGGTAGAAGGAAGGATGAATTGTAAGTTACATAAAACAATGTTAACTTAATTTTAAAATTTGTAATTTAAAATATCTGCTATAATAGTTCAATTAAAAAATTGTTTTTAATAATAAAAAACAAACACTTTTCTGTAGGTCTATAGTCTATAATGTACTGGTATGTTCTTGTAGATATTCTTGAAGCGCAACTTCAGTAATTAAAAATATTTGCTATAATAGTTCAATTAAAAATTGTTTTTAATAAAAAACACAAACACTTTTCTGTATAGTCTATAATGTACTGTTACGGTCTTGCAATACACTAGTAGATATTCTTGAAGCTCAACTTCATTACACCTACTGTAGAGCATGAAAAAAAAAAATATATATATATAGTTACATATACAGATACAGTGACTTTCACTTGACCTGCGGCTGATAGCGGGAAAAGTGACTGCCAGCATTGAGTCATCAACTCACGCTACTCATGCAGTGTCTACACTAGTGGCCGCAAGTCGAGTGAAACTCTATGTATTTGTCAGTGTCCTTCACAATGAAGGTCTCTCCAACTCTTAAATAAATAGAATTAATTTATATATATATTGATGATCATACTATTCTAAGTAAATGTTTTATTTAGAATTCTAGTTATGTCAATGTCCCAGATCTATGGCAATTGTATGAATAAAACAAGAATTAGATATTCCAATTTTCTAAAGGTGTTAATAATCAAAATATTGAACTTCTAATTTATTATCAAATGGAACATTCACTTAACCTCAAAACAAAAACTGTAAAAAAATGTATTTCAAAGAGAGTGATCCTAAACCATTGTATATGTATTATGTACATGTATACACTTACATATTTTTAAGTTTTTTGTAATATTTTACAAGCAGTCAAAACTTAATTTCACCATAAGTCAAAATTACTTTGAGAATTGAAACGACAATTCTTGAAAATACTAGACTTAAAAGAATGGAATACTAATACCATAAATAAACTAATAATAATGATTACACTAAGTCTTTATTATTACCATTGTGTGTTTAACTTTCTTTTTTTAAGTTTAAGACTTTAATATTGGGATGTTTCTCCCCTGGTTGGCAATGTTCATTTTATTATGTTGTGTATGATGGCAGCATCGGATGATTCTAAATTACAGCCTATCCATTTTTATCTCTGGGCACATGTGTATGGGTCTACATAGACTTGGAATTTTTTTGGCCCAACTTTAGATTATCTTACCCTTCATTTTCTATAGTATATTCTTGTAATGCTGTAGCTCAACATACTTCTTCTGCCTTTACTAACATTTCATAATGTTTTAAACATTTGCAACAATACTTATAACATTTTTTTACAATAAAATATTAAATATTTATCTATGTATAAAATTATTTCTTCGAAGTTATGTAGATTTGTTGTGCATATGCATAAATGCTTAAATGAACTTCCACTAAACGGTGGATATATCTGTGAAATTGGAATAACCAACATTCAAAAATATGTTTTGAAAAAAATGGATGTTCACTCACTTCATTTTGTTAGGTTCCGATGGGAAAAGTTAGTGAATACTTCATTAAATAATATGCATGTAAATTATTTAGTTAGGTTAGGCAAGGGTAAATTGGTATACATACATATCTAATAAATGTTTGGGAATTTATTGCAAAGGTTAGTCATATCAATTTCACATCTATGTGGTTTCATCTAGCAATTCAACTCTATAAACATTTTATAAATTTTTGCACATGTTCACTATTATTTTGCAGGACTTAGAAAAAATTATTAGGAAAGGTAAACTGAAATTTTTCATTTTTTATCACTTAATGGAAACTTTATCCCTAAATTTCTGTTATCTTTAAGATTTTATTTTTGGACTTACAGATGTTCTAGATAATGCTACCTCAGTTTCATAATGAAACTTAACCATCACAATAAATTTAATCTATAAAGATATGTTAGGGTGATTTAGTTTAGTTAACTTTTATCAGGTTATATCAATTTAAGGTTAAACTTCCAAGTTAGTAAAGTGAAGGTAGAAGCATTAGATCCACTTACCTAAAATTTTATACGTATGTAGACTTCCCAATCACTGTTATAAGAAAATACGCCCATAGGATTTGATCTTGACAGCCTCATTTATTCTGTGAAAGAAATATTGATAAGTACACAAATTACAGGCTAGATATAAAAAATATGAGGTACAAACAAGTTTTTTAAAGGGATATTACAATTCAAATACAAACAATATAATGTCACAATGCAAACAAAATATACGGCATGCCAATTTACATTTCACAGTTAGGCCTATAATTTGAAAACACGATTTTGAAAAGTGAACCAAATTTTTGAGAAAAAAATGTCATATGTAATCATTCACTTACCTTCCATTAGCTGTATTTTCTAGCTTCGTTTTCTCCTTCAGATTGTAAAAAATTAATCAATTTAATAATTAACTTTGATGCATTAACAATATTATATTAACCTCAAACTTCTCTTCGAACAGTACATAACAATTCTACCGTCCAAATCTCCCTGATCATACACATCTTGAAATTTTCTTTGTTTACTGTTATAAACAAAGATTAATCTGCAGACAAAATCTATCGATTTTAAGGCAAGAACCTAAAAAAATCGAATCCAAAAATTGTAATGCAATAATTTGGTCTTTGTGCGCTTTATGAGGAGCGGGCATTCAACCATTAGAAGGACATATAAAGTGGCAGGAGTGCACGACGGTTGGCTGATTAATTTATAATATTCATTTATAAAAATGTTGATGCCAAATTTAAATGTTTTACTGATTTTGTTATGACAAGATATTAAGCCTGATAAATATTTCATAAATTAGTATATTTTATACGTTATATTTATTAATATACCATTAATAATATTTTGGGATTATTATAACTGATGGCTCTGCCATCTGTCTGTGAGGATGGTCTACTACGACGTTCTGTTTCAACACCATCTCAGCTGGGAACATTCGTTCTCTATGCTGTGATGTCACGTTAATAGGAGCATTCAGTGGCACAAACGGCTAGGTCAGAGATAACCCACTGGCTAGGTGGGCTAGGTCGAGTCCGTTAGGAGCAGGTTAGGAGGAAGAGATTACTCTATGAGGAGAACAATCTATCTGGAGTAAAAATTTAGAATTAATTATAATCAGCTGTTTTGCGTAACTTATGTCGTCTGCACCGGTCTGCATTTCGTTAACTCAACACAAAAACCCAACAAATAATTACACTATAAAATATGGTGCATGGTATATGAAAATTGTGCATTACTGTATTCGGCATTGCTTAACTTATTAACAATAAATAATAGTTTGACAAAGTGCGGATTCCAATTTGAGAGGGAAAGTATGGCAGCCGATGATCTATACAGATTTTGATCAATAATATAATGTAGGTTAAAAACTATAAAATAGTTACCTTGTAGGACCGTCTCCTCAACTTAAGTTATTTTAAAACTCTGTAGGCTTTTCGGGACTAGTCCCATCATCAGCAGAATGCATTAGGTCCATACTTGTTGACCCTTGTTGAACATAGAGAACCGAAGCACTGTTGAAGCACTGACTTGGTTGTGAGAATTTTGTGCAGAGGATTGTGTGGATTGGGTGTGTATTCATTGAGAATCAGGTTCGTGGTCTTCAGTGGCTGCTGCAAACAAAGAAGACGAAGTGCTTGTGGCAGTATATTTAAAGTGTTGTTCAGTGTGCTTACGTGATTTCAAATCTGTTACGCCCCAAAAGTGTGGGCCCAAAAGGACCAAGTGAAGAAGACACGTTTCCGTGTATTCGGTGTTAAATTTTAGCTGGTATATGTTAAAATTCAAATTACTGAAAGTGTCATTGCTGTGAAATTACACGCTGGTAAGTCGTGTACTTGCCTATAGTATATAAGTGTCTGAACTAAGTCTTGCAATGGCAAGCAACATTCCAAGCATGAGTAATTTGCATGAGGAAAATATGGATATTGACGAGGGCCGCCAGAAAGTAGATGAAATCTGGGGAGATGTTCTGAGAGATTTTGAATGTTTAATAGACAATAAAGGCTTGCATCCTAAATCAAAATACCTCAAAACAGCCACTGAAATTAGAGGTCTCCTAATACTCATTATGAACTTCCTAGACATCTATCCAGATTTTGCTATTTCGCAACTGGCTGAAGATCTTGCCTATCAATGTAGAAACCAAATTGATGAATTAAACGTGTGCAACTAGAGATCTAGATTATTATCTAGAAACCGTAGAAAACATAGTGAAAGATACGTATCTAGAAATTCAAAATGAATGTATGTCAAAACGACGCAAAAATGTACCTACGAAAATCAAAGAAATTCCAAAACCCACGGCAATTCAAATCAACTCAAATGTCGACAAGGAATTCCCTGAATTAACTAATAATTCCAAACCAAAAAACATCATCAAACGTAAAAATAAAGACTATCCTAAAGACCCAAAAGTGCCAAGGCAAACTTCAGCCAGTGCTGATACCTCACCGCTTGAGCTGTACAATAAATTCTCTATATTATCAAGCGATGAGGAAATTTCTGGGCCCTCCTTGCACATTATACCAAGCGAGGAGAAAAAATACACAAAGAAAACAAATATTGGTGGCTCTAACACAAAAAAAAGAGAAACCAACCACAGGTAAGGATGTAACACAAGTATCATCAGCTACAGAAACACACGAGGAAAATGGCCTCTCACATAGAGAGAAACCATCCTCACACACCACAACAACAGATAACACACGTGAAGAGCCACCAAGATCTGAACCTTCTAGTGTAAAAATCAACAATAATATCCCAAAGAAAAGAAACCAGGCCACCGCCTGTAACACTCATAGGTCACACTGACCTAGTCAAAATTTACAGGGCACTAAAAAAGTTAGTGAAAAAAGACCTTAAACTTGTTAGTACACGTGAAGGTCTAAGATATTACACCAGCACACAGGAAGACAACAGTGTAGTAATAAAGTACTTTGACTCGATTGGAAGACAATACTACACCTTCCAATTGAAAAAAAGATCTTCCCCTAAGGGTCATGCTCAAACGGCTGCCCTCGAATGTAGATACAGAGGATATAAAAACCGAATTAACTGAATTGGACTTTGAAGTTAAGGCATCAAGCAAGTGACAAAAAAACTAGAGGACTGGTCCATATATAAGTACCCATTGTACGTTGTTAAACTTGCCAATAATGAAATATCCAAAGAGATCTATCACCTGGAAAAACTTTACTGCACTGTGGTCTCATTTGAACCATATAGACCACGCTCTGGCCTGAAGCAATGCTTTAAATGCCAGAGATTCAACCATACCTTTGCAGGGTGCAACCTGACTCCTAGATGCGTTATATGCGAAAAGGAACATAGTCACAAACAATGCCCAGTTCGTGAGGAAGCACGAAACGACACTAGTAAACTCAAGTGTGCAAATTGCGGAGAATCAGGACACTCTGCGTCCTTCAGGAAATGCCCTAAATTTGAAGAGGCACAACAGGCCTACCTCAGAAATAGGGAACCAAAACAAAATAAGACAGCAACTGCACGCACTTTTACTAGTAAGAAAATCAATCCCCAAACCTCCTTCAGTGCTGCAGTAAACTCTGGCAAAAACCAAGCCCCGAAAACCAGCATACAAGAACGCATTGCTTCAATTCAGGCGCCAGCGGTCACTCCTAATTTATAAAGAATGGTACAAGCGTCACACCCATGCTAAGTACTATTAAAAATACCACGGCCAAGTTTCGGTGATGGAGGTAGAAGGCACACTGTTCCGAGTTTTGGCCGTGCATTCGGATCAGCATTCGTTTTGCATTCCAATACGTTGGTCATGCTGAGAAGTTTTGCCAACTGTGAGTTAAGAATGGTGGCATTAGCACTGGCGGAAGAAGATATAAATTGGAGACGAAATCGTCGCCGAAGAGGGATGTGGGTCCACAATGCGTGGAAGAAAAGAGGTGTTGAAGGGGAATTTGTCTCGCTGCTGCCACATGTGAAGTGCGATGACACGAAGTTTTACGAATATTTTAGAATGTCGATGTACACATTCAACCAACTGGAACGGAAGCTAGAGGAGAAGCTGAGGATACAAGACACATTGTGGAGACAATCAATAATACCTAAAGAACGTTTGGCAGTATGTTTGAGGTATGTAAACATTCATAAAATAAAGCGCAGGATTGCACTATGCTGTTTAATTACACTTGACTACACTCTAATTAAAAATACTAAGAATAATATATTCTTCAAGCCAGAAACATAAAAAGTTTGCTTAGTACCTTCCTATCACAATTTTCATTTCCCTCTGTCAAACTTATTAGTAATTTATTTTTAGTAAAGAGTAATTTACAAGATACATAATACGAACTTCTACAAAACCAAATATGAATATCAGAACACTTTCAAACTGCTAAACGTTTCAGTTTCCCGATTGATTGTACATGATATCTCGTTTTTATTGTTGTTGTATACTGTTTTGTGGCGTGAAGATGTGTAGGATCTAAGGGAACAGAAAATACGGCTGTTGTTCAACATTTGTGGATGCTGTTGAAGCAGATGCTGTTGACGGTTATGACCATCCTGATGACTGTATAGGGGCGTAGAATGTGGTGGCATTCAATAAGTTACCTGTCCACTCGCATTCATTTGTAACTGCCTGAATTCTAGTTCCAGCACAATACATTTTTTTTTGGCTTCATTCAGCAGAATAGGGCTGAGAGATCTTAGAGTAGGCACACTTCCACACAAGAAAGCATCAACTGAATCCTGTTTGCTGAATTGTGAACTTTGTGCGTTTCCTTTCACAGCCTCTATTTCTGCCAGGATGTAGGCCATAAGTTGACTCGCTGGGGAGTCATTTCACGTCCTGGAAATTTCCTTCTGCTTGCTGAAGGACTGGCAAACTGCTGATACTTTATATGTAGTTGGAAACGATAAGGATGTTGCCCGCATATTTGTATCATTAGTAGTGCCTGGTTCATCTTCTTGGTCATTTTCGTCGACTTTGCTGACATTTTGTCTTGGTACGTTTCTTTAGTGAATGCGTCATGTGTGTTCTACGAGTCAGCAGTACTTTCAAAATCATTATCCTCTTCATTGTCTGATGGTGGCACATTAATTAGGCTATCCCTTTCGCTTAGATGAGGCAACAGGAATGTGAGAATGTCCTCATACTTATACTAGTTGTGTTTCTTAGCAGCCTGTCCATTGTCGAGAGCAACTAATCCTCACCGTGTCCGCGTAAAAGCTAAACTCAACTAGTTTGACGTTGTGCGGGCGAGGTGCGGGCACGGAGGGGTGACACGGAGGTGAAAAGTGGTGGACTGACTGGAAAACTTCATTTGTTTACTTTTTCTCCGTATGTCGTCTAACACACGGCCGTCATGCGGTACGGACACGGTGCGGATATGTGTGTCCCGGCCTTAAGAAATAATCCAACGGTGTTAGATAGGGTCATCTTGGTGGCCAGTCATAAGGACCTCTTCTAGCAATCCATTTATTAGGGAAAGTCGTGTTAAGCACACGAACTGCTACATTACTGGAATTGGCCTGATGACAATTTTGCTGGAACCACATCGTCTGCCGGTATGTAAATTTACTTCTTCCAGTAGTTGAGGTAAATGGCGTCGCAGAAAAAAGTGCATAGCTTCGTCCTGTTACATTCCGTCCAAGAAATACGGCCCTATCATGTAGTTACCTAGAATCCAGCAACATGCATTCATTGATCACCTTTGTTGATAGGCAACATGTTATACCCAGTGAGGATTTTCCGCTGACAGTAATGCATGTTATGGCGGTTTACCTCACCACGATTGGTAAAATTAGCTTCATCTGAAAACAGTATGAATGACAACAGATCTTCGGTACCAGGTGTTTGAATCCACTCACAAAACTGCAATCTACGATTGAAATCAGGTCCATGCAGTTCCTGGGTGGATATGGGTGGAACGCATGTTTATGTAATATGCGCCACACCGACCCCGCCACTGCAGCAATACCACGGGTACTTACGCGCGTTTCTACTATAGGGTGTCCCAATAAGAACGCCGGATTTGAATTGGCAGCCATTTTTTTAATATGAGGTTGGCAGCACTCTATCTGTTTTCTGTATTTGTTGCAATTACTGGATAAGGAGCGTTACACTGCTGAACAAGAGTTTTAATTGTGAAAACTCATTACCAGAATGGTGAGTGTTATGCTCAAACTGTTCGAAGGCTTCGTGCGCTCTTAGGCCGGAATAATGCTCATAATGAATCAACTGTTCGGAAGCTGATCACGAAATTCAAGGCAACAGGGAACGCTGCAAACATTCCAACACCCGAACGCACTCGTCGTACGCGGTCTGTTCAGAACATCCTCATTGTGAGAGATAGCGTTCAATTGAGTCCGAACAAATCCATTCGTTGACGTTCACAGCAGTTGGGCATTTCAAGAATTTCATTGCAGAGGATTCTCGTGAAAGATCTGCACATGCATGCATTTAAAGTGCAGTTAACCCAAGAACTGAAACCAACAGACCATTTGCAACGAAGAAATTTCGTTCAGTGAATTCTTGAAAGGCAACATGCAGACCACAACTTTGCCAACAAAATTATCTTTAGTAGCGAGGCTCATTTTCATCTTTCAGGCTTCGTAAACAAACAGAACTGTCGCATTTGGGGAACAGAAAACCCTAAAAAAATTATTGAAAATGGATCATACCCTCAACGAGTGACTGGTGTGGACTTTGGGCCGGTGGAGTGATAGGGCCTTACATTTTCGAATATGACGATGTAATGCCACAACAATTAATGAAGAACATTGCCGTAATATGGTTAGGGATTTCTTGTGGCGTTGTTTGGATGACATTGATTACGAACAGTTGTGGTTCCAGCAAGATGGCGACACCTCCAACGAGACTATTCATCTAAAATCATGCCCTCTAATCACCAACACAACCAATAATGAATATAATAAATACAAAAACGCCAAATGGGTAAATAATACTCCCACACCACCAGTAATGAAAGCCCTTCCAAAAATCCATAAAGACAACATTCCCATAAGACCAGTTGTTAATTGCATGAAAGCTCCTAACTATAAAATTTCCAAATTAGTCGCTCAGAAAATGAAAAATGATGTCAAACTTGAAAATCGTTACACAATTAAGAACTCATTTGAACTAGCAGACAAACTACAGCATTTAGAGATCAATGGGAATACTAAAATGACGTCATTCGACATAAAAAACCTCTACACAAATATCCCGATAAACGAAACAGCAAACATAATAAAACAAAAACTAACAGACAGTAAACTTGAAGATAACTATATCAATCAGTTAAACAAACTAATAACAACAACAATAAAGCAAAATTACTTCCAATTTAACAATGAACTATTTATTCAAGAAGACGGGAACCCGATGGGGAGTCCTTCATCTGGAATAATGGCAGAAATCTTCCTACAAGAACTGGAAAATAAACATTTTGAGGAACTAATACACAAATTCAACATAAAACTAATAATACGATATGTCGATGACGTACTAGTAATATATGACAATGAAAACAGAAAAGAAAAAGAAATACTACAATACTTAAACAACATGCATGAAAAAATCACTTTCACCGAAGAAATAGAAGTTAATAACAGCATAAACTATTTAGATTTGTCTATAACCAAAAATCTACACAACAATAAACTAGAAATCGGTATCTACCGGAAACCTACAAACAATGCTCTGGCCATAAACAAAAATTCTACACACCCTTTTCAACAGAAAATTAGTACATTTAATAGCTTAGTCAGTAGAATGTCGAAACTCCCATTAAGCAAAGATAATTATATCCAAGAACTCAACTACATTAAGTATATGGCAAAAACCAATGGCTATAATGAAGAATTCATAGATAAGCTCGTAGAAAAAACAAAAAAGGAAGAACAACATAACCAACATAACTAAACTAGAAAAAGAATCTGACAACAACAAGAAAACATGGATAACACTTACATACACAGGAAAAGAAACGACAAAATTAGCCAATGCACTAAAGAAAGCCGATAAAAAAGTAAAAATAGCATACAGAACCAATAACAAATTAAACAACATAATAAACAATAACATTGAAGAAAAAGAAAATAACATTTTCAACAGCAAAGGAGTTTATAAACTGACATGTAAGGACTGCAACAAATTTTATATAGGAAGGACAAACAGGAGTTTTAACATCAGATTCAAAGAACATTTTCGAGACTTCATTCACGCAGAAGGGAAATCAAGCTATGCAAAACACGTTATCCATGAAGGACATCGCATGTTAAATATTGAAAACACCCTAACAGTAATGCACAGAGAAAATAATCCAGCGAAGATAAACGTACTCGAAGAGATGGAAATCATGAAAGCAGCTCACAACAACGACAGCCTGATAAACGAAAACGAACCCAATACATGCAACCCCCTCTACCAGATCTTCAGTGAAACACCAGTTTTGAATCCTGCCGATGATGGGACAAGTCCCGAAAGCGCTACAGTTAAATGATTAATTAAGTTGAGGAGACGGACCTTTCAGGTGAATATTCCATAATTTTATATTAATTTTATTCATCTGTTGCATGAGAAATTTCCAAACCGAGTCCTTTCGCGCAGAGGTGACCAAAACTGGCCACCAAGGTCATGTGACCGTGCGACTTCTTTCTTTGGGGGTTTCTCAAATCACAGGTTTATGAACACAATCCCCGAACCATACAAGTAGGAAATTCGACGTGTCAGCGCCGATCTCCAGGCGCAAGACTGTGCAAAAGTAATCACAAATTTCATGGACAGAGTCACTAGCTGCAGAGCATCTCGTGGTGGACATATGCCAGATGTCATTTTCCATACTTAAATCGGAACGTATACCCTTTGTGATAATGTATGTCGTTTCTTTAAAATATAGTTTATTTTGTGCATTATTAAATCCGGCGTTCTTATTGGGACACCCTTTACCACACCCCCAACACAAACACTACATTTGCTTCACTAGTAGCAACTGTAGGCCTACATCTTACATGCGGTTTCCTGTTTACAATTCCATTTATGAAGTTTTATTCTGTCCTTCGAAACGTCACTAGTACAGGATGCCGTCTGTCAGGATAGCGCAGTGCACACACTCTGTTCTCTTCTTCTTCATTGTTGTAACATTCGCCCAAAATAAGCAACATGTCGACTTTTTCATTTCTTGTGTAGCTCATTTTCCACAAAATCAAATTCAAACATGTATGCATACAGTAGGAAGATACAGTAGATGCGTACACCTTGTAAACAACCAATGCTACCGCTCAGAAAGATGCGCCGTAGACCAGACAATTAACTGCTCTACTTCGAGGGGTGTTGTGTTAGTCTTTGACAATTTATTCACTTACAATACATTATTATTTCGCATAATTATTCGCACTTAGATTCAAGCAAGTTTCATTGCAGTATAACCCTCCAAAGGGGACCTGAAACATCGGACTCCCTCTTGTGTTAGTCTTTACCTATTACTCGGCCACATTAACTATCAATGCGGGGAAAAAAAAACTGGAAACTGAAATAATACGGTAAGAGTTGAGTAGAGGTTGGAGGTAGTAGACCCTTGTCTCAGGTTGCAGTGACAGTGTTTACTTTCCGTTAGTCGTGTATAGTCAGTTGTTAGTTACACTAACCCTATAGTCACAATGTAGGCCATGAAATTATTAAGAAAGTTATCTAGTTTTGCGAAGAGGAGAAAATAAAAGACGATTTGAAAATTCCCATTAATAATAATAATAATAATAATAATAATAATAATAATAATAATAATAATAATAATAATAATAATAATAATAATCCATAGTAATTCTGCCCGAGGGCAGGTCCTTCACTGCAATCACAGCATTTTCATGCTATGCTTGCAGCTTTACTAGGGAATTGTAGGTGTGGTAGCTTCCCGTTGCTTTTCACACCGGTGAAGGTTGTTGATGATGATGATGATGATGATAATGAAAAGGATGATGATGGTGACGATGGCCGTGTGATTTCGGGGACCGTTTGGGCCTTAAAGTTTTCCTGACATTTGTCTTACAGGTGAGGGAAAACCCCGATAAAAACCTCACCCAGAAAAACTGCCCCGACCGGGGATCGAACCCGGGCCCGCTGCGTGACAAGGCAGCACGCTACTTCGAGACCACAGCGGTGATAATAATAATAATAATAATAATAATAAATATATAATAATTAATAATAATTAATAATAATAAAATAATAATAATAATAATATTTTTTATTCGATACAACCACGTTGTCATTTCGACATTATGGTATTCTCTCCTGGAATAGCGTTATTGTACATAACCCACTTCTGCGATTGGGACGACTTGAAGGTGGTGTTACGCTGTCCCGACGATTTATAATACGTGATGATGGTGGTAATGATGCGCCAAGAGAGGCCTTAATCCTAAACTTAAATGAATATGTGGAACAATGGAAGTCCCTAACGCTGACCAATCAGAAGGCAGATATAACGTACAGTCGACTAGACCATCAAACAGCAATCTCATTGGAGCAATTGAAGTCCCTAACGCTGACCAATCAGAAGGTAGATATAACTTACGAACACATCGTGGTGATCTTGATGAAGGTTTTCGGGCTGTAGGCCGTGGTCGTGAGGTTTGTAGTTCTCCGACGTTTCGCGAAAGACTGCGTCTGGCATCCTGAAGGGTTGTCTTGAGACTGAGGATGCCAGACGCAGTCTTTGGCGAAACGTCGGGGAACTACAAGCCTCACGACCACGGCCTACAGCCCGAAAACCTTCATCAAGATCATCATAGCTACTCCGGCCGTGAAAGGCTACGTGAATACATTAGAATATGTTAATGATGAGTAGATGGTATTCGGGGATCTTTTAGGCCTTAAACTTTTATTTTTTTCCCCATTTGTTTTATAGGTGACGAAAAACCTCGGAAAAAAAAATCACCTAGGAAACTTGCCCCGACCGGGGATCGAACCGGGGCCCGCTGCGTACAAGGCAGCACGCTACCTCGAGACCACAGCGGATGATGATGATGATGATGATAATAATAATAATAATAAACAATAATCACAAATAGGAATGAGGTGCACAAAGAAATTAAACATAGGCTCAATTCTGGAAATGCGTGCTATTATGCATTACAGGGACTTATGACGTCCCAAATCCTTTCAAAACACGTTAAACTGAAAATATATAAAACTATTTTTCTACCAGTTATATGGATGCGAGGAAAGAAGATTACGAGTATTTGAGAATAACATTCTTAAGACAATTTTTGGAACAAAGAGGATGAACAGACAGGTCAATGGAGAATACTACATAGATGTAAACTACATGGCCTTTGTAGGAAGTCAGATATAGTAAGAAGAGTTAAGTCTCGTAGACTGCGATGGGCGGGACATATGGCACGAATGGGGAATTAAAGATATGCATGGAAGCTTGTAGGAAAACCAGAGGGAAAACGCCCAGTTGGTAGACTAAGAATGAGGTGGGAGAATAACATTAATCATAATTTAAGGGAAGTAGATTATACAGGGGATGATTGGAAAACATTAGGTCAGGATAGGGATGTATAGAAATCTTATGTCTACGCGGCCATGAACCTACGGGTCCGATAGTGCCAGTGATTTGATAGTTAATAATAATAATAATAATAATAATAATAATAATAATAATAATAATAATAATAATAATAATAATAATAATAAAGTATTCCCACTACAGGCCTCAGGAGGCCCTTTGGGTAGTAGGAGGTTAAGGCTCCCACTATTTCTAGACAATCGGAACTTCATGTCAGCCGGGTTGTCAGCCCTGCGTGACGGCCGCCTTTACCCCCAGAACAAGTGTCTGGTACTCATTTCCGTTAGAGGCTGAGTCGACCCCAGGACCATAGTGCCGCCAGAAGGTTTGGGTCAGTTTAAAAATCATGATCCCACCGGGACTTGAACCCTCGACCTTCCGGCTTGTAGCGCAGTGATAATAATAATAATAATAATAATTTTTGTAATTGTAAGCCCATGTTTTCCCTTTACAGAGATTTAGGCGCTCTCCCCCTACAGGGAATAATTTGAACCATACTAATTTAGTTACACTTGTTTTCGTATAGATGTCATTTTGAGTGGTCCGTGGTCAGCGTTCCGCCTCATACTGACATCTAGGAAACCAGGGTACTACTAGGACGGGAGAATTCGGTAAATTTTGCATAGAGGCCTTTTCATTCAGGCTTAAGGATTTTTTACGAGCCTGAAAATCTTCAGACTCGGGCCCCACGGCTTAAAGTCCCTCCCTCCCGGAGGACTTGCTTCTTCGATTTTTCCATCCTAAAAAAATCCATCGACCCCGGCCGGGTTTGAACCCGCGACCCTCGGGACCAGTGGCAAGGAGCATAACCACTAGTCCACCGCGGCCGATGATGATGATGATAATAATAATAATAATAATAATAATAATAATAATAATAATAATAATCTCTCCATTTTAACTTGAAATTAATACAATAAATGAATACCTAATTCTCCAGTAATGTTTGTTTTCCTACAACATTTGTTTGACAGACAGTAGCTGGAAATCAGTGCTGATTTAATATCTTTGTGCAGCCTTTGAAATAATTGATGGCAGACAGATAATTTTGAAGTCTCAGAACGAAGCCACTGCGCAAGTATACAACTATTTGAGAAACTAAATTCGTTCTATTTCGTTGTGTGTCGTGTAATGGAAAACAATTTCGTGTAAGTAAGTGGTGCGGTAAATACTGAAAATAAAACGATGTAAAACAAATGAAGTAAAAGAAAGGAAATTAATTGAAATAAGGACGAGAGAGAGAGAAAAAAAAGCGTGACAGTAGGATCGAACACGCGACCGCATGCAAGGGAAACAGAAGCTCAATCCACTAGACCATAACCATCTCTCCCAGAAATAATCCGTATGAAGCGACACAGTACTTGAGGACTTGCATGTATAATTAAATTAGATATTAATTTGATTTAAATTAATCAGACGCATTTTGTATTAGTAATGGAAATAAATAATTTTATGATGCCTTGTGTTTTGTAAACAAAGTAATGAGACGTTAAAATCGTTATTGATTTTCTATATATATATGAGCTGTTTCCTTTAATTCATTTATTTCCATATATTCCATTCCATTGTATTTCTGCCCGAGGGCAGGTCTTTCACTGCAATCAGAGCATTTTCATTCTGTTTTGCAGCTTTACTAGGTGTGGTAGCTTCCCGTTTTTTTCCACAGCGGTGAAGAATGATGATGACAATGATAAGGATGATCATGATGGCAGGATGATTTTCGGAGACCGTTGGGCCCTAAGCTTCCTGAAATTTATCTTACAGGTGAGGACAAACCCCGAAAAAATCTCACCCAGGAGCCTGTCCCGACCGGGAATATGTCCATATATATACAAATTTATTTATATAACGAAGCCATGTAACATGTAGGCATTATGAAAATTAACGACGTTATTAAATAATAATAGATAAAAAAAATATATATCGAACATGGGCCCGCATCGTCGGAAAAAGAGCATCTTACTGACGCGACGTCTCCACTGAAGCGAGCGATACGAATGCTGCATGAAGAGAGACTTACGCCATGCGCTTTATACTCAAACGAGTCAGAACATGTAACAACGTTCCAAGGGTCCCGGGTTCGAGTCCCAGTCTAGGCGAAAATTTTTCTCTTCAAATTTAATTTATGTAACAGCGTACTGGTGTGAATCGCTCTTCAAAACTCTAACTTTCCATCATCAAGAGTTGCGCCATGATTTTTTTAAAAGGCTGTATGTCACACTATACAGAAATTTTGAGCATAGAAACTCAGACAATCTTTTATTAACTTTATCTCCTATTTCAAATAGGTCTACCACTATATTTTGCCACTGATTATACCATTTGCCCAGTCATTCACTTGTATGAACGGTGGAAGGAGTCATTTTCCCCCTCTTCAACACTAGCGCCTTTGCTTCCCCTCACCGGCTAAAACGTTAATGTTGTTGGGTAGTAGTAGTGCGCTCGGTTTCGCGATACGCCACGGACAGGACACCTGCAATGTCTCCGATCAAATACCCCACCTATGACTCACTTCTGCTCGCCCGCCTTTATGAAACTACTGTACTGGTGTATCGTCTTTCTGACCCTGACTGATTGTACTGTACAGTATCTTCTTCTGCTAAACAAACACGTGCAATTAGCAAGCAAATATCAACAACTCAACAGAAAGACTTTGTACCGTGTTTGTATGATACGCTGATTTACCTTTATTATTTGTTTACATACTATCTTACTTCTCCTCCCACTTCCGTTAACACGATTCGTAAATAAAACGTAGAACTTGAAGGAATACAGTATCTAAAACATGGTTCTCAAGGTTTAACGAATATACCAAGTCGCTGAGACCGTGAATGAAAGATGCAACATTCGGACGGGGCGCTAATACTAGCCGGTAGTTTGTAGCAGTAGCATACGTCAACTTTCACACTTCTGTAACTTACTTACTTACTCACTGGCACTATCGAACTACCGAACCCGTAGGTTCATGGGCGCGCGGACATAAGCTCTCCATACATCCATATCCGGATCTAATGCTTTCCAATCATTCCCTGTATAATCTACTTCCCTCAAATCATAGTTAATGTTATTCTCCCACCTCATTCTTGGTCTACCAACTGAACGTTTTCCCTCTGGCTTTCCTACAAGAAGCTTCCATTGCACGTCTTTCATTCCCCATACGCACAACATGTCCTGCCCATCGCAGTCCACGAGACTTAACTGTTCTTATTATATCTGGCTTCCTATAAAGACCATGTAGTTCATTATTATGTAGTCTTCTCCTCACCTGTCTGTTCATCTCTCTTTGGTCCAAAATTTTTCCTAAGAACTTTATTCTCAAAAACTCGTAATCTCCTTTCCTCCCTTAAAGTAAGAGTCCATGTTTCGCACCCATATAATACAACTGGTAGAATAATAGTTTTATATATTTTCAGTTTAACGTTTTTTGAAAGGAGTTGGGACATCAAAAGTCTCTGCAATGCATAATAGCACGCATTTCCAGAATTGAGCCTATGTTTAATTTCTTTGTGCATCTCATTCCTATTTGTAATTATTGTTCCTAGATATTTGAATTCAGCCACTTCCTCAAAATTTCCCTCATTTGTCCCTTAGCTGTCCATTTCCATTATATAATGCATTTCTACGTGTGACCATATATTTAGTTTTATTGATATTTACTTCCAGTCCTAATTCCTTGGTGTTACTGAATAGTGTGTGCGTGTTGTCCTTTAGTATCTCCTCGCTATCGGCCAGTAGTACTACATCATCAGCATAAACTAACAGCTTATTAATACCATTGATTTGTAGGCCTTCCTCATTCTCTAAAGATTTAATGGCATGCTCTAGAACAAAATTAAATAGTAGAGGAGATAGTGCGTCTCCTTGTTTCAACCCATTCTGGATTTCAAAAGTGTCTGAAAACTGTTTGCCTACACGCACCCTACTCTTTGTGCCATGTAGACAATTCGTATAAGTCTAACTAACTTTTTTAGGAATTCCAAATTCCAGCAGGATACTATATAACTTCTCCCTCATTAGAGATAGAAACCTCATTTCAACTGCAATGTATTCATTTTTCAAGGACCCTTCGAACGAAGAAAAGAAGTGTGCCACGATCTATTTAAAATAACGAAGATCGACGCCATAACTTAAAGACGAATAAATATAAAAATGTGCTGAGCATCTCCGCATAGAGGCACATCAACCATTCACGTGTTTCCACAATTCGTTTGACACTAATGTCCATAGTTTCCATATAATGAGATGAAACATGATTCGTGAATTACTCTGTATATCTGTGTATTTGTGTGCGGGATTTGAACTCGGAACCTCTCGAATTTGAGCCTCAAATGCTGTCTTATTCAACTCTTCTCAGGTTAATTCCAATCCTTAATGGTCCAAGTTTACTGAGCAAATAAATTTTAACTTTCCTTAATCAAATGTATATGCCGTTTTGTTGCAAGAAATCTAACCTGGCGGCGGCTAGAATTATTTTTAAATTTCGCACTCCTACTGTTCGGATTTCGCTAATCATTGGAGAATAAAGTCCTGTTTTTATCTCAATGACATGTACCAAGTTTCCATGCGAAAAAGAAAAGTGTGGCCGCTAGTGCGATTTTTAATGTTTTGCTTCACATTAAGTTTTAACTCCTAATGAATAATTTTGCTGGTTAACGAATTCGACCTTACTTTTCTTAATTGGTTGCTACATGAGAGTTTGTTTCCAAATAAATAAATATAAAAATTCCATAACAACAATAATAGCTTCGGAATTCACGAAAATATAATTTCATATGGAAAAAAAAAAAGAAAATCATTGTGGCGCTTAATATTGTGTAAGGATGCACACGAGTCCAAGGTATTTTTTTTTGTTTTTTTATTAAGTAGCATATTATAAGGATGAACCGGCACAGTTTATTTAAATACTAGGCTATAAGGCACTAACATCATTATCACATTTGAAACATAATTTAACATTTCAGCACGAAAATATCTAAGTAATTGACTTAAATACTCAATTTATAAAATAGAGTATATGTGAAATGACACTGTGAGATAATTGTTAATAAAATAAAAATAATATTATGAATCTGAAATCAGCCTAGTTACCATAGAGAAAATGTGAGAAGCTGTGCCCCCTTAGTTTTCTCTTTGATGAAGACACTCAATTGTCACTATAGAGAACCGACACATCGTGCGTTTTGGACTTTGTTTGTTAGCATTTGTTAGCACTTAAATGCGCGCGCACGTGAAATAAATTACCAGAAACAGCTGTTCCAAAATGTACGTATTTTCAGTGCAGATACGAAGAGTGTGAAAGTGGATTTTCGGAAAATAATATTTTCGACGTAATGGCAGGCAAGGGAATCGGAGGCCACAGAAAAGGTTTGTTTTAATTTTAAATCCAATCACAGTCATATATTAGTAAGGTTTTTGAATGGGTCATGGGTTATCACATTCTCACATTTCGAAGCTGTGTTGGACATTTTTTTAAATGTTTTAACTTTACTTGAATTATTGCGATTTCAATTTTATCTAAATTGTTGTTGATTCATTTGTGCAGTAAGTCAACTTTTATGTTGAAAATTTAATTAATTTCTGCTTTCTACACTTGTAAACAAAGGTTTATTTACCTCACTGTTACTTTTTTTGGTTATTTATGCGAAAATATTGTCTACAGTCGTTTTACAATATACGATACTCTTCACCAATTCAACTATACTATTATTAAAAAGATGATGAAATCATAATGGTAATGTCAAAATTAATCTGGAGTTCTCATAAATTATAGGCCTACTTAACCTTAACCCTTAAATTGGCAAAACACAAATCTCTTCTGCTGGTTATTTAAATTAGGCGGACCGCAGTGAAAACCGAAATCTTGTATAACTGTTATTATTAGGTATATTGTATAATTAGACACACATTTAGTTGGTTTCTTTTTGTTCGTTTTCTTCTGATTTATTTAAATTGTTGTTGTTTTCAAATGCTGGGCCTTGGCACCGAAGCCATTAGCGTTCTTGCTCTCCAATATTTCTCTATGGCAAATACATTATTTAAATTGTCAAATTAATTAAACCAACTGATGTATCCAAAAGGATACATTACGAATTTAAGGGTTAAAGATTTACATCCCCCAAGCCACAATTTTGGTGAAACACCAGTATAAGCAAAACCTGGGTAAAATGTGAATCCTATAGCCCTACCAGTTTTATTTAATCTTCAAAATAAATTCAGATTTACATGAACATAATACTAGAATATCTAACAATATACACCAATTACCAGAATTATTAACAGTATATCACATAGAGGTAGTAATCTATATAATAATCTCCCTTCCAATATTAAACTTCTTAAGGACAGACAATTTAAGCTTGCTTTAAAGAACATTTTATTGGGATAAGGTGTATAAAGCGTCACAACAAAACAGTTTACATGCATATTATTTATTTCCAAATGCAAAAAAAAAAAATGGATGTAAACCAACTTCCCATTTCCTAACCTAACAAAACAATTTATATGCATATTATTTAACAAACTATAAACTAATTTTACGTACACTAACACTAAATATGGTTTTGAATTATTTTCAAATGTTGGTAACTGTGATGTGAGAGTATCCTAGCGGATATTACATGAAGCATTTTCGCACCTGTAGAACTCAATGTACAATATTTGAGTAATTTAGAAATATTTAAGAATCCTAAGAAATATTTATAAAATGGTTCCAAAATGTTTAAAATAGTACCAAACGTTATTATAAATGGTTAAAAAGTGTTTAGTGCATCAGTGTCATAAGAATATTAAATGGAAAATTGTGTGCGACGGTTTATACACCACAGCTTTTTATTGTCTCACATACTATTAAGCATGGGTGAATACCTAAATTTAAAATTGTAAGTAAAAAAAAAAAATTGATTGAAATTGCATCGCTATTTTTTCTTGTGAAAGTGCTGCCCCTTGATATTTGGTGTATTTTAGTTGCAATATAAATAGTTTTCGTTATATATTTATGTATGTATGTGATATTTTATATTGTTGATTATATAGGCCTATAGGTTACAATCTGAACAAGTCCTAAATCTATTAATTAAATAAAAATAAAACTTAGTTTTATTTGATTTTCATATTGGGTGTTGTATACTAAACGTCGCAAAAAATTTTAATTTTAATTTCTTATGCCACTGATGCACTAAACACTTTTAAACATGTTTAAAACATTTTGCAACACTTTCACATTCCCTGGATTTCACCTACGTTAGAGTAATTGATTTGTGTTACAGTAATTAATTTAGGTTTGTTAGCTTTTAGGTTCCTTGCTTTTTAAATGTGATTCCACGTTCCCTGGATTTCACATACGTTAGAGTAATTGATTTGTGTTACAGTAATTGATTTAGGTTTGGTTAGCTTTTAGGTTCCTTGCTTTTTAAATGTGATTTGATACGTAAAATAAATTATCTCTTCATATCTGTTATTCTATGAAAAATTGAAAATATCGGACGGTTACCACGTAAATCATATTTCCACTAGTTCATTTCGTGTTAATTATACATTTTTAGACAAGTTCTGGGAATTTTGTGTCAATGTTGGTCATACTGATTTCACATACATATACTGCCAACTGCTGGAGGTTGCATTTATCTTTCTGGGATTACATGAAGCACTAGCGCATGCGCACTGGGATTCTATAGAACTTAGAAGAATTTATGTGCGACGGTAAGTATAGCATATCCAACAATAGAACAATAATTTATTTAAATTTTTTAATTTAACAAAGGCAATTCATTCAAATCAAGTTGAGAATTTAACAGTTTATTACTACTTTTCAATTTATTTATTTCTACAGCCTCCAAAAGGTCCAACTTCATACCCTTATCACAAACATGTAAAATTTCAAAATTTGGATCGAAACAATGATTAAATTGGAATAGGTGGTTAGCATATTTTGAATATTCTAAATTTCTGTGTGTTCCTTTATCTGAGAGATAAAAGGTCTACCAGTCCTAAGTAAACTATGATGCTCTAAAGGATGATAAAATAAGTAAATAAATACACAATACTAACCATTGAACAGTAGAATTGTCATTGCAACAGGTTTACAAAGATAGTAAACATGTGGAGGGTTATCAACTTTCATTACTCATGTAGTGTATTTCAGCATTTAATTAATATATTTTATGAATAAGTATTGTTGATAATAAATAATTTTTATATATAAAATTGATTTAAGTGGTAGGTGTGTGGGTATTTTATTGAGATATTCTGAACGTAAAGTATCTCTACAGTCCCTTCTCCTAATTTAAATACTGCATGTACATAGAATTGAATTAATTCAAAATTACTCTTCAATTATTCAGACTTAACAAATTTTGGTCCATGTATATTAAATTGTTTAAATGCCCATTCCTGGACTTTCTAGTTTAAGTTCTGCAATAGATAAAACTAAACATTTACATCACTCATTCTGTACAGTTAGAAAACAATAATACAAATTTGCATTATCCATGTACATCATTTTAAAGTTTACCTTCCATTTGTACAGAGCAGTATAAAAAGTAAGTTATTGAGGGATAAAAGATGAGGCCAAGATAAACAAATTTTTAAAGGTAGAGGTAAAATGAACCCAACAGAACATAGGAGGCCCTTGGGGTAGTAGGAGGTTAAGGCTTCCACTTTTCTAATCAATCAGTGCGAGACATCATCCAGGTTGTCAGCCCCATGTGACAGCCACCTTAACCCCAGAACAAATATATGGAACTCATTTCCATTAGAGGCTGAGTTGACCCCAGGGCCATGGTATTGTCAAAAGGTTTAAAATGAAAGTAGCTGCACTCTTGAACAATGAATACATTATAAGTCCCACTTAGAAATGTGGTACTGTTACATAATTCATGTGCTCATAGATGTACAGTTGAAGTTGTTTCTGAACTTTGGTGCTTAATTAAGTCAGTCAATACCTTTCTCTAATGGAAAAGCAATTAAGTGCTGGCTAATGAGTCAAAGGTTGTGAGATTGACCCTTGTTCAGGTTTTAATTTTCATATTTGTTATCAGTCCACCACTTTGGTCTCGAGGTAGCATGCTGCCTTGTCATGCAGTGGGCTGGGGTTAGATTCCCATTTGGGACAGGCTCCTGGGTAGGTTTTTTGGGGTTTTTCTTCACCTGTAAGACAAATGCCAGGAAGCTTAGGGCCCAACGGTGCCCAAAAATCATCCGATCATCATTATCATTATATATGTGGAAAGCAATGGGAAGCTACCACACCTATAATTCCCTAGTAAAGCTGCAAAGCATAGTATGAAAATGCTATGATTGCAGTGAAGGACCTGTCCTTGGGCAGAATTACTATGGATAGATGGATGGATGGATGGATTTGTTATTATTCTTTAGCATCATCATTAACAACAAGGATTAAGCCCAATGGCCTGTTCTGATCTCATTATAGGTCGAATTGGTCCCTCCATCTCTTCAATGGTCTTCCCAACATTCTTCTCCCTTTTGGTTTATAATTATACATTCTTCTTGGTATACGCTGTTCATTCATTTGTAATATGTGCTAAAGATAAGCATTTTGATATTATTTTATTCTTTCACAGAGATTAAATATATTAAGTTCTGTTCTTATATCTTCGTTTTTCTTTTTATCGGTCCTTTGGTATCCTGCTATTGCTCTCAACATCTTCATTTCAGCAGCCTCTATTTGTTTACTATCTGCTTTTGTTAATGTCCAGGTTTCACATCCATAGATAAGAGATAGAACTGCCAATACTTTGTAAAACTTCAAAATAGTTTATTTTCTAACCTTATTCAATAAAATGCGTTTAATTGTGCCACATAGATAATTGAATCATTGTATTTTAGTGTATCTAAATTTCTGTCATAAATGACATCCCAAATAATTAAAATTCTGAACTTGGTCTATAATTACAATGTTTTTGCAATACAAATAATATATAATTTACTCTTGAAACAATATAGCTGCATAATACTAGTGTTAGTTTTTCTTGTATTATGTTATCTTGTAACAAAATAAAGTATAAAGGAACAATGAGAATTTGAACCTGAGACATTCTTCCAACCATATGGTATTTACCTTGTATTAATGCAATTCAAAGCATTTGTAGAAACACTTCAACATAACATTAATATAGATTACATTCTGATTATTTAATAATATTGTAAAAATATTAGGCCTATATGACAATATTTGTAGTAGCAGTAGTAGTAGTAATAGTAGCAAGAGAAGTATTTTCAACTTATAACCAAAGTAATGATAAAAAAGAATTAGTGGACACAGTTACTTTCAATGCGTGTTTTTAGAAAACAAATTACAGCTCTGAGGTCATTATTAACTACATTTTTAAAATTGTTTGGATGGAATTAATGTCGTCAAATAATGTACATATTAATATGACTTTAAAATGTACTTATACCACTATTTTTTAATTCTAAAATACATGTTTTTATCATATTGAAACTTTGTCAGGTAGAGGCTAAAACTTTTTTAAGAAAACCAACTATACCAGAGTCTTTGTTGTTTGACATGGTCCCAGAAAGTGATGAAGAAAAGAAAAGAAAAGAAAAATGTAATATGTGCTGCAGATCCAGAATGAAGAAAGCAAATTCAGCATTCATCCAGCAGCTATATCCTTTCTGGAGAAAAAAAAAAACCTAATGATACAAAATTAAAATTTTTAGAAGCAAAAGTTGTTTTATTATATAGCTCTGAAACAAGACCTTTAAATAGCACAATCATAATAAAATTGCAATCATTTGTAAATAGATGTTTAAGAAAGATTTTGAATATTCACAGGCCAATGATAAGTAATGAAAATTTATGGAAATTAATGGAAGAAGAACCAATAGAGGTAAAGGTAAAAATGATCCCACTACAGGCCTCAGGAGGCCCTTGGGGTAGTAGGAGGTTAAAGCTCCCACTTTTTCTTGACAATCTGCACTTGATGTCAGCCGGGTTGTCAGCCCTGCGTGACGGCCGCCTTTACCCCAGAACAAGCGTCTGGTACTCATTTCAGTTAGAGGCTGAGTCGACCCCAGGGCCATAGTGCTGCCAGAAGATTTGGGTCAGTTTAAAAATCCTGACCCCACCGGGACTCGAACCCTCGACCTTCCGGCTTGTAGCGCAGTGCCTTAACCACTATGCTACGGCGTGCCCCCAGAACCAATAGAGACTTAAATTAAAATATGGAAATGGAGGTGGATAGGTCACACACTAAGAAAAATTCAAATGAAACCATAGAGAAACAAGTATTGGAATAGAACCCTCAAGGAGCACGGAGAGTGGATAGACCGAGAGGGTCATGAAGATGGACAGTAATTGACGAAATGGAAAGTTTTGGAAAGAAGTGAATGCCACAGCAATGAATTGTGTTTGATGGAAAGCTCTCATTGAAGCCCTATGCTCCACTACTTACATGTGCTGCAATAAAACTTTGTTTCTAGTCATCTGATGGAGCTTTCAGAAAAAAGAGCTCAGAGATGGATGAAAAATTGTCAATGTTTTGGAATGTTTGGCCAAAAAATTGGGAGTGGTAGGGGTTGTATTTGAATTAATATTGAGAAATAAACATTATGAGGTTATATCATTAATAGTGAGTGGAGAACATATTTTTAATGACTCACCTCATATAATTTCAAATTTCTTTGATACCGGTGGTTTCAGACAATATCTTGTCCCTCTTCAGTCATGGCTTCCACTGATGAAATTCTCTGGTTGTTGATTTCTCTAAGAGAAGTATATAGTCTGAAACCATTGGTATCAAATAAATTTGAAATTATATGAGGTGAGTCTTTAAAAATATGTTCTCCACTCACTTTTAGTGGTAGGGGTTGTCTCAGTTCAATTCAAACACACTGTATAAATCTCACAACCTCAGAAGTTTTCCACAGGTGTATAATTCATATAGACTTGTAAAAAATACCATTTATCTTTTAGATACTTTTTTTATTGTTCGATTCCTGGTTGGGACAAGTTTCTGTGTGAGAATTTTTTCTGGGGTTTTTCCTCACCTGAAAGGCAAATGTCAGGTAGCTTTGAGGCCCGAAAGATCCCCGAAAATCATCTGGCCATCATCATCATCCCCAGTGTGGAAAGCAACTGTAAGCTACCACACCTATAATTCTCTAGTAAAGCTGCAAAGCATAGCATGAAAATGCTGTCCTTTACATCTTTACCTGATATAAGGACCTCTCTCCAAAACCTGTTAACACTGAAAACCATGTTTTCCAAATTAGTGCTCCTCTGAGACTCCAGAGCAGCTATACAGGCAATTTACTGGCCAGAAAGTTTTGACTGCAAAGAATGCTATGACCTGCAAAATTGTGGTAAAGAAGTTGTCCTCCAATGGGTACCCTCCCACTGTCGGATTGCTGGAAATGAAACAGCCGATCTCCTTGCCAAAAAAGGATCTCGCATTGAACAAATGCCTAGATCTAAACCAAGACCTTACTCCTCAGTGAAACACCACATAAAAATTAAAATCCAAAATCATGAATGACCATAGACTTCAAACATTGGCCAAAAACAAAAAATGGGAATGCCTAATAAAACATACTGATATACCAAACATACCAAGAAAAGCAGAAGTAGCACATTTTAGGATGTCAACGGGCCATGACTGCCTGACAAAACACCTTCACAAAATCAATGTTCTGCCTTCACCGAAATGCATTTTATGCAATCACCCTGATGAAGAAATGGATGAAGGTCATCTAAACAACTGTATCACCATCAAACATGAAGATACCAGGACCTTAAAGTATTGGAGAGCAAGACTGCTAATGACTTTAGTGTTAGATGCAGCACATTAGACAACAACAAATCTTTACCTTGTAATGGTGGAGGGGCTTGCATACTTAAATAACCCTGAGAGCTATACGAGTTTCCAAGTTCCTTTTTGTTTTTCCTATATATATCGTGTAGCAATCTTTGGGAATTTATCAAATTGATTGCAAAGATTGCAACAGGATATATATATATATATAAGAAAAACTTGGAAACTCGTAGAAAAGAACACTTCAGAAAGATAAAGAATGGAGAAATTTAAAAATCAGCTATAGCAGCACATAGTTTATTGGAGCATCATAGAATTGAAAAAGAAGCAAAACTTTCAAAACATCTATCCAAACCTTTGGATTTAACAGTTTGGGAAAAAATACATATTCAAAAAAACCATACTAGAACCATGAACTTCGAGATTCCAGACAAACCGAGCTTGATTACAAAGTTCTTCAAAAATACAACAGATGGCAGTTTAGAAAATGTTTCTTTCAAAAGAACACCAGATGGCAGTTTAGAAAATGTTTCTTTCAAAAGAACACCAGATGGCAGTTTAGAAAATAATTTTTTCAAAAGAACGCCAGATGGCAGTTTGGATAATTACCGGCAAAAGAAAAAATTGACAGTTGTGAAAACAGCTGAGGTGGTGACAATGGTCGCTGATACTGCAGTGCTGTGTTTAAAAAACAGAAGTATGGGGTAAGAAGAAATCACGATTCATTCAATTACTATTAATTTTTTTGTTAATATCATAGCATTCATTTCTTTTGAATTTTACAACTCTATCATAAATTATTCTTTATTAAAGTACCTGTAGTAGATATGGGTACTGAAAAGTGTGGTAGATAACATCTTTTGTATTCAATGTTGGCACGATCAGTAATGTTTACTGAAATTACTGAGCAAGCAGATATCTAATCAGTGTTTGCCGTGATGTTACGTTAGGATAGAACTTCAATGAAGCTCGCTAGCAATTTTTAATTTTTTCCCCCCAAAATTGCCCATTCTAAAGTTCTTTTTTAAAAGACTTACAAAAAATTGACTTACAGAAAATAAACTATCACAACAAACACAAAATCTTTCATATTAAAATTTAATCAACAAAACTGAACAAAACATACAGTCCTAAATTATCCCACATGTATTTAAATATTAACATCCTCAGCAGAACATTTGACCCACCCCATGTACAGCTGGTTCTGGTGGATCATTGTTTACTATGCTCACCTCTGATTCCAAGGTTTACAGGTTCAAATCCAGTTGAGGCAATGGATTTTTCTGGAAAAATATCTTGAGTATGGATTCATTCGAAAGGGGAATTAAAGCCATGGATCCCATGTCATAGATTTACTGAAAAAAAGGCTTCTGAGCAAAATTTGTCAGCTGTTTCATGCCTGGACATGAATTGGGATGATAATGCCCTTATTTGTTAGGAAGCATTATTAAATAAAATAAGAGCATGTCATGTACAAATTTTCACAGCCACCACAAGACCCATGTTTTCTTCATGCACAAAGCGTAAGAAATTGAGTAAACTAAAAAAAAAATCACGCATAAATTTACAATTGTAACACCTAATAATCTTCTATGACATGGAAAAATAATCCCAACAAACAGCTATCATTAAAAAAAAAAACTAAATAACATAGTATTCATTATGTATAAAACTTTTTAAGTCAAAAATATAATAAAATGAAAAAAATCTTCATGAAATTATAAAGATTATCTACAGATAGATAAACACATGATTAAATGCCAAATTTACTAATAAACTCAAATACCAAAAATTCAGCAGTGAGCTTATCTGTATTTTTAATAAAGTTAGTAACATACTATAATTCAAACATTTGCATAAAAATTAAAACTATAAAAAACTATTAAAAACTCAAGTAAACCCTTGGTCAAGTAGTGGACTCTGTCTGCCATGAATTTTGAACCATAATCATGTGAGACTGCAATAGAAGAACTACCCAATGCTTCAAAATTATGACAATCACAAGACACTCCACGATGATTCAATTTCACTATCTTTCATTGCAATAATATATTAACCCTAGCAATATCAAGGTATTTTAAGTAACTTATACTACCAATGGGGGAATATTTTGTGACCAGTACACACTTATTTAATTACGAACTATTTGTTTTAATTCAAATAGCAAAAATATGTATAATAATAGTAAACTGAAATGCCATTTTATATTTTCCATCAATCCCTTCTATTTTACCCTGGCAGAGCTGAAAATTTTAATTTTATATTTAGCAACAGTCACTTCAATTCAACACTTACAGAGCTCAAAACTCCTGTATAATTTACCTCTTTCAAATCATGGTTAACATTATTCCCTCACCTCATTCTTGGCCAGCCCAGTGGGTGCTTTCACTCTGGTCTTCAAGTAGTCTTCATGCTCCTCTTTCATTCTCCATTTGCCCCACATGTCCTGCCCATTGCAGTCAGTGAGACTTAACTGTTCTTATTACATGTGGTTTCCTATATAGATCATGTAGCTCACTGTTTGTAGTCTTCTCCATTCACCTGTTCATTTCTCTTTGGTCCAAAGTATTCCTAATAACTTTATTCTCAAACACTCTTAATCTTTTCTCTCATGTTTCGATTCTCCCATGTTGCTGTAAGAATAACAGTTTTATATATATATTTTTTTTTAGTTAAATTTTTTTGAGAGAAGTTTGATTTATAACACAGTTCTTGTAACACACAATAGCAAGCATTTCCAGATTTTAATCTATGCTTAATTTCTTTTTGCACTTCATCCCTGTTTATAATTATTGTTTCTAGGCCGGTATTTGAATTCAGCCACTTATTCAAAATTTTCCTCATTTATCATTAACTGTCAATTTCCATTATATAATGTATTTCTACATGTGAACATATATGAGAAGCTCCGAAACAAAACACACCTTCGATCGAAATTGACTTTTAAACAGATTCCTACTCTATGAAACATCATACATTAAGATACAGTCTCTGCTTGCGTCTAACTCAGTTGATTCCCTGTTAAAAATTTGGTCAAAATTGAGCATTTGTTTCATAATCCATTCAGACCTCTGGTCCAGTCAGAACAAACGCTGTTGAGTCAACAGATTTCATATTTTGTTTTATTTTGCAGCCACACGATGTTAATAATTTTATTAGTTTGTTGTCGCATCTGCATTGGCAGCTGGAGGCATAATAACATTACCATAATAGTACCTTTGTTGCTATATAAAACACCGATTTTTGACGGTTTAAGCGTCCAATGCACTGGCTGGAAAAACTATAAAGGAAAGATGTGGTGGCGATCGTAAATCAAAACGGTCACAAGAAAAGAGGAAATCTGTTCTTACATTTATATCAAACTTGAAAGTCACTATTTTCTTGGAAAAAGTAAGAGATTATACCTCTCTTCATGTCTCAGTATAGGGAAATTATGCAAAATGTATGGTGCTAGATTGTCAGACTCCTTGAAAGTAAAACAATGGTTCTTTTATAACATATTTTGCACTAAATTCAACTTGGGATTTGGTACACCTGCTACCAACAGATGCAGTTTCCATTGTAGGAATGTGTTATGCAATACAATCCAACAGCAACGGTAAAAAAATAGGAAGAAAATCTTGCTGCACTCATCGACCATAAAATCACAGCAAATATATTCTACAAAATGTTGAAAGAAACTCCACAAAATTCTTTCACACTCTGTTTTGATTTGCAGCAGGCTCAGCCGTTGCCAAATCTACCTATAGGTGAGGCTTTTTATGCTAGACAGATTAGTTTGTATCTTCTAAGATCATGTTTCCCTTATCAGATTTTGGGTGCTCTCCCCCTACAGGGAAGAATTTGAACCATGCTAATTTAGTTACACTTGTTTTCATATAGATGTCATTTGAGTGGTCCATGGTCAGCGTTCTGCCTCATACTGACATCTAGGAAACCAAGGTAGTACTAGGATGGAAAAATTCGGTAAATTTTGCTTAGAGGCCTTTTCATTCAGGCTTAAGGATCTTTTACGAGCCTGAAAATCTTCAGACTCGGAACCCACGGCTGGAGGACTTGCTCCTTGGATTTTTCCATCCTAAAAAAAATCCATCGACCCCGGCCAGGTTTGAACCCGCGACCCTTGGGACCTCAGGCAAGGAACATAACCACTAGTCCACCGCGGCCGATGATTGTACGCAACTGTATTACAGATGTTGAGAACAAATCCCCTTATTTTTACTGCTGGACTGAAAATCAGACTCCGAGGAGCAAAAGAAGTAGCATTAACTCTTACATATTTTGATGAAAATGTCTTTACTATATGGCTATTTTGTTATGGAGGTGAGGGTCAGAATCCAAATTCCACTGTTGTACTTGCTCTCTATTGGTGGCTTCCGAAAATCACCACAATCTGTCAAAGAGTTGTGTATGGTTTTCCCTGTTTGAGACCGTTTATAACTTCTGACAGGGCGTTTGGAGTAATATAGAGAGAATTGCATAGACACTTTTCAAATATTGATGCATGAAGACTGCACAATCTGTATCATAATATGGGCAAAGTTTCTGTTTTGTGGATAGATTGAAAACTTCAAGACTTCAGAGTATTTGCATCTGAACTTCATAAGCTGGAAGGGATCAGTATTATGAAAATGTGTCACAGATAAGGATACCTTGTTAAAGAATCTTTGGATATGAAAGTATAGATTTACAAGCTCTTTAACTAATGTCATAATTAGCATATTAAAAGAAATGGACAACATTAATGCCACAAAATGAATAGTTTGAATTCTAGATCATTGGCATTAATGTTGCTGCTGAATTGTACAAATTTTGAAATAGAAATATTTTGTATTTGTTTGGTCTTTCACTACATAATATAAGTTCTTGTTTTCTTAGAAAATAACAATTTAGTATAACTGTGAAATATGTGAGAGAATTAATTACATTTTGTAATTGAGTTTTTTTATTACAGGATGTAGAGATCCTTGAAGCAAGATACATATTTGTACTCATGAAAAAGGAGTATAGGATATCTCGAAGTATTCGAATGCAATGGTACCTTGAGCATCTGAATAAAACAGTCACTGTACCAAGCATATCTGAGATGGTGAGTTTATTTCAAATTATGAAATTACTTAATTCATTAATAACTCAAAATTCAAGTATTTCTTGGCAATATTTAATATAAAAAAGCTTTATATATAATAAAAAATTAAAAGAATAATTACACTGGTCAACATGATTTTTGTCTCATGAGTACCAATAGTTGTACTTATTGCAGTTATTTATCGTGTTTTCAAATATGTATTCAGAATTTCTCCATCACCCACAGTTTTTTTATTTCAATTTCAATTAATGGATTTAAATAATTATTTTTTAATAACAAACATTAAAGGGATTACGTCAAAATCAAAACATACAGTGGTGTACCCTGACTTGCAATCTGCAATGAGACTAGTTCCACACTGCGAAGAATTGTCCATACCAAAGCCTCCAGAACATGTGACATTAGATAAAGATAGCTCAGATTCTGATGGAAGTAAGGAAGAAGAAGAAACAGATTTTGGTGATACATCTTTTGAACAAAGCTGTTCATCTGAGCCTCATTTATTGACTCAAGAAGCTCTTAACGATCTCATACGAGATTTAAAGTTATCCAAAAACCAGTCTGAAATGCTTGGTTCCCAGCTAAAAGGATGGAATCTTCTTCAAACCTTGCGTGATGGAGAAAAACCGATATCATATTTGAATTCAGGAGAAAAAATACTATCATAATCACATATTTTTTCTTTCTGAGACAAAAAAAAAGTTTATTTTTTGTTGCTCAGTGTTATTTGTAAAACAATCTAGATGTGATTTTTTTTTGTAGTGTAAGGATGGAACAATACTTGAGCCAGAATTACAAGTACTTTCTGTGGTACCTCATGAACAACCTCCAGAATGGAAACCTGAATCTAGTCACTTGTACAAATATCTGGTCACTGCTCATTCAACATTACTATTTCTCACTCACAACTATTGCATTGTATATTGCTTAGATATGAGCCCATCACTTTCTGCTGTGGTAAGTATTAACAAATAAATACCTGACATTTTATTTGAGGAGAAAAATATGGCGTGTACATAAAATAATATAGCAGTTTCAAGTAATAATATTATCACTCACATGAGGCGTTGAAAGTTGTGTGTAGACTGAAATGAAACAGGAAAGAAGATAGTTTTAGTTGTGTGAGTGAGCTTCTTGTAGGAAAACCAAAGGGAAAATGCCCAGTTGGTAGACCAAGAATGAGGTGGGAGAATAACATTAAATATGATTTGGGGGAAGTAGATTATAGAGGGAATGATTGGAAATCATTAGATCAGGATAGGGATATATGGAGAGCTTATGTCTGCGTGGCCATGAACCTAGGGTTTGATAGTGCCAGTGAGTAAGTAAGTAAGAGTGAGCAGATAGCATTCTTTTTTGTTTTTATGGCAACAATAATAACAAAGATAGCAACTCCTCAACAGAAAGCGTTTTGTGTTTTGCAGTTTGAGAGTTGTAAATCAGTTGTGACAGATCAACGTGCGTTTCATAGGCAGTTTAATTGTGATCCTCCCAATGCCAACAACGTCCATTGATAGCATAATCAGTTTGCAACCACTAATTGTCTGTGTAAAGGCAAAATTGTAGGATGACCAAGAGAATGTTGCTGCTGCAACATTTCAAGTGCAAAGTCAGTGTAATCTGTAGGCTTTAGAGCCTTTAACAGATGTAAATGGTAGAGACACATATGTAAGCATTTTCGTAAGATGTTTCACACTGTCATTACTGGATTGGTCGTCATGGTCCAGATAACAGGGCTTATCTTCAGTGGCCTCCTAGATCACCGAATCTCACCCCATGCAATTTTTTCCTTTGGGGTTTTTTAAAGGACAGATTCTACGTGCCTCCTTTGCCTGCTAACCTGCCCAAGTTGAGAGACAGGATTCGAGAAGCTGTTGCTGCCATCAATCTAGGTTATTAATGTATGGGAAGAATTAGCCTACAGGTTGGATGTTCATGTAACAAACGGGACTCACATTGAACACCTGTGAACTTATAATGTATACTGGAGATGTTACTCTTTCATTTAACATGAGTTTTGTTTTTGTCATAGTTAAAGTATAATTCAACACCTTTAAAATCACTATGTTCTTTTATGTACACTCATTATATACCTGAGTCGGAATTTGAACCCGATGTCTCTGGTTCTGTACACCAATACTCTATCCAATAAGCTACCAGGCATTCCGATTCAATCACATATTATTTTTCTCCTTTATTATTTGAATTCCTGTGTGCCGAGGTATGAACTTTTTTAGTGGAATGAAATTTTTGGCAGGGGAAAACAGGAGAAACCCTGAGGGAAACCTGCTCTGACTCCAATTTGTCCACCACAAACCTCAATAGATTGACCGAGACAAGAACTCGGGACACAGAGGTGGAGGATGAGCTACAAACTACTTCGTGCCATGGAGCCACTTCCCCGAATGTATACAATATATTAATTTTCTCATTTATGTTTCATATTTCAGGATATACAACATGGTGAGGTAATGATTGATGGTGTCTTTGCATCATTAAGGAAAAGCCTTGATGGATTAACAAAACCAGTAAGTATATTTCTTCAGCTCATCTTCTAGTAAGCCCATGTTTCCCTTAACAGAGATTTAGGCGCTCTCCCCCTACAGGGAAGAATTTGAACCATACTAATTTAGTTACACTTGTTTTCATATAGATGTCATTTGAGTGGTCCATGGTCAGTGTTCCACCTCATACTGGCATCTAGGAAACCAAGGTAGTACTAGGACGGCAAAATTTGGTAAATTTTGCTTAGAGGCCTTTTTATTCAGGCTTAAGGATCTTTTACAAGCCTGAAAATCTTCAGATGCGGGACCCACGGCTCAAAGTCCCTCCTGGAGGACTTGCTCCTTGGATTTTTTCATCCTAAAAAATCCATTGACCCCGGCCGGGTTTGAACCCGCGATCCTCGGGACCAGAGGCAAGGAGCATAACCACTAGTCCACTAGACTTCTAGAGCTCATTTGGTTTCAAATGTCTTGTTTAAATGCCAGTTAATTGTAAACTAAGAAAATGCAAGAAAACTTTTAAAAAATCATATATTCACTCACGATGATGGAATTTTATCAAACTTCTCTAAAGACATAAAACTGAAAATATATAAATCTGTTATTCTTCCTGTTATATGGATGTGAAACAAGGACTCTTACTTTAAGGGTGGAGAAAAGATTACAAGTTTTTGAGAATAAAATTCTTAGGAACATTTTTGGACCAGAGAGAGATGAATAGACAGACAAATGGAGAAGACTACATAACAGTGAGCTACATGATCTTTATGGGAAACCAGATATAATAAAAACAGTTAAGTGTCATAGACTGCAATGGACAGGACATATGGCATGAATGGGGAATGGAAGAGGGGCATGGAAACTACTTGTAGGAAAAGAGAAAGGGAAACTCCCAGTAGGAAGACCAAGAATGTGGTGGGGGAATAATATTAACATAATTTGAAGGAAGTAGTTTATAGAGGGGATGATTGGAAAACATTAGCTCAGAATAGGGATGTATGGCGAGCGTATGTCTGTGTGGCCATGAACCTATGGATTCTCTAGCACCAATAAGTTAATTATATTGGCTGGTTATGGAAAATTTGATGTACTGATAATCAACACCTCACACATTATTTTTTATAATAGAATTTCAGTACCATCTTCACTATCTACATATGACTTATGTTTTAGTATATTAATTTAATATGCACATGTTATTAATTTAATGGTATATAATGAAATTAAGTTTTATAATAAAATTATTAATTTAAAAACCAAACAAATGTTAAGATATCAACCTGCAGGAAGAAGACCAGGATGTCCACTCAAAAGACTTTTGGATGGTGTTTTTCTTGAGGCCAAAACAAGGTCAACAAATGGCCTAAATTTGTGAATGTACTTTGATGATGATAATAATTTAAATTAATTTTGTTTGTTTACAGTTTAGAATACCTGGATCTATGTATGTCTTTCAACCTGAGATATATGTAACTGTGATAGCACATACACCATTTTTCACTACACCAGCTCAGCAGGTATTCATTATTGAACACATTTTGAAGGGAATTTATTTTTTATATTTCAATATGAGCATGAAATAATTAAAAACATTATTGATAACATTGTTTTCCAACCAGATTGCCTGGTTATAACATTCAATTTATTTTTATTTTGGTCCACACTCCCTCTTCAAACATTTCCTTTTTTAGTCTTTTTTGTTCCACGTAATATTTAAAAAAAATGATAATTTCTTTGCACAGTATTATTGTATTAGAAAAGTATTGAATAATGTTTATTCTGACAATAGAAAGGGGAAAAAAAAATATGTACCATATATTAAATTTAAAAAAAGTGTGATTTCTTTACACACACAAGTAATTTTCTTTGTACAAGACAGGATATGACCTTACAATTTTTTTAAATGTTTTGAAAAGACTAATATTTATAGTAAATTGAAAACTAAATAAACAAATTAATGTGCATTCCATTTCAATTTCCAGGCAATAGTTTCTCCTTTTTTTAACCTTTCTAGATTTTTACCCTTTAAAATCTAGTTAATAACAATATAATAATTAGTATTTAATTTTAGGAAGTTACATTTTGAGGTTATTTTAATTATATTATTTTTGGTCTGGACATCTTACCTCAATATTAATGTTGATTTGTTCTTGGACATGTTTCAAAACAATTCTGTTTTATCGTCAGCTTTCCCAGACTGGTTTTATTTATGTTGCATTATGTTGCACCACCTGGATGTCGATGTCAGCTCCATCCTGTGATTGGCCAAAGAGGTTCTTTGTAGGGAGTGAACATCTGTACCACAGACCCTAAAATTGTCCTTAGCAAAAGATTGGGTTTTATTAAAAAATTTATACCAGGATATCTTGACTAAAAACTCATCACAATGCAATTTCTATATCCTTATTGTGACAGAAAGGCAAGTGAAAAACTGAAACTCCTTCTGATTGATTAACACTGATTGCAATTGAAAATGAATTAAAAAATAGACATTATGGAAATATTAAAAGACAGCTCTTTAGTTGCAAGGACTCTTACTACATTTAATATTATAACCCTGTATAATTTGTCTTTTTTGTCTAATTTTGTTTTTTCCTTGGATATCACATATTTCTTTCCCGTTATTGGATTCAAATTTGTAAGATACATTTTATCATAACATGGTCTCTCACTGCATTAAAAGATCATGTTTTTGTGAAAGTCTAAAAATTGAACACATTTTGTTACAAACTGAAATTAATTTTGAGCCATTGCACTGATAACACACCATTTGTTGAATTTAATTGTAAACTAAGTTTGCATTTGAAGACTTTAATTTAAAAATGTGTCATTATGTGCATGCTTTTTCTTTGAATAAGAAGTATACTTTTGATGCATTAGATTTTTCTAAAGAAAACATGATTTCATAATAAACATAAATTTTTCTCTGCTTTAATATGCTTTACCAAAACTAAACATAAAGGTTTTAAATACAGTAAACAGGAATATTTTCTGTTTTAAATTTCAGTTTTCTGAAGATGCACTTTCAAACTTATACTCTTATTTTTCTATTTTTAAATTTGCAGGTACTGGTGCAAGGATGGCATGTCACACAGGATAATTTAGGAATTTTTCTTAATAATGTACAACAGCAGTTAGAAAAACTTGAAAACACCGTAGCTGAAGTTGCTGGTATTGCCTATGATCAAATTGAAGCCATTAGGGTGAGGTTATTTATATTTTTATTAATTTATTTATTTATCACCTTCCTTTTCAATCCCATTCTTTCTTCCTACATTATTTGTTTATTATTTGGCAAATCAGCTGGTTGTATGAATCAAAAATTTTATATTGACAAAAAGTAATCAGAAACATTTATTTACAATTTGCTTACATCCCACCACACTGACTCAGTTGGTAGTGTGAACTCATTCTGATTAGCAAGTCTCAGTTCTATGTCAAGGCATAGGTAGGAAATTTTAAAATTAAAGAGTTTTTAATCTTTACAACGCAATGATATTTATAAGCTCGTAGTTTATGCTGACAATGTAGTATTATTCGGTGATACTGAGGAGATCCTAAGGGCCTACACTTACAATCTATAGAGTAACAATAAGAAATTGGGACTGGAAGTAAACGTCAATAAATCTAAATATATGGTCACACATAGAAATACATTATATTATGGAAATGGATAGTTAATGACACATGAGGAAAATTTTGAACAAGTGGTTGAATTCAGTACCTGTACAAATAGGATTGAGATGCACAAAGAAATTTAACTTAAGCTCAGTTCTGTAAATGCATGCTATTTATGCATTTTAGGGACTCTTGTCATCCAAACTTCTCTCACAAAAAATGTTAAACTGAAAATATATAAAACTGTTTTCCTCCATGATATATTATATACATGTGAATCGTGGACTTTTACTTTAAGGGAGAAGGAAAGATTATGAGTATTTGAGAATAAATTTCTTAGGAGAAGTTTTGAACTAAAGAGAGACGACAGGCTAGCAAATGGAGAAGACTACATAAACAGTGAGCTACATGATCTCTATAGGAAACCAGATATAATAAGAGTAACTCGTAAACTGTGATGGGCAGGACATTTGGCTTGAATAGGTAATGAAGAGAATAAAAGAGCTGGGTGAAACTTCTTGTAGGAAAACCAGAGGGAAAATGCCCATTTGGTAGACCAAGAAAGTGGTGGGAGAATAACATTAACCATGATTTGGGGGAAGTTGATTATATAGGGGATGATTGGAAAACTTTAGCTCAGGATAGGGATATATGGAGAGCTTATGCCTGTGCAGCCGTGAGCCTGTGGGTTAAATTATGCCAGACAGTGAGTTAGTTTATTCACATATTTATTAAAACATTATTTTAAAACAAATTTTAAAAGTTTATTAATTATACGAGTAATTTTGATTCTGAAAAACCAATATTCTAGGCAACTAATATATCAACAGAACTGTGAAAGAATTTTGAATTATTGTATGAAAAATGAGTTAAATTCATTTTTGTAAAACTAAATTTTTTTAAATTCATTTCTTCCCAAACATTTTGGAGTCTCAAAGTGATTTTTGTTAATTTTCCATATGTTGGTTCTTTGTACTAGTATATGCAGAGAGATGCAAGGAAGGTGCTACCAAACATTCAGCATACTCAGTGTGCGACTATCAGTGGCAGGGAGTTGCAAAAGGAAGTAGATAAAAATATGAACATAATATTTCACTGGGGGCACACCATAGCATAGTGGTTAAGGCACTGCGCTACAAGCCGAAAGGTCGAGGTTTCAAATCCCGGTGGGGTCAGGATTTTTGAACTGACCCAAACCTTCTGGTGTTACTATGGCCCTGGGGTCGACTAATCCTCTAACGGAAATAAGTACCAGATTCTTGTTCTGGGGGTAAAGACGGTCGTCACGCAGGGCTGACAACTTGGCTGACATCAAGTGCCGATTGTCCAGAAAAAGTGGGAGCCTTAACCTCCTACTACCCTCAGGGCCTCCTGAGGCCTGTAGTAGGATCACTGTTACTCAGAGGGAAAATGCCCAGTTGGTAGACCAAGAATGAGGTGGGAAAATAACATTAACTATGATTTGATGGATGTAGATTATACAGGGGATGATTGGAAAACATTAGAGGATAGGAATGTATGGATTGCTTTTGTCCGCGTGGCCATGAACCTATGGGTTTGATAGTGCCAGTGAGTTTTAGTTAGTTAATATTTCACTGAAAAAAAAAAACTGAAATAGAAACAAAATATTTACTCAGTTTTAAGGGATTTGTTGGAAATGTTGGCCCTTGTGATCTATGCATTTGTGATATTGATTTAAATCCAGGAACACTTTCAGGATCATTGCTTGTGATATTCCATGGATTTTTCTTTTAATCACAGTCCAGAGTATGTGGATTATTATGATAAACATTAAAACACAAAAAAAAACATTAAACACAAAAATTAAGTCTTGTGTTAAATCAGCAGGATGTAATCTATGAATATGATAAATTTTGTAGGACATAATTTAAAACTTTTAAGTGCTCTTTACATGAATCATTGTAAATTCCAACTTCCTGAGGAAGTCACTGACTGGACTTTCTTGGACTTAATTCAGTTCTCACACAAATATCAACATTTTCTTGAGTAAGAACTCTCTTGGGGCATGATTTCTTCTCATTTAACACTGAACCAGTTTGTTGACACTTTAACTACCTTTCAACACACAATTTTGTCAGCACTTAATTTACAGGGTAACATTGTTGAAATTTCCAAATGCATCTTTTGAATGACTTTTTCTTTAATAGATAACTTTTGACAATAAAATGCACTGATGATGTTGTTTGTGACTGCATGTGGTACAGATTGCAAGTAGTTAGATGGAAACATAGTGCTTGGGAAGGAGGAGAAAAAGTACCAATGCAGCCTACCTGCCTATGTATAAAATCTTCTAGAATCACATTTGCATCTCTGTATAACTCCCCACCTATGTAGAATAATATAATGTTTCACCAAATAGGAAAAATAAGTTCATTCCATACCATCCTCTTCCCTTAAATTATTTAAAAAAAAGGAATTATGTTTAGTGAGGGGAGCTTGAACCCCATCAAGCGCCTCCCCAGGTGGTGGATAGGGGGAAGCCCGGCAGATATATCAGGTACCAGGGAAATCAAATACCTGGGGCAAACCAACCAGCAAAGAGGAACATTTGTCCAGATCGGACGGCTTCTCATGGGTGGATGTAGTTCAAGAGTCGTGTTGAAGGCAATATTGTCTAGATAAAATAATCAAATTAACTCCCACAGTCCTGGAAATGGTAAGATAGCAGCCCTATCACCAGGATAGTTCTGCGCAGCGTTTGTAATGCAGTCAGGGCGAAATTCTAATTTCTGGCAAGCTCCAAATATTAAGCACCACAGCTATGATACTTGGAGCTGGAAAAAACAAAAAAGGTTTAATCCTTACAAGAAGAAAGATGATGATGTTTAGGATTATGCTCTGCCATGCTGGATCAGGTGATAGCATGCCTGCTTCCTGTCTACTGGGTCTGGGTTTGATACCCAGCAGGGTTGAAAATTTAAATTCTCAATTAAATTAAATTAAATTAAATTAAATAATCAATTGAGTTGGTGTTTAGTTTTATTTTTATTTAATTAATAAATATGGATTTTCATCAAATTTAAATTTTCAACCCTGCTGGGTATCAAACCCAGACCCGGTAGACAGGAAGAAGGCATGCTATCACCTGAGCCAGCATGGCAGAGCATAATCCTAATCATCATCATCTTTCTTCTAGTAAGGATTAAACCTTTTTTGTTTGTTCCAGCTCCAAGTATCATAGCTGTGGTGCTTAATATTTGGAGCTTGCCAGAAATTAGAATTTCGCGCTGATTGCATTACAAACGCTGCGCAGAACTATCCTAGTTTTATTTTTTATTTAATTAATACATTAATTTAATTCCAAAATTTTCAATCTCTTGACCAGGAGAGGAGGTGGTATAAAATTTTTAATTGCTAGATTGTGCACCAGATTCCTGCATTAAATTGCAAACCTGTCTGCAGTACATATGTTGAGAAGATATGTTGTGTTGTTGATAGCAATTTGTTCATCAGATGGGGACTTAAGCCTGGTGACCCCTTTGGTGCTTTTCGATAGGAGTAGACTATGTGCTGGCACCGAATTTCACCTTCATGATCATGCCTCATACAGCACACTTTATACTACACAGACATAAACATACACTCATCCTGCACTTCTCTCTGTACACAATACAAGAACAATCATCTTTGTAAAGTGGTATGCTGAAGTGGTGCTTAAATTGAAAATAGATCACATTGACATTATCTATGTGCCCAGTACAGAACCTGAAGCACAATGGGTGGCATTAGAAAACACATACATTTTGGATTCTCCTGCTTATATTCACAAAATTTTAAGAAATATAAAACAGTACCTGAGATCTCAGTCATCTTCAACAATCAGCATATGTAGTTTTGTAGGAGACCTTTCGAAAACTTAAGTTTCATCTTCTGCTTTCTGCAAACTGATAGCACAAGATGAAACTTAAATTTTTGAAAGGCCTCCTACAAAAGTACAATGCTTATTATTGAGGACAACTGAGATCTCAGGTACTGTTTTATCTATCTATCTTTGGGTTTTTACAGCTGCTGTCATCTTCCCATGCCAAACCTCCAAAGTCTACGATCTTGGGCATCTCAATGTTTAGCCCGCTTGCTTGCATTACTATCCTCATGTTTTCCTTCCATGTTAACTTTGGTCTCCCTCTTTTCTTCTTTCTGGTCGGTTGCCATTGATGTAGTAGTTTCGGCCATTGCTCATTTTCCATACTTAAAATATGTCCTAACCATTTTAATTCCTTCTCCTCAATTCTTTCAATTATGCTTTCTTCAGCTTCCATTATGTTTCTAATTTCCTTATTTGTGACATGTTCTAATTTTGACTTTCTGGCACTTCTGTGTAAATAATTTCCATTTCTAGAGCTATTAGTCTATTCTTGTAGTACATATTGATTGTCCATACCTCACTTCCATACATTGCAACAGATTCCACCTATGTTTACCAATATATTTTTTTTTGTCTTTCCAAATATGCTTATTCCACCATATGGAATTTAACGACAATATTATTTTGCTACTCAATTCAATTCTGTGCTTGCATTACTATACCTTCAATGTTATCCATAATTATTCCCAAATATTTAGTTTGTTTCAATTGCTTTATTTGAATTCCTTCTTCCAATATTAAATTTTCTCTTTCATTGCTATTTATTGCCAAATATTGTGTTTTTTTTGTAAATTTACCGTGAGACCCCATGATTCATATGTGTTTTTCAATTCTTAAAATTTTAATGTAGTGACCTTAATGGAGTTTCATAATGTATTGTAAAAATCTTGAGTTATATCCACAACTTGGTTAATCTGAATGTACAAAGGAAACTATCAGCCATTGCATGCCAAAACTTACCTTTAAATTTCTCTCAGAGAAGCATTGTGATGTACCAAGACCATGTCCAAAAAATTATCTGCTATTTTTAACTGCAAGACACAGAAATTGAAGCCAAAATTCAGTAGTGGCAACCCACTGTGCAAAGCTGATGGACTCCCTGCATGAGTAAAATGGAGTACAATGAGGCAGGATGCAGCATGGACAGCAGATTGTGAGGATTATCCAATTTGCCAATTCAGGAGTTGTTTTACTTCCCCAAGTTTAATTAAGAGATTTGGCACTGGATTTTAGTGCCTTGCAGTTAAAAGCAGCAGATAATTTTTTTGACACGCCCTTAGTATAACATAATGTTTCACTGAGAGGAATTTCAAGGTAGGTTTTGGAATACAATGGTTGACAGTTTTCTTATTAGATGATTCTGTTAACAGGCTGAGTCTGAGAAACTTGTGGGTGGATTGTTTGAAGAAAGCAGTGATGGTGAATTGGTGTCATTCCAGTTGCTAGAGTTCCTATGGTTGCGCCTGATGCAGGATTTGTGAACATGCTTCGATATGGCATGCTTGCTCTTCGTCTTTTACCTGAAAGCAGCTGTAAAAGTGAGTTAAAAGATAAATACATTATTTTTTTTTAGGAATTAACACTATGAGGTGTTATTTATGTACAATTTTATCACTCACCTCATATTTTTAAGAAGAAGAAAAATATGAGGTGAGTAATAAAATTGTACATAAATAATTATATTACATTAACAAACTTAGGGGGTGCAGAGGCGAATTGGGATTTCCGGATCTCTGATCTGGTCAAAAACCCTGATGGAACTGATATTTAACCTCTAGGATGAATTTCAATGGAGTCCGGTGGGTCTAACTTAGCCAAATACATTCTCCTCACCTCCAAGTCAGGGTCCCGCCAGGACCTTCTTAAGATATTTCAAGATGTTAAGATGCAAAGGAGAGAGTGGGGTGTAGAAAGAAATGGGAAGTTAACACACCTATATATTCCTAGTAAAGCTACAAACATGGCATGATGAGTCTTTCCATTCCATTGTATGTTCATATGGAGAAGGATGCAGAGTATAAAATGGACAGACAAAAAAAAAATATTAAGATGTGCTAGACAGAGTGGGTGAAGGAAGATCAATGCTGGAACTCATAAAGAAGAGGAAAAGAAATTGGATTGGTCACTGACTAAGAAGAAACTGCTTGCTGACAGATGCCCTAGAAGGAATTGACAATGAAAAGAAGGTTAGAGGTAGAAAAATACATCAGATGATAGACAATATTAAAATAAATGGTTTTTATGCAGATACAAAGAGGAGGGCTGAGTTAGGGAAAGAGTGGAGAATGCTGAGTTTGCAGTGAAAAACCTGCTCTTGGGCAGAACACTATGTATGTAACAAACTTTGAGACTGATGCTTTGCTGAGATTTACCCAGTAAAGTTCTTGTACTTGTTTAAAGGAGAATGGCAGGTCCCAGTGTCAGTCTGGATGTGATCTAGTAAAAAGAAATCAACCCTCTGCTTTGTGGGATTGAGTCCATGTCATCCTGTTTGTATTATTTTGATACCTGACACTCCAAACTTCTTGTCCACTCCTTATCCAGTAATGTTGGGTAAATACAATTGTTAAAGAAACACATTATGTTAAGATTATTTCGATAAGATCATGATTTTGTCTAAGTCACTGGCTGTGTAGAATAACAGAAAATTTGACCCACCAGTCCCAGATTAGATTTCCAACTATATCATTAGTTTTACGAGGTGAGATGTAAAAATAATTTTCAATTCATTTATATAAATTGTAAATTACCTTATAAGTTTTAAATTGAGTCAGAGAAATCTCTTTACATCTCACCTGATAAGACTCTGGGGTTTTACAGGACCAGTTTCAAAAGCAATTTCCCCTATCCTCAGGCAAAACTCCAACTTTAATTTAGTTGAGTTGTTTCTTGACTTACCTCATACTTCTTAACTCCCTCGCGATCCGGATTTCACTGACATTCTCAATGCTGTTCACATTTGTGAAATAAACCTCATAGTGTTATTTCCTACCTACATAACTTAATAAAACTCCAACTTTATTAAGTTATGTAGATAGGAAATAACACTATGAGGTTCTTTAATATTGTTTATTTTTTATTATTTCACTCACCTCATACTTCATAATTCATAGCAGACCCTGGGTTTCTTCACATAATTTGTGACATTGTCAATGCTCAGTTGTGAACGTGACGCAGCATTGACAATGTCACAAATATGTGAAGAAACCCAGGGTCTGCTATGAATTATGAAGTATGAGGTGAGTGAAATAATAAAAAATAAACAAAACTCCAACTGTTGAAATTCTTCAAAAAGTTCCTGGCGTACAAAATTTTATCTCAAAGTTCATAAAATCGGTTCCAGGTGGCGGTTTGGAAGAGATGTCAGAATGCAACAGTCAGAGTTTTGGCTGAGTATAGGTCCTATGAAAACATGGAGTTTTATGAGGTGTGATATAAAAAAGATTTCTCTGACTCAATTTATAAATTGTAAATTACCTCATAGTATTACTTCCCATTCTAATTTTTATTAGAATGATCTTGTTAAGTTGGTGTACATTTATTAGAGTCTTAAAATTTTTACCTCATAAGCATTTACTTCCCATCATAATTTTTAAAAAAATTATTACAGGCCTTGAGAATTAGTAAATGAAACTTGTACCATGCCGATATAAGTAGCAGTATGAAATTAATAAAATATTTTGAAATCAACACATCTATAAACTATAAGTTAATACAATTAAAACATTTTGGAATAATGTTAATGATGCTAACAAGAGAACTGTCAACCATTGCATGCCAAAACCTACCATGAAATTTCCCCGAGAGAAGCATTGTGATGTACCAAACACATGGCCGAAAATTATCTGCCTTTTTAATTGCAAGAACAGAAATTGAAGCCAGACTTCAGCAATGGCAATCCATTGTACGGAGCAGATGGACTCCCTGCATGAATAAGAGAGGAGTTGAGTGATGTGGGATGCTGCGCAGAAGGCAGGCTGTGAGGGTTATCCATCCTACCAATTCACGAGTTGTATTACCTCCCTATATTTAACTTTTACAGGAATTAATCACTATGAGGTTTAATTTATGGTAAAATCAATTGTTTCTTACCTCTCCTCTTACAAATCTTTTAAGTAGATCGCGATTTCGAGACCATAATGGTCTCATCTTCAGTACCATTTTGGCGACTGATGTTATGTCGATTGGAAGAAACTCTTCTTCTTCTTCCCTCTGTTGGTGAACCAATGAACCTCTGGATCAGGTCAGAATTTGCGAGAATTTCAAAGTTCATAAGTTTTCCTTTGTTTTTCTGAATGTGGATCTTTTCCCAAACCGTGAGTTCCTTTTGTTTGTCTATTTGTTTAATTAGACTGGCTTTTGATTCAATTGAAGAAGAAAACAAATCAGGAATTTATCAGATCAAATGCAGGGATTGTGACAAAATTTATATTGTAAAAACAAAAAGAAATTTGAAAGCAAGTGTGAAAGAACATCTTAGAAATGTCAAAAATGGAGAAGTGGAAAAGTCAGCAATAGCTGCTCATGCTTGGTCCAAAAAACATTCAATTGAATCAAAAGCCAGTCTAATTAAACAAATAGACAAGCAAAAGGAACTCACGGTTTGGGAAAAGATCCACATTCAGAAAAACAAAGGAAAACTTATGAACTTCAAAATTCCTGCATCTGATCCAGTGGTTCATCGGTCCACCAACAGAGGGAAGAAGAAGAGTTTCTTCCGATCGACATAACATCAGTCATAAGAATTAAATGAATCGCGATTTCTTCTTACCTCATACTTCTATGTTTTTATAAACACAGCACTGCAGTATCAGCGACCATTGTCACCATCTTCACCTTTTTTCACGACTCATTTCAAGAAAACTAATGAATGTACCAGTTGTATATTAATCAGCGCAAGCACAATACCATAGCAGGATAATGCTTTTTCAACTTATTTTAATTATTTTAATCTTATGTGCATTTTTTATCACGACTCGTGAAAACAGCAGAAGATGTTGACAATGGTCGCTGATACTGCAGTGCTATGTTTAAAGAAACAGAAGTATGAGGTAAGAAGAAATCATGATTCATTCAATTCTTATGAATTGAACCTCATAATGTTAAAAATTCCCAAATTTATTATATAAAAATAACATCAGTTGCCAAAATATACTGAAGATGAGACGGTTATGGTCTCAAAATCATGATCTACTTAGAAGATTTGTATGAGGAGAGGTAAGAAACATTTGATTTGACCTCCCTATAGTTTAAATGAGAGTATTGGCACCGGATTTAATGCCTTGCATATAATTTTCTTTGACATGACCTTTGTACATCACAATGCTTCTCTGGAAGAAATTTCATGGTAGATTTTAGTATGCAATTGTTGACAGTTGCCTTGTAAGAAGTAATGGGATGTTTTCATGCCATGTAAAAAAGAATTGGGATGCCATCCCACCTCATCTAAAGCACTGTTTAATACTACTTATCATTATTACAGATTTAATAGTTGTAACGGATGGAGTGGTAGCAAGTCCTGATGTCAATGTATTAGATTCTGTGTTGGCACAATTACGGAGTGGAACAGTTTCTTGTTCCTTCCTTCATGTAGGCTCTCCATTTCATCCTCACTGCTGTGCTGGTCTTGTGCCTTATGTGGATCTCTTGCAGTTTGTAGCTGATGCTACTTGTGGAGCATATCTGAACATCATTCCTGAAATAGTAAGTAATTACACTAATTTATGTCCTGAATTTAAGGAAATACTGCAATTACTTATTTTAGGAATTCTCACTATGAGGTATATTCATTAAGGTAGAATATATTTATCACTCACCTCATATTGTTCTTCTTATTTGATTATAAACTAGTTTCGGAACATAGTTTCTGTTCCATCCTCAGTATCATCACGACCGTTGTTCTGTCGTCTTGAAGAGTTGTCCTTCTCTCCTTCCATTGGCTGCAGCTGGCTGCTGGCTTCACATCCACATGTGTTAATCACAGTAGAAAATCATCCAGCCAGAGTAGGGGTGACATGTGGTCAGCATGTTGGGTCCCCAGCCATTATAGCTGGTTTCTCAACTTGGAGTTGCTACTTATTGTAGCTACCCAAATTCCTCATGATGCTGGGTGGGTACCGGTCCCGTACTGGCTGAAATTCCATGAGAAAATTTCTTCCCCCAAGGGGGACTTGAACCAGTGCAAGTCCCATAGCTCTGCACCAAGGCTTCTTGCCTTAACCACTTGGCTATGGTGGCAGGACATTTTTAACCTAAACTTAACCTAAATTCCAGACCATGGGCGACCAGAGGAATAATTTCTTTTAAGGAAATTTTCTATAATCTGACTGGAAATCGAACCCAGGACCTCATGAACTATAGTCAGAAGCTCTGACCACATGGCCATGAGACTGATCATGTTATATTCATTGTTTTGTGCATACTGCAATTTTCCATGATATTTTAAATAAAATTTTTAATTAAAACTTTTATCAATTTGCGAGATCTTGACAGTAAATTTCTGATTACTGTTACTTATTCTTGATTTAATAGATATGAAAGAAAGTAAATATAGCATGTAATAACAGTTTTTTTCCTTTGTTTATGCTTATATGCTTAATTGTTTAATTTGGCATTCTTCATACCTATAATACATAAGGAAATTAGATATCATTATATATCTCAGAATAAAAAAAATCCACTTTATCTCTCTATTTATGCTGAAGTAGTCATTTTTCTTGCTCTACAACCTCCAAAAATACTGAGAAAATTTGGAAGTTATTATATTTGTACAATATGTTTTATTTGTTTAGTGTATATCAATATATTTAAATGTTTTCTTTCAGAATGTGTGTTCTAAAAATTCAATGAATATATATCATGAGAAGATTTTAATGTGGAAATTCCAGAAGATAAATCATGGACATCTGTCACTGATATCACATTTCTTCCCTTCATCATCAGTCCAGCGACATCCATCTCCATTACATGGTGATGAATGGCATGTTAGGTTGGTTTTTCCTTAATTTTCTTTTTCTCTTTTAATAGTAGCACTGACATTAATTTCATGCATCTTTCGTACTGGCTAAGCGGTAGCATGCCTGAGAATGAGGAACTACTCTATCATTAATTTTTAATAGCTCATCTGTGTATAATAATTTACGTAATTTGATTACAAGAATCAAATAACATTTTTCCATCCTTTGTGCCCCATTACTTAAACACACAGTTTTTCTCTTTACCGTTGATTATAATAGTTTAGTTGTGTACATTAATTTTCTTATTCTTCTATTTAATTAAATAAAAATTAAACTTATAGTTTTATATGATTTTCATATTTATTACAATATAAATTTGTAACAGCTGTTTCGGTACTTTGTACCTTCTTCAGACATGATTACAAATGAATGAATTATATAAATGAATCATATAAAACTTTGTCTTATTTTTATTTAATTAAATAAATATGGATTTTCAACAAGTAAAGCCAAATCAATTGATTACTTATCTTTCAATCTCAGTAATAGCTTTCCATCCATCCATCCACAGCAATTCTGCCCAAAGGCAGGTCCTTTACTGCGATCATAGCATTTTCATGCTATGCTTGCAGCTTTACTAGGGAATTGTAGGTGTGGTAGCTTCCTGTTGCTTTCCACATCAGTGAAGGATGATGATAATGATAAGGATGATGATGATGATGGCCATATGATTTCAGGGACTGTTTGGGCCTTAACTTTTTCCTGACATTTGTCTTACAGGTGAGGAAAAACATTGATAAAAACCTCACCCAGAAAAACTGCCTCGACCAGGGATCGAACCCGGTCCTACTGCGTGACAAGGCAGCACGCTACCTCGAGACCACAGAGCGGTGGATGTAATAGCTTTATCTTAATATTAATTTAATGAATAATGCTATGGCTCTGTGGAGTCCCATGATGTCTTCTTAATGTGGAACATATTCATTATATTTGTGAATGTTGGTTCATTGCATTTGATGTGGGATCAAGAGAGTAAGGTAATAGGAGAATTTGTGCTTGGATGGGAAGGAAGCCTGAATTAGCTGAGGGTCTCGAGCATCAGCACATAAAGCTCAAAGTTTAGGGTTCAATTTCCTGGTTCAGGCAACATTTTTCTCTTTACCATTCGTTACAGTAGTTTAGTTATATACTTTACTTATTTTTCAATCATAGCAATAGCTTTAACTCCTTAAGGGGAGAAGGTACCTTATAAATGGACAAAATTTGAATTTTTGTTTTTTTTTAATGTTAATATTATTTGTTTTTAAACATCTTAATGATGGACAAATTATATTTGAAATGAAAAATATACATCTAGAAGCCGCCATTTGCAAAAATCGTAGCAATGGCTCGTAGCATTTGGGGTTAGGGAGTTAACTATATAGAAGAGAAAAATACGCGTTTAGGAGGCCTAGGTAGCTCAAAGGTCCTGGGTTCAAACACCAATTTAGGCATATATTTTTCTTTGAAATATTTTTTTTTTTTTGCTCATTTTCATACTTTGAAAGTGTGTTCTATATGAATATAAATTGTTTTTGCACCACAAACTTATTTAAAAGTACTAAGTGTGGGTTTAAAGGACACGCTGCAGGGTAGGACTGTGAGTGTAAAACTTTAAACTCAATTTCCAGCTACTTTTGTTTTTGCGAGCCTTATGTTCCTTTTCTCTGAAACTATTCATCTCAGAGAAATGAAATTTTCACAGGCTATTTGTCTGATACTTTGGCATAAACTGGAAATTTTTCAACATTTTAATGTTGTTATTAAGGGCACCAAAAATTATTTTCCTTTTCAAAGTGCACCAAAAAATAGCATTTTTTTTTTTAAATTCTTACTGTTTCATTTTTAATGCTGTTCTGGAAAAAATGTCATTTTATTACCAAATAGTGTATGTATATGTGAGAAAAAAAAAATGTTCTACTGTTAACAGTTCTTCTGAAAAGGAACATTAAGATTAGAACATTTAACATGGCTGAGATACAGGGTACCTTCTCCCCTTAATATTAATTTAACAAAATAAACACTTACTAATTGTACAAAAAATACTCCTGATTTTTTGTATAGTGTCATAGAACGTAACAAAACACAAATTCTTATTAAACTGTACAGAGAATACTTACTTACTTACTTACTTACTTACTCACTCATTGGCACTATCGAATCCATAGGTTCATGGTCACGCGGACATAAGCTCTCCATACATTACAGAGAATACTGTGATATATTTTATTAAGCAACACCACATAAAACAAACTGTTATACACATAGGAAACTGTCTTTTAGCTGAGCATATTTTATCCCAGTATGATATAATCTTAATTTGTTGTATAAAATAGATTTAGATGAACATACACATCATTTTATTTGAAAAGAAAAATATACGCGTACACTGGGGTTTGAACCCAGGACCTTTGACTCTCTATGTCAATGCTCTTCCATCTGAGCTACCTAGGCCTCCAATCTAAATGCATATTTTCCTCTTATACATAGTTAATTCCTTAACCCCAAATGCTACGATCCATAGCTACGATTTTTGCAAATGGCGGCTTCTTTATTAAGAAGACTTTTTATTGGGAAATTAAACATTACTTATAAAGCCAGTAGTGCTTCTTTCAATGTTAATATTATTTGTTTTTGAACGTCTTATTGATGGACAAATTATATTTGAAAAGAAAAATATACGCCTAGACTGGGGTTTGTACCCAGGACCTTTGACTCTCTATGTCAATGCTCTTCCATCTGAGCTACCTAGGCCTCCAATCTAAATGTGTATTTTTCTCTTATACATAGTTAATGGAAGAGCATTGATATAGAGAGTCAAAGGTCCTGGGTTGAAACCCCAGTCTAGGCATATTTTTTTTTCAAATATATATATTTTTCTCTTTAAATTTAATTTGTCATTGAGTGAGATGTGATAAATCTAATATTAAATATCGAATATTAGCTTTACTTGCTAGAAATGTAATGTGTTGATTTCCATTTTAAAAGTGCTCTTATTTATGAGGCCGCTAGATGGCATTAGTGAAAAAAAAAAAGTTCACTGCTACCTGGCACAAGGGGATCATATTAGTATAAGAGAAAAATCGATGTTTAAATCTTGATGTCTAAGAGCTTAAATCGTTAAAGCACTGGTGTACAGAGTCAGAGATATTGAGTTCAAATCCCGATTAGGCATATGTTTTTCTATTTGAAGAGAACAATTTTCGCCTAGACCGAGATTCGAACCCGGGACCTTTGGCTTGCCGGGCCAAATGCTCTACCAACTGAGCTCCGAGGTGGGTTGCGATCTAGATGCCAATTTTTCTCTTATATACGTTGTAATTCCCTCTCGCCAAATGCTTTTGAAACCATTGCTTCTATCTTTGCAAATGGCGGCTTCTTAGTTAAGAAGACATTTAGACATTTATTGGGAATTTAACATTACTTTATAAAGCTAGTAAGGCTTCTAATGATGTTTTTATTATTGATTTAACATTTCTCACTGAAAGATAAATTATATTTGAAGAGAAAAATTTATCTTTCAGTGAGAAATGTTAAATCAATAATAAAAACATAATATATTTTTCTCTTCAAAATTTGTCTTTGAGTGAGAAGTGATAAATTTAATATTAAATATCAAACCTCTTAATGTTACTTCCTATTGTATTTCAAAATACAGTAATTATATTTTTCTGCAATTTATATTTACATATAGACTGAGTAAATATACGAGCAGAAGTGTGAATAATTTATAAATTTTGTTTCAGCAATGCATGTTTTTATGGGAGTCATGAACCACATCTATTAAGGAAAAAACAGGAAGAAGACAATTTGTCTACAACATTGCACAGTATTTTATGTTGTCGTTTACGAGAAGGTTACACCATCAAGGTAAATTAATGACAATATTTATTTTTTTAATCTAATATTTTTTACTATTCTACAACTATGGTCTTTTTTTGGGATATAGAGATCTCTTACAATTAGAAAATATTAAAATTTGTTACCAGTTATGATATACTTATTTTTAAGAAGATTAAATATTCTTTGGAAACAAACATGGAAAAGAAATTGGGTGATAAAAATACTTAGATTTGCTCTAATTTAAAAATAAAAAAAGAGTTCATTTTCTGATTAATTTTAGACATTTAAATTTAACAAATTATTTATCTTTAACATTTATTGTTGCTTTATACATACAGCAAACTCGCGATTATCCGTGTTCATTGGGACCAAGATATGCACGGAAAATAAAAAAAAAACATGGATAATCCAATTAAGTTATTTGGCGCCATGGAAGTTGATCAGAAATGTATTTACCCACTTTAACACTACTTAAATGCAACAAATATTGATAAAATGTTATATTAAATGTATTTTGGTGCGAGTTGTAATTATCATTATTTTTTTTACTCGTAAATGTGAAAAAAAAGTGGGATTATTTCCTCTCTGGTTACAACAGTTATTCAAATTGGCCATCGTAACCAGCGACAATTTCACTAGTAACCACCGATATCCACGCTTATAACCAGCAATTCCCACACTAGTAGTGATATCGCTGACTAATAACCACCAATGACCACACTACTAACCACCGATGATTACACTACTAACCAGCGATAAACCCACTTACACAGCATATCTGTGGTTTCAATCTGTAACAACAAACTTTCAGTGACTCATGCAAAGGAATTTTCTGAAATTGTATTGTATTTTCAGAATGTTGGTTGGTACCGTTAAATGCGTCAGGGGAGGGGGTTGTGAGTGAATGTTACTCTATTGTGCTAGTTTTTAAGAGCGCAGTTCACAGTAACATGTTTAAAAATAAAGATTTTTTCATAACAATACAAAATACAGTATTTAAAAAAAAACAGTAAAAAAAGTCATGCCTAGATAATACGCGCATGAATAATTGTGAGTTTGCTGTAAATGTTGTGTATTTCCATATTTGATTATTTGTTTTTACAGAATATAAATATTCGCGACAACTCTGTTGAAGTTAACCTTGTTCTACCATGGAAGAATCACATTTATATAGATTACACTGTCTCTTGTCAGTGGCCACCATTACCTTCCTCAGAATCAATAGGTCCTGGCTCCAGTCCAGTATCAGTATCTGGAGTTTCGGGTCCTGGTTTGGGACCTTGGGTATACACAGGTTCCGGTATCGTTCACTACTCAATTTCAATAGAAGGTGTGTATTGATTTCTGTTAGTTAATTAAGAAATATAAAATAATAAAAAAATTGACGATTTTATTATTAATTTAACACTTCTCATAGAAGGATAAATTATATTTGAAGAGAAAAATTTTCGCCTAGACGAAAATTTTTCTCTTCAAATATAATAAAAAAATATTTAGATTGAATATCGAACAAATTAAAAGTGAAGATTTCCTATTATCAACTGCAATGTAAGCACATCAGGTTCAAATCCTGATTCAGGCGTGTATTTTTCTCTTCAAGTAAAATTTGTCATTCAGTGAGAAGTGATAAAATTAATATTTAACACTTTGAGTCAGGTGGTGGTACTAGTACCACGGCATTCAAATGACACTGAAGCTGAAGAAAATTAAATCCCTTTGCATGCCTGTGATGGTGGATTTACAGGGGTGCTTTTCTGGTTTAGAAAACACCCTTGTAAATCTGCCGGCACAATGCATGCTGAGGGAGTTAATTTTCTCCGGCTTCAGTGTCATTTAAATGCCGTGGTATTAGTACCACTGCAGGACTGAAAGTGTTAAGATCAAAAATAAGCTTCACTGGCTATAAATGTGGTTTAATTCCCACTAAAAGTCTTCTTGTTAAAGACGCCATTAGAGGCATAGAGAAATGAAAAGTTCATACCTCGGTATGCAAAAATTCATATAATAAAAGAGAGAAATAATATGCATTTGAATCAGAATGTCTAGTGGATAGAGAACTGATTTACAGAACCAGGTACATTGGGTTCAAATCCTCATTGACACATATATTTTTCTCTTAAAAAAAAGAGTAAAATGTTAATCTAAAAAAAATAAAGAAAAGTTATAAGTATTTATTCTATGAAATGGTGATTGTGTTTACATTATTAAATTAATATTGAGAAGCTAAAGATATTACTACGATAGAAAATAAGTAAATTAATGCACACAATTAAATTATTGTAAATCAATGGTAAAGAGAAACATTTTTGCCTGAACCGGAAATCGAACCCCGAACCTTTAGCTTTCCGTGCTAATGCTCTGTCCACTGAGCTAATTCTGGCTTCATTCCCATCCAAGCAGAAATCCTTCCTTTACCTTACTCTACTGGTCCCACATTCAATTGCAATGAATCATCATTCACAAATACACAATGAATGGCTTCTACCTGAAGAAGACATGAAGGGACTCCACATCATTGTGTATTTGTGAATGATGATTCATTGCAATTGAATGTGGGACCAGTAGAGTAAGGTAAAGGAAGGATTTCTGCTTGGATGGGAATGAAGCCTGAATTAGCTCAGTGGACAGAGCATTAGCATGGAAAGCTAAAAGGTTCGGGGTTCGATTCCCGGTTCAGGCAAAAATTTTTCTCTTTACCATTGATTTACGATAATTTAATTGTGTTTACATGTATAAAACTGTGATGATCACAAGATTTTACACTTTTCTTCTTGGGATGTTATGCATTATAAACTTTTTTACAAACGTAATGTTGAAATCAATGTATTCAGGCTTGCTGTTTGCAAGCAATATTTAGTACTACTAAAGAAAAAAATTCTGCATAATCTGGGATTTGAATTCATGTTTTCCAGGTTTATGCACTGGTGCACCAAACCATTGTGCTACTTAAGCAATCCAGGAACAGAGACAAATCTTTCTCTCATGAAATTCCCATGTAACCCTATTAGTGAATTTCTATTCACATTACAACAGAGTCGTTTCAAAAAAGAAGACATTACAATGGGAATTTATATAAATCCTTTAGGCAAAATTTTTTCTTTAGTTGTATTAATTATTGCATGCAAACAGCAAGCCTGAAATCATTAATTTCAATATTATGTTCATAATTAGCTGATGTGACACTGGATAAATCCCCATTATAATGTCTTCTTAGTTGAAGCAACCCTATTGTAATGTGATTAGAAACTAATTAAAAGGGTTACATGGTAATATTAAGTAGAGAAAGATTTGTATGTCTTCCTGAATTGCCTAAATAGCACAATGATTTAGTGCACTAGCATGTAAAGCTGTAGATCTTGGGTTCAAATTCCAGTTTAGGATGAAAATTTTCGCTTTAGTTGCATAAACATTTTTGTAAATAACTCTATTGATCCAAAAATAAGCTGCACCTTTTTAAATAATTCCACTGCAAAAAGTTAGTTTGCAACTTATATTTCCTACCTTGTCTTTAAAAATATTTAATTGTGATGCATTGAAATCTGGTAGTGAAGTCAGTAATTACATCGCTAATGACAGTGAAAGAGGCTATGAAAATATGTTAGGTGCCAGTACACTTTACCATATGTTAGAGAAGAAATGTGTACTTAGATACAGAATAAATACTAGTATATCCTGCCGTAGCGTAGTGGTTAAGGCACTGCGCTATAAGCCAGAAGGTCGAGGGTTCAAGTCCCGTTGGGGTCAGGATTTTTATACTGACCCAAACCTTCTGGCAGCAATATGGCCCTGGGTTCGACTCAGTCTCTAATGAAAATGAGTACCAGATGCTTGTTCTGGGGGTAAAGGCGGCCGTCATGTAGGGGTGACAACCCAGCTGACATAAAGTGCCAATTGTCTAGAAAAAGTGGGAGCCTTAACCTCCTACTACCCCAAGGGCCTCCTGAGGCCTGTTGTGGGATCACTTTACTTTATATTGTAGTTTTACTTCTGCCGATATATCTGATTTCTTTATTTCTTCTTCAAATTCTTAGAGTGGAGCTTATTTTTGGGTCAGTATGGTAAATATCTATGTCATTTAAAATTATACTGAAGCAATTTTATGATTTTTTTAGCGCCATATGAATTTCTCCATGACATCACATGCCTACTGAAGAAACCATTTAAATCCCAGTATCGACAATCTGTAGTATCAAGATTCTGGACAACCTTAAAAAATTTAGCCAGATCAGATCAACTGTTGGTACATCTCAATTCATTCCCAAGTAATCCTGCCACATATACTATTCCTGAGAGCATACGCAGTGGAATGCCAGTGTTTTATCTACCAGCGAATTCCTCTTCTGCTCTGTCTGCTAGGTAATTATACACTTATATTGAACTTTTATAGGAAATAATCACTATGAGGTTTAATTTAAGATTAAATTAAAATACTTCATACCTCACCTCATATCCAGTCTTCTAATTATACTGCAGTTTAGAAGCCTTGGCAGCTTCATCTTCAGTAATATGTCAACTGACGATCAGAAGATCAACTTCTTCTTCCCTCTGTTGGTGGACCAATAAACCTTCAAATCCAGTTAGAATTTGCAAGAATTTCGTAGTTCATAAGTTTTTATTAATAGTGAGTGGAGAACTTATTTTTAACGACTCACCTCATATAATTTCAAATTTCTTTGATACCGGCAGTTTCAGACAATATCTTGTCCCTCTTCAGTCATGGCTTCCACTCCATGACTGAAGAGGGACAAGTCATGGAGTGGAAGCCATGACTGAAGAGGGACAAGATATTGTCTGAAACTGCCGGTATCAAAGAAATTTGAAATTATATGAGCTGAGTCGTTAAAAATAAGTTCTCCACTCACTATTAATGATATAACCTCATAATGTTTACTTCCCAATATTAATTTAAATATCATAAGTTTTTGTTTCTTGTTTTTTTGAATGTGGATTTTTTACCAAACCAGGAGTTCTTTTTGTTTTCTATTTGTTTAATTACACTGGCTTTTGATTCAATTAGATGATTTTCAGACCTAGCATGAGCAGCTACTGCTGACTTTTCCACTTCACTATATTTGACATTTCAAAAATGTTCTTTCACCCTTGTTTCCAAATTTCTTTTTGTTTTTCCTATGTAAATCAGGAATTTATCAGTTCAAATGCAGGGATTGTGACAAAATTTATGTTTTTTAAACAAGTTTGTGATACGCTGACGACGGGGCAACAGCCTTGAAATATATGTCCAAAAAATCTATCATATGAGGTAAGAATATTTAAAAAATACAAACTCAATTATCAAATTAAACCTCATAATATTACTTCCTAATGATTTAAAAAAAAAGAATTAGGATCTATTTTAGATAAAAGTGAGAATTCAACTACAGAAATTGAAAGATGGAAGAAGAATCATTGGTATGTTGAACTCAGTGCTTTGGAATAGAAATAAAATATACAGAATGAAGAAAACTGTGTAAGAAGTTCTGTTATAAAGCATTTTATTATATGGGTCCAAAACCTGGACAGTAAGTAGAAAACAAGCTAACAAGCTGTTAACAGTAGAAATGGATTTTTGGAGGCGATCGACAAGAATTTCAAGAAGGGATAAGGCCAGAAACAGCACAATAAGGGAAATTATGCAAGTTGAAAAAAAACATTAGGAAAAATAGAAAAAAAAAATGGAAATGGTATGGACACTTCATAAGAATGGAAGAAGAGAGAATACCAATGAAGATTAAGTTTTAATTAATTCTGAGTTGTGATCATGGTGTCTCATTGAGAATGTTACAAAAACAGTGACGAAACCCTGGGTCTGCATGGAAGTCAAGAAATATGAGGTGAGTCAAAAAACAACTTAGAATTAACCAAAGAAGATCCTTAATTGAATAATAATAATATAATAATAATAATAATAATAATACTTTATTTATTCTGGCAGAGTTAAGGCCATAAGGCCCTCTCTTCCACTCAACCAGCACAAATACAAATAAATATTCGACAAATATAGATATACACTGTACTAATTATAAACAGTTAAAGATACAATAAATGTAGCAATGTAAATGTCATGTACAAACAACATTTCATAGGGTAATAACAATAATGATACGATAATAATAAGCTAATGGAAGAAGTGGTAGAGGCAGGCCTAGAGAATGATGGGATGATGGAGTGAAGAGAAGTATGGAAGCTAGAGATTTGAGGGAAGAAGATGCTTCAGACAGGAACCTCTGGTGACAAATCACTTTGGGTTGAAGGAGAAACACTGTATTGTGGAATATCTTTTCCACATTTTTTAGAGAAAAATGGACAGTGCGCCACACATGCAAGTCGAAATTCAATTAACTTTCATGGAAAGTATATGTAATCAAAGAATAATAATAATAAAAATAATTATATATAGGCATATATATATATATATAATATATATATATATATATATATACATATACAGGGTGATTACAAATGATTGGAGCGATTTCATGATTTTATGGTAGCTGTAGTATTCGACATATTTTCACGAACTTTTACAGATACATAGAGCAAACTTCCCAGGTTTTTTTTGAGATGTTACAGGTGCTCCATATGCTCCCCCTTGGTGATTCTGCAGATATCAAGTCTGTAATCAAGTTCGTCCCATACTCGACGTAACATGTCCCTATTAATTTGTTCAAAGGCATTGATTATGCGAGCTCGCAGTTCTGGTAAGTCTACTGGTAAAGGAGGCACAAACACTGAATCTTTCACATACCCCAAACAAAAAAAATCGCACGGCGTCAAATCGGGGGAGCGTGGAGGCCATGACAACAATTTCTGATCATTCTCTCCACTGCGACCGATCCATCGGTTTGGCAATCTCATGTTTAAAAATTCACGAACATCGTGATGGAAGTGTGGTGGAGCAACATCCTGCTGGTAGATGAAGGTCTCACTGTCGGTCGTCAGCTGCGGCATGAGTCAATTTTCCAGCATGTCCAGGTACACGTGTCCTGTAACGTTCTGCTCGCAGAAGAAAAAAGGGCCATAAACTTTGAACTGAGAAACCGCACAGAAACACACTAACTTTTGGGGAGTCGCGAATGTGCTGCACAATAACGCGGGGGATTTTCTGTGCCCCAGATTCGCACATTGTGTTTGTTCACTTTGCCATTCACAAAGAATGTTGCTTCGTCACTGAAGACAAGTTTCTCACAAAAACCATCCTCATCCATAAACTGCTGCATTTGTGTACAAAATTCAAACCGACTCACTTTGTCAATGGGCGTAAGGGCGTTGTAGAAATTGCAAGTGGTAAGGTTTATGCTTCAATCTTTTCCGCAAGATCTTCCAAACGGTCGGTTGTGTGGAATGTTCAGCTCTCTGCTCGCTTTTCGTGTTGATTTCTGTGGGCTACGTGTGAAACTCATCCGCACACTCTCAATCTTTTCTTCACTCACTGAAGGACGACCCGTTGATTTCCTTTTACAGAGGCATCCTGTAGCTTTAAATTGCGCATACCATCGCCGAATGGAGTTGGCACTCGTTGCATCTTTCTCGAAACTTCGTTCTGAAGTGTCGTTGCACAGTTATCACAGATTGAGTTGAATGAAATTCAAGCACAGCATATGCTTTCTCCTCGCCTGTCGCCATCTTTGATAACTGCTGCGCTCTCTCGGTTTAAAGCTGAAACACGGCTGCGAGAGAAAACAAAAAAAAACCTTATGAGTTTTTATACATAACTTTAAAGTTCTGTGAAGATATGTCAAATAAGATCGCTACAATAAAATCATGAAATCGCTCCAATCATTTGTAATCACCGTGTATATACTAGCAACTATGTTTGCTGCCTGTATTGAAATTTTAGTAAAATCAAAATGTCTTAACCCATTGGAGACACGTTTAAAGTGCCTAGCATGTTCACTGGGAACCCATTTAAATCTCCGCGCCGATACTCCGGCTGCGCTGGACTTTAAATACACATACTCTGTTCTATCACTTATGATTTCAGATATTTTGTTTACCCCTGAATTTCTTTTAGTATCTTGTACTTTTACGAATAGCAAAGGAATGTGGCCTACCTGCTACCCTCTTTTGTGCATTGTAAACCGTTATGTTTTGTTATTTTCAAGGCTGTGAAAGTTGACAAACAATTCAGAAACCATCTTTTTGTAAAAGTTCTCGGACATTGCCTTGAAAGTAAACACAAATCATATGTTCAAACAAGACGACGAAAAAAATAACAAACGCAATATAATACTGTACATAATAAAAATAAATGTATGAAATAAAATAAGCATAGACCTATACATTATAAAATCAGGAAAAGTTCTTCGTATATTCTTTAATTATCATAGTTATATATCGACCTGTAAATTATAAAATACTATAGATAAAAACTGGACGAAACTCACCTAATATTTCTACCATCAGTAGCATGCACGGTTACGTTGTCACTGTATATTATTTCATCGTCCGAATCTTCGTTCCATAATAATTCACTACAATCACTGTCACATAATATTTCATCCACTACTTCACTTAGTTTCTCAAAAGCAATACGTTCTCTCCTATTTACGCACATATTGCAAGAAAAAAAATTAATTTTAAAACTATGAATTTTAACAAATAAGCACTGAATTTATATTCACTTATATTTTACCGTAATAAATGCCTACAACTATAGTCTACTATTCTATAAATAATAACTAAAATAAACTATACAATACGCTAGGCCTATACATATTTACTTTACATAAACAAACAACACATTTTACTGATGGTGAACCGAAAATGTAAACCACTAAAGAAACCTAACGTCTTACAGTGCGGGTTATAACACAACAACGAGTCTACCTCGTTGTGGGGCTGTTTGGACTTTCTACCTGCTCACGAGGGAGACTCGTTAAAAGTCTCCAATGGGTTAAGAGAACTCTGGCCACAGAAGCAGTTTAAAGGACATGCCATTCAGATCAGCACTGAGGCAAGCGTAGGTCCGTGGAGAGTAGTGTGGTCTGCATTGAAGAGTTTAGAACCGCAAACATTTCAGAGAAGGTGTCAAGGACCGATATGAGCCTCAGTGTATTTATGACCAATGTATCATTGACCATTAAACTCCATCTGGGAAATGGTGATCAAAGGCAGCATTTAAGCATGTAAACAATTCCTCCCATGCAGTAGGTCTTTTCCTTGTAGGCATTATTGAGATGTAATCTTAAAGAAAGGCTAAAGAAATATGGGGGACCTCCATAATATTCTGCAAAATATCTTTTTATTTATTTTTTGAAGGGACACATTCTCCATGAGCAGTTGAAATATGTTCTGAAGGACCTCATGGTACATAACAATGTTTCTAAAGATGACAGGAAAATCTGGGGTTAATAGATTATTACAGGGAAAAAACAAATAAAAAAATTAATGTATTTCTAAAATACAAATCACTTACTCAGCGTTGTAGAGAATTTCATGAATTTTTTCCTGGAAGTTGATCCACCCAATGAGACTACATTTTTTCAATAATGAATAAATTCAAATAGTTATTTAACTTTTACAGGAATTAATCACTATGAGGTTTAATTTATGATAAAATTAAATGTTTCTTGCCTCTCTTCATATAAATCTTCTAAGTAGATCGTGATTTCGAAACTATAACGGTCTCATCAGTTGCCAAAAAAGTACTGAATGTGAGACCATTATGGTCTCGAAATCGCGCTCTACTTATAAGATTTATATGAGGAGAGGTAAGAAACATTTGATTTTACCATAAATTCAAGTAGACTTCGTTCCTCAAAGCAAATGGAATCATTTTTTAAATAATCATGTTATCTTTAAATTGAAACATTATTTATCACCTCACCTCATACTCTATCTTATATTTAGACCAGTTTTGAAATAATTTTCATTCTATCTTCAGTATTTTCATAACCATTCTTCTGTCATAGCAATGCACTGCTTCTTTTTCCAGCTATTCGTAGACTGATGAACCTCCAAATCAAATAACATTCCCGGGAATTTCAAAATTAATTAATTTCTCCTTCTTGTCTTTTTTAAATATATATTTTTTTCCCACTATTAATATACCCATCAATAGGAACCTCAAACTCGATGCTATTCATTTTGCAGATGATTTAACTTTTCTGGCACTTTCCAAAAATGATTTGCAACGATCAATTTATCCATCCATCCATAGTAATTCTGCCCCGAAGGCAGGTCCTTCACTGCAATCATAGCATTTTCATGCTATGCTTGCAGCTTTACTAGGGAATTGTGTAGGTGTGGTAGCTTCCCGTTGCTTTCCACACCGGTGAAAGATGATGGTGATAATGATGATAATGATGATGGCCATATGATTTCGGGGACCGTTTGGGCCTTAAAGTTTTCCTGACATTTGTCTTACAGGTGAGGAAAAACCCCGATAAAAACCTCACCCAGAAAAACTGCCCCGACCGGGGATCGAACCCGGGCCCGCTGCATGACAAGGCAGCACGCTACCTCGAGACTACAGCGGTGGACGATCAATTTATAATTTACAAAAAATAGCTGCCAAATTTAATATGGAAATTAACAAAACTAAAATTATGGCATTTCATGGGAAGGACCCCATACAAAGTAAAATCTGTCTCCAGAATACAATTTTAGAGAGATCTAATCAATTTAAATATCATGAATATTATCTCTCTATCTGGGATGAAAAGGATATCCCTGAAAAAATTACTAGTTATAATAAAAGTTTGGGAATTATTAATCAAGTTATGAAACCATCCCTTGTACAAAAAAACACCAGATTACGTTTATATAACACTTTGGCTAGACCAGTGTTGACCTATGGTAGTGAAGCATGGACACTAAAAAGACAACATGAAAGCAGGATAACGGCTTGTGAAATGAGATTCATGCGCAGAACAGCGGGTTACACCAGATGGGATCAGAAAAGGAACACCGATATCTTAAAAGAATTGAAGACTATGCCAATTTTGGAATATATTAAACAGTACCAACTAAATTGGAAACACCATCTTGAAAGAATGAGTTCAAATCGGATCCACAAAGCTGTTTATAATTATATACCAAGAGGACGAAGATCACTGGGCCGTCCTATGAAACGCTGGAGGGAAAATTTTCTATAGGATCGTAACAGGCCTTGGCCTAATACTTGAAAGGGAGATGAAGAAGGAGACCATTGTTAAATTTTATCTTAAATCAATTTGAGTAATTTAAAAAAATTTGAAGTTATAGGCTGTATGTTAACATTGTTGGATCAGGCTATTGTACTTATAGTTTTGCAGTTTTTATTGGTTTGAATATTAATAGAACTAGTAACATGAATTTTTATATATAGAAATAAATTTGTTAATTAATTAAATATTTGATTGTTTTAGTGATATGACATGTCCGCAATTTGCTCAATTCTGGAAGCCCATCTGTCTCCTGGAGCCTTCAGTCTGGAAGAAATGGCTGCATACACATCGAGTGGGGCTAGTTCTGCAGCACGATCGCCCTCTGCCCCGTCATCTACACTTAGCTAATTCTAGTGGCCGTTTTCAGGTGATACAGTGTCGACAGGCAGCTGCAGCTCTTTATTCACTTTTAAAAGACTGGAGTTCATTTGTACTAATTGAAAATCATTCATATGTAAAACTTATTCATGGGTAAGTACATGTAGTACCTACTATCCCTACTTTAATCATTTGCCACTTAGCCACTGCACATGTATTAAATTTGCATCTAGATCGTAACTCGCCTTGGTAGCTCAGTTGGTAGAGCATTTGGCCCGGCAAGCCAAAGGTCCCGGGTTCGAGTCTCGGTCTAGGCGAAAAAAAAAATGTTTCTCTTCAAATATAATTAAATTTTCAATTCATTTTTTCACAAAGCCTCACAACCACGGCCTACAGCCCGAAAATCTTCTTCAAGATCATCATTTTTTCAATGTTTATATTCAAAGGAAACCTTTAAAATATTCTAATATTTCCAATTATTAAGGGAAGTGCAAGGTCTCTCTATGATTTGTACAATTCCAGATCATTAACTGAGACAAAAATGACTTACTTAAGTAAAATTTTATCAAAATTACAGTGGGAGGAAACACTATGAGGTATTTACATTAATGAATGAGTTGCAGAAAATGTTTTAACATCTCACCTCACAAAGTTGCGTGTCTTTGCAATACCGGTTTCAAAAGTGTAGTATTACTTCAATCTTCAGTCAAATTCCAACTGTCGAAATTTTGTCGTTAACATCATCTTCTGAACTGCCATCTGGTGTAGATTTTATGAACTTGGAGATTAAATTATTCTTGTCAGGTATATCAAAATTTATTGTTTTATATTTATTCTTCTGAATGTATATCTTCTCCCAAATTGTAAATTCTAAAGGTTTCTCCAAATGTTTATTTTTTCTTCCAATTTTGTGATTATCTAGCAAACTGTGAGCTGCAATTGCCAATTTTTCAATTTCACCATTTTTAATATATTAATATCCCTTTCAACAGCAACATATATATTATATTTTAATATATTAAAATATATTAATATATTAAAAATTGTGAAATTGAAATATCGGCAATTGCAGCTCATAGTTTGCTAGAGAATCACAAAATCGGAAGAGAAACTAAACATTTGAAACATTTGGAGAAACCATTAGAATTGACAATTTGGGAGAAGATATACATTCAGAAGAATAAATATAAAGCAACGAATTTTGATATACCTGACGAGAATAATTTAATCTCCAAGTTCATAAAATCTACACCAGATGGCAGTTCAGAAGATGATGTTAACGACAAAATTTTGACAGTTGGAATTTGACTGAAGATTGAAGTAATATTATACTTTTGAAACCGATATCGTGAAGACACACAACTTTGTGAGGTGAGATGTTAAAACATTCTTTCCCTGTGAAAGTTAAATAAATACCTTACAGTGTTTTTTATAAAAGAAAGTTAACAAAAATTACTGCTTACTTTATTTTATTGTGCACTGATATTCATTCTTTTTCATTTATATTACTTAATAAATAAGTTGGATCTGCTTCATCTTACCTCATATTTCGTAGTTTCTTGTAAAACATGTTTCAAGGCATTTTTGCTCTCTCTTGAATGTACAGCCTGATGATCTTTAAGTTGGATCCAGGGCGACAACTTAAAAGATCATCAGTCTGTACCATCTGAAGAAGGAGCAAAGATGCTCTGAAATATGACTTACAAGAAACAATGAAATATGAGGTAAGATGAAGCAGACCCAATCTATTTTTTAAGTAGAACCTTATAATAAACACAATTAAATTATTGTAAATCAATGGTAAAGAGAAAAATTTTTGCCTGAACCGGGAATCGAACCCTGAACCTTTAGCTTTCCGTGCTAATGCTATAGCTGTGTGGAGTCCCTTCATGTCTTCTTCAGGTAGAAGCCATTCATTGTGTATTTGTGAATGATGATTCATTGCAATTGAATGTGGGGCAGTAGAGTAAAGGTAAAGGAAGGATTCTTGCTTGGATGGGAATGAAGCCTGGATTAGCTCAGTGGTCTGAGCATTAGCACGGAAAGCTAAAAGTTCAGGCAAAAATTTTTCTCTTTACCATTGATTTACAATAATTTAATTGTGTTTATTAATTTACTTATTTCTATCATAGTAATAGCTTTAGCTTCCCAATATTAATTTTATTTTCAAAAGAATATTATATTATATTTGTTTCAGAGATGCAGAGAAACCCCCAACATCGTTCTATATAATTAGGGTAACCTCAAAACCTCCATGTGTGGTGATAAATGTTGCATTTCTTAATGGTACTCCAGGATCTCTTCGGTACAAGGTATTTATCACAATATTGTTAGATTTTTCACATGAATTTGGGAATGATATTATTTACATATAATTTCATATAATAATTTGATATTATTTGCTCTATCACAATATTTCTAAGGAAGGTCTGAAAATTTTATAAAGTATGGACAGAAAATGATAATTGATCCGCATCCTCATTAAGATTAGAGGAAGGACAAATTGGAGATTCAGCTATACCAATCCTGTGTAGATGCTTATAAGAGACTATTGTGGACAGTAATCAGAAAGTTGATGCCGCATATTTTCTTAGAAGTTGTTATACTAAATCTGGAATGTCAGACAATTTCTTCCGATACGTAAATTATTATACACAGTTGAGCTAGTACAAATAATGTTAAAGAGAAAAATTTATTCCTAAACCGGGACATGATGTCATCTATAATTACATCAGTTACTGATATAAACCGTACATTTTAAGTACAATTATTAACGGTAGAAACTCCCTATGTGTCTAAATGGCTCAAAGAGTAGGGTGCGTGTAGGCAAACAGTTTTCAGACACTTTTGAAATCCAGAATGGGTTGAAGCAAGGAGATGCACTATCTCCTCTACTATTTAATTTTGTACTAGAGTATGCCATTAACTCTTTAGAGAATGAGGAAGGCTTACAACTCAATGGTATTAATAAGCTGTTAGTTTATGCTGATGATGTAGTACTACTGGCCGATAGCGAGGAGATACTAAAGGCCAACACGCACACACTACTGAGTAACACTAAGAAATTGGGACTGGAAGTAAATATCAGTAAAACTAAATATATGGTCACATGTAGAAATTCAGTATATAATGGAAATGGACAGCTAATGACAAATGAGGGAAATTTTGAGGAAGTGGCTGAATTCAAATACCTAGGAACAATAATCACAAATAGGAATGAGATGCACAAAGAAATTAAACATAGGCTCAATTCTGGAAATGCATGCTATTATGCATTGCAGAGACTTTTGATGTCCCAACTCCTTTCAAGAAACGTTAAGCTGAAAATATATAGAACTATTATTCTACCAGTTATATTATATGGGTGCGAAACATGGACTCTTACTTTAAGGGAGGAAAGGAGATTACGAGTATTTGAGAATAAAGTACTTAGGAAAATTTTTGGACCAAAGAGAGATGAACAGACAGGTGAATGGAGAAGACTACATAACAATGAACTACATGGTCTTTATAGGAAGCCAGATATAATAAGAACAGTTAAGTCTCATAGACTGCGATGGTCAGGACATGTTGCACGTATGGGGAATGAAAGACGTGCATGGAAGCTTCTTGTAGGAAAGCCAGAGGGAAAACGCCCAGTTGGTAGACCAAGAATGAGGTGGGAGAACAACATTAACTATGATTTGAGGGAAGTAGATTATACAGGGAATGATTGGAAAGCATTAGCTCAGGATAGGAATGTATGGAGAGCTTATGTCCATGCGGCCATGAACCTATGGGTTCGATAGTGCCAGTGAGTAAGTAAGTAAATAAGTAAGAAACTCCCTATTTTCTGTTGAAGAGATTGAAACCTATACAGAGTGTTTCTGTGATGATGATACAAGCTTTGAGGGAAGATTAAGGAGGACAAATGCATGAATTTGATATAAGGAACCCTGATCCGAAAAAATCTCCGTCGCAGGTTTATTACCTATGCTTGATTTCATAGAATGTTGGCGATCAGTAAAGACGATGGATCATTGGACAAACATCTTGGAGTATCATAAACAGTTCCGAATGAACACAATACGAAGGCAATAAGCAGTTCAAGGAAGATCATATGATGTGTATCTTATGTGCTCCATCTGGTACAAGTCAATAGAGTGCAGTCTGTCTTTACATGTTGAAGGGTGTCAATCTACCAGAGTGAAATGGCATATACAAGACACCAGTAGAAACTGCAGAGGATCTACTAGCATGAATTCTCGTTGCCTGTGACATCGTTAGCCCAAGTACGACAGAACTTGTTATGACTTTATCATGCCTTTTCGGAGTTGAAGGATGCCATTTTGAACACCTGTTGTAGCATCAAGGCTTGTGCAAGTACTATAACGGAAAGAAAAATGTATTCTTAATTTCACATTTGTAGGTATCCAAACAAATTTTCGGCTAAAACTTGTGAAGGAGATGTTTTCAGACCGAAGTTCCTTATATCAAATTCACGCATTTGTCCTTCATAACCTTCCCTGAAAGTTTATATCATCATCACGGAAACACCCTGTATATAAATGTTATGAACAGGGAAAGTAGTATCCAGCTATCTGAAGGCTAAAAAAAAAGTTAAAATGTTATTTTATTTTGTCACAATTGTTACATCAGTTACTATGGAATTAATTTTTTTATAATGCTGCATAATGTAAAGACATAATAGACTGAATGTATGTCACTACAATCTGGATAACCTGGGTTCAATCCCAGACACTGGAAGTGTGAAAAATTTTACTCAATTATGATGAGACTGTCCACTGCTGTGGTCTCGAGGTAGCATCCTGCCTTGTCACGCAGCAGGCCCGGGTTCGATTCCCGGTCAGGACAGGCTGCTGGGTGAGGTTACTTTCGGGGTTTTTCCTCACCTGTAAGGCAAATGTCAGGAAGCTTAGGGCCCAATGGTCCCCAAAAATCATCTGTCCATCATCATCCTTATCATTATCATCATCCACCAGTGTGGAAAGCAATGGGAAGCTACCACACCTATAATTCCCTAGTAAAACCGCAAAGCATAGCAAGAAAATGCTATGATTGCAGTGAGAGACCTGTCCTCGGGCAGAATTACTATGGATGGATGATGAGACTGACCCCAGCCCTGGGACTCTCTCAGCCTGCTATAAAATGAACCAGGAATATTCATATTAATTAAGTTGGCTAGAGCATAGGTCTGGCCCCTGTAACTCCTTCTCATCCCATTAGCTAAGAATCATAGTTCCCTTGAAAATGTTGAATATAATAAATAGAATAAGAATAGCAGGAGTCAGTATCCAGCAACCTTTGCCACTTTTTAAAAACATTTTCTTGAAGTGTATGAAAATTGTGTTTTCAGATTGTGCAACAGCTCAAGGATCGAATTGCTCAGCTAACATTCCCTCAAAGACCATCTGCAAAAGAGCCACCTGTAAGGAAACTAACTAGCAAAGCTCGTACAGCCACCTTCTCTTTCTCAGCAGCTACAAGAACAACTGCAACAGCAGTCGCAACCTCAAACACAGCAGTCTTCACCAACTCAACAGCAGCATGCTACAAGAAAATGGTCAGATGTTAATTGCTGCGTCCTTCTTCACAAGCCAGTTGAAAAGATCCTAATCAGGTATTTATATGATTCATAGTTAAATATGGGAAATAACGGTAAAATGAAATGTTTCTTACCTCTCCTCATACAAATCTTCTAAGTAGATCGTGATTTCAAGACCATGATGGTCTCATCTTCAGTACTATTTTGGCGACTGATGTTATGTCGATCAGAAGAAACTCTTCTTCTTCCCTCTGTTGGTGGACTGATGAACCTCTGGATCAGGTCAGAATTTGCGGAACTGATCCACCAACAGAGGGAAGAAGAAGAGTTTCTTCCGATTGACATAACATCAGTCGCCAAAATGGTACTGAAGATGAGACCGTTATGGTCTCAAAATTGTGATCTACTTAGAAGATTTGTATGAGGAGAGGTAAGAAACATTTGATTTTACCATAAATTAAACCTCATAGTGATTAATTCCTGTAAAAGTTAAATTACACATAGAAATTACTTATCATTCCGAAATACATAACAAATTTTAAAAATATTTTCAAGAAATTCAATATTACATTGGCACTGATAAATAAATTTAGCCTTGGTAATCTATTAATAACCAATAAGAAATTAAACACCTCAGATAGTAAAACATCTGGAATTTATCAAATTAGTTGTAGAGACAGCAAGAAAGTATACGTAGGAAAAACAAAAAGGAATTTGAGGTGAGGTGATAATATTTTACTTAAATTGATAAGAAGATAATATGCACACATATTGAAACATGTTCTCATGAACACAACTAAATTATGAGGGAAGATGTAAATAGACTCACATTTATATTAAAAGAACCTCATAATTTCTTGTAGTCTTTCGAGTATTTAAAGTTTTCCCCATTATAGGTTACCAGCCTATAGTTGGGTAAGTCCAGTGGTGGGGTTGCCACCTCAATGCCTCTTGGACAGGCATGCTTTTCTGTTGGGGATGCTCCCTTAGCTTCTAGCGGAGAATGAAGATGATTTGCAGAGATCGGTGTTTAAATTGCAGAATACCCTAGAAAAATACAACATGAAAATATCTGAAAATAAAACCAAATCCATGGCAATCACTGGAAAGGAACTTTCGAGAGTAAAAATAAAAATAAATAATAAACCAATAGAACAAGTAACACACTTTAATTATTTAGGTAATAATATATCACAGTTTCATAATCAAAAAGATGTGGAAACAAATTTAGGAAAATATAACAGATTAAATGGTATAATTAGGAGAAATTTTGGAAAACAAATGAGGAAAGAAATCCAATTGAGATTTCATAACGCCATAGCCAAACCTGCTCTACTATACGGAAGTGAATGCTGGACACTTCGAGCAAAAGATAAATCCCGCATTAATAGTTCACAAATGAGATTCCTCCGATCACTAACTGGAGTAACATTAAGGGATAGAATGAAAAGTGATGAGATAAGGATGCAGTTGAATAGTAGGGAAATGGTTGAACATATACAAAATTATCAGATTAAATGGTTCCAACACGTCCAGAGAATGTCAAATTCCCGTTTACCAAAGATGATTTACCACCTCAACCCTAAAGGCAAAAGCGACCCCGGTAGTCGCAGAACGGGCATCGTCACCCAATACTGCATTCGGAAGAAGAAGAAGAAGAACCTCATAATGTCACTTCTTATTGAAATTTATTAAATAACAAATAACCAAAATTGGTAGTATGCCTGCCTCCTGACTAGTGGATCCAAAAGTTCAGTACAAACAGAGGTTGGAGATTTTAATCCCCAATTTTTCAATTTTGCAACTGGGAGAGATGGTGGTGTATAATTTTGTATCATTAGAGTGTTCATCAGCTGTCTTGAATAAATTCCATCCTTTCCACTGTGCATATGTTCACAAGGCATGTGTTAATAGCAATTCATCCATCATTGTTATCATAAGTAATGCCACGAATGATTTCCAATTTATCTAGAGGATTGGGAAATCAAGAGTGGCATTTGCTAAGACTATGTAACAAATAACATTAAGCTGTTTACTCACAAATCATTATTTAAATATAGTTATTTTAAAATATTTATACATTTAATGTAAACAGCAATGTTTGAAAACAAATGAGAAATGTTTGGTTATGTTTCATTTGTTCATCACTGTAACTGGTCATATTATTTATTGCCAAATAGGATTGCAATATTGTAAGAATGCACACTAGTGGAGAAAAAATGAAACACATCAAACTGTATAACCAGCATTATAGGTTATTAATTATTTTTTTTTTGGAAACAAGTTGGTAAAATCAGTATTTAAAAAACACACATAATTATCAAATGTGTAGGTCAAAGGAATCTGTTCATTATTTGCTATATTCACCGTGTTTGTTGTAGAGTCAGTCACTGCAAAATAATGCTCTGACCAGTTCAGAATATTAAAAGGAGGAGCTTTCTTTATTTTGGTAATCAAAATTCGATATTTGTCCAGGTGAAACATGATTGTGATTGGTTGTAAAACAAAATTCATTGAAACATGATTGGTCATTGACTCCAATTTGAGGCATTAGTTAAATAGTCATCATAATCTTTTGTTCCTAATTAGAGCATAGAGCCTTAATGATGCCCTTTCATTTGATTCTACTTCTTGTCAAAGCCTTTGGCTATTTCCAGCTTTTATCAATTTGTCCATTGTATGGGGATATTAAGATATGGTGGAGTACAATTGTATCAGATGTTTTGTATCCAGATGCCTGGATTAAATTTCAAACCCCTCCACATTGCATATGTTGTGAAGGCATATGGTATTGTTAATAACAATCATCCATCAGATGGGATATTAAGCCTGGCAATCCCTTTAGTCTGTTTTGGGAGGATTAGACTATGTGCTTACACCGGATTTCACTTTTTCATCATCCCACACGTAATATACATATACTACAAAGTCTTAAACATACACTTATCCTACACTCCTCTCTGTACGTAGTACAAGTAACGGTCTTCCAATATAAACCCGGACCAGCCTCACAGGGTTTCACCCGTCAGGCAGCGCTCTATCCTCGTCTGCATTTCACTCTGCCAGCCGCTCGTCCTTGAACTAGTTAGTTTACTATCGTTCGACAAGATGAGACGTCAGCTGACATTAGAGCAGCACATTTATGTGTGTAAATGTTATTATAAATACGAATCAGCTCGTCGCGTTTGCGAGGAATTTTTTCGGAACTTCCCTGGACAATTACCTCCTTCCAGATCAACAATCCACGATCTTGTGACTAAATTTGAGACCACTGGTTCAGTACAAAATAAGAAACACACGCGAAGGCATACGGTTCTCACCGAAGAAAAATTAGGTGAAATTGGCGAAAATTTGGAACGTTCACCACAAAAATCATTACCGAAATTAGCACAAGTTGGGATTTCAGTATCTTCTGCACATACAGCAACAAAATTGTTAAAACTCAAACCTTCAAGTGTACACGTGTTCATTGTCTAAACCAAGGTGATCCCATAGCATGTGTGCGTTCAAGGACGGGTGGCAGGCAGGGTGAATTGCGGGAGGAAGAGACAGCACTGCGTGCTGGGTGAAACTCTGTAAGGCCAGTCCGGTTTTATATTGGAAGCCCTGTACATGTGACGTACACAAAATGGTCTGCTGAAATGGTGTATCAAAACTTCAAATTTACCATGATACTGATATCTAACTACAGAGTGCAGAACTAGATGCACAGAAAGTTCTGTGAGTTTGCATTGAATCTCACACTCTTTGGAAAAAAATAAAATTATGAGTATGAGTTATTTACTTATAAATGGGATGAAGATTAGGTTTTGTTGAGTTGTTTCTTGACTCACCTCACTTCTTAACTCACTTGCAGATCCGGATTTCGTCACTGTATTTGTGACATTCTCAATGCTGTTCACGTTCACACTTGTCATCCAACGGTTTCCTCTCCTGCTGACTGATCTCTGCGCCATCTGATGGCTGTCCGACGAACTTCCAAATCAATCCCCTCTCCTTATCACCGGGTTATTTCAAAATTCATAGTTATGTTTTTATTCTTGCATAAGTACATTTTTTCCCAAATTGTGAGTTCTTCGGTTCTTCCAATTGTTTAAGTAATTTTATTTTGGTTTCTATTCTATGTTTTCCTGACCAGGCATGTGCAGCTATTGCAGATTTTTCTGTTTCTCCATTTTTAACGTTTCTGAGGTGTTCCTTTAATCTTGTATTTAGATTCCTTTTTGTTTTTCCTATGTATATCCTTTCACAATCTTTACAATTAATTTGATAAATTCAAGAAACAACTCAACAAAATTAAAATAAACCTCATATCATTATTTCCTACCTACATAACTTAATGAAGATTAGATAATTAACATTATTTTAATTCATGAAAGAATGAGTCATATTTTTATATCTTACCTCATAGTTTATGTTTTCTTAAACATGGGAACTGAAATTTTTGAAGAGGAACATCCCTCCCATTTTCAACCGACATTATGACTACTGGATTTTTTATGGAATCTCCATCTACAACATTGTCATCTGGTGTTGATTTGATGAACCTCAAAATCAGGGAGGGATGTTCCTCTTGAAAACTGCAGTTCCCATGTTTAAGAAAACACAAACTATGAGGTATAATATAAAAAATGACTCATTCATTCATGAATTAAGAACCTCATAATGTTATTTCCCACATTTAACTACAGTATGAATAATTTTAATTATTATGAGTTAGTTATTTTAACTTGCCTCATTTTTTTTTAATATTCTGCAGACTATAGTTTCGTCGCATCTATGCAACATTGTCAATGCATTCTAATTGAAGTTAGAGTTAGAATGCATTGACAACGTTGCATAGATGAGACAAAACTGAATATAAAAAAGAAATATGAGGTGAGTCAAAATAAGTAACCCATAATAATTAAAAGAATCCTCATAGTGCTATTTCCTACAAATATTAAATAACATTATTTTACTGTTTCAGGTATGAGAGAATGCCTTCTGATTTTGCAACAGTTGTATTTCCGGATGGCACTACCCCACTTGCACCTGGTAGTCAAACTAAAACAAGAACAGCAGGTGGTGGACTTCTCACAACTCTGTCACGTTATTTACATCATCGCCGATGGGTTTGGTCAGCACAGAGTGGAGCTGATACAGAAGAAGAAGCAATTGCACGTGTTCTTGCTACCATCACTAAGTAAGTTTCAATTATATTATTTTTAGTCTGGACATCTTACCTCAGTATTAATGTTGATTTGTTCTTGAACATGTTTCAAAACAATTCTGTTTTATCGTCATAAAACAGAATTGTTTTGAAACATGCTCAAGAACAAATCAACAATATTGAGGTAAGATGTCCAGACTAAAAATAATATAATTAAAATAACCTCAAAATATAACTTTCTAAAATTAAATATTAAGTTTCAATTATTTGGTTGAATAATAATAGAAGTAACATCTCACCTCATGATAAAATCAAATGTTTTCTACCTCTCCACATATAAATCTTCTAAGTAAATCACAATCTACTTTATACATGTGCTTTCATTAACCCATCAGCGTGGGCATTTAAACATGGCATTCCTTTCCCAGATGCAGAAGGACGTATTAAAGTAAAAAGTATTCCCACTACAGGCCTCAGGAGGCCCTTGGGGTAGTGGGAGGTTAGGGCTCCCACTATTTCTAGACAATCGGCACTTGATGTCAGCCCTGCGTGACGGCCGCCTTTACCCCAGAACAAGCGTCTGGTACTCATTTCCGTTAGAGGCTGAGTCGACCCCAGGGCCATAGTGCCGCCAGAAGGTTTGGGTCATTCCTTTCCCAGATGCAGAAGGACGTATTAGAACAAGATTTATATGAGGAGAGGTAGGAAACATTTGAATTTATCATAAATTAAACCTCATAGTGATTAATTCCTGTGAAAGTTAAATCTCACCTCATATTTTGTCTTGTTTTTAGAACGGTTTTGGAAAAAAATTTATTCCATCAACAGTTTTTACCCAACTGTTGTTCTGTTTTGGTAATTGAATGTTTCCTCCTCCCTATATTGGTAGACCTATGAACCTCCAAATCAAATCACATTCACGGAAATTTCAAAATTCATTAATTGCCCCTTTTTTTTAACATCTTTTCCCAAACTTTGTGAGTTCTATAACAAATTACAATAGGAAGTAGCATTTTGAGGTTCTTCTTAATAAATGAGATGAGTCTGGTCATCTTACCTCATAAATATTTGATGTTTCATTTGACATGTTTCAATATGTTGTCGATACTATCGTCAGCTTGTCTCAGACTGACGGCTGCACTGTCTGTGGAAAAATAAAATAAATTCTTTATCTGGGATGATTTTTAAAATCTTTGTGCCAGTAAATGGAAAATCTATCGTTAAGAGAGCTACGAAAGTCAAATCCTGTCATTGCAACCATTTGGTTAGGCTTCGACATCAATCATTGTGGCAGAATTACATAATTTTTTCATTGTGCCATGTGGAATGTGAAGTGAGGTGGCTTTTAAAATGTGTGACAGTTGGATAACAGTTCAAAAGAATGTGTTGTTTAAAAGTACCAGTGTGTTCATGAATGACCCATCAGTAGAGTTTATTGATATTGCATCTGGCACATGTTCCAACTTCATCTGAAATTTTGGTATAAGAAGCTCTCTTATTTAGCATCCTGATTAGCATTCTGTAGCTTTTCAATGACTCAGCCTCTCATAACTTCTAGGTATCTTTTAAGTTGAAATATTCATTTCCAACCATAAAGTCTCTAATTTAAAATATTCAATATACAGTTCTAAACCATCTAAAGTTTTATATTTGTAATAGATTAAAATGTTTTATACTTCTCCTCATAACCAGTCTTCTGAAGAAGTAGTTCTTCCAATTGACATAACATCAGTCATCAAGATAGTACTGAAGATGAAGTCGCCAAGGCTTTGAAATCACGATATACTTACAAGGAAAGTACTTATGTTGGACCAGTTGGATTCTAATAAAAATTGGAGGATATCATAATTAAAGAGAAAAAATATACGCTCAGTCCGGGACTTGAACCCGGGACCCTTGGTTTTCTAGTCCAAGTGCTCTACCATTTGAGCTACCTGAGCAAGTACCGATCTAAACGCAAATCTTTCTCTATATACGTTGGGAATTACAACGTCCAAGTGCTCTACCATTTGAGCTACCTGAGCAAGTACCAATCTAAACGCAAATCTTTCTCTATATACGTTGGGAATTTAAAGAGAAAAATTATACGCTCAGACCGGGACTTGAACCCGGGACCCTTGGTTTTCTAGTCCAAGTGCTCTACCATTTGAGCTACCTGAGCAAGTACCAATCTAAACGCAAATCTTTCTCTATATACGTTGGGAATTACAACGTATATAGAGAAAGATTTGCGTTTAGATCGGTACTTGCTCAGGTAGCTCAAATGGTAGAGCACTTGGACTAGAAAACCAAGGGTCCCGGGTTCAAGTCCCGGTCTGAGCGTATAATTTTTCTCTTTAAATATGATTTATCCATCATTGAGATGTATGAAATTAATAATAAAAACATTGGAGGATATGTTGAATGAAGGATACTGAACACCATGATATTAGTTATTTCACTGCAAATTCAATAGTATGCATAATATTTAATAGGAAATAAGGAACAAGAAAAAATAAATAAAGGCTTGGCATCAGTATATGACAGAATAAATAAGTAAAACATTCAGAAAAAATAAAATAAACAAATAAAAATAGAAAATAATAGTGTGGTAAATGAGGGAAGAACTTAAAGGGACAGGGAGAGAGATATAAACTAACGAAGTAAATATTACAACGGAGCGGCACGGTTACTTTGAAAAGCAGCGTACCGGAGTCTAATGTTTTTTTCCACTCCTGCAGTCGAGTATTTATACAGTACATATGAATTGTCGTCTTGAAGACAACAGAACAACGATCGTGACGATACTGAGGATGGAACAGAAACTATGTTCCAAAACTAGTTTATAGTCAAATAAGAAGAACAATATGAGGTGAGTGATAAAAATTCTACCTTAATGAATATACCTCATAGTGAGAATTCCTAAAAATAAGTAATAATAAATTCATTTTACGTCTTAACTACATTAGAATCTATAGTTCAGGAAACATTTGAAAAACACGAAGAACCTGGTTTGGATGATGACCAGTTTGCATATTTTCTGGCAGAATTTATAGAACAAAAATATTGGAATGGGCTAGAGGACTTTAGCAAAAATACTTTAGATTTTGAAGACTATGCCACTTGCAATCAGAAGCTCACACAGGCCGGATGTTCTGAAGACTTTGAAATTGCCAACGCATCCAGTGAGGAACGTGAGAGTTCAAGTAGCTTTGTGCCGTCTCCTGTTAAAGAACCTAAACGTCCTGACGTACTGTCTGCCTATTCTGAAGAAACTTTGGAAAACATTTATGAATATAGGATGTCAGGGAAATCTGGCCTGAAGTCCTATTCACAAATAATAAAAAAAATGGCCATCATTACTCAATAACCGAAATGTAAAACAGCTTTGAATTATATAGAAAATAAAACATCTTATCTAGCTTCATAATTAAAAAACAGGAGCCCCTACAAAATCACCCAAATTAAAGACTACATCCTTAATAAGTTTCGAGATCAGTGATTGACAGTGCACTATTGGCATTACAAACATGGGCTGTTTTTCGAGTGAAGGAATTGGGCTTGAATGAATTTAAAGCTTCAAAGACATTCGTTTCAAATTTCAAAAAAGAAAACAAGAAAAATTACCAAATTTGTGACTGTCAAGGGTATTGAAAACAAAACTCAAACTATTGAAAATGCAAATAAGTTTCTAAGAAACGTTAATCATACCATTCAAGAAAACTGCATACCAACAAAGAATGTGTGGAACTGTGACCAAAGTCAATTTAATTATGAAATGACAGAAAACAGAACACTGGTAGTCAAAGGCAAAAAGCTCACTGTTGCTACAGTTTAAAACCTACATGGAACTACACATTCTTACACGATAGATGTTCTTATTTCAATGTGTGGACAGCTTGGGAGGAGGTTATACCTCTGTTTTCAAGAACCTACTGGAAACAAATTCGGGCCCAAAGTTCAGGAGAAGATAGAACAGAATACACCTCCAAATGTGTATGTCGACTGTAGTGCCAGTGGAAAAATGACAAAAGAACATTTGAAAATATTCTTAAAACATTTAACGGTAAAAAAAGTATACAGTGCTCTGTTATCTGTATTAAGTAATAAAAATCGACCGCGGTGGACTAGTGGTTATGCTCCTTGCCTCTGGTCCCGAGGGTCGCGGGTTCAAACCTGGCCGGGGTCGATGGATTTTTTAGGATGGAAAAATCCAAGGGGCAAGTCCTCCAGGAGGGACTTTAAGCCATGGGTCCCGAGTCGGAAGATTTTCAGGCTCGTAAAAAATCCTTAAGCCTGAATGAAAAGGCCTCTAAGCAAAATTTGCCGAATTTTCCCGTCCTAGTACTACCTTGGTTTCCTTGATGTCAGTATGAGGCAGAACGCTGACCACGGACCACTCAAAATTACATCTATACGAAAACAAGTGTAACTAAATTAGTATGGTTCAAATTCTTCCTTATAGGGGGAGAGCGCCTAAATCTCTGTAAAGGGAAAACATGGGCTTACAATACAAAAGTAATAAAAAATTGTTATTAATGTTAACAAGGAGAGAAAATAATATTTACGTTCTTCACACAGCTATAGCTAGTAGCATTTCTGCTTGAAACCAGCTGTAATGAGCAACCGTGCCATTAAGAATCGGTCAATGTGATGCGATTGAAGTTTAATGACATATAACATGAGTTTTATTAAATTTGCAGCAAAATGACTAATGCCATCATATTTAATGTCAATTATTTAACATATCCTCCAATTTTTGTTGCAATCCGACTGGTCCAATATAAGTACTTCCCTTGTTAGAAGACTGGTCATGAAGTGAGGTATGAAACATTTCAATTTATCTTAAATTAAACCTCATAGTCATTTATTCCTATAAAAGTTCAATTTATATTTGTACTTAATAAATGATGTGATGGTTGTGGTTATTATGATAGCAATGATTATTATTATTATTATTATTATTATTATTATTATTATTATTATTTTTATTATTATTATTATTATTATTATTGTATTATGATTGAAAAATTTATGTTCATTATGATGACGTAGAAATCTTAACCAATGGTTTTTTTAACATTGTTCAAAGTTTTGGAAAAAATTTCGTCATTGCAAATAACCCATTTTCTGAATGGGTGATATGAAATAATGTAATTATGGTACAATTAATAAAAATAATGTTTAAAATTGTTTCAGAATGCGATTACAAGAAGGATTTAGCTTTGCACATTCAACAGCAGGAATTATCAACATGGTGCTAGAGGTGCAAATGAAAGTAAGTTTTTCATAACACAGTTGAAGAAAAATATTATGTAATATCATTATTGAATTTTATTTTCAGTAATGTAACTAGATTAATTGTTAGCATGCATCATCATCATCTTCATCATCGTCTTTCCTACAAGTATAAGGCCTGATGGTCTGTTATGATCTCAAGGTTAGAATTTCAATCCATCTCTTCCTCAGATCTTTTTCCTCTGGGCAGTAGAGAAGTATGGCTTTTGGGTTTCTGTTCTAGGACATGAGTTTTCCAATTGTCTGGTATTTGTTTATTAAATGGAAAACTGATTCTAACTGCAATTCTTGCAGGACCTCTTCATTTCTTTTGTGACCTCATTGGGAATAAATGCTGTTGATCTCATGAACTTCGTCTCACTGGCTGTGATTCTATGGATGTCCTTATTTCTCATTTTCCATGCCTCACTTGCATAACGTAGTATTACATCCATCCATAGTAAATCTGCCCGAGTGCAGGTCTTTCTCTGCAATCATAGCATTTTCATGCTGTGTTTTGCAGCTTTACTAGGGAATTATAGGTGTGTTGCTTCCCGTTGCTTTCCACACTGGTGAAGGATGATGATGATAATCTTGGCCGGTAGATTTTTGGGGACCGTTGGGCCCTAAGCTTCCTGACATTTGTCTTACAGGTGAGGGAAAACCACAAAAGAAACCTCATCCAGGAGCCTGTCCATATCGGGAATCATGTTGGTCTCTGCTAATGTTATATGTAGGCATATTCTTGTGTGCCTTTGTATGGTTAAAGGTTTCATAATTTTGTCAATTATTCCAATTTTTTTGTACTTATGGATTATATTGGTGATATCTAATTCATCAAAAAAAGACAATTTGTATCCCAATATCCCACTCTCCTCAATAATTGCAGTGTTGTTTTATAGGAGGCCTTTCAATAACTTAAGTATCATCAACTTCTTGTTTCATTTTGGTACTGACTTGTCAAAGAGAAATAAAGGAACTTTTTAAAAAATAGTAACACAATAAACAATCCTATAACAAAAAATAAACTAATAAACTATAATTGGACCAATAATAACCCTAGCGCACCTACAATGAAAGCATTGCCAAAGATCCATAAACGAAACATACCTATTAGACCTGTTATCAATTGTATGAATGCTCCAAATTATAAAGTATCCAAACTAATTGCTAATAAACTTAGAGAAAATAACACTAAACAATAAATACACTACTTATTTTAGGAATTCTCACTATGAGGTATATTCATTAAGGTAGAATATGTTTATCACTCACCTCATATTGTTCTTCTTATTTGATTATAGACTAGTTTCGGAACATAGTTTCTGTTCCATCCTTAGTAACATCACGACCGTTGTTCTGTCGTCTTGAAGAGTTGTCCTTCTCTCCTTCCATTGGCTGACTGAAAAACCTCAAAACCAGGTCATTCTCACCGGGAATTTCGAAGTTCATTAATTTCTTCTTTTCGCTCTTTTGAATGTAGATCTTTTCCCAAACAGTAAGTTCTTTTGGTTTTTCTATTTGTTTTAATAATTTTGCTTCTTTCTCGATAAGATGTTTTTCAGACCATGCATGGGCAGCCACTGCAGATTTTTCTACTTCCCCTTTCTTGACATTCCTGAGATGTTCTTTAACTCTAGTTTTCAAATTTCTTTTAGTTTTTCCTATGTAGAATTTCTCACATTCTTCACATTTAATTTGATAAATCAAATTTGATAAATCAAATTAAATGTGAAGAATGTGAGAAATTCTACATAGGAAAAACTAAAAGAAATTTGAAAACTAGAGTTAAAGAACATCTCAGGAATGTCAAGAAAGGGGAAGTAGAAAAATCTGCAGTGGCTGCCCATGCATGGTCTGAAAAACATCTTATCGAGAAAGAAGCAAAATTATTAAAACAAATAGAAAAACCAAAAGAACTTACTGTTTGGGAAAAGATCTACATTCAAAAGAGCGAAAAGAAGAAATTAATGAACTTCGAAATTCCCGGTGAGAATGACCTGGTTTCGAGGTTTTTCAGTCAGCCAATGGAAGGAGAGAAGGACAACTCTTCAAGACGACAGAACAACGGTCGTGATGTTACTGAGGATGGAACAGAAACTATGTTCCGAAACTAGTCTATAATCAAATAAGAAGAACAATATGAGGTGAGTGATAAACATATTCTACCTTAATAAATACACTATCAGAAATTCATATGATCTATCAAACTTAATCAAAAACATAGACAATAATGTCAATAAAAAAATAGCATCCTTCGATATCACAAATCTTTACATGAACATCCCAATTGAAGAAACTGTAGAAATAATAAAATAACATTTAGAAGAAGAAAATTTAGATAGGACCTATATTGTGCATCTAAGTAATATGATCATCACATCTCTAAAACAAAATTACTTCAAATTCAATAATGAATACTTCGTAAATTAATGAGTCATTTTTACACCTTACCTCATATTTCATGTTTCTTTAAACACGGGAACTAATTTTCAAGAGAACCATCTCTCTCATTTTCAACCGACATTATGAGTCTTAATGTCAGTTGAAAATCAGAGAAATGTTGCTCTTGAAAACTAGTTCCCGTGTTTAAAGAAACATGAAATTTGAGGTAAGGTGTAAAAATGACTCATTAATTTACGAATTAAGAACCTCATAATGTTGTTCTTCATATTTAACTATGAATCAATAATGAATACTTCACACAAAGTGACTGTATACCTATGGGCAGTCCTACTTCTGGAATTTTGTCTGAAATTTTCTTACAAAACTTAGAATAAAGACATTTTGATAAACTGAAGGAAAAATTCAATATAAAACTAATAACAAGATATGTAGATGATGTTCTAATAATTTGTGATAATGAAAATTCAATAGAGAAAGATATGATGAAATCAAATGTTTCTTACCTCTCCTCATATAAATCTTCTAAGTAGATTGCGATTTCGAGACCATAATGGTCTCATCTTCAGTAAAATCTTGGCGACTGATGTTATGTCGATCGGAAGAAACACGCACAAAAAAAGAAAAAGATATTTTAATAGAACTAAACAAGATGCATGAAAAAATTAAATTCACATCGGAAACAGAAAATAACAATTCTATAAATTACCTAGATCTTACCCTAACAAAAAATGTAAATAGCAATAATTTAGACATTGACATATACAGAAAACCTACAAGCAACACAATCACTAACCATAAAACATCCAGACATCCTCCACAACAAGAAGTTGAAACTTTCATCAGCTTAATCAACAGAATGATGAAATTACCACTTACCCAAGAAAATTATAACAAGGAATTAAATTATATAAAGCTTTTTCAAAGTTAAAATTGGGAAACACATTATGAGGTTCTTAATTAATAAATTAATGAGTCATTTTAACATCTTACCTCATATTTCATGTTTTTTCAAACACGGTAACTATAGTTTTCAAATGATCTTGTCATTCATTTTCAACCGCCATTATGACATTATATAAAGCTCCTGGCTTATAAAAATGGGTATAATGAAGAAATGATTAATAAATTAATTGTGAAACAAAAGAGAAAAGAAGAAGTAACAAATATAACACAACTAAGTAGGGAAATTGATAAAAGAGAAAATAAGTGGGTATCATTAACATACACAGGCATAGAAACACAAAAGCTAGCAAAAATCCTTAAAAAAATGATAAAAACATAAAAATTGCCTACAGAACAAATAACAAACTAAATAATATAATTTCAAATAAAGTAGAAGAAATGAACATATGTAAAAATAAAGGAGTTTATAAATTGAATTGCAATAGCTGTGACAAATTTTATATTGGTAGTACTACTAGAAACTTCACAAGATTTAATGAACATTCCAGAGATTTCCTGAAGAATGATGGTTTATTCAGTTTTTCAAAATACATGATAGAAGCAGGACATCATTTCAACACAATAGACAATGTATTATCGATCCTGCATAGAGAAAACGATACATCAAGAATCAACATTCTCGAAGAGTTAGAAATTATCATAAGTAATGCCACGAGTGATTTCCAAATTATCGATAAATTCACGACTCACGAAGTGAGGAGTGAATTTATCTAGAGAATTTGGAAATCAAGAGTGGCATTTGTTAGGACTATTTAACGAATAAAATTAAGCTGTTTACTCACAAATCATTATTTAACTATAGTTATTTTAAAATATTTATATATTTAATTGTAAACGGCGATGTTTGAAAACAAATGAGAACGATAGGTACGCTTCTACTGCTTCTTTTGTTTATCACTGCAACCAGATCATACTATTTATTGCCAAAGGAACGCAATATTGTAAGGAGGAGCTTTCTTTAATATGGTAATTATAACACTGATAAATATTTGGTGAAACACGACTCTGATTGGTTGTAAAACAGAAATCATTGAAACGTGATTGGTCATTGACTCCCATTTGGGGCATGAGTTAAATAGTCAAGGAAACCACAAATAAACACCTTTTTTGAAGAGAAAAATTATACGCTCAGACCGGGACTTGAACCCGGGACCCTTGGTTTTCTAGTCCAAGTGCTCTACCATCTGAGCTACCTGAGCAAGTACCGATCTAAATGCAAATCTTTTCTCTATATACGTTGTAATTCCCGCCCACCAAATGCTTTGAAGCCTGTGCTTCTATCTTTACAAATGGCGGCTCCTTTATTAAGACGACATATATGATTTATCCAGCATTGAGATGTATGAAATTAATAATAAAAACATCGAAAAAAGCCGTACTGGCATTTATAATGTAATGTATAATTCCCAAATATGTCTTCTTAATAAAGGAGCCGCCATTTGTAAAGATAGAAGCAAAGGCTTCAAAGCATTTGGTGGGCGGGAATTACAACGTATATAGAGAAAGATTTGCATTTAGATCGGTACTTGCTCAGGTAGCTCAGATGGTAGAGCACTTGGACTAGAAAACCAAGGGTCCCGGGTTCAAGTCCCGGTCTGAGCGTATAATTTTTCTCTTCAAATATGATTTATCCATCATTGAGATGTATGAAATTAATAATAAAAACATCGAAATAAACACCTGATGAATGAGAACATACCCAGTAATATAAACCCTCTGTACAAAATAATTACCAACAACAGTCAGTACCAAAATGAAAGCAGAAGATGATACTTAAGTTATCGAAAGACCTCCTATAAAACAACACTTCAAATTATTGAGGACAACTGAGATATCAGGTACTGTTTACAATTATTAAAACTTTAACACAGTGACCTCAGTGGAGTTTCGTAATGTATTTTGAAAATCTTGATTGTGTTCCAAGTAAAAAAATATTTACTCTATCATACAATTTATTTTTCAGATTTTATAAGATAGGGTATTTCCCATTAAAGGTTAATTGCAACTTACTAAAACAAAGGAGAGATTATATAATCGTAAGATGAGGCAATCATTTTATGACTTCTAGAGAACAAAATATATCATAATCATCATCATCATTGGCGCAACAACTCATTCCTGTGTCCTGGCCTCCTCCAATTAGCTCGGTCCTGTGCCTCTCTCCACCAATTTCTCAATCCCAACTCTCTAGCATCTCCATCCACCTCATCCTTCCATTGCAGTTTCGGGAGGGGGTTTTGCATTAATTTTTTTGGCGGAATATGCAAGAATTTTGTTTATAAGAATACTTTTTGTGTAATTTTCCTTGGATGTGATGTGTCTTCTTTATTATTTTATTTGAAATTAAGTTTTATTTCATTTTTATTTATTTGAGTACGCGGAACCTTGCCCCGTTATTGTTACAATAAGTTGATATATTTAGCATGAAAGAGTTTTTTACCCCTATCTTTAAATAATTTATTATTTTTTATAGGTTTTAAGCTTTTTTTTATTTCCCTTATTATTTAGTCTTCCTCTTTTTCTTCTACCTTCTGGTTGAGTGGACCATATCCTTTTACATATTTTTGACTCTTCCTTTCTTCTTACATGCCCGGCCCATCATAGTCTGGTTAATTTAATGAATTTACTAATTTCCACCTCTTTGAATAATACATCTCCAGATATCAGCTAAACTGGAACATGTCTTAAGAATGGCTAGATCCAGGATCCCCAAGGCAATAATGAACTACTGTCCAAATGGGAAACGGTCACTTGGTCGACCTAAGATTGAACGAAAACCGCTTTCTCAGGCCGTAACAGTTCTTCTAGGACTAATACCTGGCAGGATGATGATGATGATGAATAATGCATATACAACTCCTGATTATAGTGTTTTTGCCAGACACCATTCTCACATATAGGGCCATACACTCTGCTTAATATTTTTCTTTCAAAAAATTGCAGAGTACATTAATTGTTTCTTCCCATTATCCATGTTTCACATCCTTACGTCAAAATGGGTCTTATTATATTGTATAGTAATATCTTTACAGATCTTGACAAGACTTGACTTTTCATGTGTTTTAAAAGCCCGTAATGACACTTGTTGGCTATATTTATTTGATTCTTTATTTCTTGTGTTGTATCATTATCCATTGAACAAAATATATAAATATGTACTGACTCGATTTATTTATTTCTTTCTTTTTTCTTTATTTATCTGTTTATTATTATTACGAAAGGGGGTAGCGTGCCGAGGAAATTATAGGAAGTGTGAACAGGACTTCTAGAAAGAATTTACACACTTTTTATGACATAGAAGAAGCCATTGACACGGCTTACCAAACACTTTAATATATCTATGAGGACATATTATCAGTATGTTACATATGAGACATACTTAAGCACCATTTAATAATAGGTCAATATTTGATTAAGAGTGATTAAAATTTACTTTTGGACATTCCCGAGAGAATTGAAAAAATATATTTCAAACTCTACTTACATAATTACGAAAATGGGCCCAGAAGGGCGCTGGCCCTGCTCTGCGACCTCGCTGTCCGATGGCTCCGACCAGACTCTCCCTCAGACTGACCGCCTTTCCTTATATCTCTCTAGTTACGTTGGTTTTTTTAAAAAACACCTGTCTCATAAACTAGCTGAGAAATGTTCCTTCACAACCCCTCACTCTACATTGTATTTTTCATTAGTGTTGGTCTTATCTTAACTACAACCCTCCTTTCAAGGGTTTGTTTTAAAATACCTCTTGTCTCTTAAAAATACCTCTTGTCTCGCGTTCCTTACAATTTAAACTCCTTCAGCATATATTCTGTTTGTTATTATTTTCTGTTCTATTATGTGACTCAAATAATTATTTTTTGTCTCGTTATAACAAAATAACTTAATTTTTTTTCCATCCCTTGCATAAAAGTTGGAGCATAAATAATTTTTTAAACTAGACTGGTAAAGCTAAAAGGATAAAAGACCCTTTTAAAAGCTCATTAAGCTCTTTGGGGATGTAATTGCAAGATCCATGATTCTTAGCCAACAGTTCTAAATAAGGCAATATGGCTATATACTCTGTCCAACTTTAATCTTAGGAGTGTTCTAGGTACTCATTTTAAAGGAGGCTTATTCATCATCAGTCCCAGTCTTGAGAGTAATGTGAAAAGAAAAATCTGGGAATTGTCAACAAAATATTGGAATACTATAACTTTAAAAAAGACATAAAAAACAGAAAATTTCCATTGTAGAATTTAGTAACCGACCTCATACAACATACTGTACACTACACAAACACAAAAATATACACTCATCCTACACTCCACTCTGGACACAATACAAGAATCATCATATATTACCCATCCAAGTGTTTTGTGCAGGCAGAAAATATGTTAACTAATAAACTGTCATTCTCTTTCTATTCCTTACTATGTTGCCACTTCCTGTCCTTTGCATTATGTTGCTTGATTGGCAGGTAGAGAGCTGACAAATACCATGTATTTTAACGATCCGTCGTTCTGCGCGGTCAGTGGCAGAATAACTAACTTGACAACCCTGTTACTTTTGGGGTTACGTCTAGAAATGAGCTGTCCCTTCCTTGCCCTTCTCATTACATGTTGCCACTTGTGATTTATTGTGAGGGTGGTAACAGGAGAGACGACGAATACTGTGATTTTAAATGATCCGACCTCTTGAGCGTTCCGTGCTTAAATGACTAATTTGACAACCATGTTAAGAACTTTCACACGTGTTTAGAGATTCTCCCCCCATATTTGAAATTGAAAAATTTCAATACGTGTTCGGATATACAGTTTCTCCTACATCTCTTCCACAGTTCAGTAGATCGGCGACACTAGCACTAAAACTCTTCCCCTCCGCCCGTGAACAGTTAACTTGGATGTGTAATACATGAAGTGGCCTTTACCTTACTCTCTTGGTCCCACATTCAAATACAATGAATCATCATTCACAAATACACAATGAATAGCTTCTACATTAAGAAGACATGAAGGGACTCCACATAGCTAAATCATTATTTATTAAATTAATATTAAGAAGCTAAAGCTGTTACTATGATTGAAAGAAGTAAATTAATGTACACAACTAAATTGCTGTAATCAAATGATAAAGAGAAAAATGTATGCCTGAACCAGGAATCGAACCCCGAACCGTCAGCTTTCTGTACTGATGCTCTAACCATTGAGCTAATTCAGGCTTCCTTCCCAAAGCCATTCATTGTGTATTTGTGAATGATGATTAATTGCATTTCAATGTGGGACCGAGAGAGTAATGTAAAGGAACGATTTGTGCTTGGATGGGAAGGAAACCTGAATTATATTCTAAATAGACCACATTAATTCCATCTATCTCCCCAGCAAGGAACCCAAAAGCAAGAAACATATATTTGATGGCATTAGAACACATACATACACACACACACACATATATTTATGTTATTAAATTAAATTTTTGGAGTTGCTAATTATGTATTTATTATATTGCAGTGTGAAACAGAATGCTCAATAAACCGCAGAAATAAAGATAACAACGAAGTAAATGAATCTTCAGAGTATCATTTACAGCCTTGTGTCATACAGTATGTGATGTTTCCACCTCATACTACTTCCAGCAATAGCAAAGAAAGGTTAGTTATATTTGAAGAGAAATATTTTCGCCTAGACCGAGACTCGAACCCGGGACCTTTGGCTTGCTGGGCCAATTGCTCTACCAACTGAGCTACCGAGGCGAGTTAAGATATAGACGCAAATTTTTCTCTTATATACGTTATAATTCCCTCTTGCCAAATGCTTTTGAAACCATTGCTTCTATCTTTGCAAATGGTGGCTTCTTAGTTAAGAAGACATTTATTGGGAATTTAACATTACTTTATAAAGCTAGTAAGGCTTCTAATGATGTTTTTATTATTGATTCAACATTTCTCAATGAAAGATAAATTATATTTGAAGAGAAAAATTTTCGCCTAGACCGAGACTCGAACCCGGGACCTTTGGCTTGCCGGGCCAAATGCTCTACCAACTGAGCTACCGAGGCGAGTTACGATATAGACGCAAATTTTTCTCTTATATACGTTGTAATTCCCTCTCGCCAAATGCTTTTGAAACCATTGCTTCTATCTTTGCAAATGGCGGCTTCTTAGTTAAGAAGACATTTATTGGGAATTTAACATTACTTTATAAGTTTGCATTTAATTAAATTCAGAGTGGTACAAGCTAGGTCATAATGCTAACTGATTTTTGTTAGATGTTCAGCAAAGAGAAAAAATACAAAACTCTTGCTCACCAAAGGTATCAGCTCCTTTTTAGAAGTCATGCAATGTTTCCCAGCCATAAAATGTGCATATCTCGCAGGATAAGTTTCTGAAGCTGTTACTTCTATCCTCAGCCAAAACTCTAACTATTGAACTTCCACCATCGCCATCAACTTTCAAACTGCCATCTGGTGCCAATTTGATGAACTTTAAGATGAAATCTTGCTCCCACAGAACTTCAAAATTTACGGATCTATATTTGTTCTTTTGAATGTGTATATTTTCTCAAACTATTAATTCTAAAGGCTTCTCTAAATGTTTCATAAGTTTATTTTCTTTTCAATTTTGTGTTTCTCTAGTAAACTATCAGTTGCAATTGCCAATTTTTCAATTCACCATTTTCCATATTTCTAAAGTGTTCTTTTGTATCCATCCATAGTAATTCTGCTCAAAGGCAGGTCCTTCACTGCAATCATAGCATTTTCATGCTATGCTTGAAGCTTTACTAGGGAATTGTATGTGTGGTAGCTTCCCGTTGCTTTCCACACCGACGAAGGATGACAATGATGATAATGATAAGGATGATGATGATGGCCATATATCGGCGACCGTTTGGGCCTTAAAATTTTCCTAACATTTGCCTTACAGGTGAGGAAAAACCTCACCCAGAAAAACTGTCCCGACCGGGGATCGAACCCGGGCCTGCTGTGTGACCAGGCAGAACGCTACCTTGAGACCACAGCGGTGGACTTCTTTTGTATAAGCGTCTAAATTACTTTCAGTTTTAATAATTAAGATATTTGGTCTGTGTTTTCTTACCTCTTATGGTTGTTTTGTTGAACGTATGTTTCATGGCTTCTGAGCCCCATCTTCAGCTTGTACACAGACCAAATATCTCAATTATTAATTTAATAATTGAGTTTGTATTTTTTAACATTCTTACCTCATATGTTTGTTTTGTTGGACAATCGTTTCAAAGCTTATTGCTCGTCCAACAAAACAATCATATGAGCTAAGAATGTTAAAAAATACAAACTCAGTTATAAAATTAAAGCTCATAATGTTATTTCCTAATGATTTTAAAACCTCTTAATATTACTTCCTATTGTATTAAAAAAAATCTTTCAGTTTTTCCTGTGTATACTTTATTGCAGTCATTGCAAATAATTTGAAAAATTCCAGATTTTTTACTACCTAGGGTATTAACTTTTTTATTAGTTATTAGAAGATTACCTAAGCTAAATTTGTTTATCAATACTAATGTAATATTGAATTTGTTGAATTTTTTTTTTAAATTTGTTGTGTGTTTCAAGATGTAAGTAATTTTCTTGATTTAGTTTTCTTTCTTGGAATCAGATTGTAGAGTGGTGGAAGCATACATCTCGCTTCACATTACATTTTCTCATCTGGACATGTTTTGGATAACATTATATTATTAAAGAATTCATTATGTAGAATTATTAGGTGGAACATTAGCACTAGAATGGTTTTAAATGAAAATATAAATAGAAAACTTTAAAAATCATAATTTCAATTTTATGTAAGAGTAGTAAAATGTGCTTCTTTAATTCAAACGTCAAACTATTTAAACCTGTCTCCACAAAAGATAATTTCTGGATTTTATCTTATCATTAAAGATTTGTACAAAATTGATAATTACAACAAATTGATTGAAACATGTGCAGCTTATCAAATGAAATAAATATACTTATTGAATAAGTGTTCATATTAACCTTTTTTTATAGGAATTATCACTGTGAGGTTCAATTCAATATTAAATTAAAAGATTCTTACCTCTCCTCACATTATTCTGTTAAGTAGATCGCGATTTCAGGCCTATAGCAGGCCCATCTTCAGTACACTGTTGTTGACCGGTGTTATGTCGCTCGGAAGAACCACTTCTTCTTCCCTCTGTTGGTGGACCGATGAACCTCTTGATAAGGTCAAAAATTTGCGGGAACTTCGAAGTTCATAAGTTTTCCTTTGTTTTTCTGAATGTGGATCTTTTCCCAAACTGTAAGTTCCTTAGGTGTCTCTATTTGTTTAATTAGACTAGCTTTTGATTCAATTCGATGTTTTTCGTACCAAGCATGAGCAGCTACTGCTGACTTTTCCAATTCTCTCATTTTTGACATTTCTAAGATGTTCCTTCACCCTTGTTTTCAAATTTCTTTTCGTTTTTCCTATATAAATTTTGTCACAATCTTTACATTTGATCTGATAAATTCCTGATTTATTTTCTTCTTCAATTTTTTCATTTTTGTTGGTTTTAATTATCCTATTAAGGCTGTATTCATTCTTAGGTGCTAATCTTATATTAAACTTTTTGAAAATTTTTTGAAATTGTAGTGTTTCAATGGATGGTAAGTGAATTTCTTGAATTTTATTTTTTCTGTTTGTTTTATCAGTGTGCTTTCATTAATTAATTTTTGTCTTTTGAATTTATTTTGAATTATAAATAAATTCAAAAGACAAAAATTAATTAATGAAAGCACACTGATAAAACAAACAGAAAAAATAAAATTCAAGAAATTCACTTACCATCCATTGAAACACTACAAATTTCAAAAAATTTTCAAAAAGTTTAATATAAGATTAGCACCTAAGAATGAATACAGCCTTAATAGGATAATTAAAACCAACAAAAATGAAAAAATTGAAGAAGAAAATAAATCAGGAATTTATCAGATCAAATGTAAAGATTGTGACAAAATTATATAGGAAAAACGAAAAGAAATTTGAAAACAAGGGTGAAGGAACATCTTAGAAATGTCAAAAATGGAGAATTGGAAAAGTCAGCAGTAGCTGCTCATGCTTGGTACGAAAAACATCGAATTGAATCAAAAGCTAGTCTAATTAAACAAATAGAGACACCTAAGGAACTTACAGTTTGGGAAAAGATCCACATTCAGAAAAACAAAGGAAAACTTATGAACTTCGAAGTTCCCGCAAATTTTGACCTTATCAAGAGGTTCATCGGTCCACCAACAGAGGGAAGAAGAAGTGGTTCTTCCGAGCGACATAACACCGGTCAACAACAGTGTACTGAAGATGGGCCTGCTATAGGCCTGAAATCGCGATCTACTTAACAGAATAATGTGAGGAGAGGTAAGAATCTTTTAATTTAATATTGAAGTGTTCATATCTTTAATATTTCAAAGAATTTAGTTACAATTTTCAATTAGATTTTAACTGCTTGGATAGTGCCACTGATACCTGCTTGCTTCTGTCTGTTTGGAGATGGGTAAATGAACCTGGACAGAAAATATTGCTTGCTAGAGATTTAAAAATTAATTTTCTTTTTTTATAGTTCATCCGAATGCAGACTTCGTGTTCTGTATTCTGACAGTTGTATTGGTTTTTAAGTGAATGAACATTTTGCTCGCATTGATAATTCTATTGGTTTTACTATCTTAAAAAAAAGATTGAAATATGAGGGAAAAATCTAATTAACAAGGGAACTGTCAACCATTGCATGCTGAAATCTACCTTGAAATTTCTCCCAGAGAAGCGTTGTGATATACTAAGGCATTTCCAAAAAAAAAAAAATCTGCTGCTTTTAACTGCAAGGCACTTATATCCAGCACAAAATCTCTAATTTCAGCTATAGAGAAGTAATTAATTTTTTTTTGTTCAATGCCACCTGCTTGTCATTTGACATTTCAGGTATTCTCTCCTGGCATTGGCATATTGTAACCCACTTCTGAGGTTGAGGCACTTGGATGGTGGAGTTACGCTGCCCCAATGATATGATGGGTGATGACGATGGGTAATTATGTGCCAGGAGAGGTCTTAAACCTAAACTTAATCTAGTGAGGTGAATAAGATATTGATGATAATGATGGCCAGATGATGTTTGGCGACCATTTGGACCTTAAAGTATCCTGACATTTGTCTTACAGACAGGAAACTTTTCCCGAGCAGGGATCGAACCCGGGCCCGCTGCATGACAAGGCAGCATGCTACCTCAAGACCACAGCAGTGGATTAGAGAAGTAATGTAACTCCTGTCTTGTTGAATTGCATAATTCTGACAACCTGCCCCACCCCCACCGTATCCCCAAACTCTGTTCTACTTCTACTCATGTAAGGATGTCCATCTGCTTCACACAGTGGGTTGCCATTGCTGTATTCTTGCTTCGATTTCTGTGCCTTGCAGTTAAAAGCAGCAGATAATTTTTTGGGTACAGCCCTGATACATCACAATGATTATCTGGGAGAAATTTCGAGGTAGGTTTAGGCAAGCACAGTGATTGTCAGTTCCCTTGTTAGAAAAACCAGCAGAATTGTCAATAATGGTAGAAAGTCTTCATTTTCAAGAAAATTAAAAAAATCAATAAGAATTAGAGAAAAATGTTCATGCAACAGAACAAAACTGAATTTTAAATTCCTAATAAGTAAGATTTGATCTTTGAGCCTGTTTTACCTATCACTAGATGGATGGAAACAATTTGGTATTAATGGCTCTACTGAAGCATTGAAAATTTATCAAATTATTTTGAGTCTGTAATATCTTACCTCAATATTAATGTTGATTTGTTCTGGCCATGATGCTGAGGATGATTAGAAGACTAATCGAAACATGTTCAAGAACAAATCAACATTAATATTGAGGTAAGATATTACAGACTCAAAATAATTTGATTAAAAGAACTTCAAAATATTACTTCCTAAAATAAAACATTGAAAATCTAGTTTGTATGGGACAATTAATTGTCTCTAATAATATTTTTTTTTTTGCAAATGCCCCAGGTTTTCTTTTGACATTCCTGGTGTTTTCTCCTGGCATGGCATACTTGTAACCCACTTATGAGGTTGGGGCGCCTGGAAGGCAGGGTTAGGCTGCTCCGATGATATGATGGGTGATGATGATGATGATGATAGTGGTGTGCCAGAAGAATCCCAAATCCTAAGCTTAATCTAGATGAATATGAATGATGATGATTGCGATGGCCATATGATTTTGGGAACCATTTGGGCCTTAAAGTTTTCCTGACATTTGTCTTACAGGTGAGGAAAAACCCTGATAAAAACCTCACCCAGAAAAACTGTCCCGACTGGGAATCGAACCCGGGCCTGCTGCGTGACAAGGCAGCACACTACTACCTCAAGACCACAGCGGTAGACGTCTCTAATAATATATGTCCAATGATAAAAAAAGTATTTTATGAGTTTAGGTGTATATTTCCAATTTAATTTCATCATCATGAGGAAATGACCCTATTGGCCTGTTTTGATCCCCATTGTAATATAAGTAGTTCTTTTTCTCATCATCATCATCATTCATGCAAGTATTAAGATGTTACATTCTCAAAGAGGAATTTTCCATCCAGTGCTTTTCTGGACATTCCAGCGATCTTTTGCCTTGGATAGCAGCGAAGCATAGCTTTTGGAATTCTGTGAGATGGCATTCTTTGAAGATGGGCTATCCAGTTGTTCTGGTGGTTTTGTATATAATGTAGCAACCTATTGGGTGAAAATTTAAATTTGCTTCCATGTCTCAAACCAAGCCTCGGATGAATCAGACATATAGTTATTTTTCTAAAATTTATAATTTATGAGATGAACCTCTTATATTCCATTCAGCTATGTTTAATTGTATAGTTTCCACAATCAATTTTCTTTTTAAGTTTCCCATCAAAATATCCATTCAATTTATACTTCGGGGAGTTTGAGTTTGATATAATTTCCTCATAGCAGGTGACTGGCCCTGCTGCCAAGTAAGTCTCTGGTGGGGCTGCCATCTCAAAGCCTGTAGACATGCTTCCATTTGTGCTAACCCCAAATTCAGAGTGCTTCTTCAGTCTATTTTGCCTTTATTGAAGCTAATTCGTTTTTCCAATCCAACCATTGAGGCTTCACCTGTATTCCTGGATCGGAGATCTCTTTATACCCTGAGATACTGGGTCCTTGACAGAACTTAGTCACTTATTCAATTTAGTGTTTATACCCCAGAATGAGAATGTATCTATCAAGAATTACCCAAATATATACAGTTACAGCTTTTGCCTCCTGTAAACATTGGGCCAAGTTAAGTCTTGTATAATACCAAGGCGAAAGGTTAGTTTGAGTGTATGGCAGTAGTAGAAAGGTAGAAAATACTAGAGAGTTGCATATTTATTAGGAATTTAGAAAAAAATTCTGCAAATTTGAATTCCTGTAGATTGTGTCCTGTAACACTCCAAAATACAACATTTTACTGATGTTTGTTTTAACACATAAAATAATGCACTATGGAAATTGAAACATGATCCCATTTTTCCAAGTGAGACAGTTCCTTTGTGAGTTATTAGTTGCTAAATTTGTATATATTTAATACTCATAATCCAGTATTGAAATTAAATAGAGGGATTGAATGGAATGGGATGTTAGAGACCTTTATTTAGAGATTGAATGAAACCCAATGTTAAAGTCTAATCATTGTATTTTCAAAATTTAATTTTTAAAGAATCTCATTATTTTCCAGCACTTTTATAGATTCTGTAAAATCTAAATTATGATATTATTAAATTTGAAGAGAAAAATGTTTTCCCAGGCCAAGACTTGAACCTGGAACCTTTGGCTTTCTATACCAGTGCTCTACAAACTGAGCTACCAGGCCAAATTCCAATCTAGACAAATTTTTCTCTTATATACATTGTAATTCCCACACACCAATCCAATCTAGATGTAAATTTTCTCTTATATACATTGTAATTCCCACGCACCAATTTGGTGTGTATAAGAGAAAATCCACCACTGTGGTCTCGAGGTAGCATGCTACCTTGTCATGCAGCAGGCCCGGGTTCGATTCCCGGTCGGGGCAGTTTTTCTGGGTGAGGTTTTTATCGAGATTTTTCCTCACCTGTAAGACAAATGTCAGGAAAACTTTAAGGCCCAAACGGTCCCCGAAATCATATGGCCATCATCATCATCCTTCACCGGTGTGGAAAGCAACGGGAAGCTACCACACCTACAATTCCCTAGTAAAACTGCAAGCATAGCATGAAAATGCTATGATTGCAGTGAAGGACCTGCCTTTGGGCAGAATTACTATGGATGGATAAGAGAAAAATTTGCATCTACATTTGTGCACCAATTTGGTGTGCGGGAATTACAACGTATATAGGAGAAAAATTTGCATGTAGGTTGGAACTCGCCCCAGTAGCTCAGTTGGTAGAGCATTGGTACAGAAAGCCAAAGGTCCCAGATTCAAATCTTGGTCTGGGAAAAAATTTTGTCTTGAAATTTGATTTATCCTTTAGTGAGAAGTGTTAAATTAATAATAAAAACATCTATGATATTGTTTGCTAGTACATAATAGAGTAGTGTTTTATCTGATCTCTAAGTGAAGTGAAGCCATTGCATACCATTCCATACACATATTTTTATTCTAATCTGAATTATGAGTACAGATATAACTAAAGGCAGCTCTGTGGCACAAGCAGTTAGACGCTCACCTCTCACCACTGGAGTCCTGAGATCAAGTCTCAGTCACTCCATGTAGGTTTTGTGGTGGATGAAATGGAGCTTGGGCAGGTTTTTCCCCTGTTTTCCCCTGCCACAATTTCATTCCACCATTTCCCCATACTCATCTCATCCATATTGTTTCATTTTGTTCATATGCCCCAATGATGGTGCATCAGGCATGTTCGGCCGGCACCCTTGTTATTCACAGACCTCTATATAGGGGCTTTATCTCATCCTCATCCCTTGACCTGACCCTTAGTTGGACACGAGTTGAAGATATATATATATATAACTAACTCAATGGCACTATCAAACCTGTAGGTTCATGACTGCATGAATGTAAGTTATTGCTTTATTAAGCAAATGCTTTCCAATTATTCCTTGTATAATTTACCTCCCTCAAGTCATGGTTGATGTTATTCTCTCATCTCATTCATGGCCTACCTGCTGGAAACTTTCTCTTTGGCTTTCCTACATGGAGTTTCCATACCCCTTTTTATTTCTCCATTTGTGCCACCTGTCCGGCCCATTTCAGTCTATGACTTAACTATTCTTATTACATCTGGTTTCCTATAAATATCTTCTAGTTCGCTATAATGTAGTCTTCTCCATTCAATTGTCTGTTCATCTCTCTTTGATCTAAAAATGTCCCTAAGAACTTTATTCTCAAATACCCCGAATCTTCTCTCCTCTCTTTAAGTAAGAATACATGTTTCACATTCATATAAAATAACAGGAAGAATAACAGTTTTATATTTTTTTCAGTTTAACTTTTTTGAGAAAAGTTGTGATAAGTGTCCCTGTATTGCATAATAGCATGCATTTCCAGATTTGAGTCTATGATTAATTTCTTTCTTCACTTCATTCCTGTTTGTAATTATTGTTACTAGAAATTTCAATTCTACCACTACTTTAAAATTTTCCTCATTTGTCATTAACTCTCAATTTTCATTATGTAATGAATTTCTGTGTGACCGTATTTTTAGTTTTATTGATGTTTATTTCAAGCCCTAAATTCTTAGTGTTACTCAATATAATGGCATGTTTACCCTGTATCTTCTTGCTGTCGCCCAATAATATATCCAATAGCTCATTAATAACATTCAATTTTACAACCTCTTTAACTTCTGCAGATTTGATGATATGCTGTAGTGCAAATTTGAATATTAGAGGAGATCATCCCTTTGCTTTAACCCGTTGTGAATTTCAAAAGTATCTGAAACTTTTTTTCCAACCCACACCCTACTCTTTGTGCCATTTAGATACTTTCGAATAAGTGTAACTTTAAGAATATATATATATATATATATATATACACTAGATAATATCCGGTATGTCCTGCTAGCCATAAATAAATTAAAATTAATGTGCTTCTATGTTTAGTTGAATAAGTAAATGGAAAAATAATTATAAACCTACTGAACATTTTACAAAATGTCCCATCACAATGGGATAAACGGTATGGCCATGCATAAAGTATGAACAAATAAACAAACATTCATTTTTATTTATATTATTTTTAGTCTGGACATCTTACCTCAATATTATAATATTGAGGTAAGATGTCCAGACTAAAAATAATATAATTAAAATAACCTCAAAATATAACTTCCTAAAATTAAATATTCATTTTTATACATTAGATATAAGAGAAAAATGTGTGGTATAACTACTCACTCAACCTAAAAATAGGACTCATTTATATAAAATGCATTTAGGATTTGGCAGAATAAATAACCCCAGTACTTGTAATTGTCTATGAACATATTTTCAGTACTAAAAATTATTAGTTTTATGATGAGAATTTTTAATGTCATGTAATAAAAAAAATATTTGCTTTATTTTGCTTTAGTGGGTCAGAAGATGATGGAACTGATGAGGTTGAAGTACCAGATGCAGAAAATGATGGAGAACTACAAATCATAACAGAATGCTGGATAGAACCGCAGCATGGCCTCGTAGTGAACTGTCCACCGGAAAGAGATTACATGGAGCATCTGCCATACCACAAGCTTGCTGATGTGGTGAGTAATCTTGTTTCTTTATTCTAGTTATAGTGAGATTTAACACTCTGTGATATTAATTGAAAATACAAAATGCAAACTAAGTGAATTACTGACAATAGAGCATAAATAACTAAAAAATCTCGAGACATATTTTTGTTTTGTTACAATTTTGACTTCTGTAGAAAAAAATAATTTTTGAACCAGTAGTATATTTAAAGGAAAAAGCAATATGCAATTAATTAGTTTTGGAGATCATTGCTAAAGGAAAATACCTGTAATATTTTACAAATTAAAAACCCATGCTGTGCTAGTTTGGATGTAGCATGCGTGTTTACTAACTAGCAGGTCAGGGTTTGCTATCTGGTGGGATTGGAAATATTAATTGTATAATTGTCAATGTTGGAATTAGGAGGGATGGTGGTGTAGAATTTCTAATCACAGGATGATTTGATTAGATTGCAAATCCCTCTGCAGTATGTATGTTGGGAAGGCATGTATTAATATTGAAGTGATTAGTTTGTCAAATGTGGAAGTTGAGCCTAGTTGTCCTCTTGGTACTTTTTAGTAAGAATATTCTATGTACCAGCACTAATTTCAACTTTATCCCTTTTGATGTTTTTATTATTAATTTCATACATCTCAATGATGGATAAATCATATTTGAAGAGAAAAATTAAATGCTCAGACTGGGACTAGAAAACCAAGGGTCCCGGGTTCAAGTCCCGGTCTGAGCGTATAATTTTTCTCTTCAAATATGATTTATCCCTTTTACTCGTCATTCCCCAATAACAAACACATATTTTCACTATATTTAAATTAATATTGGGAAGTAAACATTATGAGGTTATATCATTAATAGTGAGTGGAGAACATATTTTTAATGACTCACCTTATATAATTTCAAATTTATTTGATATTGGTGGTTTCAGACAATATCTTGTCCCACTTCCACTGAGTGGAAGCCATGACTGAAGAGGGACAAGATATTGTCTGAAACTGCCGGTATCAAAGAAATTTGAAATTATGTGAGGTGAGTCGTTAAAAATATGTTCTCCGCTCACTATTAACATCTTTTCACTATATGCCATACCAATACATATCACTTACATAAAGTGGTATAACCAAGTAGTGCTAAGTTGAAAATAGATGAATGAATTCTATGTCTCTGCTTGAATGTGGAGTTGAAAATATGAAATATGTAGTGTGTAGCAAATCAAAATACACAGACAGTTTTAAAACAGTTGAATCAAATATGTAGGAACAATAATTACAAAATGGAATGAGATCAACAAAGAAATGCATGTTGTTATGCATTACAAGGACCTGTACATCTGAATTTCTCTCAAAATTGTTAAACTGATAGTGTATAAAACTGTTATTATCCTGCAGTTATATTATATTGATGCGAAAAATTGACTCTTGTTTTAAGGGAGGAGAAAAGATTATCAGTATTTGAGAATAAAGTTCTCAGGAAAATTTTTGGTCCAAAGAGAGATGAAGAGACAGGCAAATGGAGAAGACTACATAACAGTTAGGTACATGTTCTTTATAAAAATCAGATATAATAACAGTTAAGTCTCATAGACTGTGATGGGCAGAACATGTGGCACGATGGGGAATGAAAGAGGTGCATGGAAACTTCTTGTAAGAAAACCAGAGGGAAAACACCCAGTTGGTAGACCAAGAATGAGGTGGAAGAATAACATTAACCATGATTTGAGGGAAGTAGATTATACAGGGGATGATTAGAAATAATTAGCTCAGGATAGGGCTGTGTGGAGAGCTTATGTCAGCACAGCCATGAATCTACGAGTTTGATAGTGCCACTGAGTTAGTGAAGAAATTAAGTACCATTTATCATCAAATATACCCTATTATTTATTGTACTAGAAAAAAATAGAACAGAAGTTAAATACTGAATGCGAAGAGAAACAGTAGCCGAATTCAGACAGAAGATGGGACATGGTTGCCTAGCCGTACATTTACACAGGATCGGCATATACAAAATGAACACGTGTACTCTGTAACAATCATGATGACAATGTGTGGATAGTCGACATGACCTTCATTTTCCAGCTCTAAACCACACGGTACAATATGATAACTTAACAAGTCTCTACTGGGAAGCCAGAGGAAAGATGAAATACCATCAATCTCTACCATTGGATAAATAAAATTAATTTATTGTTCATAGTTAAATATGAGAAATAACATTATGAGGTTCTTAATTCGTAAATTAATTAGTCATTTTTATACATCTTACCTCATATTTTGTGTTTCCTTAAACATGGGAACTAGTTTTCAAGAGAACCATTTCTCTCATTTTCAACCAACATTATGACTACCAGATTTTCATTGGAATCTTCATCAGTAACTGAGCCATCTGGTGTTGATTTGATGAAATTTAGATCCATGAATTTCGAGATTCCTGATGAACGTGATCTCATATCGAAGTTCATCAAATCAACACCAGATGGCAATGTTATTGACGGAGATTCCAACGAAAATCCGGTAGTCATAATGTCGGTTGAAAATGAGAGAGATGTTTCTCTTGAAAATAATTCCCATGTTTAAGGAAACATAAAATATGAGGTAAGATGTAAAAATATGACTCCTTAATTTACGTATTAATTTATTGTACTTGTATTTTTTATTGATAAAATATTAGAAATTGTATTGCTTATGCAATTTTTCTGTATTAATAGAATTTATTTTTCACAATGACATCAGCACACAAATTAAAAAAATATTGCTATACTTGAACTATGACCATTTTAAAGAGTTTCTGTGATGTAGCTTCTCATATAGATAAAGGTAGAAAATGTTATCTGGAAATAGAGTGACATGATGATATTCAATTACTTCTCTTCATAGATATAATATATTCTTTTATAATATTTAAATATATTTTTCTGCACATATTTATTTGATAAATGCACTCTGTGACTGCATTTTGTAATCAATATTTTTTATCTCCTTCATGTTAATATAATTTAAAATAAGTTGATTATTAGTATTTATATCTTATAATTTATTAATGGGGGCACACCATAGCATTGTTGGTTAAGGCAATATGCTACAAGCCATAAGGTTGGAGGCTCGAGTCCCGGTGGAGTCAGGATTTTTAAACTGGCCAAAACCTTCTGGCAACATCATGGCCTCTAATGGAAATGAGTACCAAATGCTTGTTCTGGGGTAAATGTGGCCATCATCCAGGGCTAAAAGCCCGGCAATATCAAGTGACAACTGTCTAGAAAGAAAGGCGGGAGCCTCAATCTCCTCTACCCCAAGGGCCTTCTAAGTCCTGTAGTGAGATCACTTTTCCTTTTTTTTAAATTTAGTATACCAGCAGTTAATAATGCAGTATTATGGAAGGGATAATACACAAAAACTGAAAGCTATTGGATGGATGGATGGATGGATGGAATTCACTGGCACTATTGAACCTGCCCATTGCAGCCTATGCGACTTACAATGAGACTTAACTCTTCTTATTATATCTGGCTTCCTATACATGTAATGTAGCTCACTATTAATAGTTTTCTCCATTTACCTGTCTGTTCATCTCTTTTTGACCCAAAAATTTTCCTAAGAACTTTATTCTCAAATATTCATAATCTTTTTTTTTTTTTAGTTGTTTCTTGACTCACCTCATACTTCCTAACTCCCTTGCATATCTAGATTTCGTCACTGTATTTGTGACATTCTCAAAGCTGTTTACGTTCATAAATACAGTGACGAAATCTAGGTATTCAAGGGAGTTAAGAAGTATGAGGTGAGTCTAGAAACAACTAAACAAAATTAAAATAAACCTCATAGTGTTATTTCCTACCTACATAACTTATTCATAATCATCTTTCCTCCCTTAAAGTAAGAGTCCATGTTTTGCATCCATATAATATAACTGGGAGAATAACTGTTTTATATATTTTAAGTTTAATGTTTTTTGAAAGGAGTTGGGGCGACAAGAGTCCCTGTAATGCATAATAGCATGCATTTCCAGAATTGAGCCTATGTTTAATTTCTTTGTGCATCTCATTCCTATTTGTAATTATTGTTCCTAGATACTAGAAATCGGCCACTCCTTCAAAATTTCCTTCATTTGTAATTAGTTGTCCATTTCCATTATATAACAAATTTTTATATGTGAACATATATTCAGTTTTATTGATGTTTACTTCCAGTCCCAATTTCTTAGTGTTAATCAATAGAGTGTGCATGTTGGATCTTAGTATCTCCTCGATATTGCTCAATAATACTACATCATCAGCATAAACTAACAGTCTATTAATACCATTGAGTTGTAGGCCTTCTTCATTCTCCAAAGATTTGTTGACATGCTCTAATACAAAATTTAATAGTAGAGGAGATAGTGCATCTCCTTGCTTTAACCCATTGTGAATTTCAAAAGTATCCTACAGCTGTTTACCTATGTGCACCCAACATTTTGTGCCATTTAGACACATTTGTATAAGTCTAATATTTTAGGAATTCTGAACTCCAGCAGGATACTGTATAACTTCTCCCTCTTAACTGAACTGTATGTGTTTTTGAAGTCTATATATAGTTGATATACAGTGCCATTATATTCCCATTTTATTTTCAAAAATCTGTCTTATGCTAAAAATCTGATCTGTTGTGGACCAGCTTCTTCTAAATCCACATTGATGTTCTCCTAAGAATGTCATCAATATAGGGAGTAAGTCTGCTTACTAATATATGTTAGGATTTTGTGTCTTTGAACTAAATTCCTTAAAAATAGATATAGGGTTTTTCATGTCTAGAAAATAGTATTGCTCTTCTGGGAACGCTGTTGCCATTTGATGTTGCAGACTGAGTGACAGATGGAAATATATCTCCCTCTTCTCCTTCTAGCATAAATACAGTATTTACATAAGTTTACGGCACAATTATCTTCAGTGATGATGTTAAAATCTAAATTGTGATAATTTTGATGTGGTTACTAAAGAATAATATTTAACATTATTTTGAAGTAAGCTCCTCAATTATTTATATTAATTTAATTTTTATAAATTACAATCATTCACTAAAAATATTTTATACTCAAATTATTTAAGAAATATTAATGTAAAATAAAAAAGGCTGTGTATTCCATGAAACAGTATAACATAAAATTTGAGATGGGTACCTATAACAAAGAAATAAAATATCTTCCCACTAAAACAATATAGTTTTTTTTAATCTCATAAACAAAATTAATGTTCTTTAGAATCCTGTAGAGGGTTTTCATGGAAAAATTCAAAGATCTCCATCATTGTTAAATGCATTTAGTATACCGTGATAATTGTTGGTCGATTTTAAAAAAAAGTTATGCAATTTACGCCGAATTCCTTTTTCACAAAATCACTATTTAATTTGTCTACTGTGTTTTCTTTGGGACTATGACTCTTCTTTCCTTCGGAGATATCATGTAGCCACGAGAAGCGTTACTATGAATTCTATAGATTGTGGCCATAGAAACGCCAGTAGTTTCAGAACATTCTCGCTGAGTAAACCACATGTGATATAGTAGTTGTGTATTATTCCTTGCCATGGCTGTATGTGGCAAAACAAGTTTTGTGAAAGGGGATGGTTCAGTGGCATCTACAGTAGCAACTATTCTGGTTAGTGAGTTCACCCCTTAATTTTATTAAATAATTATTGTTTTCTCATAATTATGGACAATGACTTCTGTCAAGTCCCCTGCATTTGTATAAATAAATTTTATTAAATAATTGGCTGATAATTATACATTCCATAATTTTTTTAATAAATCGGATACACCATTTCTTGGCAAAGTTGTAGATGAAACTAATAATTAAAGTATTTATTTCAAATGAAGATGACTAATAAACTAATCTTACGTAAAAGGGCATGTTTACTAAAAAGAATTGCTCCATGAGTGCAATAACATTTGTAGATACTTAAAAATCCTAGAGTTCACAGTATTTGAAAAAACAACAGATAGCTTGTAGTAATGTGTTTACCCATCGAGAACAAAATCTTATCATCCATGTTTATAATTGAATAGCCATCCAGAACAAAGCTATAACCTCTCTCTCTCTCTCTCTCTCTCTCTCTCTCTCTCTCTCTCTCTCTCCTCTCTCTCTCTCTCTCTCTCTCTCTCTCTCTCTCTCTTTATTTTAAGTTGAGTTTTACATGGGAAAAAATGTTAATAGTACATGGGACCTTTCCATGTAAAAGTCAACTTCAAAAAAAAAAGAAAAAAGAGACAGAGGGTTACAACCTTGTTCTGGCCCCAGCTCTTCAATAAATATTAATTCTTGTAAAAAACATGAATTGATAAACTAGCAATTGGTTTGCAATTACATAACAAATTTGTAATATCTTACAAAATGCTGATCGTACAGTTTCTGAAATATTTTTTCAATGAAGAGAAGAGAAAATCTCTTACTCGAATTGAAATATTTATATAAAAATGTTGGGGAAAACCAGGTAATGTAATCCCACTACAGTCCTAAGCAGTCTCTTGAGATAGTAAGAGGTTAAGTCTCCCACATTTGTAGACAATCAGCACTAGATGTCAGCCATGTTATTCGTTCTAATTTATGACTGTCATTACTCCCAGAACTAACATCTGGGTCATATTTCCAGTAGAAGCTGAGTCGACCCCAGGCCATAGAAAATGTGAGGAAGGCATATTAACAATTATTTTGTATGTTTTGAAGATACTAATTTTTTAAAATATATATCCGCTGTGGTCTTGAGGTAGCGTGCTGCTTTGTCACATAGTGGGCTTGGGTTTGATTCCTGGTCGGGACAAACTTCCTGGGTGAGGTTTTTTCAGGGTTTTTCCTCACCTGTAAGACAAATGTCAGGAAGCTTTGATGCCCAAATGGTCCCAAACATCATGTGACCATCATCATCATCATCATCCATGGTATAGAAAGCAACGGTAAGCTACCACACCTACATTTCCCTAGTAAAGCTGCTATGATTGCAGTGAAGGACCTGTCCTAGGACAGAACTCTATTAAAAAATCTTTGGGTGGGGAAACTATCAAAAAATTCTGGTATGTTACAGAAATAAATCTCATATAAGGGAACAAAAATGCTGAAGAAGAAGAAAATTACCCAATTTTTTTTAAGTACTTACGCTAAAATTCAGGTGTGAAGAATAGAAAATGAATGTAGAAATATCAGAAGAATTAAAAATAACTTCAATCCTGTGGGAGGGAATATACAAAATTAGATTATTTGGAATATGCAGACTCAAAAGACAAAAGAGTGTCTACTTGATGATTTTAATAATTATAAACAAATTAGCAGATGTCAACCAATGAAAAGGCAACAAAATGCTGAAGAAGAAAAAATTATCCAAGTTTTGTCTGGACTACTTGTGCCAATATTTACGTACGAAGAATATATATTTAGTATGAAAATATTCAAGGAATTAAAATTAACCTCATTTTTAGGGGAGAAAATATGTAAAATTAAGAATTTGAAAGAAAAAAGATGAAATGAAAAATGTGTCTAATTTTAATTTTCAACAATTATAAACCTATTATTTAACATTTTCCAATACTGTTATTTTAACACAGTTCCAATACTGGAGCATATTAGATGATGTTAACCAATGGAAACAATGAATCAATCCAGAAATCAACAGGTCATCAAATGGCCAAACTCGATCATAGGTAAATTATATTACTCAGGATGTTTATTGTAGAAAAATTACATGCAAGTCTATTGGAGTAAATAGGCCTACATTTTGGAAAACAAGTTGTACTTTTTATGAGATTTTCTGATAATCTAATTTTGGGTTTTCTGTGGTTATTTTGAAGAAGTGGCTGAATTCAAATAGTAGTAGTAGTCTAATGCCCATTAGCTTGGATGTGTTCCATTTGCTTTCTTGCTTCCCAATAGAGTCCTGCCAGAGTTCTTGTAGATGACATCTTCAGAGTCTCACAGCTAGCAAGATGATCTTTGTTCATGGTAGTGTTATTGTCTTGGCACAGGATACAATTTGGAGAGTTGAAGATTCCAATTTTATGGAGGTGTGCTGCTAGGTAGTCATGGCCTGTTAACAGTCTGAATGTTGCTACTGCTTCGTGTCTTGGTTGTTCAGGTATGAAGTTTTTATTCTGCGAGATAGCTGCCCATGGTTTCTCATTACTTTGTGATTTGAAGTGCTCCATCAGTTCTTTCTGGAAGTTTCTTTTAATTATAATTTTTGCAGAATGGTAGGGCAGGGATTGATTTGTTTTCTGTAAAATTTTGGTGCCCTTTTTTGCCAAAAGATCTGCCATTTCATTTCCATGTACCCCGCAATGAGAGGGGATTCATTGGAGCTGGATAATTTTATTTTGTTTGGTCAATAATCTTATGATCTTTTTTATTTCCAATGCTTTTCTGGAGATTGGAGAGTTATATGTTGTTATAGCTTGTATAGCTGATGTTGAATCACTTAGTACAACTGCTCTCTGAAATGTATTTATTCTGTAGAGGAGTTGTGTTAGTGCTAACTCTATTCCCTGAATTTCTCCATCAAAGTGTGTGCAATTTTTTTCCTACTGCTGAATTCAAATATTTAGGAACAATAATTACCAATAGTAATGAAGTACAGAAAGAAATTAAACATAAACTCAGTTCTGGAAACACATGCTATTTACATTATAAGAATTCTTGTTCATCCCAACTTCTCTCAAAAAATGTTAAAATAAAAATGTACATAAAAATATTATTCTTCCAGTTATATGGATACAAAACATGGACTCCTACTTTAAGGGATAAGAAAAGATTACATGAGTATTTGAGAATAAAGCTCCGAGGAAAACTGTTGGACCAAAGAGAGAGAAACAGATAATGAGCTACATGATCTTTATGGAAAACCAAATTAACGAGAACAGATGTAAGTCTCATAGATTCAATCGGTAGAACATGTGGCACAAATGTAGACTGAAAGAGGGGCATGGAAACATCTTGTAGGAAGAGCAGAGGAAAAGTGTTCAGTAGATTGGCCAAAAATGAGGGGGGGAGAATAACATCAACCTTGATTTAAGAGAGGTAAATTATACAAGAGATTACTGGAAGGCATTAGCTCAGGAAGGGATGTATGGAGAGCTCATGTCTATGTGCTGATGGAACTCCAAGCTTGGTTGTGCCAGTGAGTTAGTTAGTGTGTTTATACATAATTGTATGTATGTAAGTACGTATATATATAATGTCCTCTATCACCTACTCTTTTCAACATCTATTTGGAAGACGTAATGAAGAACTGCTTCAGGAATATGGGAGATGTAAACATGGGAGGATGAAGAATTAAGTGCATAAGATTTCCTGATGATCTGGCTTTGCTAGCAGAAGATGCAATGGCACTGAGGAACATGCTGATCGAGCTAAATGACAAGTGTTAGGATTATGGAATGAAAATAAATATTAATAAGACAAAGGCCACGATTATAGGAAGGAGACCAAGGAAGATAAACATGAGGATTATAGATGAGGCCATTGAGTAAGTGAAGAGCTTCAAATACTTGGGCTGTACTATCAGTAGTAACATGAACTGCAGTCAAGAAGTAAAGCAGAGGATAGCAATGGCAAAAGAAGCTTTTAACAAGAAGAGAAGCATTTTCTGCGGACCTTTGGCAAAAGAATTACGGAACAGCCTAGTGAAGTGTTTGTGTGGAGTGTAGCGTTGTATGGTGCAGAGACTTGGACATTGCAATGGAATGAGGAAAACTACTGGAAACTTTTTAGATGTGGATATGTAGAAGGATGGAACATATAAAATGGACAGACAAAATCAAAAATAAAGATGTGCTAGACAGAGTGGGTGAAGGAAGAACAATGCTGGAATTCATAAAGAGGAGGAAGAGAAATTGGATTGGCCACTGGCTAAGAAGAAACTGCCTGCTGACGGATGCCCTAGAAGGAGTCGTCAATGGAAAGAAAGTTAGAGGCAGAAAAAGATATCAGATGATAGACAATATTAAAATAAATGGTTTGTATGCAGATACAAAGAAGGAAGGCTGAGTTAAGGAAAGAGTAGAGAATGTTGAGTTTGCAGTGAGAGACCTGCTCTTGGACAGAACATTATGATATATATATATATGTATGTATATATATATATATATATATATATATATATATAGATATGTATGTATATATATATATATATATATATATATATATGTATGTATATATATATATTAAATGTTACAACTATATTTTTGTCATTTGGCAATGAAGGCAAATATGATATATATATATATATATATATATATAATATATACATACACACACACCACATTATATGGCCCAAATGATGTAAATGTGAGAGAGATCATATTATTATATCTTCCATGTCTTTCATTTGATATAAACTATGTCCCAAAATTAGACCGACAAACTTTGGGAGCTGATAGATAACATTATTTTAAACACTTTTTGTTAAGGAAGATTTTTTGCTTCAGTGATTCGTTTAAGTGCTGAAGAAGTTAATATCATTTCTGCCTCCCACCCAGTTGGTTCAGATATTTAAATTACATTTTTGGACAGTATGTATCTTTGAAAGGAAACACACGAAAGAAACAAAACAAAGATGCTTCAATTCGGTTAGCATGTTTACTTCCTGAGCTCATTGTTGTGTTCCCTTGACATTGTGCATTAGTTTGCTGGAATGGCTGCTGCATACTAGTTTATTTACAACATTGAAAGGTACACGTGGAATGAGATGACGGTCGTGCTATTGGTGTATGGAAAAGCTGGTTCGGGTCATGCAGCTGTAAGGCTTTACCAAGAACAGTTCCAAAACTGAAGAGTTCCTCATCACACTACATTTACCAGCATTGAATGTAGACTACGTGAAGGAGGCTCCTTGGATTGATGAGCAGAAGTTCAATGACAGCCACATTCTGTACGGATTCCTGAGAACAAGGAAGATGTGTTGCGGTGCATTGAGAACAATCTTGCAGCTAGTCCTTGCACCATCGCTTGACAATTGCACTGCGGGAAAAATTCTGCAGGAAATATTGTTGCACCCTTTTCATCTTGAAAAGGTCCATGCAGTGAGGCCTCTAGACTATCCTCTGTGACAGCAATTTTGTCAGTAGTATCTGTATGCATCCCATGTCATGTTCACAGATGAAGCATGTTTCTCACGTGAGCAGTTATTTAACAGTCGGAATTCACATGTTTGGGCCTTTGAAAATCTCCATGCTACATTTCAGAGGTCACATCAACTGAGATTTAGGGTCGAATCTTTGAATGCATTAGACCGTAAAAGGCATTCTCGGCTGAGAAAGTTTTATCCTAATATGATTTTGCTTACTCAGAATTCTATTCATGCGTTAATAATTGTAAGCTACCTGACGAGGTAACTTAAGATCATAGCTTAAGATAGAAACTTATCGTGAGAATCCCGAAGGGAACCGATGGTAACCAATGTAGTTTGAAACCTTGCCGCTTTATTCAAGATGTCGGACCTTGAAGACTTCGATCATGTTTTCGGTATATGCGGAGAAGAGGAATTTGATAGAGTCTACCAAAGAATTCAACTGGAAGAACAGGAGAATCGGTGTAATATTGCGCGATGCAGACGTCGTTGTATACGGTATTATTTGCGGGACGCAAGCATAAATGCATTCTTCTATAGCAGACAAAAATAACGCAAGTGGTTTTATCGCTGAGAATTCTGGGTAATTTCTTGCCAATATTACGAAAACGGCGACTTTCATGCATGACCAGTTAGTGGGTAGCTAATTCGATCTTTGCACTTGCTCACGGTGAGTCAGCTCACCAGTGATTGGAAGTAATTTGAGTAGAGACTAATGTATTTGCATGCGACCCTTAGTGTTAATGTGTGGGCCAGTATTGTGGATAACTTTTTATTAGGACCATACATTTTGCCCACCCGACTCAGTGCTTACAATTACTTAGTATTTCTGCAGCAAGTTTTACTTGATCTAATGGAAACAGTTCCCCTTCATATCAGACAGGACATGTGGTTTCAATATGATGGGGCACCAGCTCCCTTTGGTGCTGAAGTACGTCGTCATCTTACAGCTACATACGGCAATCACTGGATACCCATAGGTGGACCCATTGCCTGGCCGGCACGCTCCCCTGACCTTACTCCACTTGAATTCTTTTTGTTAGGGCACATGAAGACTATCTTGTATGAAACATCTGTTGAATCTGAAGAGGACCATGGGGCATGAATAACCTGTGCAGCTGGCAAAATGAGACAAATGGCCGATATCTTGGTGGGTGGGAGGCAGTAATGGCATTAACTCGTCTAGCACTTAAACGAAGTTCCCAAAGTTTGTCGGTCTAATTTAAGGACACCCTGTATAGGCATACTTTTAGAAAACAATATTAACATCATTGAGGTTATTGTTAGATATTTAAAAGAATAAAAGTTGTACCTGTGATCGCAGTTGTCCTCAACAAATTAAATTTGTTTAAAATAATCAGCTAGGCCTTTCAGAACTTGATCCATTTTCAAAAAGCTGGTCTGTTGAGTACTGTACCCAACTTTTGATATGTATAATCTACTATCCTAAGTTTTGGACAATACCTATATTATTGCAAGTATGAATATTATAAGAAAATTATCAATATTCGTAAATGAAATAAGAAACTAATCATTTAATCTTTACTGACTGTGTTGTGAAATTTTTATAATTGATAATTCAGACTTATGAGGTGACCCGATAAATGGGATGTGCCTTATCTTAACTGTGTCACAGATTTGGAATGTGTTTTGTAACAGGTGATAACCGCACCTATGATTGTACTAAGCATGTCTCAATATTTAAGTTACAAATAGTAATCGATTTGTAGCAGAATTTGCAAAATAACTGAAAAATATCAGTACTTCATTAAGGAATTTGTTTCTTAATTTTGGATAGTCCTCATCGTCATCATAGTATTGTATTGTATTGTATTGTATGCCTATGTTTTCCCTTTACAGAGATTTAGGCGCTCTCCCCCCTACAGGGAAGAATTTGAACCATACTAATTTAGTTCCACTTGTTTTCGTACAGATGTCATTTTGAGTGGTCTGTGGTCAGTGTTTTGCCTCATACTGACATCTAGGAGACCAAGGTAGTACTAGGACAGGAAAATTTGGTAAATTTTGCTTAGAGGCCTTTTCATTCAGGCTTAAGGATTTTTTACGAGCCTGAAAATCTTCAGACTCGGGACCCACGGCTTAAAGTCCCTCCCTCCTTGGATTTTTCCGTTCTCAAAAATTCATCGACCCTGGCCGGGTTTGAACCCACGACCCTCGAGACCAGAGGCAAGGAGCATAACCACTAGTCCACAGCGGCTGACTTATCATAGTACATTCATGAATTTAGGCTATTTGTTGACCTGTTTCGGCCTCAAGAGAAACACCATCCAGAAGTCTTTTGAGTGGACGTCCTGGTCTTCTTCCTGTAGGCTGATATCTTAACATTTGTTTGGGTATTCTGTGATCTTCCATTCAATGAATATGTTGCATCCATTTTGACTTGTAATCAGAAATTTTGTTTTCTGAAGGTTCCATGTGTAATTCTTCTACCAATCATTGGATATAAATATAATTTAGAAATATCCACAAAAAATATATTTAGTTTCGTTGGGACATAGCACTTTAGAACAAAAAAATAATGTGAATAGATTAGAAAAAGTTCAGTTTAATTTTCTAAGCTGTAATAATTCATATTAATTTTCAAATTATTTAGAAACTAAATTAACAAAATTTTTACAATCAACAAACAATATTCTTCTTGTAAGCCCATGTTTCCCTTAACAGAGATTTAGGCGCTCTCCCCATACAGGGAAGAATTTGAACCTTACTAATTTAGTTACACTTGTTTTCGTATAGATGTCAATTGAGTGGTCCGTGGTCAGCGTTCCACCTCATACTGGCATCTAGGGGAAACCAAGGTAGTACTAGGACGGGAACATTTTTGGTAAATTTTGCTTAGAGGCCTTTCATTCAGGCTTAAGGATCTTTTACAAGCCTGAAAATCTTCAGACTCATGACCCATGGCTTAAAGTCCCTCCTGGAGGACTTGCTCCTGGGATTTTTCCATCCTAAAAATCCATCGACCCCGGCCGGGTTTGAACCAGCGACCCTCGGGGCCAGTGGCAAGGAGCATAAACACTAGTCCACTGCGGCCGATAACAAACAATATTAAAAAAAGTATAAAAATTATACATATATATATATTTTTTTTTCTTTTTTCCCCAGTGCCCCAGGTTGTCATTTTAACATTTCTGGTGTTTTCTCCTGACATTGGCTTAGTTGTAACCCACTTCTGAAGTTGGGCCGCCTAGAAGGCAGAGTTACATTATCCCGATGATATGATGGGTGATAAATGATAACAAAACACCAGGAGAGTTCTTAACTTAAATTCCAGACCATGGGGAAAAATTGTAAAATTAAATACTTTGTAAGTTCCATCTCCTTAATTAATAAAACTTTTAAAACCGTGTAATTCTTAAGGAACCAGTTTCATTTTCAGCAGAAGATAGCTATTCTACTTACGCAGCAGTATTTTAAAAAGTTTTATTAGTTGAAATGGAACTTACAAGGTACTTAATTCTATAATTTTATATTATAATTTTTATTTTGAGACTAACTATCATAAATTTATTACTACTGACTATGCACCGGGAAGCTACCCACCTATAATTCCCTAGTAAAGCTGCAAAGCCTAGCATAAAAATACTTTGATTGCAGTGAAAGACCTGCCCTTGGGCAGAATTACTATGGATGGATGGATATTAAGAAAACACTATTTTAAAATTATATAAATCTTTAATGTTACCTTCTCTTTTGTGTGGATTTTAACCACCTCACAAAGAAGTGGAATTTATGTAGCAAAAATGGAATTAGACCTTCAGCAGGCTACAACCACTGAGACCATAAAACAAATTGAACTCTATTGCGAGATTTAAAATTTTAAAGCAGTTAAATCCATTATTTTGAAAATACATTGTAATTATTATAATTACATACATAATGTTCTATCCCAAGAGCAGGTGTTTCACTGCAAATGCAGCATTCTCCACAATTTGCTTAACTCAGCCTTCCTTTTTATATCTGCATGCAAACCATTTATTTTAATATTGTCTATCATCTAATATATTTTTCTGCCTCTAACCTTCTTTCCCTTTTCCATTCCTTCTAGGGCATCCAAGAGCATGCAGTTTCTTCTTAGCCATGCCAATACAATTTCTTTTCCTCTTCTATATGAGTTCCAGCATTGTTATTATAATTATAACATCAAAATTTAAATTTCAATCTATATTTGTCTATTTTTTCTAAAATGGGATTTATTCAAAGCAAAATTTATTGTAGGAAGGAAATGAGATTTTAAATATACATTACAGAAGACACATACATGAGTGTTTAGACTGTACATTGCTATTGTATCTAAAACATTTTGATGAAGCAATTTGATATGCAAAAACAACTCGCCCAATACAGTGATTGAGATGAAAGCCTCAGTATTTTTTAAAATTTTATATTATAAATAACCTTTCCAGTAGTATGCATACAATAATTCTGACTTTTTTAAACAAATTTGAGATTTTTTCCTTTTTAGTCAAAATGGGTAGAACTATTTCTTTAGCATTTATTTACATATTATGGCCACAGAATAAATTTCCAAAATAACTGATAGGAATATAGAATGGAGCAAGCACATTTTTGAAATTCTACTATAAAATTTTGTACGGGAATGGAAGACTCATTTTAAATGTTTAGTTTGGTTGGTTGGTTCTGAAAATTTTATTTGGGGCCTCCCACATTTAATTCTCAAATTATTATTTAACCCCCCTGATTATGTTCAGTTTATTCTTATTTAAAATTACATGAATAATTAGAATAATTTCATAAAAAATTAAGTAAACTGACATTCAGGACTCACTTTCAGTACACTCTCTCATTGAAGTTTAGACCCCTCCTTAACAAATAATTTGGTCTTTTAGATAAGAAATAGTTTTGACAAGATTATCAACATATAACTTGGTCCTTGAAGTGTCCATTAAATGACAAAAGAGATTATGAATCCCTTTGTTTTGAATTAAATGATACATAACTCTTTTAACATATTTTTTTTACCAAGTTGAAAAGATTAAGAATGTAGGCCTATTCTGAGTATTTATAAATAAAAGACACTGGATTGCTGTCATTAAACAATACCTCATTCAACATGCCAATCTAGAAAAAAAAAATTCTATTGTTTTAAAAATTTTTGAGAGAGTGGATCATTTCTACTGATCGGATGACTCAATCACATTTGCCTTAGTTAGAAGACAATAGCTGGAATTCATTACACTGTTCTGCATGGATTTTGTTTCTTTTAAATATTTCTTTTAAATAAATGAGCGTTTTTGAATCACAATTTCACACTGATTGCAAAAATACTATCCGTTTTGCATACCACATCAGAATTTTTTACAATTCAAAATTTTATGTTTTGAATATTTTTCGTAACATATGTACTGTAGTAATATTACAGTGTGCTTATCGTTTGTTAGAAAAGCCCAACAATTTATAATTTAGACTTTATTACTTAAAATGTGAAATAATATAACTATTATTATGTTTATATTTTGAATTATGTTTATATTTATTAAAATCTACTAATTTAAAGCTGAGCATTCCATCCATAGTAATTCTGCCCAAGGGCAGTTCTTTCACTGCAATCATAGCAATTTCATGCTATGCTTTGCAGCTTTACTAGAGAATTATAGGTGTGGTAGCTTCCCGTTGCTTTCCACACCGGTGAAGGATGATGATGATGATAATGATATGCATGGAGATGATGGCCGGATGATTTTTGGGGAGTTGGACTCTAAGCTTCCTGCCATTTGTCTTATAGGTGAGGAAAAACCCCAAAAAAAAACTTCACCCAGGAGCCTATCCCGGCCAGGAATCGAACCCTGGCCTGCTGCATGACAAGGAACATGCTACCTCGAGACCTCAGTGGTGATTAAAGGGCTGAAAATTTTGCTCTGAGGCCTCTAACTTTCAAGGCTTCCTACAAAATAAACAAACTGTAATCTATATAAAACTCTGGTAAAACCAAAATTAATTATGGCAATGTAACATGGACCTTGTCCAAGACCAACATGTCAAGACTGAGTTCATTAAAAAAAATATTAAGAAAAATTTATGGCTCAATATTCAGCAAAGGGGAATGGTGTGTAGCTCTGAGCTCTATCAGTTGTATAAGTCTCCTGATGTGATTACATCAATTAAAGTTTCAAGATTGTGATGGACAGGGCACGTACAAAGAATCACTGAACATGAAATATCCAACAAAATCATGGAATGTAAAGGCCATAGCCGGCTAAGTTAGGGGTGAGCAGGCCCCACGCACATTCGTTTCAAATTTTGGCCAAAAGTTGCATCTGATGGGTTACAAACTCACACCAAATTTCAACCCTGTTGCTGCACTAGGAACAAAGATAAAAATACAACTAGTATTTTTGGTGGAGATTTTTTTCTCAGAATCTACTGGACTGATTTTTATGAAAAAATATATGTTGTAAATATATTAAAGGCGATTCACAACAAAAATTGAGAACTCAATCCCACGAACATAACTACCCGAAAAAAAGCATTTTATTTTTCATGATTTTTTTTTGCTCACTTGCTCACGAGATACAATTACCAGCTTTTTTTTAGACAATCAGACCTCTTCCTACAACATATAATTTTTCCAAGTCGATCAAAGAGGTGGAGCATAGTTAAAAAAATTAAAATACAATTTTTTTTGCATATTTTATCTCAATTTTATTAAGATTTCGTACAATATTATTATACTATCGATCAATTTTTAGTGCTGTGTCATTTACATTACTGGCCGATGAAGATTTTCACTGCCTCGCTTAATCATCGTCGCTATCATCATTGATGATGGCAGTTGTATTCTTCTTTGCGAACAATCTCCTCAGAATTGCAGCTTGTCATAAAATCTTGGACAAATATCTTCCATGTGCCAGGTATTATATGATTGTAGCTACATGAGAACAGCAACTGACAGTCCTCCTCCCATTGGTGCATTCAAAATAATGTCTTGTAATTCCTTTTGTGCCAATACTGTGAGGGGTATATTCAACAAAGTAGCAATAAACCTTCCTGGATATGTGGCGAAATTGAACTTGAAGCTTCAAAATGAGTGATTTATCTTTGACAAAATGTATATTTACGTTTCCAGCTTCGTCAATCGTTTTCTGCAAGATATGATATGGCTTGTAAAAACTGGTATGACCCGGTGAACAGAATGTTTAGCTCTCTCACAGTCATTTCTGGAAAATCTAGTAGATCCTCCGATGAAATACTTTGAAAAGTTCTTTTCTTACGAAGCCATCCTTTCTCTTCGACCACAATTGCTAACATATTTTTGACACTGTTCTGAATTTTCATTCTCTCTAAGACTTCATCTGCACATTTTGGTTGGATGTTAAACTGTTTCCAATCTTATTGTGCACTCGATAACTGTATGGAAAATTTTTTGTAGTTCTCATGACATCCAAAACAAAAAGAATGTGCAAAAAAATTGTATTTTGATTTTTTTAACTATGCTCCACCTCTTTGATCGACTTGAAAAATGTATGTTGTAGGAAGAGGTCCGAATGTTCAATAGAAAAAGCTGATAATTGTATCTCGTGAGTGAGTGACCAAAAAAAAAAAATCATGAAAACTAAAATACTTTTTTTCGGGTAGTTACGTTCGTGTGAAACACCTTGAATATATTTGCAACATATATTTTTTTCATAAAAATCGGTTTAGTAGATCCTGAGGAAAAAATCTCCACCAAAAATACTAGCTGTATTTTTATCTTTGTTCCTAGTGCGTCTCTAACACAAGTGACTTTAGATATCCCCTTAGGAAATAATCGTTAACAGCCTTCATTACCGGTCATGGTAAATTTGCAGATTATTTTTATAGGTTTAAAATTGTGAATGATCCCACGTGTGTGTGTGTGTGTGTGTGTGTGTGTGTGAAGACAGAAACTTCAAACAGTGCAACATTTATTATGGGAGTGTGACAAACTGAATTCTGAAAGAGACAAATTTCGTAGAACTGTGATCAAATCAGGGGGGAAGTGGCCTGTGGAAACAAGTGATCTTATAGACACATTATAAACATTTCCAAAACTTCATCAACAAAATTGAACTCGAGAACATTCAAATAATCTAGTGGAGATCAATAATTAGCAAAAAAAAAAACTAAATATACAATAAGTAACACATAAGCATGTAGTATGATGATTGTTTGTAATCAAGCATGTTGTTAATAAACATTTTTTTCTAACAAAAAAAATAATCAAGGGGAGTCGGGTCTAATCCCGCATCACGACTTCCTAGTCTTCAGACTCTTCCTTGCAGTAACTAAAGGATGTAGTACATGTAAATAAACAGTAGAGAACATATGAATTTGTACATGTGTTGGTTGTAAATTAGCTGGAAAACAGTAATGCTAGACTTTGTGACAGAAAAGTTTACTTCCATATCCCCTTAGGCTGGCTTCTTGTTCCCTATGTTCACTACCTCAAATTGTTTAGTGGAGCATCTCCTATGTACTGTTTTAATATTTGCATGCTCTTAAAGAATCACCCTGTATTTATTCTCATGTCATTACTAACTAACTAACTCACAGGCACTATCAAACCCATAGGTTCATTGCTGCATGGGCATAAGCTCTCCATACATCCCTATCCTGAGCTGCTGTTTTCCAATTATTCTCTGTATAATCTACTTCCCTCAAACCATAGTTAATGTTATTCTCCCACCTCATTCTTGATCTACCAACTGCATGTTTTCCCTCTGGTTTTCCTATAAGAAGCTTCCATGCACATCTTTCATTCCCCATTTGTGCCACATGTCCTTCCCATCGCAAGTCTATGAGACTTAATTCTTCTTATTATATCTGGTTTCCTATAAAGACCAAGTAGTTCACTGTTAATTAGTCTTCTCCATTCACCTGTCTGTTCATCTCTCTTTGGTCCAAACATTTTCCTAAGAACTTTATTCTCAAATACTCGTAATCTCCTTTCCTCTCTTAAAGTAGGAGTCCATGTTTCGTATCCATATAATATACTTGGTAGAATAAGAGTTTTATATTATATTATTTTTAGTCTGATCATCTTACCTCAATATTAATGTTGATTTGATCTTGGACATGTTTCAAAACAATTCTGTTTTATCGTCAGCTTGTCCAGTTTTATATGTTTTCAGTTTAATGTTTTTTGAAAGGAGTTGGGACGTGAAGAGTTCCTGTAATGCATAATATACAGGCTTTAATTATAATGCTGATAATATATAAGTTTAATGAAGAGCACAGATTAAAAACAAAATTATTGTATTGGATACTTGAACTCGTAATCTCATAAATAATAGATTTCTGTATTATCATTTGTATGAGCATAGCAACAACCTGTTAGCAATAATAATAAAAAAATATGGAAAACGTTTTTCAATAATGAAGCTAACTTGATGTGAATCCTGTTTGAAACCAACAAAACTTGAGAATTATATTATTTTGAGTCTGTTTATCTTACCTCAATATTAATGTTGATTTTTTCTTGAACATGTTTCAATTGTTGACCGCTGTGGTCTCAAGGTAGCGTGCTGCCTTGTCACACAGTGGGCCTGGGTTCGATCCCTGGTCGGGGCAGTTTTTCTGGGTGAGGTTTTTATCGGGATTTTTCCTCACCTGTAAGACAAATGTCAGGAAAACTTTAAGGCCCAAACGGTCCCCAAAATCATATGGCCATCATCCTTATCATTATCATCCTCATCACCATCATCCTTCACCAGTGTGGAAAGCAACGGGAAGCTACCACACCTACACAATTCCCTAGTAAAGCTGCCAGCATAGCATGAAAATGCTATGATTGTAGTGAAGGACCTGCCTTCGGGCAGAATTCCTATGGATAGATGTTTCAATTAGATCTTAATCATCCTCAGCGTCTTGCCCAGACTGGTTGGATTTATGTTGTAAACCCTGGATGTCGATGTCAGCTCCCTCCTGTGGTTGGCCAAAAACTTCCAAACGAGGTCACGTTCCGTCGGTATTTCAAAAATTCATAATATGGAGAATTTTATTAAATCAACAGGGTTCAATCCATTTGGACATAAATTGGCAGCCTTTAATAATTTAACTCATAGATTGGTAAACTTACCCTTAAACGAAGGAGATTTCAAACAGGAGAAAAAACACATAATCAAAGTAGCAAGAGAAAATGGGTTTGATGAAAAAATGGTACAAAAAAGGATAGAAAAGAATAAGAAACAAAAAATGATCAACAAAAGTATTCTTCAAAAAGAAAAACCACCTATGAAAAAATACAGGAAATTCACATATGAACCTTGGACACACAATAAATTCCAAAAGATATTTCAGAAGTTAATATTAAATTATCACCGAAAAATAACCACAGTTTAAATAAACTAATAAATACCAACAAAAATGAAAAAAAAAACTGATGAAAATAAAAGAAATCAGGATTATATCAAATTGAATGTACGGGTTGTGAAAAGATATATATAGGAAAAACAAAAAGAAACCTACAAATTAGAACCAAAGAACATAAGAAATATTAAAAATGGGGAAATAGAAAAATCTGCAGTTGCTGCTCATGTTTGGTTTGAAAAACATAATATAAATTCAGACACTAAATTATTAAAACAGTTAGAAAATACAAAAGAACTGACTATTTGGGGGAAAAAAATCTGTATTCAGAAGAACAAAAACAGAGTTATGAATTTCGAAATACCGACGGAACGTGACCTTATTTAGAGGTTCTTTGGCCAACCACGGGAGGATGCTGACATCGACATCCAGGGTTTACAACATAAATCCAACCAGTCTGGGCAAGATGCTGAGGATGATTAATATCTAATCGAAACATGTTCAAGAAAAGATCAACATTAATATTGAGGTAAGATAAACAGACTCAAAATGATATAATTAAAAGAACCTCAAAATATTACTTCCTAAAATAAAACATTAAAACTTGAGAAGTTTTGATTTCAGAAGGAGAAAAAATGAAGCTACTGGAGTTGAAGTACACTATTGTCTCTTTTCTTTTTATTCAAACTTGTGAGCAAAATTTTTATCATTTGGTGGAGCTGTCCTGATTTAAAATAATATTGTATCAATCTGAAGCCTTCTCTATTGTCATCATATTCTGTGATTCACAGCAATGTCTGCCACCATCAACAATCAAATATTTCTTCATTTGATGCGGGAATCTAATGAAATAACATTCTACAAATGTGAGCAGTTTTGCAGCAAACCCTGCTCACTGTTTTCTCACAGGAAATGAGATGGCAGATGAGCTGGCTAAGAGGGAATCCATATTCATCCATAAAAGTAAAAGTAAAGTGATCCCACAACAGGCCCGGAGGCCCTTGGGGTAGTAGGACGTTAAGGCTCCTACTTTTTCTAGACAATCGGCACTTGATGTCAGCCGGGTTGTCAGCCCTGCGTGACGGCCGCCTTTACCCCCAGAACAAGCGTCTGGTACTCATTTCAGTTAGAGGCTGAGTCGACCCCAGGGCCATGGTGCCGCCAGAGGGTTTGGGTCAGTTTAAAAATCCTGACCCCAACGGGACTTGAACCCTCGACCCTCCGGCTTGTAGCTCAGTGCCTTAACCACTACGCTACGGCGTTACCCGATAAAAGTTCCATACTTGCATCGTGCATGAGAGAATAGAAATAGCCCATCTACAATGCATAAAAACTTACATCCAGAAGTTTGTTTGGAAAGGAGATAGAACATCGATTATTAAGTGGCCCAGAAAAGAGGCAGTAGTACTTTTTTCAACTCCTAACAGGACATGATTGCATGTCAAAACACCTGCATCATATTATCATTCAGAGTCCAATGTGCTCCCTGAAACAAGCAGAATGATGTGATGTTAACCATACACCTCACTAACTGCAAGGGATTAATATCAACATCAATTACTGATAAGTATTGGAGTCTAGAGAGAAAATTAGTGTTCTGGGATGATTCAAATTTTCTGGAGATTTTATTAATGTATTGGTGTTTATTTTGTAATTTTAATAGTGTTAATTATATTTCTTATGTGTCTCAAGGTAGCATGCTGCCTTGTCACACAGTGGACCCAGGTTCGATTCCCGGTCAGGACAAGCTTCCTGGGTGATGTTTCTTTCAGGGATTTTTCTCACCTGTAAGACAAATGTAAGGAAGCTTTGAGGCCCAAACAGTCCCCAAACATCATCTGCCATCATCATTATCATCCAGCAGTGTGGAAAGTAATAGGAAGCTACCACACATATAATTCCATAGTAAAGCTGCAAAGCATATAATGAAAATGCTATGATTGCAGTGAAAGACCTGCCCTAGGGCAGGACACTATAGAATAAATTATTTCTCATGTTGTCATCTGGCTTGTGACATTGTCAAAGTCATTGCATTAAACAAATAAATAAATACCAAATAATTAGTCACAGAAATGGATTTTTTAAGAAGATTGGCAAGAATATCAAAATTAGATAAAATAAAAAATATACAATAAGAGAAATAATGAATGTAGAAAAGGATATGGTACAAGAGATTGAAGAAATCCAACTAAGATGGTATGGACATATAATGAGAAGAAGGGACACAGAAACAAACAAAGAGGTATTGAAATGGGTACCTCCTGGAAAAGGGAAAGGTGGTAGACCAATGCCAATGTGGATAAAGGGAATTCAAGGCAACATGAAGAAGAGAAATATGACAGAAGCAGACACGCAAGACCGGGAAGTGTGGAAGAAAAAAATGTATATTTTGGTTGAGGATACCTGTGTAAATAACAAAGAGTCCTGAAATAAAAAATAAGTAAATACCAAAGAAGTAATGAATCACTTTGAAAAAAAAATTGTGTCATCTTGTTAATGCAGTTACCACCATGCTAGATTTGAGGAATGTAGGTTCAAATTTGACCAGATCCAGTGGATTTTTCATTGCATAATATTCTTATAAGGGAAATGTCAACCATTGCATGCCGAAACCTACCCTGAAATTTCTTCCAGAGAAGCATTGTGATGTAAAAAGATCATGCCCAAAAAATATCTGCCATTTTTAACTGCAAGGCACCAACAATCAAGCCCCAAATCTCTCATTTAAACTATAGGGAAATAATACAACACCTATATTGGCAGATGGCAAATTGGAAAACCCTCTTTACCTGCTGTTTGCACCACTTCTTGCCTCACTCCACTCAACGCTTAACTCATGCAGGGATGTACATCTGCTCCATACAGCGGTTTGCCATTGCTGGATTCTGGCTTCGATTTTTGTGCCTTGCACTTTAAATAGCAGATAATTTTATGGACACACAGTCTTGGTATAACACAATGCTTCTCCGGGAGAAATTTCAAGGTATGTTTTGGTATGAAATGTTATAGAATCATTAAATACTACCAAAGGCAATCCATATAATTTCGTTAAATAGTATCGACTGATATATGGAATATATAAGAATGTGAAGTCTGATATAAGAAAGCTCTGAACAAAATTTATCAGCACTTTTACACCCAGCTTTTATTTACAATACTAATAACATGAAATGTTAAAGAATCATTAAATACTACCAATGGCAATCCATATAATTTTGTTAAATAGTATCGACTGATATGTGGAATATATAAGAATGTAAAGTCTGATATAAGAAAGCTCTGAACAAAATTTATCAGCCCTTTTACACCCAGCTTTTATTTACAATACTAATAACATGAAATGTTATAGAATCATTAAATACTACCAAAGGCAATCCATATAATTTCGTTAAATAGTATCGACTGATATATGGAATATATAAGAATGTGAAGTCTGATATAAGAAAGCTCTGAACAAAATTTATCAGCACTTTTACACCCAGCTTTTATTTACAATACTAATAATATGAAATGTTAAAGAATCATTAAATACTACCAATGGCAATCCATATAATTTTGTTAAATAGTATCGACTGATATGTGGAATATATAAGAATGTAAAGTCTGATATAAGAAAGCTCTGAACAAAATTTATCAGCCCTTTTACACCCAGCTTTTATTTACAATACTAATAACATGAAATGTTATAGAATCATTAAATACTACCAAAGGCAATCCATATAATTTCGTTAAATATTATCGACTGATATATGGAATATATAAGAATGTGAAGTCTGATATAAGAAAGCTCTGTACAAAATTTATCAGCACTTTTACACCCAGCTTTTATTTACAATACTAATAATATGAAATGTTAAAGAATCATTAAATACTACCAATGGCAATCCATATAATTTTGTTAAATAGTATCGACTGATATGTGGAATATATAAGAATGTAAAGTCTGATATAAGAAAGCTCTGAACAAAATTTATCAGCCCTTTTACACCCAGCTTTTATTTACAATACTAATAACATGAAATGTTATAGAATCATTAAATACTACCAAAGGCAATCCATATGATTTCATTAAATACTTCCAATATCTATTTAAAATAACTTTGTAATTTTGAAATTAGACCATCCATCCATCCATCCATTCCTAGTAATTCTGCCTGAAGGCAGGTCCTTCACTGCAATCATAGCATTTTCATGCTATGCTTACCAGCTTTACTAGGGAATTGTAGGTGTGGTAGCTTCCCGTTGCTTTCCACACTGGTAAAGGATGATGATGATGATGATGATGAAAATGATAAGGATGATGATGATGATGGCCATATGATTTTGGGGACTGTTTGGGCCTTAAAGTTTTCCTGACATGAGTCTTGCAGGTGAGGAAAAACCCCGATAAAAACCTCACCCAGAAAAACTGCCCTGACCGGGGATCGAACCTGGGCCCGCTGCGTGACAAGGCAGCACGCTACCTCGAGACCACAGCAGTGGACATTAGACCATTAAAATATAAATTACCTATCTCAAAATGGATGTTGTAGCACCTCCATCAATTGTCTGTTCTTGCTGACCAAAGCATTGAGCTGCTTTAAACAGGCCCTTACTTGTGTGTGGATTCAGATAATGTAAAAGCATCACATTATTGTAACTTATTGTTTTTTATTTTTATCTGATCTTCTCTTTTTCATTATTTTGCAAAAGAACAACATAATAAGTTAAAATATAGTAAATTGGAATTGCAAGAATTTCTTTATAATTGAAAAACTGTATACGTGATTGCTGATAATAGATTAAATATTGGAACATACTCTAGATATGTTTCCTTAGAATAGTACGGGCTCAACTTAACTCAGTGTACACAGAAGACTCTTCTTAAGATAAGATATGAAAAAAAAAGAAAAAAATTGAATCACTTGAAGCTTAGTAAATATTACAGAACACTTGCATCTAATATTTATTTTAAACTGATATCATATCTGAAGACAAGTTGGATTTAGGGACTAGAAATGTCTATCTAAATTGTTTTCCTTCTTTTGAGTGCTTTCTAACTGGGATAATCATGTGTCTTGAAAATTTGCAAGTCATTTTATAGTTTTTGTTTGCAGAATAAGTTATCAATTTTCTTAATTATTTGATACATTATTACTCAATGAAAATGATGATACCAATTTAACTCATAGTTAAATATGGGAAATAACATTATGAGGTTCTTAATTCGTAAATTAATGAGTCTTTTTTTACATCTTACCTCATATTTTATGTTTTTTTAAACACGGGAACTGGTTTTCAAAGAGAAAGGTTCTCTCTCATTTTCAACCGACATTATGATAGTTAGTCATAATGTCAGTTGAAAATGAGAGAGATCCTTCTCTTGAAAACTAGTTCCTGTTTAAAGAAACATAAAGTGTGAGGTAAGATGTAAAAAATGACTCATTAATTTACCAATTTAACTGTTTGGTTATAAACCTCAAAACTAATTTAGTGGTAATATAATTATAGGATTATTTAGTAAATCCATCCATAGTAATTCTGCCTGAGGACAGGTCTTTCACAGCAATCATAGCATTTTCATGCTATGTTTTGCAGCTTTACTAGGAAATTATAGGTGTGGTAGCTTCCTGTTGCTTTCCACACCGATGAAGGATGATGATGATGATAATGATAAGGATGATGATGGCCAGATGATTTTCGGGGACCATTGGGCCCTAAGCTTCCTGATATTTGTCTTACAGGTGAGGAAAAACCCCAAAAAACATCACCCAGGAGCCTGTCCCGACCGGGAATTGAACAAGTATAGGAGAAAAAGAGTGCACAGCTGTGGTCTCGAGGTAGCATGCTGTCTTGTCACACAGCAGGCCTGGGTTCGATTCCTAGTCTGGACAGGCTCCTGGGTGAGGTTTTTTTTTTTTGGTTTTTTCTCACCTGTAAGACAAATGTCAGGAAGCTTATAGCCCAATAGTCCCCAGAAATCATCTGGCCATCACCATCATCATCATTCACCAGTGTAGAAAGCAACAGGAAGCAACCACACTTATAATTCCCTAGTACAGCAGCAAGGCATATTATGAAAAAATGCTATGATTGCAGTGAAAGACCTGCCCTTGTGCAGAACACTATAGATGGATAGAGGAGAAAAATATATATTTCCAACCACATTAAAGACTGAGTGGCAGGACTGATGAGATTGACCTAATAATCTAATTTGTACTTCATTGCAATTGGTAGGGATCATTGTCAGCCTTGGTGATCTAAGGTTCATAGGTTTAGTTGATGGAATTTTTTAGTATGAAAATTGAAATACACAGCTTCCTTCCGAGGGGAAGTTAAAAGCCATTTGTACCATGTCACATGTAAAAGTAAAAGAAAGTTACGAATTTAGATATCCATCCATAGCAATTATGCCCAGAGGCAGGTCCTTCACTGCAAAACTAGCATTTTCATGCTATGCTTGCAGCTTTACTAGGGAATTGTAGGTGTGGTAGCTTCCCGTTGCTTTCCACACCGGTGAAGGATGTTGATGATGGCCATATGATTTTGGGGACCATTTGGGCCTTAAAGTTTTCTTGACATTTGTCTTACAGGTGAGGAAAAACCCCGATAAAACCTCACCCAGAAAAACTGCCCCGACCGTGGATCGAACTCAGGCCCGCTGCATGACAAGGCAGCACGCTACCTTGAGACCACAGCGGTGGACTATTTAGATATTCCGATTGAGGGTCTTTCCACTTTTTCAGCGGTTGCCCTTTTTACCAGCCGGCTGCTGACCCTTCACATCCACATGTGTCAATCACAGAGGTAGACGATCAACAGCCAGTATAGGGTTGACATGTGGTTAGCATGTCGAGTCCCCCAGCCGTTATAGCTGGTTCCTCAACCTGGAGCCGCTACTTATTGTAGCTACCCAATTGCCTCACGATGCTGGGTGGGCACCGGTCCCATACTGGCTGAAATACCATGAGAAAATTTCTTCCCCCATGGAGACTCGAACCAGCGCAAGTCCCGTAGCTCTGCGCCAAGGCTTCCTACCTTTACCGCTCGGCTACGGCGCGGGACTACTATTTAGATATGAGAAGCATATTTTACAAGTGTAGAAGCTCACCCCTAGCATCATGATAACCTCTTGGCTGAAATAGATGTTAAACTCATGAAACAAACAGTTAACTATCAGGAGTTCAAATGAAATGGGGGGGGCACACCTTGGTGAAGTTGGTTAAGGGAATATGCTAACCAGCCAGAACATTGGGTGTTTGAGTCTTGATGGGATAAGGATTTCTAAACTGACGTAAACCTTCTGGTGGCACAATATTCCTGGGTTGAATCAGCCTCTAACTGGATTGAGTAGCAGATGCTTGTTCTGGGGTAAAGACAGCCATCACTCAGTGCTGACACCCAGCTAATATATCATGCTGTGTGTCTAAAAATATTGAAGCCTTAACCTCCTACTACCCCAAGAGCCTCCTATGGCCTGTAGTGAATTTACTTTACCTTTACATTTAGTTTATGAAATGGACATCAGAATTGTTATTTTTTATCCCAGTTTCTTCTAAACCGTATCCATCAGGTTATTTTAGTTTGACTACATCGACAGATTAAATCCTAAGGTCCATTGCCAAGCTGTTGATGCATTGGAGAATATGGTGTGGTGATGTTGTTTTTGTATTATACATTGGGCAGATTAGGAAAGTCTTCTTGCCATCTTATTTTGAGATGGGGGGGGGTGATGGGTGAAATTTCTATTTTCTACAGTTTTTAAGTTACATACTTGATATTTTTCTACACACATTTATGCCATAATAAGTCATATTATATTATAGTTTCATCCTTCTAGGCTTAAAGGTTTTTGAGTTATTGAAGAAAATCCATTTAAAAATTTGCATATTCAAATTTTTAATCCATAATTTTTTAGTAAAATTTTTAAATTTTTTTCTGCATGACCACTGACTTATTTAGAATAACACTATGCATTAACTTTTCTATATCATTATAATAAAGGAAGAAAAACAATATATAGATCCTCTGCATATGAATTTTTTTTTTTAAATTACTAGACTTATTTTACTTTTTATTTAAAAAACTATCAACCTTATTTCAAAATCCATGCATAGAATTATTAGCCGTAGTGTGTGGGACATGCAGTTAAAATTTCGTGCTTCTATCATTAAATTTGTCAATGCTATTTTGATTTGAAAGTTTGCATGCAATTAAATTAGTGTAGCATACATGCCCTCCTACAGTCATTAGGGAGACTTATAAGCGCCATAGGACACTGAAACTTCGCCAACTTATACTTTAAGGTACGTAGTATTCTTTTAATACAAAAAACAAAAAAATGCTAAATTTGACTGAAAATGTCAAAAATTTCACCCATCACTCCCCTTAAGGTGTTCTGTTATAAGTAATGCTATAGCTATAATATTATAATGATATTGTGAAAAGAAAAATTAATATGTGAAACAGGAATCGAACCGTGAACCTCTAGTTCTCCAGACTAGTGTGCAGCCCACTACACCATTCCACACCTGGCACAAACACTAACAATTCTTTCCACGTATACAAATCTATAATTCTCATTTCGTCTACTGTCAGGTAGATGACACTGCCATCGCCAACGGCCAGCTTCGTTTATAAGTATCTATATTTGAGAATTTTACACCACCACTTTTTATAAGTAGTAAACAATGTTATTTAACATTTTCCAATACTGTTATTTTAACACAGTTCCAATAATGGATCATATTATAATATTATATATAACATCGTTTACTACTTATAAAAGTGATGGTGTAAAATTCTCAAATATAGATACTTCCAAATGAAGCTGGCCGTTGGAGATGGCAGTGTCATCTACCTGACAACGGACGAAACGAGAATTGTAGATTTGTATACGTGGAAAGAATTGTTAGTGTTTGTGCCAGGTGTGGAATGGTGTAGTGGGCTTCACACTAGTCTGGAGAACTAGAGGTCCACGGTTCGATTCCTGGTTCACACATTCATTTTTCTTTTCACAATATCATTATAATATTATAATATGATCCATTATTGGAACTGTGTTAAAATAACAGTATTGGAAAATGTTAAATTGCTATAGCTGTTTGATCTTTTCGTTGTAGCATAGTTCTGATGGAGACTGTAGGATTCTTTGCTTTGTAGCAGTTGTATTGTATTAGTAATTGCCATATTTCATTTCTATTTGTTTTCAAATTTTAATAGATCTCTGTGAAAGTTAGTTATGTTTCTGATGTTGTGTCTTTGCTCCCTTCTTTTACTAAACACTAAGCGTCCTCATCTTATTTGGAGACTGTAACATACTTATCAAACAACTTACCCTCATATATCAAGGAATTAAAAAGAAACTCACTTCATGTTTTCTTAGACAATATAATATATAACCATGCTCCATGTATACTTTTATTATTCTGTTATATTTTAAACTTTCTTTACCAAGCCATTTACTTAATCTAAATATAGGTTATTATTTTTGTTATTACAGTAAAACTTGTTCAAAGTGGAATTGCATGATACCATCTTTTTTTTCCACATTAGACAAAATTCTGCATTATAAAAAACAAAAAATGATTAACCAATTTTATATTATAGAGTACGATATATGTCTTTATATGTATCTTGGATTAATTGTAGTTCTGCTGCTGTTGAAATGTGAAGTTTAGTATGTATGAGCGATTTCGACGGTAATGCACAATAAAAATAATCTGTTTTGTCAGCATTAAAAATGTCTCTCTCCTGAAATTAAAGTATGTAGTTTTGGTGTCCGCACACTAACTGTAGGCCTACTTTCGTACACATCCTTTGATTCCCCACAAATTTCATTCCACACTACATTGTGTCATCTTTTAAAACTGTACAGCCAACCTGAAGATACCTTGAAATCGTTATTCTCTAGGGATATAGCAACAGTTAGAGCTTGACTTTGGAGCATTGGTCCAGAAATTTGGAGACTTTTTGATCGTGCACTTGTAAAACATTCCCACAGTACTTCCTTGATTTCTTCATTTATTTTATTTATTTATTTTACAGTAATATAATGTATGGTTAAAAACTATAATATAGTTACCTTGTAGGTTCGTCTCCTCAACTTAAGTTCTTTTAAAACTCTGTAGGCCTTTCGGGTAACTATATTATAGTTTTTAACCATACATTATATTACTATGAACTAATACCTCAACGGAAAATCACCATGAATTTTACTAGTATTGATTATTTATTTTGCTTTCGCCTTCGTTTGATCAATTCCTTGCATCCATTATTTTTTCTTTGTGTTTTAAAATCTCATAAACTTGGGTTTTTCCACATTTAAATTTAGTCATTATTTCGCGTTCTGAAAGTTTTGTTTTTCTTCATCTTCTATCACTTTCACTTTTTTGTTTAATGATGATGATACACACAATTTAGCCATCTTTATTCCGGAAATTTTAGAATAGTACCTGTGAAAGATACGTACACAATTGGTCTTGGATCTTAAACTAATTTAAGATTTCATAGTGCACTGGTTATTTGTAAGACAGATGTAACGCGCCAAATATTTCACATAACGTGTGTGCAGTGAGGCTGAAAGAAAATTTCAGGTACAGGTTGAAAATTACTCCACCCAGTGGCAGAAATCATCCCTTATTTTTATTTCGCCTAATGGGAATTCAATGAAGTGGAAACTAATTTATTTCTGTCTTCCTGCCTTATAAACATTTTTTTCATGAATTGTGTAGAAATATCCTTCCGTTTCCGTGTTCGACAGATTCCGTTTTATACAAATAAATATATGTAAAATAACTATTAATTTGCCGGGACCAATAAATTTGTTCACATTGGACAGATTTCCGCATTATTCACGTTCCGGATTAAACAAGTTTTACTGTATTATTACTATTTTTCTTTCTTTCCCTTGTCAACTTTATATTGTGTAGTTTATACACTTTTATCATAATTCTTATTGTATGTATAATTTAACCCTGGTGAAGTTAGAGAGTGGAAAGAAAAATTATAGAACAAATATCAGAATTTAATTATTTAGGTGTATTAATAACAAACACAAAAAATTTAATAAAAGAAGTAAAGAAACAAGCTGATAAAACAGCACAAATATCAAGATATATGAAGGATTTGATTTGGCGCAACAAACATATGTCAATAGAAAGCAAAACTTGCATATACAAAACGATAGTTCAACCAGTTATCGTATATGGAGCAGAAACTAGGGCTGATACAATAAAAACTAAACAAATAACAAGCACATGTGAAATGAAGATCTTAAGAACTATTCAGGGGAAAACATTATTGGGGTGATTTTGAAAATAAACAGGATGAAAATCCTACAAATTATGATTAAGAAGATGAAGAAGTTAGAGAGAAGACCTTATGGTCTTAACTCCATCAGGTTAAATAAATAAATAAAATAAATAATGTAGACGTTTTTATTATTAATTTAACACTTCTCACTGAAGGATAAATTAAATTTTTTCTTCAAATATAAAAAATAAATGTAGATCGCAGTCCTTCTGAACCTATGCAATGAGTGAGGCATTTTTTAACTGCTCATGAATGGGCTTTTGTTCTTCTGCTGTTGATCGTCCAATCAGTAGGCACGACTTCACTGTGGCAGTAAAACTTGGGTAGCTACAATAAGTAGTGGCTCCATGTTGAGAAGACCAGCTATAATGGCTGGGGTCCTGCCATGCTGACCACATGTCACCCCTACACTGGCTAGATGATCATCTATCTCTTTGATTAACACATGGATGTGAGGCCAGCAGCCGGTTAGTAGGCCAAGGGACTTCTAGGCCTGATGCACCATGTGTTTTTTAAAATCATTTCATATACCAGTGTGAAAAGTTCCCAAGCAGATAGATTGTGGGATGAAAGTGGTATAATTAAATATGAAATTATGAATTATAATTTTTGTAATGTTAAAATAAGAAAAGTAGATGCTTCTATTAAGATTACATTCAGATATGACAAGTCATGAATACTGTTATCAGTAAAACAAATAAAACAGGTACTTATAATTTGTTCAAATGGCCTTTGGAATAATCAGATAGTTGATCAAGTTTCCAACTCATCATTAGATGATATGATGCAACTTCTTTTAGTCCTGAGATAGAAATGCCATATTGTAATAATTTGCTCATTAAAGCATGAAAAAAATATTCTGTAGGGGCATGAAATATGAATATATAAATACTCTAGCTTTTAATGGTTTTAGTATTCTTTTTAAACATCTTAATGACGGACAAATTATATTTGAAAATAAAAATATACGCCTAGACTGGGGTTTAAACACAGGACCTTTGACTCTCTATGTCAATGCTCTTCCAAGTGAGCTACCTAGACCTCCAATCTAAAAGCGTATTTTTCTCTTCTACATAGTTAATTCCCTAATCCCAAATGCTATGAGCCATTGCTATGATTTTTGCAAATGGCAGCTTCTTTATTAAGAAGACATTTTATTGGGAATTTAAACGTTACTTATAAAGCCAGTAATGCTTCTTTGAATGTTTTTATTATTCGTTTTTAAACATCTTAATGATGGACAAATTATATTTGAATAGGAAAATATACACCTAGACTGTGGTTAGAAGAGAAAAATACGCATTTAGTTTGGAGGCCCAGGTAGCTCACCTGGAAGAGCATTGACATAAGAGAGTCAAAGGTCCTGGGTTCAAACCCCAGTCTAGGCATATATTTTTCTTTTCAAATATAATTTGTCCATTATTAAGATGTTTAAAAACGAATAATAAAAACATCCGAAAGAAGCACTAATGGATTTATAAGTAATATTTCCATCCATCCGTAGTAATTCTGCCCAAGGGCAGGTCTTTCACTGCATTTTCATGCTATGCTTGCAGCTTTACTAGGGAATTGTGTGTGTGGTAGCTTCTCGTTGCTTTTCACACCAGTGAAGGATGATGATGATGATGGCCATATGATTTCGGGGACTGTTTGGGCCTTAAAGTTTTCCTGACATTTGTCTTACAGGTGAGGAAAAGTCCCGATAAAAACCTCACCCAGAAAAACTGCCCCAACCGGGGATCGATCCCGGGCATGCTGCGTGACAAGGCAGCATGCTACCTCGAGACCACAGCAGTGGACAAGTAATGTTTAAATTCCCAATGAAAAGTCTTCTTAATAATGAAGCTGCCATTTGCAAAAATCGTAGCAATTTCTCGTAGCATTTGGGGTTAGGGAATTAACTATGTAGAAGAGAAAAATACACACTTAGATTGGAGGCCTAGGTAGCTCACTTGGAAGAGCATTGACATAGAGAGTCAAAGGTCCTGGGTTTAAACCCCAGTCTAGGCATATATTGTTCTTTTCAAATATTACTCTAGCTTTTATTTTTCCAATAATGGTACCTATGTAATCAATCCTCAAAATAAAATTGAATTATAAGAAATCTCAAATCTAGGTTATTCATGTTATAAGTAGTAGTAAATTATATCTTTTTAGTAAAAGCCAACATTCTCATTTCACCATTATCTTAGCAACAGAAAGAATTTATTCAAAATTACAAAAGTTCGTTTATAAAGAATTCAGGCCAGTTACATGATCAAAATGCAGTTACCAAAAATATTTAGAGAATTGTTGAAAACTTAGATTTGAAGCTGACATCTGCATAAATATAAATTGAAGTTAATACCTGGTTTATATAACTAGATGCCCTAAAGTAGAAAGGTGCAAAGTGCCAAAATGAAACATTGTATGATAAGATAAATGTTGCTATAAGAATACTGAGGCTGTATGGTGCTGCCAACATTAACATCCAAATATCTTGTTTGTGTAACAAAAGTTTATATAACCTCATTCTTAAATTATTCTCCTAATCACTTTGTTTGTAATAATTTTATTCTTAAGGATTTTATCACTTTGCACTACTCTACTTTATGGTAAAGGTGTAAATGATCATGCATTAGTACATGTACACTGGGTTGAAACTCCTTGAGAGAAGACATTTTCTCATAGAATTTTGAGCAGTTTGTTGTTCCTAGCAGCATAGGGACTTTAAGAAGCTGCAATATAATTAGTGGCTCCAGGTTGAAAAAAATCAATGGCTAAAAGACCAAATGTGCTGACCACATGTAACCTTACATTGCTGTATGATTGTCCACTTTTTTTATTGACACATTTGGCTGTGAGGCCAGCAATCAATTGAACTAAACCATGAGTCTTCTAGACCTGTCACAGAATGGAGTTAAAAACTTAAATTATTTTCTAACACTCATTGATAATTTCTGCATGGATAGAATATGAAATAAAGAAATAAGGGAAATTATGGGTGTACAAGAGGAGCCGGACATCATAGACATCATAGAAAAGAAAAGATTGCAGTGGTATGGTCATGTCAAACGAATGCCAGAGCAAAGATTGCCAAAAATTGTTATGGAATGGATCCCAATGGAAAGGAGGAAGACCGAAGAAAACTTGGATAGAAGGGGTACAAGCAGCTATGAATATCAGAGGAATGGAGGAAGATCAATGGATGGATAGAGAGGAATGGCATTTGGTTTCCAGAAGACGGCAGCAGCTGCCATGATACCGGATTATGATGATGATATTTCTTTTTTTCAATAGGTTTCTTATAGTGGTTATTTATGAATTGTCAGTTGAGAAATTTATAGGTGATTTTTCTTCTTCTTTTATAACTATTTGAATGTTATCATCAATCATCATTATCACCATCCTCATCCATTCAAGTGTTAAGCCAAATGGTCTGTTACAATCTCATAAAGGAGATTTTCCTTCATCGCTTTTTGGTATGTCCCAGAGATTTTCCATGGGGTTGGTGGTGAAGCATTTCTTTTTGGGATTTTAGAGGATCTCATCTGCCATGAGTGGCTCATCTAGTTGTTTTGATGATTCTGTATAAAATGGAGCACTGGTTCCAGACCAGTTCTTTCATAATTTCCTCGTTACATTTATGGCTCCATTGTGCATGTATGTATCATAAATCTCATTTCATTAGCTATTATTTTGGTTTCATCCATTTGTCTAAATGTCCATTCCTCACTGCCATAACACAGAACAGGTCTTATATTCATGATACAAGAAAAAGTCATGAAAATTAAAGCATAAGAATTGCTGAACTTGTAAAAATCCTGAACACCACATTCTTTAGAATTGAAGTAAAGCTGTGGGTCCCATGTCATAGATTATGGCACATAAAGGAATCTGAAGTTTGAAATATGATCCCTCTGGTCAAAATTTGTCAGTCCTTTCATACCTAAATTTGAATTGTGATGCTAAAACCTGGGATGTTAAAAATACTGGTAAATTACACTGAGCAACAAAAAATAAACATTTTTTTTTTTTGTCTCAGAAAGAAAAATATGTGATTCTGATAGTATTTTTTCTCCTGAATTCAAATATGATATCAGGTTTTCTCCATCACGCAAGGTTTCCAAGAGATAGGCATTTATAATTTCAAACTCTTTAATATTTTCTACATTCGTAACTACACAATATTCGAACATTCAGACTCACCTAGATAGTAAGAAATGATGATTTTCTGCTATATTTCGCCTGTGGAGCATCCCTCTTGATGGTCCAACAATAATCGGCCAGCATATTAGGATTCCATTTTCCTTGATATCTCTTTTCCATAGCTGAAACCATTTGAGTTAGCTCATTTGGTTTTATTTTATATGGACAAATGGACGAAAAAATATTTTTTAAAAAATAATTATTTTAATGCATGAATTGAAATTGAAATAAAAAAACTGTGGGTGATGGAGAAATTCCGAATACATATTTGAAAACACGATAAAAAACTGCATTAAGTACAACTATTGGTACTCATGAGACAAAAATTATGTTGACCAGTGTTATAAGTAGCTACCTACCAATCAATCAATCAATCAATCAGCCAGCTAACCAATCAACCAACCAACCATTACTAAACTTAATTTTATTCTTTTTAATTTATCATTATTTCAGATTTCTTTCATAACTGACTGAATTCAACACAGTGCACTACATGCATTACACCATTAGTTTTGTATATTTACAATTTAGAGTGGCAGTCACTATATTTATTTTAATAAGGTAAAATATACATTTTTTTATTAAAAGTCAAAGCCCTATTCCATCATTTTGATATCTCATATGAAGATGACTGCATATGAGAAACCTTAAAGTACATATCTCAGTAATTCTGACATTTTTATTTGGTTGGACAGTACCTATATTTCTTCGCAGTTTATAAGTCAAAATTGAAATATAAAATTATGAAATATTTACCTAAAAGGTAACTCAACTTGAAGATTATTTATCTGTAGCACATTAGGGACTAGTCCCGAAAGTACTATAGATAATCTTTAAGTTGAGGAGACGGACATTTAGGTAAATATTTCATAATTTTATATTTTAATTTTGAATAATACCGCAACGGAACTTTATCACAGATTTTATTAAAGTTTATAAGTCTTCAAAATGTTTCCTTGCTTTTATGATATATTGACCAGTTTCAGCAATTTAACCACTGAATTGATAATTGAATTTTAGTCTGTTGATTTGTAAGTATCGCTGCTATATTTAAGAGCTGCTGCTGATGACTATTCTGTAACTTAAGTTTATTTGTAATCCTCATATTTTTAGTGTCTTTTGATGCAGCCATTTAAATATTTATATATTTTTTTGTAATTTTTTCCTAATTCTTCTATTAGTTGATGGTGTGAATTATGACATGCTGCAGTTATTTCAGTTACTCCAATAGAGCTTCCATTGCTTTTTCAAATTAATTGTATCTGATAATTTTCTCAAAAAACATTTTACCTAAAGTGGATAGTTCCTTATATATTAAATGTACATTCATTTATGTATGTGTGTATATATATATATATATATATATATATATATATGTATACCCCATACATCTGTCTTAGAGACATGGGTACTCCCAGATTCATATATAGCAATGCTATCCAAATGGCAGCCTGCAGGTCGCATGCAACCCTCCTAGCCATTTCAAATGGTTCGCAAAGTTCTCGCTTATTGTAATGTGATTTAGGCCTAATGTTATTTTTCCATTAAATTTTTTTTTAAGGATTTTAAGATCTGTCATTTCTTTTATGGTGCATCATTTTTTATTAATAGCATTATACATGAAATTGTTAAGCATTTTATTAGTAATTGTACATTTTAAATTAATTCTGCATTTATCAAATCAGCACTGTTATATATATATATATATATATATATATATATGTTCATCCACCGAATAACCCATAGTAGTGAGAGAAAGTTAATTTTTGGCACCATACCATTTGACCAAGGACAAAGTTAACAAAATGACTTCTCCCTCCTCTATTCCTCTTCAGTGTGATTGTTTTTTCAAATAGTCACATTGAATAGATAGTCTATGCTATATGTAAAATAATTATAAATTTTTCCTTCATAAGTACCGTAGTAACTAAAGACTGCAGTTTTGGTAGAAGAATCTCTTTTATTTTCAGTCTGATTAGAAAATATAATTCCAGCCCTAGGTTCATTACTATTGTACATCACTGATCTGTAGTGATAATATAATACAGTAAAAATCTGTCTATGAAGGAACATGATGCTTCCTCAAATATATTTCCATCTTGGCAGTTTTCCTTCTTATAAAGGGTTCCCAAATTACAAGCTTGAATTTTCTCACCCAGTGTAAGGGTTTTACATGCACACTTTAAAGACATAACGTATTGAACTGAAATACACACAAAATAGTGAAAGTAACACAGCTCAGTTTGCACGGCAGTACAAAACAACTCTATTACACAAAAACAAGAAGGAACTCAACTATCGGAGGACTGAAAAGTTTCCCAACTCCCTTGCAGGCAAGGAAAAATGAGAGATTCCCCACTGTCACACATAAGCAAGGGAATCCCCGCAATGCAATGGCAAGACAAGAAGGTAAAACGATATAATGCAGTAGCATCATATGCAAAATTTTCATGTGTGGTCATCAATACTGTAATTAGAATGTGCTTAAGAATAATTTTCCGTCTTACTGAGGTAAAAATTAACTATTGGTACTTTAAAAACCATTCCATTTCCGTGTTATGGAGGTTTCTGGCTTATACAGGCCGATTTTACATATAAAATCATACCGTTCTGGAGATTTCTTTCCATCTCTACAGGTTTCCTTATAAAAGTTCCGACTAAGACAGGTTTCACTGTATAAAAATAAAACTTTCACTCTTTTTTTTGCTTTAATAGTTAAAGTGACTTGAGTTATGCAGGAATAAAAATTTACTTAATGCTTTTGCTTGATTAGAAAATATATTTCCATCCCCAGGTTCATTTACAATTGGACATCACTGATCTATACTAATAATATAATACAAAAATAAAACCTTCACACTGTTTTTTGTTTTAATAGTTAAAGTGACTTGAGTTATGCAGGAATAGTTTACTTAATTCTTTCAAGCCATCTGGGATCGTCAAAAAAAATGATTTACTAAATAATAAGCAATAAAATCATGCTGATGATGCAATTGAAACACCTCAAGGTTCAAAGTAAATCATAGCTAAAATTAGTGAAAAATACCAGGAAAACTATTGAGAGGTATTTCAGGTCTCAGCAAGGAACTATTGTGAAAATGACACACATGCGCAGTTTGTGGTGACACGTTCTTGAACCTGAAAGTGTGGGTGAAGTGGAGAGACTTTTCATCCATATCTGATAAGTTCATTGTCTTCTTCGTTATCTAAATAATTCTGGTTTAAATTGGAATTTTAATTTAGGAGATAAAGTAATGCTTTCAAAATTAACTGTAAGCTTAGATATAATAAATTATAGTTTAAAAAAACTAAAACAACACACTTTATTAGAAAATCGAACTAAAAAATGAAAAATAATTTTAATTTCCAACACGCTTGGGATAAAATTAAAGTGGTCAACAAAAAAATCATCTCCAACACATATAGAATAAAACTAGAGTTATCTACAAAAATATAATTTTACCATCAAAAGCGTGGGGTGCTCTATATCAATTAATATATTTGATAATAAACAGATATTGGTAAAAGTAAAGTCTCTAAGAAGAAAATGTAAAAACCATAAAAAGCACCCCATCCTTTTGATGGTAAAATTATTTTTTTTTGTAGATAACTCTAGTTTTATTCTAGATGTGTTGGAGATGATTTTTTGTTGACCACTTTAATTTTATCCCAAGCATGTTGGAAATTAAAATTATTTTTCATTTTTTACTTTGGTTTTCTAATAAAGCATGTTGTTCTAGTTTTTTAAAACTGTCTTTTATTTTTTAGTTTTAATATTTTACAGAATAAGATAAAAATATAAATAACTTTATATTCGATACTATTGTGGTATGAGCTAAAAGTAATACTTTTCTAAAAAAAATCCTCCGGGCCGGATTTGAACCAGCGCCCTATGGATTACTGAAATTATATACCACTACAGTCCACCGCTCTAACAACTGAGCTCTTATAACGAATGACTAAAAAGTTGATCAGTCTGCAACCTATTATACCAGTTTTTATTTTTTTTTTATTTTCTGATGATTCTGGCAAGGATTTTAGAAAACATTTATGAAATTATTGTATTGTCATTGGTCCTTTACAAGTATACGAAGTTTCAAGTCGATCCAATGTTTATAAGTGGGTGAAAATCGTGTTGAAAAATTCTGTTACATAGATACACAGGCACTTTTTTTGATATCCTGATGATCCTGGCCAGGATCTTAGAAAAAATGTATAAAATTATTGTATTGTCACTGGTCCTTTACAAGTATACAAATTTTCAAGTCGATCCAATGTTTTGAAGTTGGTGAAAATCGTATTGAAAGATTCTTTTACATAGATACACAGTCACTTTTTTGATGTCCTGATGATCCTGGCCAGAATCTTAGAAAAAATGTATGAAATTATTGTATTGCCATTGGTCCTTTACAAGTATACAAAGTTTCAAGTTGATCCAATGTTTTGAAGTGAGTGAAAATCGTGTTGAAAGATTCTGTTACATAGATGAACAGATATAGGTCCAGCTAATATAAAGCATGCAATAAAAGACAGCTTTTTAAAATAAACAGTAGCGCATAAATTAATTAAACAAAATACATTTACCTGGTTGCAGAGAAGTTGCATTCAGGCAATTTGAGATGGAGAACCCAGCGTCTGGGATAAAAGAAATTGAGTTATCAGTTGTTAAAGATGTTTACATTTGATACATATAATCCAGTATTAAAATTAAATATGAGAAGGGGATGGAATGGGATATGTTATGACCTTAATTAGGGGTTGGATGAAACCCAACTATTAAAATATCCATCCATAGTAATTCTGCCCAAGGGCAGGTCTTTCACTGCAATCATAGCATTTTCATGTTATGCTTTGCAGCTTTACTAGGGATTTGTAGGTGTGGTAGCTTCCCGTTGCTTTCCACACCGGTGAAGGACGGTGATGATAATGATAAGGATGATTTTCGGGGACCTTTGGGCCCTGAGCTTCCTGACATTTGTCTTACAGGTGAGGAAAAACCCCAAAAAAAAAAACCTCACCCAGGAGCCTGTCCCGACTGGAAATCGAACACGGGCCCGCTGTGTGACAAGGCAGCATGCTACCTCGAGACCACAGCGGTGGACCTATTAAAATATAATCAATCATTATTTTGAAATTTTACTTTTAAAGCCTTACTTATTATTTTCCAGCAAAATTATACATTCTTAAAATAAAATAAGTTAAAATATACCTTCATAGGTAAAATCCGTCGTCCTCAACTTATAAAACGTATAATCGTTATGCCTGTAGGCCCTTCAGGACATCCATCCCATCTTCAGCAGTACATTCTTCTCTACAGCATTAAACACCATACTGGATGCTGTAGAGAAGAATGTACTGCTGAAGATGGGACGGATGTCCTGAAAGGCCTACAGGCATAATGATTATACGTTTTATAAGTTGAGGACGACAGATTTTACCTATGAAGGTATATTTTAACTTATTTTATTTTATGACTTCCCACCTCAACGGTTTTAACAATGAGTTTTATTAGTATTGATTATACATTCTGTAAAAAAAAACTAAATCTTAAAAATAGGATTGATTGGTTTTTAATAGTTGGGTTTCATCCATGTGGTAATGTGTATACACACAAGTACACATGTGTTCGTACAGATACATACAGGCAAAGAAACGCTCACACACAGTTTTAACAGCCAGTTGGTGCAAAGGGGTGGAGGGATGCATGTGCAATGAAAACCCAATGAAGATTTCTTCTGTCCTAGTTGCAGAAGATTTGCAATGTCCATTTCATGGCCCACTCTATGTTGGAAATAACATGTCAAGAGCTTGTTCAGATTAAAAACATAATTTTTTTAACCTTATTAAGGTGAGAATAAGTTGAACTTTTATGGGAAAAATCACTATGAGTTTGAGGTATAAAGAATTTAAATCTTATAGAATAAATTATTTGAAAATAATTTATTGCTTTGAATACAAATTCTCTTTAAAAATATAAATACAAAGTATCTTTAATATAGAATATTCTGGAGGTTAAAATGGATTGATGTCTGATGTCTTAAATTATTAACTAATTGTACTAAAAAGTGAAATTGTACTAAGAATGCATTCTACTTTGTCACTGTTTATTCATATGCTGCCTCAAGAAGCTTGAGGCATTAGTCATAACATTTTTTAAAACACTTATCTGTCTGATTAATAAATAATCCATATTACAATTTAAAAAAATTCTATATAAAGTTAAATCTAGTGACATTATTATATTTATTTAATCTCGTTTCTTTTAATAATTTTACTAAGAAACTGAGGCTGTAAGTAAATAATAATAATAATCGTCATCATCATCATCCGGTATCATGGCAGCTGCCGCCGTCTTCCGGAAACCAAATGCCATTCCTCTCTGTCCATCCATTGATCTTCCTCCAATCCTCTGATATTCATAGCTGCTTGTACCCCTTCTATCCAAGTTTTCTTCGGTCTTCCTCTCTTCCTCCTTTCCATTGGGACCCATTCCATAACAATTTTAGGCAATCTTTGCTCTGGCATTCTTTTGATACGGCTATACCACTGTAATCTTTTCTTTTCTATAATGTCTATGATGTCTGGCTCCTCTTGTACACCCAAATTTTCCTTATTTCTTTATTTCGTATTCTATCCATTCTAGATTTTCCAGCTGATCTTCTTAAAACGTCCATTTCTGTACTTAAAATTCTTTTCGTTTCCCTGGTAGGAATTTGAAATACTTCAGCACATTATGTTAAAATGTTCTGAATTATGGTTTAATGTATTTGCAATTTTCTATTCTTTGAAATACTTTTGCTCCACCAAACAGAGTTTAAAGCATTTATTGGTTGTTTTGTTTGAGCGATTCTATTTTTAATTTCCACTGTGTTATCGCCTGAATGGTCTAATTATGTTCCTCCATTGTTGAAATTTATATTTTCCATTTCTTCTCCTATACACAGATATATAGTTTTCTCATAAAGTCCCCATTTTTCATATTCTTCTTTTAGTTTTTTAGCAATAATAATAATAATAATAATAATAATTAATAATAATAATAATTTATTATTATTATTATTATTATTACTATTAATATTATTTATATACAGATTTTCGGTGTTTACACATCTTTCTGTGCCTAAAGTCTTATTTTCCTTCTCCATTCTTCTCTATCGATCTGCTCCATTTCCTCCAGTACTCTTGTTCTCATTCCAGTTTTTATTTCTTGCATCCACGAGTTTTGAGGTATTCCTTCCTTCTCCTACCAGGTGGACACCATTCCAATGTTTTTCTGGATAACCTTTCTTTTTGCATTCGTCGTACATGCCCATACCAATTTAATTGCCTGTATCTTATATCATTTACTATTGAATGTCTAATGTTCATTGTTTTCTTGTATGAGAGTATTTCTTATGTTTTCTAATTTTCAACATCTTGCTGCTCTCCTCATTAATAATAATAATAATACTAATAATGATAATGGTGATGATGATGATCATAATAATTTTATAAGAAAGGAACTAAATATTTTCAAACTTACAGAACGAGTAATTAAATATAGGAACGACTGGAAAGAACAAATTGATAGAATGCCATAAGGAAGATTTCCAAAATTATTGCTAAATTATAAACTGCACGGAAGGAGAAATGTTGGACGCCCACACAGAAGATGGTCTGAACAATTTTAACAATTCTAGCTTTCATGAAACCGGAACGAGCCAACAGGCTTAATCCCTGGATGATGATGATGATGATGATGATAATAAGGTTATTTGAAGAGAAAAATATACGTCTGAATCGCAATTTGAACCTAATGTCTCTGGTTCTGTGCACTAGTGCTCTGACAATTGAGCTACCAGGCTCCTGATTCAAATGAATAGGCCTATTATTATTTTGATTTATATATGAATTCCGTTGCACTGAGGCTATGATCTTTTAATTCTACACGCCGTCTGTTGCTTCTTCAACAAGAAGACTATGCCATAGCATAGTAGTTAAGGCAGTGCGCTACAAACCGGAAGGTCGAGGGTTCGAGTTCCGGTGGGGTCAGGATTTTTAAACTGACCCAAACCTTCTGGTGGCACCATGACCCTGGGGTCGACTCAGCCTCTAATTAAAATGAGAACCCGACGCTTGTTTTGGGGGTAAAGGCTGCCGTCATGCAGGGCTGACAACCCAGCTGACATCAAGTGCCGATTTTCTAGAAAAAGTAGGAGCCTTAACCTCCTACTACCCTAAGGGCCCTCCCGTGGCCTGTAGTGGTATTACTTTAACATTACCTTTAATGGAGTGCAGAAGGATATCATACATAGGCTCAACTCTAGAAAATCCATGCAAATGTGAATTACAAGGACTTCGTGATCAAAATTTCAATGAAAACATTTCCAATAAAAATATATAAAACTCTAATTCTTCCAGTTATATGGATGCAAAATATAATCTCTTACTTTATGCATTGTATTGTAATCCCATGTTTTCCCTTTACAGAGATTTAGGGCGCTCTCCCCCTACAGGGAAGAATTTGAACCATATTAATTTAGTTACACTTGTTTTCGTATAGATGTCATTTTGAGTGGTCCGTGGTCAGCGTTCCGCCTCATACTGACATCTAGGAAACCAAGGTAGTACTAGGACGGGAACATTCGGTAAATTTTGCTTAGAGGTCTTTTCATTCAGGCATAAGGATTTTTTACGAGCCTGAAAATCTTCAGACTTGGGACCCACGGCTTAAAGTTCCTCCCGGAGGACTTGCTCCTTGGATTTTTCCGTCCTAAAAAATCATCGACCCCGGCCGGGTTTGAACCCGCGACTCTCGGGACCAGAGGCAAGGAGCATAACCACTAGTCCACCGCGTACTTTATAAGAGGAGAAAAAAAAAAACATTATTTAAGAATAAAGTGCTTACTAAAATTTTTTCACCAAAGAGTTTCACCAGTTAGTATCGTTATCATCATTTTGGGAAATCAGACGTAATAAAAATAGTTTTGTCTTGTAGACTGAAATGGGTAAGGCATATGGAATGATGACAGATGTAAGAAAGGCTTGGAAACGGAACGTAAGAAAAGCATGGAAAATTCTTGTAGGAATAATTTTAATTTCCAACATGCTTGGGATAAAATTAAAGTGGCCAACAGAAAAATCATCTCAACACATCTACAATAAAACTAGAGTTATCTACAAAAAAAAATAATTTTACCATCAAAAGTGTGGGGTGCCTTTATCAATTGATATATTTGATAATAAACAGATATTGCTAAAAGTAAAGTCTCTAAAAAGAAAACATAAAAAGCACCCCACCTTTTGATGGTAAAATTATTTTTTGTGTAGATAACTCTAGTTTTATTGTAGATGTGTTGGAGATGATTTTTTTTTTGACCACTTTAATTTTATCCCAAGCATGTTGGAAATTAAACTTATTTTTCATTTTTTAGTTTGGTTTTCTAATAAAGCATGTTGTTTTAGTTTTTTTAAACTATTATGTAGTATGAGCTAAAAGTAATACTCTTCTTTAAAAAATCCTCCTGGCCGGATTTAAACCAGCGACCTATGGATTACTGAAATTATATACCACTACAGTCCACCACTCTACTAACTGAGCTACCAGAGGGTATAATATTAATTTCTTACAACGATGGACTAAAAAGTCGATAAATCCGCAACCTATTATATATTATTTATGAAATTATTGTATTTTCATTGGTACAAGTATACAAAGTTTCAAGACGATCGAATGTTTTTAAGTGGGTGAAAATCGTGTTCGAAAATTCTGTTACGTAGATAGATACAGGTCAAGCTAATATAAAGCATGTAAAAATAGAAGGGAAGCACTCACCAGGTAGGCCAAGAATGAGTTCCCAGGAGTTGAATTATAGAAAATTATAGTATATTATGTGTGTACAACCCCATACGTCCTATTTGGGGATATGGGTGCTCCCAAGAGGGAGTTTGTTAACCATGCATACTTTAGTTATGCTTATTTACCTACAGATGTTAAGAACTGACATGTGGTTAGCACATCACCACAATGAGACATCTAGTAGGCAACTAAGGATGAATGAATATCTGTTAAATTTTGCACAGAGGCATTTTTATTCAGACTTGCGGTTTTTTCAGGACTTGTTCCTTGGATTTTTCAATCCTATTAATCCATCGACCACATCCGGGTTTGAACCCGCGTCCCTCGGAACTAGAGGCAAGGAACATAACCACTAGCCTACCGCGTCCGACATAGGAAATTATTATAAAATATTAATTTAGGATAGAGATGTATGGGGAGTTTATATTTTCGCGTCAGCGATCCTCTTGGTTCAATAATGCCAGTGAATTATTTAGTTACATCTTTTTTACACGCTTTGTATTAGCTTGACCTGTATCTGTCCATCTATCTATGTAACAGAATTTGTAACACGATTTTCACCCACTTAAAAACATTGGATCGACTTGAAACTTTGTATACTTGTAAAGGACCCATGACAATACAATAATTTCACAATTTTTTCCAAAATCCTGGCCAGAATCATTAGAAAATTAAAAAAAAAAAAAAACCGGTATAACAGGTTGCGGACTTATTGACTTTCTAGTTAATCGTTGTAAGAGCTAAGTTGGTAGAACGGTGGTATATAATTTCAGTGATCCATAGGTCTCTGGTTCAAATCCTGCCCGGAGGATTTTTTTAAGAGTATTAAGCAATTTAATTTTCATGGGATTCCGGTTTATAACAACCATTAAACTAAAAATAAAAAATAGTTAAAAACTAAAACAACACGCTATATTGGAAAACCAAACTAAAAAATAAATAATAGTTTAAAAAACTAAAACAACACGCTTCATTAGAAAACCGAACTAAAAAATTAAAAGTAATTTTAATTTTCAACACGCTTGGGATAAAATTAAAGCGGTCAACAAAAAAAAAATCATCCCCAACACATCTAGAATAATACTAGAGTTATCTACAAAAAATAATTTTACCATCAAAAGCGTGGGGTGCTGTTTATGGTTTTTGTGTTTTCTTCTTAGAGACTTTACTTTTACCAATATCTGTTTATTATCAAACATATTAATTGATATAGAGCACCCCACGCTTTTGATGGTAAAATTATTATTTATTTGTAGATAACTCTAGTTTTATTCTAGATGTGTTGGAGATGATTTTTTGTTGTTGACCAATTTAACTTTATCCCAAGCGTGTTGGAAATTAAAATTATTTTTCATGTTTTAGTTTGGTTTTCTAATAAAGCGTGTTGTTATAGTTTTTTTAAACTATTATTTATTTTTATTTATTTACATGATTGAGACCAGTAACATGTAAATAACAATCACAGCCTGTCAAAACAGCTCTTCTTCCTCAGAGTTAATTCTGTCATTTATACAAATAGGCATAGTTTTGATTTGTGGCCATTGTTGTCTTGTTTAAGAATTTTATTTTAGCTTAATTACGCAATAGTTATTTGTATGTAGTTCAGTTGTGTGAAGGTATGTTCCGAGATAGATTATTTTGTTTGGTTTTCATGGGCTGGGCTCAGCTGATAAAGTCAGGCCTTTTGCCAAACTTGTGGCACGGGCTTGGTAGTGTTTAACTCATACAAATGTAGATAACACAAAATAAATAGAAGTGAATAACATCTTTTACTCAAGGTTAATAAACTTTGGCACACTTTTGACAAGCTTTTTTTTCAATATAATACGAAATATAACACTTAAATGAGCTTAACTTCATAATGAGTTTAATGCTTTTTTCAATTCTACTTAGTTAGAATGAATTTTAAGTAGAATCAAAATACGTTTATAGGATCCATGTAACATCTATCTATCTCCCTCTTTCTCCCGCCCTCCTTCCTCATCTCCCTTCTTTCCTCCTTTGTTCATCCTGTAATGACTTCCAAAATGTACTACCTTGTGAACGACAAAAAAAAGTTATATATATATATATATATATATATACACTTTTTTTATCGTTCACAAGGTAGTATATATATATATATATATATATATATATATATATATATATATATGCTAAGTATTTTAAAGTATAGATTTCAATATTTCAGGAATGATAGGTAATAATTTTACGCACCATTTTTTTTTGTGATTGAATTCTACGTAAAATTTGAACAACACGTGAAAATTAAAATTATTTCCCCTACTTCCCAAAGTGGTACAACATATAAATATTCTCAACTCGTGTCCAACTCAGGGTCGGGTCGAGGGATGAGATGAGATGAAGTCTCTATATTTATAGAGGTCTGTGAACTACAAGGGTGCCGACTGACCACTCCTGACGCACCGTCACAGGTGCGGATGAAGGAAATGAATCGAAATGGATGAGTATGGAGAAATGGTGGATTATGGATTATTAAATAGATTTTCAAGTGCCTATATCCCAAAATATTGTAGAACATGAACTAACTCATTCGTAACAAAGAATTGTTATTTATTTTAATTAAAAGTCTTACACCATTCAGAAGCGTTAGTTTTTATGACATTTACCTTTATTTTGTATGATTAGCAGACTGCGGAGATATAGTACCGAGATGTGAAGTAACAAAATAACAAATGTTGTTTACAAAGTGCAAGCAACTGGTACAATATCAAGACAGACAGCAAGCTAATGATGCTTATTGCTCTGTGTACATGGTATAGTCTGCTTATTCTGACAACTGGTACATATATTATAAACTTACATATGCAGAACTGTATTAATTCACCTATTCAGCACTGAAATTAATAGTTACTTTGGCTATATTAACTGTAAATACAATGACTGTTTTGTAATTTTGTATTGCCTCTGTCTACAGTTAAGTATCACAGTTGGCCTACTTGTAAGCATGTAAACATACTAGGCCTATTTCCATATTATTTTCCCGCAGTCTGACTGTACTATTGGCCGATAACGAGGAGATACTAAAGGCCAACTGAGTAACACTAAGAAATTGGGACTGGAAGTAAATATCAATAAAACTAAATATATGGTCACACATAAAAATACATTATAGGCCCATAATGGAAATGGACAGCTAATGACAAATGAAGGAAATTTTGAGGAGGTGGCTGAATTCAAATACCTAGGCACAATAATCACAAACAGGAATGAGATGCACAAGGAAATTAAACATAGGCTCAATTCTGGAAATGCGTGTTATTATGCATTACAGAAACTCCTGACTCCCCAACTCCTTTCAAAAAACGTTAAACTGAAAGTATATAAAACTATTATTCAACCAGTTATATTATATGGATGCAAAACATGGACTCTTACTTTAAGGGAGGAAAGGAGATTACGAGTATCTGAGAATAAAGTTCTTAGGAACATTATTGGACCAAAGAGAGATGAACAGACAGATGAATGGAGAAGACTGCATAACAGTGAATTGCATGGTCTTTATAGGAAGCCAGATATAATAAGAACAGTTAAGTCTCGTAGACTACGATGGGCAGGATATGTGGCACGAATGGGGAATGATAGACGTGCATGGAAGCTTCTTGTAGGAAAACCAGAGGGGAAACGCCCAGTTGGTAGACCAAGAATGAGGTGGGAGAATGACATTAACTATGATTTGAGGGAAGTAGATTATACAGGGGATGATTGGAAAACATTGGCTCAGGATAGGGATATATGGAGAGCTTATGTCGGCGCGGCCATGAACATACGGGTTCAATAGTGCCAGTGAGTTAGTTAGTTAGTTTAGTCTGACATTTAGTGATTAAAAGCTCACTCACCTATGTAGCAATTAGATTTATTGAAGAAATTTTAACTGTATACCAATCTGTATTAGGCCTATATTCCAAAATGACAGCAGTTCTTAGGATGATGTAATTTCAGCTTTAGTAAAATGAGCATTCCGTCTTCTGCAGTTGTACAAGAAATTTTAAGAAGAAATAATCCAAAATTACACTTGACTAAAAATAAAATATCAGTTTATTTCATGAAATGTGAGACATCCTAGATTTTTTAGATGGCCAATTGAGTCCTGCACTGTGGCTAAATCCTGATGCAGGAGGCAAATGTTGGTTCGAGTCCCCGTGGACATTAATTTGGTGTATTTGTTATAGTTTATAACAAGTAATGATATCCATCCATAGTAATTCTGTCCGAGGGCAGGTCTTTCACTGCAATCATAGCATTCTCATGCTGTGCCTGGAGCTTTACTAGGGAATTGTAGGCGTGGTACCTTCTCGTTGCTTTCCACACCGGTGAAGGATGATAATGATAAGGATGATATTGATGATGATGGCCATATGATTTCGGGGGCCGTTTGGCCTTAAAGTTTTCCTGACATTTGTCTAACAGGTGAGGAAAAACCCCGATAAAATCCTCACCCAGAAAAATTGCTCCGACCGTGGATCGAACCCGGGCCCGCTGCGTGACAAGGCAGCACACTACCTCGAGACCACAGCGGTAGACTAGGAAATGATATAGACTATGAATTATCAAAATTTCAAATTATATGTGGCACCATTCATAGAACACTGAAATATAAAACAAGGAAGGATACAAGATAGAAGTTCTACAAAAACAATGGCGGTACCGGTACTTTTATACGGTAGCGAGTCCTGGGTAACAAATAAGAGGAGTTCGAGTAGGATACAAAGTGCAGAAATGACCTTTCTAAGAAGGACAAAGGATACACAAAGTTGGACCACATAAAAAATGAGAAGTGAATTAGAAATATCTAATATATAAAAATGAATGTCTGTTTGTTTGTTCGTACTTTATGCGCGGCCATACCGTTGATCCGATTGTGATGGAGCTTTTTGAAAAATGTTCAGGAGATTCCTGGGATGAACATAGGCTATAAGAGAGTTATGATACTCAACTCCTACACCCTTAAAAATCGCCCTTTTTAGTGGAAAACGTGAAAAAAGTTGCTCTTTGGACGCTTGAATGGCTTATGCTGCCTAAACCATAACAATTACACAAAATGAATGTACACAGAATTCAATATCTCAAAAAGCTCCACAAAAAAGTCCGCAACAGCATATGTTTATCTCTTACGGATAACTCACAATAACCATTTTTGTCTTTCATTGATGCCAAGAAGATCGAGACAAGTAGGCTACGTAGATTCCTGTACAAGGCATAGCAGCACACGGCGGGTATTTTTTAACGCATAACTCACAATAACGAATTTTGTCTTTTAGCTCATTTAGTACTATGGCAAGAAGATCGAGATAAGTAGATTCCCGGGCAAAACCGAGTAATCAGCACGGGGAATCTTAAAATAATTACGACATACATTTATAATTATTTTTCATTTTACTTATTCAACTAATCATAGGAAGTAAGCTACATTATTTTATTTATTTCAGCTCATTTATGCCAAGAAGATCGGGATGAGTAGATTCCCGGACAACGCCGGGTAAACAGCACGGGGTATCTGAAAATAATTACGATACACATTTTGCCCATTTACTCATTTAACTAAACATAAAACACATTAACTTTTGTATATGAGCTCATTTATGTCAAGAAGATTGGGATAAGTAGATTCCCGGGCAACACCGGTTAATCAGCAAGGGGTATCTAAAAATATAAATTTATAATTATTTTTCCTCTTATTCAACTAAACATAAAAGTACATTAATTTTCATTTACTTAGGCGTAGCAGCGCACGCCGGGTATTAGCTAGTAAATAAATAAATAAAATAAAATAAAAATAAAAAAAAATTAATAATTGTGAAGGCAGCCGAAGACTCAACGAGAGTTCTTTTTGTACTAGAAAACATAAAACATTGTCAGAAAAAAGAAGAAAACGGCTGCTTAAGAAAGTCGGTCATGAAGATATTTGACAGCCAGTAGTCACCCGGAGAGTCGAGTATGGGTGATGGATTCGAAGATTGAAAGTAGTTTTCACAATTTTTATATGTGCCGTATTTTCAAAATTCGATGAATAAATTACCAATGAACGAATATGTATGGATTTTAATTTTCATAAACAGGAAATAACTCGCTATTTATGATAAAAAACACCTACAGGACATTTGAGTAACCGAACTTATTAAAAACTAGGGCCATTAGTGTCAAATTGTAAATCTTTCGAAATATTATGTATGAAACTGATTTCTTTATTATGTAATGAGTACACATTTCAGATGTCTTCTTTCAAAAGTTCTGTGAATAGCATTTTGTTTATTGCCATAAAAATATTTACCTCTCGGACAGTCTCTGCAGGTTCATTTACCAGGCTGACAAACAACCAACTTTTTTTTTAATATGCTAATGTACTTTTGTGCGTGCTTCTTCCTATTATTATTTTAATAATAGAATAAATGCGCGCAAGTTGTATTATTATTTTAATATGCTAAAAAGTCATCGATACATTACTCCCCATTCTGAAAGCATGATAAACTTTATCATAAGTAATGCCACGAGTGATTTCCAAATTATCGATAAATTCACGACTCACGAAGTGAGGAGTGAATTTATGTAGAGAATTTGGAAATCAAGAGTGGCATTTGTTAGGACTATTTAACGAATAAAATTAAGCTGTTTACTCACAAATCATTATTTAAATATAGTTATTTTAAAATATTTATATATTTAATGTAAACGGCGATGTTTGAAAACAAATGAGAAACGATAGGTACGCTTCTACCGCTTCTTTTGTTTATCACTGAAACCAGATCATACTATTTATTGCCAAAGGAACGCAATATTTGAAGGAGGAGCTTTCTTTAATATGGTAATTATAACACTGATAAATATTTTGGTGAAACACGACTCTGATTGGTTGTAAAACAGAAATCATTGAAACGTGATTGGTCATTTGACTCCCATTTGGGGCATGAGTTAAATAGTCTGGTAAAACCTTGAAGTATGTTAACTTTTAGCAGTAAAATGGTGGTCATAAGATGGAAAATAATATTACCTGAAAGGGAAAATATGCATTATGTTCATAAACTCTGGCGAAAAATAATACATTAAAACTGATTGGTAATGTTCCTCAGGGACGATTTGATTGTGTTACATACTGTCAGAGTGAATGGAGTAGGTATGTAGTTTTGTTCCCTGGAAATCCAGGTGAAAAATTCATTATTTATTTCCACATGAATTACTAATTTTTTGGAAACTTATTACTCTCCATGCAAGAGTGCTGCTCTTGGAAAAGTGATAACTGTGCTCGGCTGTAGTTCCAAGGTTATGAGTTCAAGCCCGGCCAGGGTCGTTAACTAAAGTAATGAATTATTTTGCATTATAAAAATGAACGTCTGCGAGTCTATCTGACCTTTTTATTTGGAATAATTAACGTATATAAAATATTACTGTACGGATTCTAGGGCCGGAGCTTAAAAAAAGAAGCATATGTACACTAAAAAAGTAGCTTTTTGGGCGCTTAAATAGCTTACTCTGCCTAAACTATAACAAATACACCAAATTAATGTACACAGAATCGAATATCTCGAAAAATTCTGCAAAAATATCTACGACAGCACATGTCTATGTTTTACGGATAACTCACAATAACCATTTTAGTCGCGGGTCATGTACGTTGGTGATTTATAAACTTTACCACGCTACAGATTGTTATGATAATTTGTACATACGGGTTTTCAGGTACGGCGAGTGTTTAGTCGCTATCTATTATTATCTAAAACCATTAGATGTAGGAGTTCACCTGAAATTTAAAATTAAAAATAGCTCTAACGGTCGCAATTTTCGATGTTTCACAACGAAACTCAGTATATTCTATTAAAATAAACCTGGGTAGATATTGTTGAAACATCAGCAAAATCCGACATCAGGACGTGGGGGTTTACCTGAAATCTAAAATAAAAGTTAACTCTAGCAACCGCCAGCGCCATGTTAGGTTAGTCACAATGTATACCATACAATTTAATTAACCCGTAATTTTCTTTTAACTTATACAACTGAAAATAAATCACATTAAATGTATTTAGGCTTAGCAGCGCACGCCTGATATTCGCTAGTATTTAATAAATGATAGAATTCAACAACACTGCGTTGGCTGGGAACAGCATGTTCAGAGAATGGAAGAAACAAGATTGCCCAAGATATTAAAACAAAATAGTTATTAAAACCAAAGGGATTCAGGGATGTAGGAAGAGATGGAAGGAATCATTATGAATTCGGAACGGGCGAATCGCCTAAATCTTGAAGTGAAGATGATGATGTTGATACGATTTAGGCAGCGTTAAGCGATTTAAGCGTCCAAAAAAAGTGACTTTTTTTTTGTACAACGTTGATGCACTTTTTTTTAGCTCCGATCATAAAGTACATACGGTAATAAGTTACGTACGTTAATTGTCTAAAAAAATATGTAAATGATGGTAGAAATCTCATTCAAATCGGTCAAGTAGTTTTTGAGTCCATAAAAGACAGACAGACAGACAGAGATTCACAGACATATATATATATATATATATGAAGATAATTCAGTTAAACTGCTCTAAATATGTTAAAATTTGCAATGCAATGTGAAATTCTGTATGAAAAGATCTCTACTACAAATTTATAGTATATCTTATTATTGGGTGTTTAAAATATTCGCATTAGTTGATTACAATCCAGTTATCTTAATCCGCAAATAATACGCACATTATTTTGTTACGAGACCGCACGTGTGTGTGATGTGAAAATTACCTGAATTTTAGAGCAGCTTTCAGCGAATATTTTACATTGGAAATTGATATTACTTACATATATGCAATCTGCTGTAGCCGAGCGGTTTGAGGCAATGTTTCCTTGGTGCACAGCTAAAGGACTTGCGCTGGTTCGAGTCCCCATGAGAGACATTTTTTCTTATGGAATTTCGGCCTGTATGGGACCAGTGCCCACTCATCATCGTGAGGAATTTGGGTAGCTACAGAAAGTAGCGCTTCGAGGATAAGAAAACCAGCTATAACAGCTGGAAGACCCGACATACTGACCACTTGTCACCCCTACATTGACTGGATGATCGTTTACCGCTGTGATTAACACATGTGGATGTGAGGCCAGCAGTCATCTGGTAGGACAAAGGGCATCTAGTATTGTCGTGCCATGGAGTTTATATGAAAACAGCACACTTACATGTTCGCCGTAGCGTAGAAGGTTAAGGCAATAAGCTACAAGCCGGAAGGTCTAAGGATCGAGTTCCGGTGGGGTCAGGATTTTTAAACTGGTGGCACCATGGACCTGGGGTCAACTTAGCCTCAAACGGAAGTGAGTTCTAGACTATGTTCTGGGGATAAAGGCGACCGTCAGGTATCCGTAGCAACCGGCTGACATCTCGTGCCGGTTGTCTAAAAACTTGGGAGCCTCCTACATCAAAGGTCTCCTAAGGCCTATAGTGTGACCACTTTACTCTTTAGATTTACTTTATGGGCCACGTAATAAATTTTAATTTTATTCGTAGAATTGACCTTGTATAATACACCTTTATATGAACATGTGAGAGAAATTACTTACTGCAGATGTAACAGAAACTTTTAATTTATCACCTGGAGAAGCAATAAACAAGTAAAAGGAACTTGGAATAGGCTTCTTTCTATGCATCAGAAATTTCTCCTAGATACTCCTCACGCACTGGATTCGAGTTATTTGTAAATATATTTTCTGCAAGAATTACATGTGGTATTGGACGTCCTGTCATTCTTTCGTGGTCACACCACATTTACCAGAAGATAAACTTGCCACTTTTTCGTTCTTCTTCACCAGTCAATGGTATTCCTGATGTGTAGACAACTGCTTCAAAGTGGAATGATAGCCAGTATGAACCCACTGTTGCCGGAAAGCTTTGTACATTCAAATCGCAATAGAGCATGGAACATGCTACGAGTTAACGGTAAATCCAGAAAATTGGATAAAAGTGGGTAAATTTCTGGACAAGACGCGAAAATGAGAACCATATATATATACCGTACAAATTTAACTGCTTACAGAGGGTATTATACAAGTAATTTGAGATAGGGAACCAATGGTTTACGAGGGAAAATGGGCGAGTTATAGGGAATCGAAGTAATGATAATAAATACAGATAAATTAACAGGGGAGCAAAATAGGAGAGGAAATTATATTAGAATAACTTCAGATCTTAGTATTAATTCCGAGATCCTGATTTCTAATAATTCATCAACAATGTTTATGAAATGTTGGGTTATCAAATCCTTAAAATGTCGAACATAGCAGATGATTGCACGTCACTTTAAAAAGTAGAATCGGTACAATGTGAGCCTTAAATCAGAGCGAAACACGCAGAATCTGTGTAGTTAACGTGTGGCTTAATGGTTAACGCGATGGATTTGAGATTCGAACACAGGTGGTTCAAATTACGGCAGGCTACTTTTTTTTTTTTTTCCCCTGCGTGTGTACTGTGATATGTTGACACTAAAATTTGCTCAGTATAGGCATGCGCAAAATACCTGTTCCCGTATTGGTTATTACAGTCTTATTAGAAGTTACTTCAGTATCAGTCGCATTACATTAAAGCATCATGAAAATATTTTTAGTTATGCTGAACTTGCCGAAATGCATCTCATTTATGGTGCAAGAACTACTTGTACGCGGAGCGGTGTCCGAATACGCCATCCTCACCGAACAACCTTCGAGTCTGTTCATAGGCGTTTGCGGGAGCATGAGACGTTGAAAGTAAACAGAGTAGACTCCGGTGAAAGACGTACGCGCCGCATTGCAGAGTTCGAAGAAAATGTTCTTCATAAGGTGGAAGATGATCCTTCTACTTGTACTCGTGCTATCGCACGTGTAATGGGCACGAACAATCAAACCATATGGAAACTCTACACGAAGACAAGCTCTATCCCTTTTATCTGTAAAAAATGCAAGCCTTACAGCCAGTGGGCTTCGCTCAACGGATACAATTTTGTAATTGGGCTTTGCTACAGCCACCGCTCTTCTTTTCCTTGGTGTTGTTCATTGAGGGTACAATATTAAATACGGATGGGCTGGTTCTGAACTCAAAAAACAGTTATATGTGGGATTATGAAAATCCTCATACCATCTTTGAGAAGGGTCACCAGCAGAGATTTTCGGTGAACGAATGGTTAGGCGTAATTTCTGACCACATCATTGGCCCCTACCTTCTTTCCCAGAGATTAAATTGTGTCATTTATAAGACATTTTAGAGCTCGTCCTACCTAGATTGCTAGAAGTTCCTCTTCACATCAGGCTTCTCCCCATTTTTGCCGGAATGTACGAAATAATTTTGGATGAAGTGTATCCTGGCCGCTGGATATAAGAAGAGGTAGTTCAACTGTAGTGTGGCCAGATCTCTGTCCACTTGATTATTTTTGTGGGGACACCTGAAAACACTGGTGTATGCGACCCCTATTGATACAGATAAACTGTTAGTTGCACGCATAATCGTAGCATGTGATGTGATCCGCGAGACACCTGGTATCTTGAACGGGTTACGAGAATCCTTTAGCCGCCGATGTCGTCTGTGATGTGAGAATGGGGGTGGTCAATTTGAACAACTTCTCTAATGAGTCTGTAGGTGCTTTACTTTTTTTCTGGTTTATTCAAATGTATTGTTTCTTATTCGCCAATAATATTATTATGCCATGTGCACATACACTATATCTATTCATGTTATTACTCTTGTAATCGCTGCACTATAATTTATTTAAGTACGTAACTACGGTACAGTACAATTGCACATTTTATTTGCGAAACCTATTGTACTCTAAAGTATGTGCATTATTATTACAAACTTTGAAACAATTTTCTGTACAATACGTACGTAGATAGTTTTGTAACTCATGTACTGCGCCGACATTCCAATGCCATATTCCGTAAAATAATGGATAAACAATTAAACCAGAAGTAAATCTACGCACGTAACTAATTTACAGGACATACATAATAAAGGAAGAAGGGGGAAAAAAAAAAAGTGTACACATACTGTAAATTGTTTCGAACGTGGTACATCAATCTTACATTTGCGTCGGTGGTAAGACTGATATAACTACTGAGCTAAAGGCGCATGCTTGTTGCAAGTTACAGTCTCTATATCATATTATTTCCATTTTAATTTTAAGTAATCAGTGGCGTGCCAACCATTTTACAAATTGAATCATAACTTGGGCATTTTTATTCGTAGACCATTAGTTCATTATCTCAAATTGATTATACAATACCATCTATATGTAGTTAAATTTGTGCGGTATAATTCATTTACACCCTGAATATAGTTTAGGGAATATCAACAACCATAAATAAAATGCAACCTAATATAAATAAAAAATTACGAACTCCTCGGCTGGATTCGAACCTTCAATGTTCAATTCTGTAGTCCGATGCGGAACCGCAGAGCTAATCTTTCGTTCTCTTTGTTAACCTAAAATGTTTGTATATGAAATGGTGTCTTACTTTGTGGTTTGCTTATATTACGTAATTGAACTTAATTTGATTTCTTTAGAATATTTGGGCACAATGACGAGGCTCAACTGCACTTATACTATACTTACTAGCTTGATTTTTCAGTTATATTGTTGTAAACTATAGCTCTTCTTCTGTATTTACTAACATTATTCAATATTTTAAACTTTTTCAAACAATTTTTAGACATTATTAGACAATTTTGAAGTATTTATTTAAATATGCAAATCACAATATTATGACGCTGTTAGACAATATTGTGATTATAACTGCTATTTTCGCCACAGAGTATATTATTTAGTCTATGATTTTTCTATCGCTGTTTTAGGTTATTGCTGGTTGGATCAGCGTTAGGCAGTGATAAGTAAGTGTACACCTATTACACGCTTTTTATTAGATTGACCTGTATCTATCTATGTAACGGAATTTTTCAACGCGATTTTCACCCACTTAAAATCATTGGATCGACTTGAAAATTTGTATACTTGTAAAGGATCATTGATAATACAATAAATTCATATTTTTTTTCTGAAATCCTGGCCAGAATCATCAGAAAATCAAAAAAGTGTCTATGTAATTATGTAACGGAATCTTTCAACACGATTTTCACCCACTTAATCATTGGATCGACTTGAAACTTTGTATACTTGTACAGGATCAGTGGCAATACACTAATTTCATAAATGTTTCTCAAATCCTGGCCAAAATCAGCAGAAAATCAAAATAATATAAACCGGTATAATAGGTTGCGGACTTATCAACTTCTTACTCAATCGTTGTAAGATCTCAGTTGGTAGAGCGGTGGACTGTTGTGGTATATAATTTCAGTAATCCATAGGTCGCTGGTTCAAATCCGGCCCGGAGGAGTTTTTTAGTAGAGTATTACTTTTAGCTTATACTACAATAGTATTGAATTTAAAGATATTTACCTTTTTTTATCTTATTCTGTAAAATATTGAAACTAAAAAAATAAAAAAATAATAGTTTAAAAAACTTAAACAACACGCTTTATTACAGAACCGAACTAAAAAATGAAAAATAGCTTTAATTTCCAATACGCTTGGGACAAAATTAAACTGGTCAACAAAAAATCATACCCACCACATCTAGAATAAAACTAGAGTTATCTACAAAAAAAAATAATTTTACCATCAAAAGCGTAGGGTGCTCTATAGCAATTAATATATTTGATAATAAACAGATATTGGTAAAAGTAAAGTCTCTAAGAAGAAATCGTAAAAACTATAAAAAGCACCCCACGCTTTTGATGGTAAAATTATTTCTTTTTGTAGATAACTCTAGTTTTATTCTAGATGTGTTGGAGATGATTTTTTTTGTTGACCACTTTAATTTTATCCCAAGCGTGTTGTAAATTAAAATTATTTTTCATTTTTTAGTTCGGTTTTCTAATAAAGCGTGTTGTTTTAGTTTTTTAAACTTTCCCAGGTGGAATCCATTCCAAAGCTTGTCTGGGTAATATTTTCTTTGGCATCCTACGTGTATGACCGTACCATTCTAGTGCCTCTATCTCACAAAATCTTATATTGAATTTTGGACTTTCGTTTGTTGTCTGATGAATTTATGATTTTTTTCCCAATTTAGAATGTCTAGTTGAGCGTCTAGAACAATCCATTTCAGTAGACATAAGTTTTAAACTCAAATTTATATTCATCTGCCAAGTTTCTGCACCGTATGTTAGCGTGCTTCGAATTATGGATTTATAAATTTCTAATTTGGTATCCATTCATATGTTCTTATCCCACAAAACGCAGTTTAACATTGTTGTTACTGATCGGCCTTTATGAATTATATATTTTATGTAATTTTTTTGGGTACATTTTGGGTTAATTTTGATCTCTAGTTAATTACATTCTTCACATCCTTTGATACATCACATTATTAATATTATTATGGACGATGGACAATAACAATAGAAATAATAATATTATTTTTTTTATTATTGTTCATAATTTATGGGCTATTATTATGCTGGACTTGACATATATAAACTAAACATTTTAATTGAAGGATGAAACCTTTTCCTCATTAATACGTAATAAATAAATAAACACCTAAATATATGAAGCTATATTATCTTTTATTACATAAATTTATAGCATTATTATTAAAACGTGGTACTGCACACAATTAAATTTATACCGATAGGTAAATAGTGTTATAGAGTTTACGAAGGCGGGAATATTACTTAATATAGCGTAAAGTAGATGCAGATTACGTGGCAGGAATTAAATGTTATAGCACGTGTAGAATGTATTTTGCAAAAATATAAATAAAAAAAACATTGTTGAAGGATTCGAACCCTGGCTTTTATACATACTCTATCTTCTTGTAAGTGGACTATTACTTTAAGGGAGGAAAGGAGATTACGAGTATTTGAGAATAAAGTACTTAGGAAAATTTTTGGACCGAAGAGAGATGAACAGACAGGTGAATGGAGAAGACTACATAACATTGAACTACATGGTCTTTATAGGAAGCCAGATATAATAAGAACAGTTAAGTCTCGTAGACTGCGATGGGCAGGACATGTTGCACGTATGGGGAATGAAAGACTTGCATGGAAGCTTCTCAAAGGGGCAGCCAGAGGGAAAACACCCGGTTGGTAGACCAAGAATGAGGTGGGAGAATAACATTAACTATGATTTCAGGGAAGTAGATTATACAGGGAATGATTGGAAAGCATTGGCTCGGGATAGGGATGTATGGAGAGCTTATGTCCGCGCGGCCATGAACCTACGGTTTCGATAGTGCCAGTGAGTAAGTGGTTTAACGATCTACGCTACTCGAACATCGGATAATATTTGACTAAATATTGGTTGTCTTGTACTTTTGCACTATGAACGAGAGTTTAACTTTATTTGAAATGTCGCAATTTGAGTAATGTTGCATTTGTCGAACACTCGTAAATATCTAGACACATGACCTCTTCATTGTTCGTTAACGATTTTAGACGATTAAAACAAAATACATCGTATTTATAACATTTAAAAGGACAAGGCAGCACGTTACCTCGAGACAACAGCGATTGACTTAATGTAGGCCTATATGATTGTGTTGTTATCTATTGTGTTGTCTTTTTTTTTTGTTTATTTTATATTATTACTAAATATTTATTGACACGGACTGCCAACAGCACGTACGGGTTGCTGCCCGTGCGATTCATATTTGTAAATTACATTACTTTTAGACTAATAAAGTTCTATTACTAACTACTGCAACAAATCCAAAAGGAAGTTATTTCAGGAAGGCTCTGCGGAACTTAGGTTTTTATGTATTAGTGCACTTTAATTTATAAATTACTACTGAGTTTAACGTACTATTATTCAACAAGACAGAAAATAATAATTGGCCATCGTCTGGATGTTCCAAAGCCGGGGAAAGTTACACTTGTTGCTTCTACAATTCTGCAGTTGATCTGAGCTCTGGTGAATTCAGAAAGCCAAACATTAGAGTAAGTTTCGCGTCGTAGCCCAGTGGTTAATGCAACAAGCCTTGGCGCAGAGCTACGGGACTTGCGCTGGTTCGAGTCTCCATGGGGGAAGAAATTTTCTCATGGAATTTCGGTCAATATGGGACCGGTGTCCACCCAGCATCGTGAGGAATTTGGGTAGTTACAAAAGTCGACATTCCAGGTTGAGAAGACCAGCTATAACCGCTTGGGGACCCGACATGTTGACAACAATGTTCACCACCAACACGGGCTAGATAATCCGTCTACCTCTGTGATCAGCACATATGGATGTGAGGCCAGCAGCTGGCTGGTAGGCCAAGGGCTTCTAGGCCTGTCGCGTTTGGAGTTGGAGTTATAAATCAGAGTAACCAAGAAACATAAAATTCCTCCTTAATATTTTTGAGAAAAGAAAGGCCGCGAGAAATGTAAAGTTTATTTGGTTTTAAGGACAAACTAACTAACATTATGCAGGACAACCAGAGGGAAAGCTCCCAAGAGGTAGACCAAAAATGAGATGGGAAACTACTAATTTTATACATGATTCCAGAGAGGAGAATTATACAGGGGATGTTTGGAAAACATTAGTTCAGAATAGGGATGCATTGAGTGCTTATATCTGTGCAGCCATGAAATTCCGGTATCAATAGTGCCAGAGAGTTATACTATATTGAAGGTATAATAATAATAATAACAATAATAATTATTATTATTTATTTATTTATTTATTTAAGACAAAACAATAGATGTACTCGTAGTATTCTAGGTATGTAATGTTATGGTATATGACTACAAATTAAAAAAAATAGTAGTAGTAATAATAATAATAATAACGATAATAATAATAATAATAATAATAATAATAAATAGATAGATAGACAGATCATCGGTTGATTAATGTCTTTGACATCGTCCGATTCCTAATAGCCAATTTTATTGGTCCATCCAATCTCCTGGTTGTAGTCGTCTTCTTCTTCATGTATAAATAATAATAATAATAATAATAATAATGATAATGATAATGATAATAATAATAATAATAATAACAACAATAATAATAGGATTAAAAAGAGAAAAAAAGAAGAAGGAAATTGGGGCTAATAACACTATCGAGCAACAAAAAAGAAACTTTTTTTTAGCTCAGAAAGAAAAATATGTGATTCTGATAGTATTTTTTCTTCTGAATTCAAATATGATATCGGTTTTTCTCCATCACGCAAGGTTTCCGAGAGACAGGCATCTATAATTATTTGAAATACTTTAATATGTTCTACATTCGTAACTACACAATATTAAATTATTTGAAATACTTCAATATTTTCTACATTCGTAACTACACAATACTCGAACATTCGGACTCACCTAGAAAGTAAGAAATGACGATTTTCTGCTATATTTCGCCTGTGGAGCATCCCTCTTGATGGTCCAACAATAATCGGCCAGCATATTAGGTTTCCATTTGCCTTGATATCACTTTTCCATAGCTGAAATCTCCTGATAAAGTGTTCTCCGTGCTCATCGCTCACTGCGCCAACATTTTCCGGGAAGAAATCTAGGTTTATTAAAAAAATAATTATTTAAATCCATTAATTGAAATTGAAATAAAAAAAAAACTGTGGGTGATGGAGAAATTCCGAATACATATTTGAAAACACAATAAAAAACTGCATTAAGTACAACTATTGGTACTCATGAGACAAAAATCATGTTGATCAGTGTAATAGATTGATAGACAGGTCATCGGTTGATTAATGTCTTTGACATCGTCCGATTCGTAATAGCCAATTTTGTCGGTCCATCCAATCTCCTGGTTGTAGTCGTTTCTCCTTCATATATAAATAGTTATAATAATAATCAAAATAATAATAATAACAGTAATAACAATAATAATAGGATTAAATAAGAAAAAAGAAGGGAATAGGGGCTTATAATTACAATTAATGCAAATATATAGGTGCACTTTTCTCCTCCCATAGAAAATATAATCACGTGGACTTTTTAGAGTAGATGGGAAAATGAAGGTTTCCTTTAATACTGTACAGTCTTGGAATTAACTTCAATTTTTAATTTGACTCAAAAAATTGCTTACCAAATGGATTCAAAGTTAAAATAATTCATAAGATTATATGTTTGACGAAAGCTGCTGGGGGGGGGGAAGGTTCTCAGTCTATTAATTCTATTCTAATTAAAATTCAGTTTTGAAATATGAATATATGAGAGAACTGAAATGTGTCACTACATGTACTGTATCGTTATAAATATGTATGGATGCTATAATATAATATGCATTGAGAACTCTTTCATGTTAACTGTATACATTTGTATAGGTACCTGCAAGCTAGAATAATGGAAGATGTAGTCAGAAGCTGTGAAAATAATAATAATAATAATAATAATAATAATAATAATAATAATAATAATAATAATAATAATAATAATAGTAGCGTGCTGCCTTGTCATGCAGCGGGCCCGGGTTCGATCCCCGGTCGGGGCAGTTTTTCTGGGTGAGGTTTTCATCGGGGTTTTTCCTCACCTGTAAGACAAATGTCAGGAAAACTTTAAGGCCCAAACGGTCCCCGAAATCATCCGGCCATCATCATCATCCTTAACATTACCATCATGATCACCATCCTTCACCGGTGTGGAAAGCAAGCAAGCGTAGCATGAAAATGCTATGATTGCAGTGAAGGACCTGCCCTCGGGCAGAATTACTATGGATGGAATAATAATAATAGTAATATAGATAGATAATCGGTTATTAATATCTTTGACATCGTCCGACTCCTAATAGCCAATTTTGTCGGTCCATCCAATCTCCTGGTTGTAGATGATTCTCCTTCATGTATAAATATATTCCCTGTCTCCAGGAGGTTCTAGGTATTCCTCTGCCTCGTCTTCCCTCAGGTTTCCATTCCAAAACACATTTTGGTAGCCGATCGTCTTCCGTTCGCTGGACATGTCCGTACCATCTTAATTGCTGAGTTTTAATATAATCTAAAATAGTGTCTTCAATCTTCATTTTCTTTTAATTTTTTCTCTTCTTGAAATTCTTGCTGCCCTTCGTATAAAATCAATTTTCGTTGCCAAAGGTACTTATTTGTTTTTTTTTATGTAAATGGCCAAATTTCTGCTCCATAAGTAATGATGATTTTAACAATTGTATGATATAATTATTTTATTTTATTATTTATATTAATAATAATATTATTATTATTATTATTATTGTTATTGTTATTATTGTTAAAAGATTCCGGGCTATGTGGCCGTGGTTGGAATAACCCGGAATCTTTTAATATGATTACCGGCCGTGAAAGCCTGCATTCCACAATAATAATAATAATAATAATAATAATAATAATAAGAATAATATAAATAATAATTGTATTGTAAGCCTATGGTTTCCCTTTACAGAGATTTAGGCGCTCTCCCCCAACAGGGAAGGATTTGAACCATACTAATTTAGTTACACTTGTTTTCGTATAAGATGCCCTTTGAGTGGTCCGTGGTCAGCGTTCCGCCTCATACTGATATCTAGGAAACGAAGGGAAAGGAAACGAAAGGACGGGAAAATTCGGTAAAATTTGCTTAGAGGCCTTTTCATTCAGGCTTAAGGATTGTTTTACGAGCCTGAAAATCTTCAGACTCGGGACCACGGCTTAAAGTCCCTCTCGGAGGACTCGCTCCTTGGATTTTTCCGTCCTAAAAATCCATCGACCCCGGTCGGGTTTGAACCCGCGACCCTTGGGACCAGGGGCAAGGGGCATAACCACTAGTCCACCGCGGCCGACTTAATAATAATAATGTATTATTATTTACTATAGCAGTAATAATATAGATAATAACATGTAAGGAAAAATAAAATTCTTGCCGGGATGCCTGAGTGGAGTAGTTAATATGTCACAAAATATAGAGATCTCTGGTTAAATCCCGGTTCAGGCATTTATTTTTCTTTTCGTGTCATATACTGTGTGTGTGTGTATGTATATATATATAAGAAGCCAGATGTAATAAGAACAGTTAAGTCTCGTAGACTGCGATGGGCAGGACATGTTGCACGTATGGGGAATGGAAGCTTCTTGTAGGAAAGCCAGAGGAAAAACGCCCAGTTGGTAGACCAAGAATGAGGTGGGAGAATAACATTAACTATGATTTGGGGGAGGTAGATTGTATGGGGAATGATTGGAAAGCATTAGCTCAGGATAGGGATGTATGGAGAGCTTATGTCCGCGCGGCCATGAACCTACGTGTCCGATAGTGCCAGTGAGTAAGTATATATATAATATATATATATATATATATATGGTATGATAAGAAAAATAAATGCCTGGACGGGATTCGAACCCGGATCTCTGAGTCTGTACCTCAGCGTGATATCCATTACACTACCAGGCGAATCCAATTCAAGCACTTATTTTTCTTATATATGTATTATACTCTCCATTATTACTAGATGTCGCGAGAACACTGTCTTCACTGCCATCTAGTAGCTGACTATATCAAGTAAGCAAATTAAAGAGAATATTTATTTTATATATATATATATATATATATATATATATATATATATATATATATATATATATTGATCAAACATACTTCTGTTAAACAAGGCAAATCTCTGCTCCTGTACTCATGCCCGGCTTAATCTCAGATGAAGGGATGAGATGAAACGAAGCCCCTTTTATTGAATGTCTGTGATATATAAGGATGCAGACTTATAGTACGATCACAAGGCAGACGAAATGAAACGAAATGGGCGACATGAGTATGGAGAAGAGTTGAAATTAAGTTTCTGGCAGGAAAAACGGGATAAGACCCTGTTCTGGCTCAAATTCGTTCACGACGAACTTAAGATGAAGTGTCCGAGACTCGAACTCGAAACCTGGAGATGTGGGCGAGTGTCCAAGTACTTGAACCACGGAGCCGCCAGCTAAGTCTAATGTGTGACGCAAAATGTTCTGGTATTTAGGTTTCGAGTTCAAGTTTCAGTTTACAATTGCTTATTTATTTATCTCTTTGTTTGCAGAACAACAGTGTTGAAACTAGTTCATAGGAGTAACTTATTTTTTTTGGGATAACATTGCTTAAATAAATCATCTTGCATTTAAACAAACTAAAACATAAATCTCGGAACGTTTAAAATAAATACAGAAATAAAAATAAATTGATTTATTTTTACTTGAACTACAATCCTTCCACCTAATTTTGGTAACTGTTTATTAAAACTAGCAGAAAAAATTACAACTCTAATGTCATAATACTGTTATTTCATATAATCACTTCTATAATAAATGTATTACATACTTCAAGGACATAAATGAAACATTCATAATTCTTATGACACTTTTTGGACCAAAGCTAGACAGACAGGTGAATGGAGAAGATTACATAACAGCGAGTTACACGATTTTATGGGAAACCATGTGTCCACCGCTGTGGTCTCGAGGTAGCGTCCTGCCTTGCAGCGGGCCCGGGTTCGATCCCCGGTCGGGGCAGTTTTTCTGGGTGAGGTTTTTATCGGGGTTTTTTCTCACCTGTAAGACAAATGTCAGGAAAACTTTAAGGCCCAAACGGTCTCCGAAATCATATGGCCATCATCAACATCCTTATGATCACCATCACCATCCTTCACCGGTGTGGAAAGCAACGGGAAGCTACCACACCTACAATTCCCTAGTAAAGCTGCAAGCATAGCATGAAAATGCAGTGAAGGACCTGTCTTCGGGCAGGATTACTATGGATGGATGTGTCATAAGAACAGTTAAGACTCGTAGACTGCGATGGGCAGGTCATTTGGCACGAATGTAGAATGAAAGAGAGGCATGGGAACTTAGAGTAAAAGTAAAGGGAAATGCGCCCAGTAGGTAGGCAAAAGAATGAGGTGGGAGAATAGCATTGTCCTGATTTGAGGGAGCTAAGTTATACAGGAAATGATTGGAAAACATTAGCTAAGGATAGAGGTGTGTGGAGAGCTTATGACCGCACGGCCATGAATCTCCCGGTTCGATAGGGCCAGTAACTTAAAGCACTCATGAATTAAGCCTAACTAAGATATTATAAAAATATATAATATATAAAAATTTCGTGTCACGTTGTTTGTCCGCGATGGAATCCTAAACTACTGAACCGATTTTAATAAAATTTTGCACACTGTGTGCAGTTTGATCCAACTTGAGACTTAGGGTAGTTTATAACTAAATTTATAGTCGCATCATTTTTTATTTCAAATTATTCGTTTATTATTTAACAAAGAGTTATAATTATCTGTGAGTTCCTTACGATTCTAACAGATGGCGGTGTAAGGTAATTGGTTTATTATTTAACAAAGAGAGATCCAGATGGCTGTGCTTTTTGTTGCAACCGCGAATTTAATTGAATTACAAATATTGATAATTTCATAATTTAAGTGTGTTCAGTGTTTATTTTATTTTCAATATTATTAATTTCGTGTGTAAGTATTAGTTTTAAGTAATCTGGCTGAAAGACAGCAACTTAATTTAAATTTTTAACGTATACCTTAGCCACAGCAACGCGTGGCCGGGACATCTAGTATATATATATATATATATATATATATATATGAATAGGAAAGTTTTCAGCGAAAACTCTATTTGTTAAATTATATAAGACCTAAACCTGTGACTCGAACTTATCATTCCTTGATAATGGCATGTGGGATCATGCCGAAACGTCGGAGTCAGTGGCCATGGGCCGAACTTGAATCCAAGACGCGGAAAACCCAAGAAAACTTTCTTATTCATACTTATATCCGCGAAAATCTGCAATATAACATATATATATAGTAACTAGTGAAGTTATAGCCATTGTCAGTGAAACAGAAGTTTTAATTGTCACCGGGATAGTTCTAGTTCTAGAGAAATATCCAGGTTAGACACGGCGGCAGAAGTGTTAATTTTGACAGCAATGAATTTTTAACAACTAGATAATTACTAATATATCCAAAAAAATCAGGCAATACTGGAAAAACTTCTGTATACGTTTTTAGGGACCAAAAGCTAAACTAAAACTGTAAAGCAATAGCCTATTAGCAAGTTAACAGCTCTTTTATACCAAAGTCTGATTTACGTTTTCAAATTTCTTCCTTGAACAGTCTGACAAACCTTGTAAAACGGGCATTCTGCAGAAGCTCTTTGACATAAAAAACGAGAGCTACAACGTGCATTTGATCTTTCAGGCATTCGTTTCGTTTATCACAATTTCTGTCTTCCGCCACGGAAGGCGTCATTTGACCATCCGGTGATACTTGAATACAACTTTATCCCTCCACCCTCTAATTTTACACGCGTTAGTACTATAGAGTGATTTGTTTGCTATCATATCGGCATTATTTTGTCAAAGAAGGGAGTTTTAACTGAAAAAAAAAGGGAAGACTTTTAAAAGATCACTCAGGAACTCTTTGATAGTTATCATCATCATCATCATCGATAGCTCGCCTTGGCCGCCTTCAGAAGCTTATGCCGGACTTCCCTGTTCTGAGCTTCATTCTTCCAGTTTTTTATTTTTAAAATCTTAATGTCTTGAATTATACTATCCTCCCATTTTACTCATCTTAATTTAGGTCTTCCAACTTTTCTTGCCAATAGAGGTTGCTCATTGTAAATTCTTTTTGTAATCCTTTTGCTCTCCATACGAATAATGTGTCTAGCCCAGGCCAATCTATTAATTTTAACAAAATTCAGAATATCCGGCTGATTATACAGTTTATACAAGTCATTATTGTATCTCTTTCTCCGTACATTATTTTCTTTCATGGCACCAAAAATGGATTTCAGTACCATCCTTTCAAAACGCCCTAATAATTCCTCATCAGATTTCAACATGGTCCAAGCTTCTGATGCATATGGTAAGGAGAACTTTATACATGAGTATTTTTGTCTTTCTAGATATAAACTGAGTTCTAAACATTTGGTAGTTATATTACCCCTGAAGTGTCTATTAAAAACTGGAAATAATGACCAGTTTTGCGTCGATGTGAAATTAGTAAACTTTTATAAGATTCATGATATGTTCCGTTGAGGTATTATTCAAAATTAAGTATAAACTTATGGAATATTTACCTAAAAGGTCCGTCTCCTGGACTTTATTAGAGCCTTTTCGAGACTTTATTCACGCAGAAGGAAAATCAAGCTACGCAAAACACGTTATCCATGAAGGACATCGTATGTTAGATATTGAAAACACCCTGACAGTAATGCACAGAGAAAATAATCCAACGAAGATAAACGTACTCGAGGAGATGGGAATTTTGAAAGCAGTTAACAGCAACGACCATCTGATAAACGAAAACGAGCCAAGTACATGTAACTCCGTCTACCAGATCTCAGTGAAACACCAGTTTTGAATCCTGCTGATGATGGGACTAGTCCCGAAAGCGATAAACAACTAATAAAGTTGAGGAGACGGACCTTTTAGGTATAAACTCCTGGCGCGACAGGCCTAGAAGGCCCTTAGCCTACCATCCGGCTGCTGGCCCCTCACAACCACATGTGTCAATCACAGAGGTAGATGGTCATCAGCCAGTGTAGGGGTGACGTGTGGTTAGCATGTCGAGTCCCCCAGCCGTTATAGCTGGTTTCCTCAACTTGGAGCCGCTACCTATTGCTACCAATGCCTCGCGATGCTGGGTGGGCACCGGTCCCATACTGGCCGAAATACCATGAGAAAATTTCTTCCCCCACGGAGGCTCGAATCAGCTCAAGTCCCGTAGCTCTGCGCCATGGCTTCCTACCTTAACCACTCGGCTACGGCGCGGGACCCTTTTAGGTAAATATTCCATAATTTTATACTTTGATATGAAATTGGTCTTATTGATTTAAAACGAGAGGTTATAGTTCATTACAAAAATATCTCCAGACAATAAGACAGATTAAAACGTCGATCATCCAAACTTAATACGTATTTTATTATTGAGCTTTTATGAGCTTTTAGACGCTGAGTAGTACTTACTGTTAGCCTTCTTTTATGTTATATGATTGTGATACGGGGAAAAATGTTTATCGTCCTTGAAATTCTGTCTTCCCTTGTGTGTTGGTTATTAAATTAAAACGAGGAAAAAACACACGTGCTTATGAATGTAAACTGTCTACTGTTACATGCATTTAATCCACGAACTAACAAAGTGGAAAAAAAAGTAAAACAAAAGTAAAATATTGCTCTAGGTAAATAACCAGTGATTTACGGCACGTGAAGCTTGCCTCTTATCAAGAACTCCGAATCATTTTGCTATTCCAAGCTACGGAATGGACCAAAGTCTATTTTAATGAACACTGATACAGTGTTTCTCGCGTGTTCAACAAGGGCTGCACGGAGGAAAAATCTTTCGACAGATTCATGCTACTAGTTATACATTTTCATTGTGTTTTCAAAAGTAGAAAAAAGGTAATTGAACGATTATTATTTTTACGATAAATCAAACTGGAAATTTTGCAATTTTACAAGATTCATTATCTTTCTGTAAAGTAAATATGTTGCTAGTGCTCACGCGGTTTCTTAAGAACACTTAATATTGAGCGATAAAGTTTATCGCAGACACGTAAGAAATATAATCACACCTATTTTTCTTGATTTAATAAGTGTTATTGGATAATTGCGCCAGATCGTTACGTAGGTGATTGATAAGGTTGATGGAAGACCAATCAGTTGTAAAATCAGTTCTAGGCGAAGTCGGCCATTGGACGACGTTATCGCTTGTTCTTTGTACAGTGCATGTGATCGAATTTTAAGGGTTGGGCTTTTTTGTCTCTATAAATTCACCTGCTACGGAGGGGTAACGACGAGTGTCTAGTGAGGGAAAGCCGTGGTCATCAGTAAGCCCTATGTAAGTAATTTCACTGAGCAGGGCTAACTGGTGCGCTATGGCCACAGAAAATAATTTTATCAGAGTCTGACGGCCATCCGATGAAGAAAGAGAGGTGCGTTACAATTAAGGTGTCACTTTTTTTTTAATTTTATCTCAATCATAGGAGCTTTAGCAGTCATATTTCTTTGCTTGAACAGCAATAAATTCCTTTGTTTTTGTTAATTAATAATTGTATATATTATTCATTTTCTTATTTTTGTGGAGTGTTGCACTTTTGGTGATCTTTTATGTTATGTTTCTTCCTGCATTTTTCTCTCTTGTGACAGTGTTCTATTTGTTCTATTTTTTTCAACAAAATATTTCTTCATATACAACACATGCTTTACCAAGACACATTTAATCAAAATTTTCAATATTTTCTTTCAAAATTATTCCTCTGTTGTATTTTTATTATATAGTTAAATAGTTTAATTAATCATTAGATTAATTTATTATTTATAAAAATGCTATATGTCTAAAGTTCAATATTGATCATCTTGGAGTTAGTCCTCATTTATTTTGTGATTTGTGAAGACAATAGTGTATCCTTAGTTTAAATTATAATTTTGTTTATCACTTCTAGAATTGTATGAAATGATACATGTTGCTCTGATACAATATACCTGCCCTCTGATTTCAAGTTTTTAATTATTACTACCTTAATCAAAATTAAGTAAAATTTCATATATTTATACCAGTATTCACATTTTTTATACAGAATATTAACTTCTTTCTTTATTCTTTTTGGCATCAAAACCTGCTTTCTTGAACTTTTGCTAGATAATTTTGAAGAAGGCATGATATTTCTAATCACATAGGATTCAAATTAGTTAATTATTATTATTGTTGTTGTTAATTACCAATTCTATGTGTGGGCTATAAAACATAATTTTCTATTTGTTTATTAATTCTTTATTTTTCTAATTCATTTTGTTCATTCTCTTAAATGAAAATATTTCTGCAAAAATTCTTTCAGTACTTTCCTTTGCCTTTAATAATGTTTTTGGTGTCTTTGTCAGTTTATTTCCAATGCTTTTGTGTTGTCTTCATTTTTATTCTGCTGTTATATTTGGTTTCTTCTTTACCAAAAAAATATTCCTGATTCGTGAAGAAAATTGCAGGAACTGGAGATACTTGCAGAATGGAATGGGATTTGAAAGTTGTGGCTATCGAGTGGCTGTCAGTTGGAAGTGGGGATCTAGGCACAGATTTACATATTTATAAGATGCCAGATCTAACTCTTCCAGCTCATGGCTGTTTGAACTGTCTTCTCATCAGATTGTCCATGAATAGTTTGACCGTTTGTTTACAGACTGCATGCAACATCATCTAGTGGAAGCTTATTGCGTTTGTTAAAGTAAACATTAAAATTATTAACATGATTGTTAATTCAATAGAAACATTATTTCATATAATGAAACTTTACAGTATAACAATTACAATTTTTAGATTTAAACATTTAAAGTTCTGAAGAGTTCACTAAAGAATTAGATCCGTGTAAACTTGATTCAGTTAGAAGATGGTATTTAAAGTGCTTGAATTTTTTTTGAAATTGTAATTACCAACTTTCTGAATATAAAATTACAAATTATATTTCAATTACCAGTGTGTATACATAGGCACACTGTGAACATTTTTTTTGTGGGATATCCATTTACATCTAAAATGTAATTTCATCTGAAATCTGGAGTTATAATCTTTTGTAATATATGGCAAATTAGACAAGAATAAATATTGTAATGAATAGCTATAAAAACTGCTTGGCACAACAGGCTTAGATGACTCTTGGGTTACCAGCCAGCTACTGGCCTCACATTCACATGTGGTAATCACATAGTCAGTGTAGGAGTGACATATGGTCAGTATATCTGGCCCCTCAGCCATTATAGCTGGTTTTTTTCATTCTGGAGCCACTATTTATTGTAGCTATCCAAATTCCTCACAATGCTGGGTGGGCACTGATCCTATACTGGCCAAAATTCCATGAGAAAATTTCCTCCCATTTGAGGACTCAAACCCGCTCTGCTCCAAGGCTTGATGTCTTAAACCGCTCATCTACGGCATGGGACAACAGCTATATGAAAGTATATTATTTAGAACCTCTCTATGTTTCATTAATGGTTTGTTCTCTTTTCATTTTTAATGTTCTCATGCTACAAATATATAGCAATCTAGTAATTTACTTTTCATTTTTAATGTTCTCATGCTACAAATATATAGCAATCTAGTAATTTACTTTTCATTTTTAATGTTCTCATGCTACAAATATATAGCAATCTAGTAATTTACTTTTTATTTTTATGTAGCTAATGCTCTGGAGTTATTCTTAAGACATAACCCAAACTTTAGTTTAAATTAAATTAGAAATCTTTATAGAACATTTCACAATAGAATCTTATGGTGGCAACTGTATGCCCAATAAAAAATATATTGAATACAGGATACTATAAAATGTAACCTTAAATATGCAAGAAGCAAATGAGGAAACTTTAAGTAATAGTAATTATAGAACCACCATTTTCTCACTGAAAGTGCTGACTGGTTGATTGATATATCTGTTTTGGCCACTTTGTTCATCTAATCACAGTCCATTATTCCTTTATAATCTCTACTTACAAAAAGAATTGGTATGAGAAAAGTAAAATTGTTTTCCTTTCTTAAAATATATTTTTTATTTGAGTCAGTATTCCACTATATTCTACAGTAATTGATGTTACACAAAAATCAAGGTATTCAAAACAGGTATATTGGAGTTTAAAATTTAGGTTTATACACAGATTAAGTGTATCATCTTACTTTACTATCAGTTATAATTGAAGAGTACAAGGGAAAAACAATCAGAGTCCACTTTTTAACATTTTGCAGTAATTGAATTTTAAGTTTAGAAACGCAGATTGTTTTTCCCCTGGACACTTTATTTCAATGCTGATTTTTAATGGATTATGAGTGAGTTTTTCCATGTTTGAACCTCTTGGAATATAGTACTAGGTACATACAATCCACTGGTACCAGAATCTCAAATTTCACCAAATGTGGACTTTGATTGTTTTTCCCCTGTACTCTTCAATTGTAATTGTTACACATTTATAATTATTTTAATCAAAATATTTATAACATTGTACATTAATGTTTATTATTAGTATCATAGAGAACAATCACTTAAAAAAGTTGCATAGGTTATCTGAAAAGTTACATAGGTTTCAGATTAATATGATTATATTTTCTTGTTTTTGTGTTTAATCATTTCTATTTAGCCCTTTAATTTAATCATTTTAATTCAGCCCTTTAACATACCAACATTTCTTTGTATTTTTCAAACCAAGAATTACTACATTTTTTAATTCAACTTACTAAGAGAACAATGAGAGAAATTAATTATTTTGAAGGGCTATATCTGCTCTATGGATCAGATTAATCGCTGCAGATGATTTAATGCCTCAAAAGCAGTTCATAACAAATTTTAATTTGATTTATTTTTCTTGTTTCTGCCCAATGGGAGATGAATCAATAGAGCATAGAAATAGTTGGTATACAATGATAAATATTACAATTTCAAGTGACTTGAACATTTTTAAAAATCTATAATACAGTGTTATATAAGAGACTTGATAAATTAATTTTCTTTCACTCTAGATTTCATTGTCTCTAGAAGTAGATAAGATTATGAGTGATATATTTTATTAAATTGACTATTTTAAATGGATTTTTAAATATTATTTCATTAATACATGATTGTATAATGATTAATATAATCATTGCTTGAACAGCATTGTCTTATTTCCTTTTGGATTAATGTTATATTCATAATTGTTTAAATTAAAATAAATTAAATGGAATATGAAAACAGGACACAACCAGAATACATTAATAAAATCAGCCATTCATTTAAATCACCAAAACTATTTTAATATTAAAAATTTCGAAAATTTATAGGATGCTTTTTTTCTGAATGGAATATATTAATACCCGTATGTGAGTTTTGTTTCATAGATAATATTTAGATATGTAGTAATTTTCTCCATGAGGTACCAAGTGGTTTATGGACTAAGTGGAGAAGTGGTCTCTTCACTTTGATTTGAAGTGAGATTCAACTCCTCCAACTTATTTCAGCCACTGTGATCACCACCGAAAAACTTCGCTGGACTTCTTAACATCACCAAAGTTGCATTTGTCTTTATTAATGGTAAAAAAAAAATTATAATTGTAAACTGTACACAAATAGGAGAACAAAATAGTAATAATATTTCTGTTGGACATTTATGCTATGAATGCGATAAAGCCGACATGACCAAATGTATTATACACTTTCAACCAGATTACTTTTAAAAATTATGTATTTCTTACAAGGAAACATATCAACCATTGCATGCCGAAACTTTCCTTGAAATTTCTCTTGGAGAAGCATTGTGATGTATTAAGAATATGTCCAAAAAAAAATCTGCTGTTTTTATCTGAAAGGCACAGAAATTGAAGCCAAAATTCAGCATTGGCAACCTACTGTGTGAAGCTGATAGATTCCCGCACAAGTAAAACAGAGGGTAGTGAGGCAGGATGCGGTGTGAACAGCAGGTTGTAAGGGTTATCCAATCTGCCAAATCAGGAGTTGTTTTACTTCCCCAAGTTTAAATGAGTGATTTGACACTGGATTTTAGTGCCTTGCAGTTAAAAACAGCAGATAATTATTGGACATGCCCGTGGTATATCAAGTTTCTCTGGAAAGAAATTCACGGTAGGTTTCAGCATGCAATGGTTGACTATTTCCTTGTTAGTAACATTAATTTAGCATGGAAAAGTCATTGAAAAAAAATAAATATTTAATATTATATGAGTTGTAATAAAAACAATTGTACTAATTAAACAATCTACAGTGTTTGTTTGAAGTTTTGGATTTCATGTGTTCATAAGAGAAATAAATTAATTGTGTTTGGTATGAACACTATATTAATAAATATTCTACTGATTAAATCCATAATTGCTTAAAGTAGGATGAGAATGCCTTTGAAATAAATTGAATACATTTATTTATTGCTGAAACTAACAGCCTATTATCTGTCCATTGTAAGAAACACTTTGATATTTAACTTCCGAATGTATTACTCTGCGCAGCATGTGTAATAGTGCAAGCGAACTCTGTCAGCTGTTTGTTACAAGCCAATAAATTAATGCACAACAATTGTTTTAATTTTTAATGTTGCAGGTTGCATTAACATTTACAATGGTATGTCAAAAACTAATTAAATTATAATTGTCAATATTAAACAAATTAATTCAAATTATACATTTAAATTAAAATAACTGTACTTACAGTATCAATACTGGTAAAATTCATGGTAAGTTTCCGTTGAGGTATTAGTTCACAGCAATATAATGTACAGTTAAAAACTATAAAATAGTTACCTTGTAGGTCCGTCTCCTCAACTTAAGTTGTTTTAAAACTCTGTAGGCCTTTCGGGACTAGTCCTATCATCAGTAGAATGCATTGGATCCATACTAGTTGACCCTTGTTCCTCAACTTAAGTTGTTTTAAAACTCTGTAGGCCTTTCGGGACTAGTCCTATCATCAGCAGAATGCATTGGATCCGTACTTGTTGACCCTTGCTTCAACAAGGGTCAACTAGTACGGATCCAATGCATTCTGCTGATGATAGGACTATTCCCGAAAGGCCTATAGAGTTTTAAAACAACTTAAGTTGAGGAGACGGACCTATAAGGTAACTATTTTATAGTTTTTAACCATACATTATATTACTGTGTACTTACAGTAATAAAATAAAAAACCTATGCACCTTTTAATGAACTGTACACTTCACAAAATTTCCCACCACTCTTAAAACAGGTTTAGGCCTTTTCCTCTTTGTGTTGGGCGATTTGATATTAACAGTTTCTTTTAATTCCTTGTAAATATGTACAACACTACTCTCCGACACACCAGTATATTCTGCAGTTAATTTAACTATATAATTCACTACAGTGCCAGGATTATGCTCCATAAACTTACAAAATACATTTAACACCGTTTTTCACCACTCTTTAACAATTTGCCTTCGTGCTTCTAATAATTTTGATCACACATTTTTATCACCGAGTTAAGTTAACATAAACTACCCGACAGCCGCCATATTTGTAACTGATATTCAACTTCTTCTCAAGGATCGTTCAATTTCAAACAAATGCAAATTTTTAGTTAGTCTCCGACCTTCGAAGGAATATGTAGGTATATACTGTATTATGATCAACTATAGTTAACATAAATAGCTTAAATATGTAACTATATTAATCGAGTACATGATCTATTTTTTCGCCTCCGCTGAACTGTACTTTGGTCATGAATGAATCGCAGTAACTGCAACAGTCATGTGCTTCGTGGATTACCCGTCCATTTATTTTCCTCAAGTGTCTTTCTTAGGGTGGACAGAAAATAGCACTATAAAACCCATGTTTATTTCTGTTTGTGAATAATTATTCAAGTGACAAAATCACTCATGGAGGTTTGTATATTTTTGCTCTATTGTCAGGTTTCATTGAACTGACCTGGACTTGTTCACTTAGTTTTATATTTTATATATATCAAATATTCCAACATACAATTCTCTGGTCTAATAAATGGCATTTTTGTATTTGTAAATTTAACATTGTTGTACAATTTATATTAGTGTTTATTCATAGTATAATAATGCTATGCTAATTGTTTTTGGTATTAGTTTAAGTTCTAGCTTCTAATTTCTTGTCATAGCTGCATCCTTAGAGTTTATTTAATTGATTATAAATTGCAAATGCATTTATTTATAACACTGGTCAACATGATTTTTGTCTCATGAGTACCAATAGTTGTACTTAATGCAGTTTTTAAATAAGTATTCAGAATTTCTCCATCACCCACAGTTTTTTTTATTTGAATTTCAATTAATGGATTTAAATAATTATTTTTTTAATAAATGTTTTTTCATCCATTTGCCCATTGTAAAATTAAACCAAATGAGCTAACTCAAATAGTTTCAGCTATGGAAAAGATATATCAAGGCAAATGGAATCCTAATGTGCTGGCCGATTATTGTTGGACCATCTAGAGGGATGCTCCACAGGCAAAATATAGCAGAAAATCGTCATTTCTTACTTTCTAGGTGAGTCTGAATGTTCGAATATTGTGTAGTTACGAATGTAAAAAATATTAAAGTGTTTGAAATTATAAATTCCTGTCTTTCGGAAACCTTACGTGATGGAGAAAAACCGATATCATATTTGAATTCAGGAGGAAAAATACTATCAGAATCACATATTTTTCTTTCTGATACAAAAAAATGTTTCTTTTTTATTGTTCAGTGTAATTGAATCGCTGAGTTGAAAAGGGAAGAATCTCCATGTATGCTACTTTTGAGAAAATCTTTTAAAAACTACATAACTTCTTATAGCTTACTCTGACAAATTTTTGACCTGTTACAATATTGATCCTCTGCTTTTTATGCAGAAAGTGATAAAGATATCGTTCGTTTAAGATTGCTTAAGGTTAATGATATTTTTCAAAGGATGGCAGAATAGAGCAAGTAATACTTCAAAATGTATTTCTTGATGTATTTGAGGTTTTAAATATAGTTTTCTCGTCTTATAATTACAAATAAAGTTACATTTATGTAATAATGCTAAAATAATTTTTTGATAATTTGAAAAAGGAAGAAACTCCTGCCTTCGAATAGAGAAAAAACACATATATACATAGAAATTATGAATTCTTGTTATATTTGAATTCCCTGTAAGCAGAGGATCAATAATATAATTGGTAAAAAATTTGTCAGAGTTAGCTAAAGAAGTTATGTAGTTATTTAAGGTTTTCTCATAAGTAGGGTACTTGGAGTTTCTTCCTTTTGCAACTCAGCAATTCAATTGTAAAACACTCTACATATAATTATATTCTAAAAATAAGTAAATAACTCTAGTCTCTGTTTCAAAACTTTTTTTTGAGGTCATTCAATTTATAAATCTATAGGCCTGTTGTATTCTAATTAAAAAAAACTAATTTTGTTCCATCATAGTAGGAAGTTTACACCTAATTGTTAGATAGTATAAAAAAAAGTCAATGGAATGACAACTTCAAAAGACCCAGGGGTGACTGAAATAGTTTTCACTAGAGTCCGGATGTTAGGCACTTCAAAAATGCAAAATAGGCAGGCAAAAAGGCACTAAAAATCATTAATATACGTACTAAAATATTTAAAATTGGCTCTTACAAAAAATTAACTACAACATAACTTTTTACAGTCTTACGTTAAGAATATAATCGTATGCTATCAATAGCATGCAAAGATATCAGAGATACTGTTGGAATTTGTTTTGCCTTTTTACAAAGAGCAGAACCTTCTGTCACTCAGCAAAGTTTGTATCGAAAAGAAACAAAGAACTTTTCTCCAAGCCTTAGAGCCGAAGCATAATACAATGGGACATAGCTTAGGGCTATTTCACTTAACGGAAAAGCATGAGGTGGAAAAATACAATATTTACCTAATGGGAGTGCATTGAGAGGGAAACCATCTATCTGCTAAGTTATTGGGTTATTGCCACCCTTACCCTAAAATTTTCTAAGGGAATTTATAAAAAGAACACTTGAAAACCTCTATGAAATGATTTGTGCCATGAGGTTTCTCCATTTCAATTGATTTTATTGACATACTGAGTTAATTTTGAGAAAGAAATTGCAAATAGGCATTTATAGGCATTATAAGCTGAAATAGACATTTATAGGCAAAATGAACTTTATGGAAAACAACTCTAGGGTCATTGGTATGAACTTATATGAAGTTACTTTTAAACAATATCTGTAATACATAACTGTAGGCATTTTCCCAACACATCCTGGTCTCATAGTGATGAACAATGAATGATGTCAGATGGATGATACAGTGGTTTTATGTAAAGGGTATACATTATATGTTTGTATCCTTCCACACCAATAGCATTTTTACTCTCCCTTACAAGGTTTTTATAATTACTGCACTTGTATGTATTATCCACACTTTCCTGCTTTAAACGTTATAAATAAGGAATCTCCATAATCTTACCTTATAACATTAGTTGAAGCTTTTTCCTGAGTTCAATTCATGAATTGTACTTTAAAATCACATTCTAGCTGACCTGACAGTTCTCTGAAAAATGGCACCTATCAGCAGAAAATGGTTCTGAATAAATTCAGCATATAATAATCCTCAAACTGAATAATTTTGAATACATGTAAATGCAATCTCACCACAAAAAAAGCGGTCTCACCATCTTGATAACCGTAAAACTGAACTAACTGCCTCCACAATCCTTTGAAGGCCAGTCCGGACTGCATCTCCCACCTGCCTGAAGCAAGCCACATAGTTCCACTTTAACAACCTCACTTGAGCGGTTACTACGGAAAATGTTAACTTGGTAGTTAGTGTAACACAGTTTTCATCAACCTGAGTAATTGATCAGTGAGTTAAACTCTTTTACAAGCTAATACAAAGGTGATATTAAAATATAAGAAAAAAAACATGCCAAACGGCCTCAAATACCCGGTGACGAGTAAATTAGTTGCTATCCTGTACTATTAGAGATGAGAATACAAATCAGTGTTAGTAGCTAGCTCAGTTCCCATCAACAATGTTTTTTTTTTATCAATCAGATCTTACACACAATTCGTAGGTAATACAAAAATAATAAAAAATATAAAAACCTGTATGGAGATCTTTAAAAAACTGCACAAAATTGGTTTCAATTAAGAGCGAGAAGTTATATAGTATCCGCTCTGGATGTTGGAATTCCTAAGTTAGACCTTAATGTGAATGTGTGTAAAATGCAACACGAAGTTTGATCAATTAGCGCATTTCGATTTACCAAAAACAAAGAAAGCTCCTCCTTTTTGAATATTCTGAACAGGTCAGAGCATTATTTTGACAGTGACTGACTTTCTGACAAATATGTTTGAATATATCAAATAATGAAGAGGTTCTTACATACCTCCACCTTTGATAATTGTGTGTTCAATAATTGTGTTTTTAAATACTGATTTTATTGAGTTGTTTCCAAAAAAAATGAATTACTAAATCTATAATGTTTGGTTATAATATACAGTTTTTACTGTGTATAAAGTTTGTCATTTTTTTCTCTCCACTAGGGATGCATTTGTAACATAGTGTCGATCTCTATTTGGCAAATACAAATAGTATTATCACGTTGCATCTGATGAACCACTGAAACATAACCAAACATTTGTTTTCAAACATCGCCGTTTACATTAAATATACAAATATTTTAAAATAACTATATTTAAATAATGATTTGTGAGTAAACAGCTTAATTTTATTTGTTAATTGGTCCTAACAAATGCCACTCTTGATTTCGAAATCCTCTACATAAAATTGAAATCACTTGTGGCATTATTTATGAGAATACAATGGGTGGATTTCTAAACCATGACTGTAGTTGTCCAATATTTTATTGTTTCCGTAACAACCGTAGCTACTTAAAATCTAAAGCTGTTAATTACAAAAACAAATGAATCATGTCTATGGTTTCATAACAATTTTTGTGAATTTTCAGTCATTTTTATAGGTGTTATGGAAACAATAAAAACATTGGAAAACAGGGGTCATGGTTTAGACTTCGGTTGAGAAATCCACCCAGTGTGTGACGTGGTTACTGTGACACAGACCATAGACCTTGGTTTTGTTCAATCAGATCAGGTAGTTTACCACCTAATTAGATAATCTAATAAATAAAAATTCATGTTTGTTTGTTCGTATTTTATGCGCTGCCATACTGTTCATCCAATTGTGATAGGGTTTTTTGCAAAATGTTCAGCAAATTCCCAGGATGAACATATGCTATATAAGAGAGTCGTGATACTCGACTCCTACACCCTTAAAAACTTGAAAAAGTAACTTTTTTGATGCTTAAATGGCTTATGCTGCCTAAGCCATAAGAATACACAAAATTAATGTACACAGAATTAAATACCTCAAAAAAGTCCATGATAGGATATGTTTATCTTTTACATATAACTCACAGTAGCCATTTTTGTCTTCCATTGATGCCAAGAAAATCGGGATAAGTAGATTCCCGGGCAAACATGCGCTGCCATACTGTTTGTCCAATTGTGATGGGGATATTTGCAAAATCATATTTGAAGAGAAAAATTATACGCTCAGACCGGGACTTGAACCCGGGACCCTTGGTTTTCTAGTCCAAGTGCTCTACCATTTGAGCTACCTGAGCAAGTACCGACCTAAATGCAAATTTTTCTCTATATACGTTGTAATTCCCGCCCACCAAATGCTTTGAAGCCTTTGGGCGGGAATTACAACGTATATAGAGAAAAATTTGCGTTTAGGTCGGTACTTGCTCAGGTAGCTCAAATGGTAGAGCACTTGGACTAGAAAACCAAGGGTCCCGGGTTCAAGTCCCGGTCTGAGCATATAATTTTTTCTCTTCAAATATGATTTATCCATCATTGAGATGTATGAAATTAATAATAAAAACATCGGGAAAAAAAAATATTTGCAAAATGTTCAGGATTTTCCCGGGAACATTATAGGCTCTAAGAGAGTTTTAATGCTCAAGCCCTTCACCCTTGAAAATCATCCTTTGTAGTGAAAAATGTAAAAAAATAATTGTTTTGTATGCTTTAATGGCTTACTCTGCCTAAACCATAATGAATAAACCAAATCAATGTATACAGAATTGAATATCTCACAGAACTCTACAAAAAAGTCTATGACAGCATATGTTTATCTTTTATGGATAACTCTCAATAACCATTTTTGTCTTTCATTGATGCCAAGAAGATCGGAATAGGTAGATTCCCGGGAAAGCATAGCAGCGCACAGCGGGTATTCTTTCATGGATAACTCGAAATAATGAATTTAGTCTTTCAGCTCATTTATGCCAAGTACATTGGACTACGTATATTTCCAGTCAACGCCGGGTAAACAGCACGGGGTATCTAAAAATAATTATGATATAAATTTATATATTTTTTTTCCTTTTACTTATTCAACTAAAGGGTAAAAAACACATTATGATTTATTTAGGCGTAGCAGCATATGCTGGCTATTAGCTAGTATAAAAATAAAAGATATGGCATGACAACTCCAAAAGTCCCAGAAGCAATTAAATTAGTTGAAAATCAATGAATTTTTAAATTTCCGGGGAAGTTGATTTGATTCAGAGGTTCATCGGTCCACCATCAGATGGAGTAAGAAGCAGTGCTCCTGGAAGACTGAACATCAGTCATGAAATTACTGAGGATGAAACCGCCTAGGTTTCAAAACTGGTATAGTAAGAAGACAGGATATGAGGTGAGGTGAACACAATGTATTTTAAATTTAAAAAATGGGAATATTTATTCAGGTCAACAATAAGCAAATTCAGGCTTCATAAATATAGTAATGACAATTAGGTTAGATTAGTCATCTTTGCCACATCAAACAATCTTTTTACACACTTTATATTAGCTTGACCTGTATTTGTCTATCTATGTAACATAATCTTTCAACACGATTTTCACCCGCTTAAAAACATTGGATCGACTTGAAACTTTGTATACTTGTAAAGGACCAATGACAATACAATAAATTCATAAATGTTTTCTAAGATCCCGGCCAGTATCATCAGGACATCAAAAAATAAAGACCAGTATAATAGGTTGCAGACGTATCGACTTTTTAACCCATCGTTGTAAGAAATTAATATTATATCCTCTGGTAGCTCAGTTGGTGGAGTGTAGTGGTATATAATTTCAGTAATCCATAGGTCGCTGGTTCAAATCCGGCCTGGAGGATTTTTTTTTTTAGAAGAGTACTACTTTAAGCTCATACTACAATAGTATCGAATTTAAAGATATTACATTTTTATCTTATTCTGTAAAATATTAACGACAATTTTGTAAACTTATCACATTGTAATTTATCCAAGAAATATGAGAAGGATGCGATTAACTGTAACTATTTATCTATATTAAAATATTTTAAAATATTATAATAATATTAGATAATAATAATAATTTTAAAAGAAGTATAATTATATTCATGCCTAGACACTAAAAATATCATAAGCAATTAAAATTTCATGAGATTCTGGTTTATGACAATTAAACTAAATAATAAATAATAGTTTAAAAAACTAAAACAACACACTTTATTTGAAAACCGAATTAAAAAATGGAAAATAATTTTAATTTCCATTGTGTTTGGGATAAAATTAAAGTAGTCAACAAAAAAATCATCTCCAATATATCTAGAATAAAACTAGAGTTATCTAAAAAAAAATAATTTTACCATCATTAGAATGGGGTGCTCTATATCAATTAATATATCTGATAATAAACAGATAGTGGTAAAAGTACAGTCTCTAAGAAGAAAACGTAAAAACCTTATGCTTTTGATGGTAAAATTAATTTTTTTGTAGATAACTAATTTTATTCTAGATGTGTTGGAGATGATTTTTTGTTGACGACTTTAATTGTATCCCAAGCACTTTTGGAAATTAAAATTATTTTTCATTTTTTAGTTCGGTTTTCTAATAAAACATATTGTTTTAGTTTTTTTAAACTATTATTTATTTGTTAAGAATTATTGTTATTGTTATTATGGCTTATGGAAACTGTTGGATCAATGCCACAATCACTCAGCCTCTCAACTAAAGGCTATCCACTCTTAAAGTGATCCACATCAAATCAAAACCACATGACCTGCTCGCTTTTCATTGATTATGGTCACAGACACACGATGTAAAAGCAATAAGTATGCAAAAAAGTAGTTCCCATCATTAAATTAAAAATATGTCCTCTGAATATACTTGTTATTCTTCATGAATGAGAATAATAATACTCAAAACATAGAAAATATTTTAAATATACCTAATCAATAATTACAACTTAAAATAATTTATTACATATGGATGATGCATTTGAGTCATGCTTTAGTCAATTCGCATGCAACAAAATGGCTGAAGATGTCAAGTCTTCTGTTGCTGTGTCGCCATCTACATTTTTAAAACACAAAGCTTTGACCAATGGTCAAAAAACAGTTATTTTAAATGTATTTCACAAGTTCAGTGAAAAATCTCTCAAACTTTCTTATAATCTACCAAATTCAACGTTCACATGTATTATATACTTCACATGAGCTCCCTAGTCAATGTGACAGTAATTGTTGCATGAATGGCGGAAGGATACAATTGGCATTTGTTTATATTAGGATCACTCTAACAGCGGGTAAGGTAGAGCCTCTATACTCAGGCAACTGAATCCAGTTTATAACTCCAATATTCTGTTAGATTCATCTGAATATAATACTCCTTTCCAACTCGTCATTTGCACAAGGGTTTCCCAATAAAATTTTTCATAGAATTTCCAATCTAATCCATTCCAGCTAGATGATCTGCCATTCTAAATCGCCCATCCTTACAATATTAGGACAACAATGTAAACTATGAAGTTTCTCTTTGTGAGTGGTAGACAAGGTTTTATGGCCTTAACTCTGTCATGTAAAATAAAACTGATGCTATTATTATTAGAATAAAGTTTCCAAGAAAGTTTGGACCAAATGTGACAAATACACAGGTGAATGGAGAAGACTACATTACAGTGAGCTGTGTGATCTTTATGAGAAACCTGATTAATAACAATAGTTAATTATTGTAAACTGCAATGGATGGGACATGTGGCACAAATGGGGAATCAAAGAGGGGCATTGGACCTAGTAGGGAAACCAGTGGGGAGACACCCAATAGATAGGCCAAGTATGATGTGGGGAAAATATCATTAACCATGATTTGATGGAAGTAAATTATATAGGGGATGATTGGAAAACATTAGTTCAGGATAGGGTTGTATGGAGAGCATATGTCAATGCAGCAGTTAATGTTTGTGTTTGGTAGTGCCAGTGAGTTAGCTATTATTATTATTATTATTATTATTATTGTTATTATTATTATTATTATTGTTGTTGTTGTTATTATTATTACATTTTATGTATATTTTAATATTGTTTGGTTGAGGACAATTACTGCATTGTAGGATGTAAGTATCACGAGTGTGACTTTTTTGGGAAGAGAAACAAAGGTGGGGTTCTGTGTCAGAGATTTACAACACGAGATAACTTCAAGCTTGTATTAAGAGGTTTCTGACAAAAATGTTTTACTCTTTCAGACCCCGATTTTAATTATCATGTTAAAAATATAAGTTGTTAAATACCATCGTCAAATCAAATACTGTTCTGCATCTACAATGTCATAATCATAACTAGAGACCGGATGTTAGGAAAAATACCTACAGTTATTTATTATAGATATTGTAAAAGTGACTTCATATAAGTTCATGTCAATGACCCTAGAGTTGTTTTTCATGAAGTTCATTTTGCCTATAAATGCCTATTTCAGCTTGCAATGCCTATAAATACCTATTTGCCATTTTTTTCTGGAAATTTCCTTAGTATTTCAATTAAATAAATTGAAATGACAAATTTCATGACACATATCATTGCATAGAAATTTTCTAGTGTTTTTTTTTTATGAATTCTGTTTGAGTATTTTAGGGTAAGGATGACAATAAGCCAACAACCTAGCAGGTATATGGTTTCCTCCTCAATGCACTCCCGTTAGGCGAAATTACAAGTACTGGCTATTTTATTTTTCCACCTCATGCACTCCTGTTAAGCAAAATAGCCCTAAAACTATGTCCCATTGTATTAAGCTCCAGCTCTAAGGCTTGGAGAAAGTTCTATAGCACAGCTTTGCTTCTTTTCAATACAAACATTGCTTAGTGAAAAGGATGGTCATTTTCACTACTAAAATAATGTGCAATCTAACATTAGACAAAAATTTAATAGTTGAAGATTTAAAAAAGTATGTTATTGTTATGTGCAATCAATGACTAGGTACTTATTGTTTTGACAGTGAACAAGTGCTGTAATAAAAAAAAGTCTACAGGGTACATCAGTGATATGCAATTTTTATTAAATGCTGTCTGATATAAATATTTTCAGTTGGTACAGTAAGTTTTTTATCATTTGTTTATATTCTTAACGTACTTACTTACTCACTGGCGCTATCGAAACCTTAGGTTCATGGCCACGTGGACATAAGCTCTCCATACTTCCCTATCCTGAGCTAATGCTTTCCAATCATTCCCTGTATAATCTACCTCCCTCAAAATCATAGTTAATGTTATTCTCCCACCTCATTCTTGGTCTACCAACTGGGCATTTTCCCTCTGGCTTTCCTACAAGAACCTTCCATGCGAGTCTTTCATTCCCCATATGTGCAACATGTCCTGCCCATTGCAGTCTACGAGATTTAACTGTTCTTATTATATCTGGCTTCCTATAAAGACCATGTAGTTCATTGTTATGTAGTCTTCTCCATTCACCTGTCTGTTCATCTTTCCTTGGTCCAAAAATTTTCCTAAGTACTTTATTCTCAAATACTTGTAATCTACTTTCCTCACTTAAAGTAAGAGTCCATGTTTCACACCCATATAATGTAACTGGTAGAATAATAGTTTTATATATTTTCAGTTTAACGTTCTTTGAAAGGAGTTGGGACAGGAAATGTCTCTGCAATGCATAATAGCACGCATTTCCAGAATTGAGCCTATGTTTAATTTCTTTGTGAATCTCATTCCTATTTGTAATTATTGTTCCTAGGTATTTGAATTCAGCCACTTCCTCAAAATTTCCCTGATTTGTTATTAGCTGTCCATTTCCATTATATAATGAATTTCTATGTGTGACCATATATTTAGTTTTATTGATATTTATACAATGATATATTCTTAATGTAAGGCTGTAAAAATTTATGTTGTAGTCCATTTTTGTAAGAGCCTATTTTGAATTTTTATTGCCTATATTAATGATTTTTAGTGCCTTTTTGCCTGCCTATTTTGAATTTTTTAAGTGCATAACATCCGGACTCTAATCATAACAGTTCAATGTAGAACCTTAACATCTTCTTTGTTAGGAGTTACTAGACCAAGTTAAATTAGTTAACACTTATTTCCCTAAAGACCGAACCAATGAGACATATATTAGGCAACTAAGGTATTACTAGGATGGTGGTTCGTAAATTTTACTTAGATGCCTCTTTATTCAGGCTTAAGTATCTTTTATGAGCATGAAAATCATCAGACTCGGGACCCACAGCTTAAAGTCCCCTCCCCTCAAAGGACTTGTTCCTTGGATTTTTCCATCCTAAGAAAACCCAAAACCCCAGCTGAGTTTCAAACAGCAACCCATGCTACCAGAGGCAAGGAACATATCCACTAGTCCACCACAGCCAACACAAATACTATTATTCAACTTAACAATAAGAGATAAAAGCAAGCTATGAACTAAATATTGTCAAAATTTACTACTAGGGTATAAAACTATCCATCTATCCATAGTAATTCTGCCTGAGGACAGGTCTTTCACTGCAATCATAGCATTTTCATGCTATGCTTTGCAGCTTTACTAGGGAATTATAGGTGTGGTAGCTTCCTGTTGCTTTCCACACTGGTGAAGGATGATGGTGATAATGATAAGGATGATGGGGATGGCCGGATGATTTTCGGGGACCGTTGGGTCCTAAGCTTCCTGACATTTGTCTTACAGGTGAGGAAAAATCCCAAAAAAATACCTCACCCAGGAGCCTGTCCCAACCGGGAATCAAACTCAGGCCTGCTGCATATCAAGGCAGCATGCTACCTCAAGACCACAGCAGTGGACATATAAAACTATGAGCACAAACAAAGATGATAAAAACTTGCAGAAGTTATTTATTTATATTGACTATTTAACTCATGCCCCAAATGGGAGTCAATGACCAATCACATTTCAATGATTTTTGATTTAGAAACAATCACAGTCATTTTTCACCTCGATTTTATCAATTTAATTTTTTCACTTTAAAATCAAGCTCCTCCTTTTTAACATTTTGAATTGGTCATAGCATTATTTTGCAGTGCCCGCATGTGGCTACCAGATTGTATGTATAGTGCACGAATGTTAGCAGATACATAACAAACATAAACAAAACAGTATATATGTATTTCAGTCAACAAAATCAGAAAACACCCATCAACAATATGCTTAATGACACCTTAATAAAGAAGCAAATTGTGCCAAATTTCTAGGTGTATGGATTGATTCCAATCTGTCACGGGAATGCCATATACATCATTTATCTGAAAAACTTAACCGATTATGCTATGTGATTCACGTCCTTACTAGAATATTACCAGAGGAAGTATTAAAAACAGTATATTTTGGATACATACATTCACAGTTAACATATGGTATAATACTATGGGGATCATCACCAAAATCTACTAAAATACTCAAATTACAAAAAAAGAATTATTAAAATCATGAAGAAAGCACCATTCTGAACAGAAAATAAGAAACTCTTCAAAGAACTAGAAATATTACCAGTTCCTTGTATTTACATTTTAGAATCAGTTTGCTTTATTCATAAAAATTTAAAACTCTTCAAAATAAATTCAGATTTACATGAACATAACACTAGAATATTTAATAATATACACCTAAATGGGGGCACGCCGTAGCGTAGTGGTTAAGGCACTGAGCTACAAGTCGGAGGGTCGAGGGTTCAAGTCCCGTTGGGGTCAGGATTTTTAAACTGACCCAAACCCTCTGGCGGCACTATGGCCCTGGGGTCGACTCAGCCTCTAACGGAAATGAGTACCAGACGCCTGTTCTGGGGTAAAGGCGGCCGTCGCGCAGGGCTGACAACCCGGCTGACATCAAGTGCCGATTGTCTAGAAAAAGTGGGAGCCTTAACCTCCTACTACCCCAAGGGTCTCCTGAGGCCTGTTGTGGGATCACTTTACTTTATACACCTAAATTGTCACAGGCTTACCAGAAATATTAACAGCATATCACATAGAGGTAGTAATCTATATAATCATCTCCCTTCCAATATTAAAGTTCTTATGGGCAGAAAATTTAAGCTTGCTGTAAAGAACATTTTATTGTCTTACATACCATTAAGTATGGGTGAATACCTACATATAAAATTGTAAGTAATATTTAATTGGAATTGCAGCTCCATCTTTTCTTGTGAAAGTGCTGCCCCTTGGTATTATGGCTTATTTTAATTGCATTGTAAATTAGTTTCATTATATATTTATGTATGTATGTGTTATATTTTATATTGTTGTTTATGTACAGATTGTAATCTGGACATGTCCAAAAGCATCTATGATGCTCTAATGGATGTTAAAATAAATAAAATAATAAAATAAAAAAGATCTCCAACTGAACTGTATGGCATTTACTTTGCACTTATGTAGTTCAGAACATTTGTAACACACTACAACATAACATTCATTTACATAATATTATGATTATTTGATAATGCTGTAAAATGTATTATGACAATAAGGCATTAATGTTTGTTAGGATAGAAGCAGTACTATCTTTAAACCAAAACAGCGATGAAGAAATTATTTTGTGGATATAATTATTTTCAAAATGCAGATCATTGGAAAAGAAATTAGGGCTGTGAGGTTGAGATTATAAATTATATATATTTTTTTAAATCTTTGAAATGACTTTCTGCATATAATGTATATTTCATTAATAAGATTCAGAAATGTATATTACAAAATTTTATTTAAAAAATGCATATTTTTATCATAGTGGAAGTTTTTCCCATTGCATTAACCCATTCACTTCAGATTTAATGCTGAACGCATTTTCCCAGAAACCGGATTTAAGTTACCATAAATTATATTGTCCATTTCCAGACATTCAAAACAAACAAAATATAGCGGTACTTGAGTTCACAATAAGAGCGAAGGCAAAAATACATTCCTCTACTCTTCATAAATGTTAACAGAAGATTGCCCTGCCAAGGGATGTACAGAATATTGCAAAATATATAACAGCAGAGTTAAGCGAGTGTATCTCGTCTTTTGAGGCGAATGGGTGAAGACTTGGATTATGACTAAGACTGTTTGATAAAATAAAGAAAATTTTAATTTTCTAAGGCAGAGGGAATACGTTTCTTTCATTATGCCACAAAAGATATTTTTCTTGAGAATAAATTCTTTCTCACTTTCTTTTTTTGTCCGCAACCATAAAGTAAACATAAATAATGATGCAATCATGCCATAATACAGGGTCATCGAAAAAGGTTGCAGCAATTTAAAAAAATCATAGCTCAGGAAATATTTGTGATATTAAAACGAGTATTTTTTTTTGTTAAATTCACCAACTAAAAAGTTTTTTTCTTACCTTGGAATGTTTCTATGTGCGCTCCGTTCGTTACTCTGCAAACATCCAGCTGATAATCGATTTTGGTCCAACAGTGCTAGATCATCGCAGGGATGATTGTTGCAACAGCTTCGGTGATCCTTTGCCTTAAATGCTGCAGATCTCTGATCGGTTCACTGTACACAATGTTTTTTACCTCAATGTTTTTGATGCACGATCAGGTCATTGGCCCTTTCTTTTTATTGAGCAGACTATCACATGATGTGCTAGAACAGTACGTTTTCCCGCAAGTAGATCAAATTGAAGAAGAAAATAACGTAATGTTATTCTTTCAACAAGATGGCGCGCCCCACACTTTTCCCAACAAGTTTGAGATGCTCTGCATGCAATATTCCCTGATCGGTGGATTGGTAGGTCCGGTGCTATTCAATGGCCTCCTAGAAGCCCCGATTTGACACCCCTAGACTTTTTTTATGGGGATACGTAAACAAATATTGTGTACGGTGAACCGATCAGTGATCTGCAATATTTAAGGCAACGGATCACCGATGCTGTTGCAACAATCATACCTGCGATGATCCAGCGCTGTTGGGCCGAAATCGACTATCGGCTGGATGTTTGCAGAGCAACCAACTGAGCGCACATAGAAACATTTTAAGTTACTAAAAAAACTTTTGAGTTAGTGAATTTAACAAAAAAAATGCTCGTTTTAATATCTCAAATAGTTCCTGAGCTATGATTGTTTGAAATTGCTGTAACTTTTTTCGATGACCCTGTACATTCATCAACATGATTGTTGATTACTAAAACAGTCATAAAGGAGATGAAAAAAAAATTATACTTCCTCTCTCTTAAAAAAATACTAGTTTGTGTTTGAATGCACAACCTCATAAATATCAGTCCAAATACGTTTGAATGAATCCTTAATTTTTAAGACAGTGGTCACTTTCATTTTTGCCAGCTGTACAAATAGTTATTTGTAAAATCAGGTTATATAGAATGTCATTGTTTAATAAAAAGTATATTTTTAGGATTAAAACTTTTATTTGTATCCTAAATCAAAATATTGTTTGTAAATAAAGTAATTTTAATGATACAGTTACTATATATACAATTCCTGTAATCCTGACAGGTATCACAACCCATTAAATAAAAACATAATAGTGAACCCACAAATGTTAAAATAATAGTACAGTAAAACTTGTTTAATCCGAAACGTGAATAATGCGGAAATCTGTCCATTGTGAACAAATGTATTGGTCCCGGCGAAATAATAGTAATTTTACGTGTATTTTGCATAAAACGGAATCTGTACAAAGCGGAAACGGAAGGATATTTTTTGGCACCATTCACGAAAACTATAAAGCGGAAAGGTATATATATATATATATATATATTAACCATAAGCATATTTGTTAACTGAATGCCAGGTGCCAAGACGGCTGTTACAAATAGTGAGTCAAAGCAAATGGACAAATAAATATCAAAATAAACAAACCTAATTGTCCACTGACCGTAAAGTTCATTGTTAAAAGCTGTTTGTATTTCACATGCCTCTATGTAAAATAAAGCTATTATTACTATTAATATTATATGTACTTTGATAAATGCCTCCATCGCCACGATCGGTATATTATTGTTTCAACTTGTTCGATGCAATTAATTGTGATTGAATAACACGTGTCTCTTGTGATTTGTTCCCAGTGTATAAGGTCGAGTAAAAGGAAGGAAAAATAATTAGTACCGAAGAGAAAAAAATTAGTGTTGCCGGTTAACGTAATAATAAAAATGCTTGACCGTTTATACGCGTGGGCGAGTCTTTCGGAGTCTATATCACGCTGTTTCAATGTTAATGAATAAAGAAATCCGAATACAAAATAAGGAATTATATTGCAGAATTCACAGCTGAATATCAATCTTAATTGAAATACCTTTTAAAAGCGGCAAAACAGGAAAAAATTACTAAGTTCCTTAAGTCCTTGCCTAAACCTGACAGTAATAATTAATAGAAATGATTCAAATTCTCTCTTTAATTTATTTTACTTTGATAATTTTTGTTTTATTCTGTAACCTTGGAACTTATCCCCTATATACCCACACAAATTACCATTCCATATTCGCGGTTTCTGTACTCGCGGCATATTTGCGGAACATATCCCCTCATTGCACACCCGTTATGCGAAACACAGATACCTGTCCTGCAAATAACAATTGCGCTGTAACTGAGGCCGATCTTTAGCGTTCTGAATTTACGGAATAAATATGGCTGAAACGTATGTATCATATTCATTAAGCGAAAAAGTGAAAATGATTGAAGATAAATCTCCAAACATTTCCGGACCGATGCTCCAAAGTCGAGCTCTAGCTCTTGTTAAATCCCTAAGGGAATAACGATTTCAAGGAATCTTCAGGTTGGCTGGACAGTTTTAAGAGAAGGCACAGTGTAGTGTGGAATGAAATTTGCGGGGAATCAAAGAATGTAGACGAAAGTGTAGTTAGTGAGCGAAAACCGAAACTGCATACTTGAATTTCAGGATACGCGCCTAAGAGACATTTTTAACGCTGACGAAATGTGACTGTTTTTTCGCGCGTTACCGTCGAAGTCGCTCATACATACTATACTTAACTTTTCAACGGCAGCGGAACTACAATTAATCCAAGGTACATAAAAATACATAAACGGTACTCTATAATCTTAAGATTATTAATAAGTTTTAGTTTTTTATAATGCAGAATTTTGTCCAATGTGGAAAAAAAATGGTCCCAATAGATTCCGCTTTGAGCAATATTTAATATTCTTTTATTAAAATAAATAGGTATCAGACGGTAGTATAAACTAACAATTTTGCTCATCATTATAACAAAGTTTATATATAACGACGATGGTACTCTGTGATGATAATTTAACATATTTAAGGAATTTTACAAGAAATTAGTTTATGCTTATTTTTCAATTTTTGAGAGGCTTTCATAATATGTATATGTGTACATTTCGCAAAATAATCTATGGCAATTTATTTTGATAAAGAATCGTCATTCGTGGGTTAATGATTGATAGGGGTATTTCATTATATCTCAGTATAAAATAATCACAACATTACTTAAAAAATCTATTTCATAGTCTAATATTTATCATAGGGAGCCTAAACTTTTTTCCATTGTATTATAACTCTGTCGAATATTGCAATAAGATATATTTTTTCATAATCATCATCATCATCATCAATTCAAGTATTAGGCCATGTGGCCTGTTACGGTCTCAAAGAGGAATTTTCCATCCAGTGATTTTTGGACGTCCCAGCGATCTTTTGCCTTGGGGCAGTAGCAAAGTATGGCTTTTGGAATACTATGAGACGACATTCGTTGAAGATGGGCTTTCCAGTTGTTCTGGTAGTTTTGTATATGGTGAAGAATGGGTTCTACATCCAACTCTTCCATAATTTCCTCATTTCTTTTATGGTCCCACTTTGTGTAGCCTGCTGTACGGCGCATAAATCGCATCTCATTTGCTGTTATTCAGCTTTCATCTCTTCTTCGTATTGTCCATGCTTCACTACCATATCTTAATACTGGTCTTGCGAGAACCTTATAAAGCCATAATCTTGTGTTCTTCTGTACTAAAGATGGTTTCATTATACTGTTAATTATCCCCATTGTTTTTGTAAAATTTGTGATTTTCTTTGGTATATCAGCTTCATCTTGAAATCTTAAATTATAACCCAAATAATTAAATTCATTTACTCGTTCTAAAGTTTCATCATCCAAAACAATTAAGCTAGGTATAAGGTATTTCCCACAAAAGGCCATCACTTTAGTTTTCTTTGTATTGATTTCCATATTGTACCTTTTTTGCAATTATATTAACATTGTATATAGAATACTGTAAATCTGTTTCTATTGGAGCTATTAATACCAAATCATCTGCAAAAAGCAAAGAGTCTATTTTATGGTTTCTATTAATTTGGATAGAACTGTGTCTCATCTGTCGCCAATCTTGAAGTATTCTATCCATGTATATGATAAAGAGCAAGGACGAGAGGCCACATCCTTGTCTTGTGCCCCTATTAATTTTGGTCCATTCTGTTTGTGTGTTATTGATTCAAACTGAAATCAAAATTGTTTTATAGATATTGTATAAATTTAAAATATGCTGTTGTGGTAGATTGTTGGATATTTTTTTAATTTACACAAGTTAGTAGATAAACTCTTTGTGATTTTTTTTTGAGCAGACATAAAAAATCTTTGGAAATATTGCATTTATGTAACACTGGGTTAATATCCCTATCAAACAACAGTACAGTATATTTGCTCATACAATTAGTCCAGATCTTTGGTATCTAATCTCCAATTCCATGGCACAAGCGGTCTAGAAGGCCCTTGACCTAACTGCCAGCTTCACATCCACATGTGTAAATCACAGAGATGGGCAATCATCTAGCCAATATTATGGTGAGATGTAGTCAGCATATCAGGTCCCAAGTCATTATAGCTGGTTTTCTCAACCTGGAACTGCTACTTATTTTAACTACCCAAATTCCAACAATGTTGGGTACTACCCACTTAATCTTATAAATACTTCTTATATGCGGTTTTAATAGCTAAAAAAAAATACTCTCCCATTCGGTTTTAAACTCAGATCTGCAGACCAACAGCCAGGTGTGTTACCATCTGACCTAACATAAGAGTATTTGGTTAATGCAAATATATTTGCAGGACTTTATTCAGAAGCAAGAGGACTAATTTGTAAACTAAGCTCCAGCCATTTGAAAACAATACAATAAAAACCGTATTAAACAGTGCTACTAATATGCAGTGTGCCACGTTACACTTTTGTTAACTACAGCATGATTCTTCTTCTTCTTCTTCCTTTCATGTGATAGACCTAGGGGTCTGTTACGGTCTCAATCCAACGTTTGAAGGGTCTGCCCAAAGATAATAATTATACAAATAGAGCAAATCTGCTTCAAATACATCATTTTCAAATTCATAACATTTGTATACAGGAAAGAGGATGATAATTTAGCACTCAGTAAATCTCATTTAAAAACCATTTGTCATAAAACTGATTTTTTTTTAAATTCTGTAATAAACAATTTATTAAATTTTAACATCCGTTTGTGACTGTAGGCATAACTGTAGTAGATTCGAGTATTATCAATATCTATATTTTATTTTTTTAAAATAACAAATAGAAACTCTAATGATTTAAGGCAAGCTGATGCTGTGTCTCCTCTGCTATTAAATTTTGTACTAGAGCAGGTAATCAAATCTCTAGTTGATAAAAGAAGAGGTATAATTAAAATGGTATTAATACATTGTTGGTATATACTGATGATGCATTATTATTAAGTGGTCTGATAATAAAGTTCTTAGGAAAAATTTTAAATCAAAAAGAGATGGACAGGTGAATGGAGAAGACTACATAGCAGAAAGCTACACATGATATTTATGGGAAACCAAATGTAATGAGACTGGTTCACTTTCATAGACTGTGATATGCAGGAAATGAGGAATGAAATAGGGGCATGGAAACTACTATGACAGTAACCATGATTTGAGAGAGGTGAATTATACAAGGAATGACTGGAAACCATTGGCTCAGGATAGGGATGTATGGAGAGCTTATGTCCGTGCAGCCATAAATCTCTGGGTTTGATAATGCCAGTGATTTGTTATTAGGCAATAGCATTATATTTATGAGTTATTCATATGGTACACAATTTTTAAAACATTTAAAATGATATGACTGAAGGTATAAGTGTATTTATAATTGATTAATTATTTATTAACCAAATTTCCTGTGTAGGCCTAACCTAAAATATAAAAAATTATGTTAAATATTTCAATAGCCATACCATATTAAATTATTTACTTAGATTTCTTTTTAGTTTAGGCATAAACCTCACATGGAATAATAATAATAATAGTAATAATCAAACATAAAAGTCATAATGTCATAATTTTGCCTATTAATTTTGAGACAACAGTAGGAACTTCCATTTGAGGATTTTCACGAATATCCATCCATCCATAGCAATTCTACCTGAAGGCAGGTCCTTCACTGCAATCATAGCATTTTCATGCTATGCTTGCAGCTTTACTAGGGAATTAGGTGTGGTAGCTTCCCATTGCTTTCCACACCGGTGAAGGATGATGATGATGATGATAAGGATGGTGATGATGATAGCCATATGACTTCAGGGACCGTTTGGGCCTTAAAAGTTTTCCTGACATTTGTCTTACAGGTGAGGAAAAACCCCGATAAAAAACTGCCCCGACCGGGGATCGAACCCGGGCCCACTGCGTGACAAGGCAGCATGCTACCTCGAGACCACAGCGGTGGACTTCACAAATATATAAAATTAAATATTACAATTTAAATAATCGTTAGAAAAAATGTAAAAATAATTATAAATGGAGGGGAATAATTTGAAAAATGAAACCCTAAGAATAAAATTTGACAGGACTTTATGAAGTAATTAAAAAAGTTGTCACATGTTGTAAAGTATAGCCTAAATTTATTATAGAAATATTGTAGGCCTACGTAATTGAGAGTGTCCATATTCAGTAAAAATTTGCTCGTTATTTCTTTTTAATTATTATATCTTACTTTTTAACCATATAATTACAGGTATTTTTGTTTTTAAAATTTTATTTTAGAAATGACTATATCCATTAGTCAGCAGCTGTCTGCTATAATACGCCTGAGGCAAGTTAGAAACATAGAGAAATGCTTTGGAAAGCATTGAAAACAAGTATTTTAGTTACCAATGTTGACGGAAAAAACAAATGAATCAAGTTCATGCTTCATTGGGCAAGGAACTCACTAATTTGATCAATGCATGTGCTCACGGAAAACTCAGCTTACCAGTGATTGGAAGTATTTGAGAAGTGACAAATATCTTTGCATGCAGCCCTTAGAGTTTTACATGATTTTGTTTTCATTGCAGACCGAAACATTTAAATAATTGGCTTAAGAAATTATTGTTTTGCCAATTTATTATTATTATATACAACTTTCCTCATTAGAGGATTGCCTCAAGGACAAAGTGATACAGACAATTAATTTTTTGAATTTATGAAATACGTTTTGTAAATACATTAAAAAAATTCAAATTGTAGGCCTAATGGAAGTATACATACTACAAAGTAAAAATTTTGTAAAAATGGTTTCTTAAAATTGAAATTGATCCTCTAATGGCAGCGATGGCAATTTTAGAAAGATACACCCTGTCCAAATCTAAGGAATTCCAAAATTTGGCTAGGAATCCTGGTATAGTACCTCTTGCCCCAATCATCAATCCTGTGACAGTTATACTATCTAGTTGGTATTTATCTTTGTAATAGTCAATTGTTGGCTCATATATGGCTTCCTTTTCAAAGTCAACTTCCTCAGGTTGGCCACTATGAGTCTCAAAATGAATTGTGGGATCTAATATCATACCAATTTTAGAAGATGGTCTAAATGCAATAATACATAATAATAATAATAATAATAATAATAATATTAAGAAGTTCATATAACATACTTTTAAACTTACACAATAAATTTTTCTGCATTGGTACATTTTTGGGATATAAAATATAGATGCCATGAATTATGATTCAACCCTTATAAATTTATTATTATAGTTTAAAATACCAAAGAGAGTAGTAAAAAAGTAATGAAAAGAGGGCAATGTCCAGGAGCCTGTAGACATGAACAGTCTTTGATATAATCACTTATCTCATAAACAAACATTCCAGTTTATACCAAACCTACAAAGATGATTCACTCTGTTTGGATTTACAAAAAAAAACCTGAATTAGCTTTTCACTTTACACACGCTATCTATATAGGAGCATAACACAACTGAGACAAATATAAACAATTTTTATGGTAAATATTGACAATTTTATATTACTTAATATTATATGGTTGCGAAACATGGACTTTAGGGGAGGAAAGAAGATTACGATTATTTGAGAATAAAGTTCTTAGGAAAATTTTTGGACAAAAGAGAGATGAACAGGCAGGTGAATAGGGAAAACTACATAATAGTGAGACACATGGTCTTTATAGGAAACCAGATATAACAATTATGAATTATTTACAGTTAAATTAATAATCCATAATAGGCTTACACAATATACAGATGATAAGGAAAGTACAAAAATTATTAAAATTATAACAATAATAATAATAATAGGTAGATCATTGATTGATTAATGTCTTTGACATTGTCTGATTCCTAATAGTCAATTTTGTTGTTCCATCCAATCTCCTGGTTGTAGATGTCCTAATTCCTTAGTGTTACTCAATAGTGTGTGCGTGTTGTCCTTTAGTATCTCCTCGCTATCGGCCAATAGTGTGTGCTCCTCATTGTATCTACCCAAATTCCTCATGATGCTGGGTGGGCACCACTCCCATACTGGCTGAAATTCCTGAACCAGTGGTGCAAGTCCTGTAGCTCTATGCCAAGGATCTTGCCTTAACCACTTGGCTACGGCGCAGGACCTAACCATCATTACCATAAATGCCTTGTTTGATATGAATGTATGAGTGAATGGTGTGTCTCGTTTTAAATGTTTGTGTTGTCTCAGAGGAGGTCCTGGATTGAGGTGATCACTCATTCTGAGAGGCCCTCTCCCGACAGGTCATGCCACTTTATGACTCAGGCAGCATGGGGCATGTAAATGTATGCATAATGTAATAGAAAAAAGAAGGAAGAACATTTATATTGGAATCTTATTTTTATTGGATTCATATTTTGTTCGGCTGTGCCTTAATTTCTTATATACATTGAACAGATAAATAATACTCTTAGCCCTTTTTAGTTTGTTTTATCTGTAGAGATTACTGATGTTGGGTAAATAACTTTATCAGCTGTGTAATAGAGATAGTATGTTATCTTCATAAAACATAGTTTTTAAATTGTGGCAAACACTTCTCCGTATATGTTCCAAAGAAATAAAAAAAAAGTTTTTATAGTAAAATAGACAATGACAGAAAAAAGTTTATACACTTTATTTTTTACATGATAAAAGCATATACACGTGTTTAAGATACTAGAAAATATTGAGGACAAGCAAAACATATTTAAAAGATTGTCATGTCATAGATTGTGTTGGAGATGACTTAATAACTTCTATTAATAATAAACACTGATAAAATTACTTAAAACATAGGCTTATTTTTTATTTACTACTGAAGTTAAGCATTTATTTAGGTATTTAGGGCAAATTGAATGACTTTTTATCAGAAATACTTTTTATTGTATTGTGAGCCTATGTTTTCCCTTTACAGAGATTTAGGCGCTCTCCCCCTACAGGGAAGAATTTGAACCATACTAATTTAGTTACACTTGTTTTCGTATAGATGTGATTTTGAGTGGTCCGTGGTCAGCGTTCCGCCTCATACTGACATCTAGGAAACCAAGGTAGTGCTAGGACGGGAAAAATCGGTAAATTTTGCTTAGAGGCCTTTTCATTCAGGCTTAAGGATTTTTTACGAGCCTGAAAATCTTCAGACTCGGGACCTACGGCTTAAAGTCCCTCCCGGAGGACTTGCTCCTTGGATTTTTCCGTCCTAAAAAATCCATCGACCCCGGCCGGGTTTGAACCCGCGACCCACGGGACCAGAGGCAAAGAGCATAACCACTAGTCCACCGCGGTATTATGAAATATTTATTTTTTGGAATTGATATGTGCATTAGGCCTATATTATATCATGAAAATGGACAGTTAATGACAAATGGCAGAAAATGTGATCAAGTGGCTAAATTCAAATACCTAGCGTAGTGGTTAAGGCACTGCGCTACAAGCCGGAAGGTTGAGGGTTCAAGTCCCGTTGGGGTCAGGATTTTTAAACTGACGCAAACCTTCCGGCGGCACTATGGCCCTGGGGTAGACTCAGCCTCTAACGAAAATGAGTACCAGACGCTTGTTCTGGGGGTAAAGGCGGCCGTCACGCAGGGCTGACAACCCGGCTGACATAAAGTGCCGATTGTCTAGAAAAAGTGGGAGCCTTAACCTCCTACTACCCCAAGGGCCTCCTGAGGCCTGTTGTGGGATAACTTTACTTTACTAGGAACAATATTTACATGCAGGAATGGGACACACAAAGAAATTAAACAGTCTCAGTGTCCTGGACATGCATGCTATTATGCATTACAGGGAGTCTTGTCTTCCCAACTTCTTTCAAGAAACATTAAATTAAAATTATATAAAACTGTTATTCTTCCAGTTATAATAATATGGATGCAAAACATGGACTCCTGCTTTAAGTGAGAAGAAAAGATATGAGTACTTAAGAATAAAGTTCTTAAGAAAAATTTTGGACCAAAGGGAGATGAACAGGCAAATGGAGAAGGCTTCATAACAGTTAGGTACATGTTTTTTTTATGAAAAAATGTAATACGAACAATTAAGTTCTGTTGACTGCAGTGTCACAAACGGGGAATGAAAGATGTGCATGGAAGCTTCTTGTAGGAAGACCAGAGGGAAAACCCCCAGTTGGTAGACCAAGAATGAGGTGGGAGAATAACATTAACTATGATTTGAGGGAAGTAGATTATACACGGAATGATGGGAAAACATTAGCTCAGGATAGGGATGTATGGAGAGCTTATGTCCGCGCGGCCATGAACCTACGGGTTCGATAATGCCAGTTAGTTAGTTAGACTGCAATGTACAGGACATGTGGCAGGAATGGAGAATGAAACAGGAGCATGAAAATTCCTTGTAGGAAAACTAGAAGGAAAGCATCCAGTAGGTAGGCCAAAAATGAGGTTGGAGAATAACACTAACTATGATTTAAGGGAGGTAAATTATACAGGGGATGATTGGAAAACATTAGCTCAGGATAGGGATGTGTGGAAAGCTTATGTCCACGTATGCATTAAACTATGGGCTTGAGTGTCGGTGAGTTAGTTAGTTATTTCAGATTTTTTTTTCAAACTTGTAAGACAGATTTCAGGAAAATGTAAGGTCCAAATAATCCCCGAAAATCGCCAAGCCATCATCATCATCATATATTATATTTTATTTAGCAGGTTTCACAACATCTTTCTGTGCCCAACTAATCTACTGTCATTCTCCTCTACATCTCTCTGTCTCTCCAATCTCCATTGTCCAATCCTTTTTCCCCTCATGCTGTTCAAAACATTATCAACCCATGTTATATTTGGTAATCCTCTTCTTCTTCTACCAAGTGGCACTGATTCTAGTATTCTTCATATAAATCTGGCTTCTGTCATTCTTTTTACTTGACCATACTTACTTACTTACTCACTGGCACTATCGAACCCGTAGGTTCATGGCCGCACGGACACAAGCTCTCCATACATCCCTATCCTGAGCTAATGCTTTCCAATCATTCCCTGTATAATCTACTTCCCTTAAATCATAGTTAATGTTATTCTCCCACCTCATTCTTGGTCTACCAACTGGGCGTTTTACCTCTGGATTTTTACTTGACCATACCATTTCTATTGTTTGTTTTTTATGAAATCCACAATTGAAGTTTGAACATTAATCTCTTGTTTAATTACATTGTTTATCATTTTATTAATGACAAAATAAATAAATTTATTGTAATGTGTGGCACTGCTAAAAGAACCCTTAAAAACACAAGAAGAGAAACAAAAATGAAATTTTAAAGTAATGGCTGTTCCTGTATTGATGTATGGATCAGAATGTTGGACAATCACGAAAAGACAAGAACAAAGATTGGAAGCAGCTAAGATGAGATTTTTAAGAAATATAGCAGAATATACTCTGCTGGATAAAAAAAGAAATGAAGATATAAGAAAGGAACTAAATATTTTCAAACTTACAGACCGGATAATTAAATATAGGTACATCTGGAAAGAACATGTTGATAAAATGCCAGAAGAAAAGATTTTCAAAATTATCACTAAATTATAAACCGCACAGAAGGAGAAATGTTGGATGCCCACACAGAAGATGGTCTGAACAATTTTAACAATTCTAGCTTTCATGAAACTGGAACGAGCCAACAGGCTTAATCCCTGGGTGATCATGATGATTATTTTATCTCTTCTAGAAATTTCAGCTGAACACCACCAAAAATCCATTTCTGCAGAATTTGATTTACTTACTCTTTTTAATTCCCATGTTTCTGCACCATGTGTCATTATTTCCTATTTTTATTTCTAATACCTTGTTTCTAGAGAATGGTCCTTTTTCTTAACTTCTTTCATAATTTATTAAATCTGTCCAACATTTATTTCTTGGGCTTTTGAGCATTGTACATTTTTAAAACAGACAACATTCCCTAACCTGGAGGACCAGTAGATTTTTATTTAATCTTTAGCCCTTGACGAACCAACACCTAACTGCAAGGCATATCATATTTACCTTATTAAAAACATTACAGAAACAATAAAAACTCTTATACTAATCATAACCTATAGGTACTAAGATCCATTTTGACATATCCTATGAATAAGATGAAATAAAAACCACCTGCATTAGTATGCATTAGAAATGATGGTACCCTGAATTAAAATTCTATATACAATTAAACTTTGGAACTACTAATGATATAAAAATCATTCAAATACATAAGTAAATATTTTTTTCCTGTAATAAGAGCAACAATAATGATTAGTCATCAAGTTCTGTTTTACTCCAAAATGTTATTTTTTTCTAATGCCACCAGGTTGTCTTTATGACATTTTTGGCTTCCCCTGGCATTGGCAGAATTACAATCCATTTATTAGGTTTGGGCACCTGAAAGGGAGAGTTACGTTACCCCGATGATATGATGGGTGATAAATGATAATGAAGCGCCAGGAGAGTTCTTAACCTAAACATAACCTAAATTCCAGACCATGGGCAACCACATGAATAATTCCCTTTAAGAAAAAAATCCGATGGTCTGACTGGGAATCGAACCCAAGACCTCATTACCTCATGAACAGTAGTCAGTAACACTGACCAGTAGTCCATGAGGCTTGCACTTATAGTTTGCTGGCACTGTGATATAATAGTTAGCATGCCTGACTACTATCAACTGGTCCCACATTCAATTCCCAGTTATATAGGCCTATATAAAAATTGATGTTTGTGTGTGTGTATGCATGTGCCAGCTTAACTCTGAAATACTTGGAACAATTTCAACCAAACTTGGTACTCATATGAATTACGAACTGTGAAATATGTTGTAAAGAGTGAGAGACCCCTAACCACCATTGTGGGATGAAAGGGGATTAAAATATAAAAATAACTGAAAATTGCTAATATGCATTCCAGCATAACTCTGGAACCAAACTTCATAATAGTAAAATGGTTCCACTACTGGCCTTGGAAGGCCTTTGGGGTAGTGGGAGCTTGGGACTCCCACCTTTTTAGACAGTTGCCACAAGATGTCAACCATGTATGATGGCTGCCTTTACCCCCAAATCAAGCATCTGTACTCATTTCCATTAGAGGTTAAGTCAATCCCAACACCATGGTGCCACCAGAAGGTTTGGGCCAAATAAAAATCCTGACCCCAAGACTCAAACCCCTGATCTTCTGGCTTGTACTGTATTGCCTTAACTAATTATACTGTAGCATATCCTCAACAAAACTTCATACACATATTGATTACAATCTGGAAATATACCGTAAGGGGTAAGAGACCTCAAGCACTCATAGAAAGTGAGAGGGAGATTAAAATGTAAAAATAATCAAAAGTGTCCAATATTTGTTCCAGAATAACTCTCTGGAATGCCTGGAGCAATTTCAACCAAACTTGGTTTACATATTACCTACAATGTGGGAAAAGAAAAAAAAACTGTGAGTGGAAAGCACTCCTAGTACTGATAGGAGAGGGGGTAAAAATAATTGAAAATAAATTGAATCCATAGTTCTTGGGGGTCACTAATTTCATTGGTGACAGTCCCAATGATGTAAGTCCAAGTAGTTTAACCCCAAGCATCCCTAAGGGGAGTGAGAAAGGGTGAAAAATATATCCAAACTAAGTCATTACCATTGATATTAAATCCATAGTAGAGAAGACTACATACCTGTTTAGTACATGGGAAACCAGATGTAATTAGAATAGTTAAGTCTTGTAGATTGCAGTGGGCATGACATGTGGCACAAATTGAGAATGAAAACTCTTTGTAGGAAAACCAGAGGAATAGCACCCAGTAGGTAGGCCGAGAATGAGATAGGAAAATAACAATCATGTTTGAGAGAGGTAAATTATATGGGTGGATGATTGAAAACATTAGCTCAGGATAGGGATGTATGGAAAGCATATGTCCGTGCTGTCATGGTTCAATAGTGCCAGTGAGTTAGTTCTTGTAAATATTCATGTTTTGTAGATATATTGTATGAGGAGGAGGATGAAGAGAATAGTGAAAGTGGAACTTGATGTAAGCTGATGAAACATTCGATCAAATAAAAAATGACTATAAATCACATGATTCTTATCAATAAGGACCTAGCTTAATATTCCTATCAGACAAGAAGAATTGCTATCAATAATAAGAAGTGTCTCCCAATGCATGTTCTGCAGAGGAGATTTTATAAACAATCTAGCAGATAAATAATTTTTTTAACGTTTTTACTTTCAGATCTGCCGAGTTGATGCTGAGTGTATAAGCTCCCTTCTCACATTCCAACATCTAAGTCTCATGTGCCGCAATGCTCGAGTTCGTTCTCCAGTAGGAATATCACCTCTTAATGGAGTTGCCAGGAGCTCACCACTTGATCCTATCGGGTAAGCTACACTGTATTGAACAGGGCTAGGATTTATATGTAACAAAAAAAATTGCTAAATATATACTGTGACAGTAATGGCCAAATTCGCGTTTATTTAATTTTGACGTAAATGAACATATCGGATTTGTTTAAAATCTCACTTCACACTTTATTTCTTTTCACAAATTATCAGTAAACTTGTATTACAATTTTCATTCACAATTAATCTTCTTTAAATGTTTATCTCAGTCACAATTATTTCCACATTCACTGATGGATCTATTCACCATAATTTCTCATACACAACACAAGTTACTGTTATCACTGTCATACTAAGCCAGAGCCTGGCTTGCCTCCTGCCCTATTTATATAGGAGCAAGGAAATTTCCAGGCCAGGTTCAAGATACTTCGAACCCTAGAAGCCTCTGGCCACTGATCTTTCCTGAAAGGAGAAAGGAGATGTTGACAGAAATGTCTGGCAAGAAACTCCAGACACTTTGGCCGGTTTGTGTGGGACTCTTAACTTGCGATTTTCACTCCACCTGCAAAATTCAAGTGTCGCTATGTGACATGTAACAATACATATACATTTGGACTAAATATTATCAAAATATTGAGTATTATATGGACTAAAACTTTTTATAGAAATGGTGCAAACATTTTCTGACATGCATTACAAAAATTACCATACTCTACTTTTTGTTGATAGTGCTTCATTTGGAAAATCACTTACATATATTCATAATTTTACAATTGATGATTTACAATCTCATGGCATTTCAGTGATTTAAGATGCCAAATGAACAAATATATAAATACACTGAAAATGCGCTCAAACCTCATACACAATTGTTGAGTTTAACTACTGAATAGAAAGTGTAAAGCAGAAATCTTTGAATCCTGTTGGGACCAGATGTGTTGTGGTCAAGTATAAGAAATTCTATTATCACAGGGGTTATATTGATGAATCTCAACAATAAAGAAAAGAATGTGCATAAAATGCTACTTCCTTTCAAAATTCTATAAATTAAAAAAGTACAGCTTTGAAATACAGATACTAGTAAAATAAATTTAAAATGATCATCTGGCAAGAAAAATTTGAAACCATAAATATGGAACATATTTAAAATAAAACATTCAATTATGTAAAGACATGATGTTTTCTGAAATACGTAAAATGTGTACTATATCCTGAAATATGAACACACATGGAAAAACAAGTGTGTCTTAAACAACTCCAAATACTATAATTTGTAAACATATAATGAGATTTTAACTTCAAATAATGTAAAAACAAATTTGTATTTACATAGAAATCCTAGCAATAATAATGACAATTATCCAAAATTCAGCTATAGTTTAGATACTTTGGATAAACAAACATAGAAATGACAGTTCATAAAATATATTTTGATGGGATTGTTTTTTTGTTAAAATGCATAAAAATTAATTTGATTGAGATGTTAATGTTTATTGATGTCACCTATAAACACAAAAAAACTGTAAAGTGTTATTATAGCTTTACTAGAAGGCAGTAAAAATAACTGAACTTTTCTGCAAAAAAAAAAAAAAAACATTCCAAATGAGAGAGTTAAGCATTTATGAAGTACAGTCTTTGTCAAGAGATAATGTAGACAGTTGACTGACAGTATCAGTGAAAAGATGATTGATAGTATCAATGTAAAAGAAAGGGCTTTCAAGATAAAGTTCCCAATTCTGTTAGAATTGCATTGTAGTACTGTCATTTCTGTTCACTGCAATCTTATAGACAGAAATAAATATATACATAACTACATTAGAAAAAAAACATTAAAATTAAAATTATTCAAATCTTCTTCTTCTTCTTCTTCTCCTTCTTCTTCTTCTTCTCCTTCTTCTTCTCCTTCTTCTTCTTCTTAAACATAATTTGTAGGATTTTCATCCTGTTTATTTCCAAAATTACTCCTTGGAAGAAGACGTATTGGAGTGCATGCACTGTCTATCCATCTCTTGGCTGGTCTTCCTCTTGTTCTTCTCCCGTCCATTGGTATTCAAATGTTGTTGTTATTCATTTGCACCAGGGATTATTGATCTGCATCATTTACCCTTTCCTTCCCAATACAAATCTGCTAGTGTCTCATTTCTTAGTCTATTGCATTCTTGAATATGTTCGCTGTTTAAAACTAGTTTCACACCTTATATATAATACATTTAATTGTGGATAAATTTTGTATAATTGGTGAGCAAGACATCTTAGCTTGTATCCATTTTGAAGATTGCATTGACTGTTTTCCTTTGCAAATTCATTAGACCAAGCTTGGCTTTTGTAAGTTATGTAGGTAGGAAATAACACTATGAGGTTTATTTTAATTTTGTTGAGTTGTTTCTTGACTCACCTCATACTTCTTAACTCCCTCGCAGATCTAGATTTCGTCACTGTATTTGTGACATTCTCAATACTGTTCACGTTCACAACTGACGTCCAATGGTCTCCTGCAGAGGTGTGTCAGTTGTGAATGTAAACAGCATTGAGAATGTCACAAATACAGTGACGAAATCTAGATCTGCGAGGGAGATAAGAAGTATGAGGTGAGTCAAGAAAGAATTAAACAAAATTGGCTCTTGTACTTTGGTATAGTTTGGCTTCCAGCAGTTTTTCTACTTTTCAGACAGTGAAACATCTGTTCAATTTTGTTGATTTGTTTATAATTTTCTATTCTGTTTTTTTTTAGTATTTATAACACCTGTATTTGTCAGAAGGTCTGTAGGCTACATTAATTTCTCATTATTCTTACATGAACAGATACCTGCTGTTGTTGATGTTGTGTTGTGTTTTTTTCAAATGCTGGGCCTTGGCAACGAAGCCATTAGCATTCTTGCTCTCCAGTATTTCTCTATGGTGGATCCAACAGGATACCCACTGTAATAATACTTTTTACAGATTTCAGCAGACTTATTTTATTTATAGCGTTGTCTGGTTTTAGTAGTTCATTATCACTTCTATTGCTGCCTTGGCATCTCTTAGTATTGCAATTTTTTTGTTTTAAATATGGTCTCTCTATGATTTACAAGGATGTTTGGATCACAACTAATTCACTTTCATAATGATGTGATTTTCATCAAGTGCCAGAGGCTGCTACTTAATGTCATTGGGGTCTGGTCCCAGTTTCAATTTTTGAGAATGTAATTTATATGTTGATATTATTCGTTTTTAAACATCTTAATGATGGACAAATTATATTTGAAAAGAAAAATATATGATTGGAGGCCTAGGTAGCTCACTTGGATAGAGCATTGACATAGAGAGTCAAAGGTCCTGGGTTCAAACCCCAGTCTAGGCATATATTTTTCTTTTCAAATATAATGTAATTTATAGTTTAATTTACTATATTTCATAATAAATTCATGTTTTTTCATGCAAATTCAAACCAAAAATATGTTATGCATTAATGCAATTCTCTGCGAGAATGGACTGACTGAGTACAGAAACTTCATTTTAGCATTCAAAGTCACATTAAAGAATAGCAGCTTTTTCTCTTGCCTTCTCCCACTATCACAGTTTTCTTGCATTACTTGTGGTTGGCCCAGCATATGAATTGATAATTCCAAACAAAGACATATGGTACTATAATGTTATATGTAAATTTATACACTCAGGTTGATTGATACATTTTTGGTTTTTTAAAGGAAAAGCATTTGCCTGAACTGTAATTTAAACCCAAGATCTCTAGTTCTATGTACCAGTTCAAGTAAAATTTTTTCTCATAAAAAAAAAGCATATGTGGAGCTTGAATTGAAACCGTATTAGGTACAGAAAAACAAATTTTATAGGAAGGATGAAAAATATTTATTGGCTATGATAATGAGAGAAAGTAGAAATGTGCCATATTTAGGCACTGTGAAACTACTGAATTTAATAACAATAGATTTTTATAGCTTATTCTGATACAAGATATTATCAATTAAAGCATGTATTTATTATGTATTGCACAACGACAATGGATTTAATATGTTTTGAAGCAATTTGGTGACATATGACATATTAAATTTCTAATAAATTTTAATCCTCCAGTGGGTGCAATTTTTTGGAAACAAACTCAGCATACAGAACTCAATTAAGAAATGTGAGGTCGAGTTTGTTAACCAACAAAACTGACCATTAGGAGTGTAGGTTAACCTGAAGCAAAAATTTAAAAAATCGATATACTGGCTGAAATTTTTTATTTCTTGCAACATTGCTGTTTACAGCCTTGGCAGTTACCTGCACTATTGTTTTCAGGTATACTGAAAAGTCATAATGCTGCCAAGATTTATTAAGAATAATATTACTATCCATCTAAATATTGTCTAGATCTAGAAATAATATTTCCTTCATGGATTCTTGTATAGCCTTAATTTTGACAAGAAATTAGTTGCACCATTCAACAATGAATGTTTTTTTAAATTAAAATTTGCCTTTTATTTCTGCATTTTTCTCAATTTTAATCCAATATTTTTCAAAACTCTTATTAAAAATTGTGTGCCCTATGGAAAGTGTAGTCTTTGTTTTACTTTCTTGAGTAGTTTATTAGCTTTAGGAACTACTTTTTCTGTTATAAAAATTCTTGAAATGTATTTCTAATGTCGTGTTTATAAAAAATGTAGAATAATTTTAATCCGTCATTTAATAGAGTATCTTTTTCCCCAGGGGTAGATATTTACCATGCTCAGTGTTGTGTCTCCTCCTTCATTTATATAATATAAATGTTAAGATTTTCCACAATGACCTGCATTAGTGGAAACCTGGGAATTTTGTTATGACTCCTCATATTTTTCTGAAATATTACTGATCAACTGACAGGCTTCACTTCTTTTTCTAAGAACCTGAATCTGATGTACGTTTGGCCAATCTTAACACCACTAGTACGTAAAATATTCAGTAATTTAATACAATGCACAGTTTGAATTGAATCATATGTAGGTCTAACCCATTGTTATTGTGTAAGAAATAGTGATGAAAAACTGTTGTTATATCACACGACATACCTCCTCTTACTCCCCACTCTTCACCCCATAAACACACAGAGCTTGGTCTCAAGCAGTACACAATCTTTATGGGAAACCGGAGGTAAGTAGAACAGTAAGTCTGATAGACTGAGATGGGCAGGACATATTGCACGAATGGGAATGAAAGAATTGAACCTACATTTAATTTCTTTCTGCACCTCATTCCTGCTTGTAATTATTATTCCTAGGTATTTCAATTCTGCCACTTCTTCAAAGTTTCCTTCATTTGTTGTTAACTGTCCATTTCCATTATATAATATATTTCTGCATGTGTTCATATATTTAGTTTTATTGATATTTACTGTCCTGCGCCATAGCTGAGTTGTTAAGGCAAGATGCCTTGGGGCAGAGCTATGGGACTTGTGCTGGTTTGAATCCCCATGGGGAAAAAATGTTCTCATGCAATTTCAGTCAATATGAGACCGGTGCCCACCCAGCATTGTGATGCATTTGATAAGTAGCGACTCCAGGTTGAGAAGACCAGCAATTAATGCTGGGGGACCCAACATGCTGACCACATGTCACCCCTACACTGGCTTATGATCGTCTATCTCTGTGATTAACACATGTGGATGTGAGGCCAACAGCCGGTGCGCTTGGACAGATATTTACTACGTAAATTAATGAGTCATTTTTTAACATCTTACCTCATATTTTATGTTTCTTCAAACACGGGAACTAGTTTTTGAGAGAAGGATCTCTCTCGAAAACTAGTTCATGTGTTTGAAGAAACATAAAATATGAGGTAAGATGTTAATCTCTCGAAAACTAGTTCCCATGTTTGAAGAAACATAAAATATGAGGTAAGATGTTAATCTCTCAAAAACTAGTTCCCATGTTTGAAGAAACATAAAATATGAGGTAAGATGTTAAAAAATGACTCATTAATTTACTAATTAAGAACCTCATAATGTTATTTCCCATATTTAACTATGAAAGATATTTACTACCAGCTGCAGTTCTGTAATCTTATTTAATAGAATGTGTTTGTTGGCTTTTAGTATTTCCTTGCTACCACTTAATAATATTTCATCATTAGCATTTACTAACCGCTGATTAATACCATTAAGTTATATTCACTCTCTATCCTCTAGTGATTTGATTTAATGCTCTAGTACAAAATTGAATATCAGAGTAGTTACTTTCTCATTAAAGGAGAAAAATAAGGTACAATAATGAAATGAATGTCAGTTTCACTCTGAGACTATTAGAAGCAAGCAGCAGAGGTTGGTATCCTATCAGGTGATTTATAACTAATATTAAGTAGAATAATATGCAGTTTTATATGCTGAGCTGCGATATTTATTTTTTATGGAAGATAATTTGAAGAACAATTGATCTGTTTTATCCTCTCATAGATGAAAATGGAATGTCAAATATGTAATCCTCTTTTTCACATTATGCTTTGTTTTTAACAGCTACAGCCCAAATGTTGTGACACTCTCAGAACAACGGATACATTATATTCCTTTTGCCTTCAACTTGATGAATATTTTACCAAAATGCCAGCAAGCTGAACTCCTCTACTCAATGTTAATACAAGGTAAACTTTGGATTTAATACTTTTTATCTGTTAATTTCTTAATTTTTTATTCATTTACAATATTTACAAGGTGTTCAAATATAACAATTGGCTATCTTAAGGCCTTTGAACTGAAAAAAAAGTTCCCTTGTAAATTCAGGTTTAATGACTCTCCTGGTGCTTCATTGTCATTCAACACCTATCATCAGGGTAACATAACTCTACCTTCTAGATGGTCCAATATATTAAAACTCTACAATGCCAGGGGAGAATACCAGAAATGTCATAAAGACAACCTGGTGGCATTAGTAAAAAAAAATTAAAGATGTTTTTATACAAATACATGTTGTTAAATAATTAAGTTTTCTCGACAACTAAATTTATTTTGTCATTAATAGTTTTTTATTTGACTTTTTTCTATCTTATACATTTTATATTTAATTCGTTAACTCTAGATTGTGTCCACCGCTGTGGTCTCGAGGCATATGCTGCCTTGTCATGCAGCGGGCCCGGGTTCGATCCCCGGTCAGGACAGTTTTTCTGGGTGAGGTTTTTATCGGGGTTTTTCCTCACCTGTAAGACAAATGTCAGGAAAACATTAAAGCCCAAACAGTCCCCGAAATCATATGGCCATCATCATCATCCTTATCATTATCATCATCATCATCATCATCCTTCACTGGTGTGGAAAGCAACGGGAAGCTACCATACCTACAATTCCCTAGTGGATGGAACTCTAGATTCAATGAAAATATTTTGTAAGTGATAATTATATTGTAGACATACCATGTATATTTATGTTTATTGTAATTTAGATGTAAGAATAATTTTTACATTTTTTTAACCTGGTTGAGTCGTAGACAAGGCCTTAAGGCTTTAACTCTGCCAGGTGAAATAAAGCTATTATTATTATTATTATAATTGGTACGGTAGAAGGATGGAAGAAGGAAGACTACCTAAGATAATCATGAATTGGGTACCACAGGGAAGGAAAAAGAAGGGTAGACCAAATATTATGTGGATTCAGGGAATCAATGAAACTAAGAGGGAATGGGAAATAGAAGAAGATATATGGATGAACAGACAAGAATGGAAAAATGTGTTGAAACAAATGTGTAGTTAACTGTGAACATGGGTACCGGAAAAATGTATATTCATTGTAAAAGCCGGAATAATAAAAAAAATTATTATTATTATCATTGCTTCTGTGTTTTGTAGTATTAATATATTGTATTAATTAATTATTGCAGATCTCAGTTCAGTGGGGACACCTGATTCTCTTAGTCTAGCAGATGCACCTAATAAATTGCTGAGTGAACTGCTTTATGAGCAACTGAAGCAAATACATGATAAGGAATTGCATTTGACAGTGGAGGATTGTATGGGGTTCTTACAGCTTTTACACTCAAGAGAACGCCAAGGGACGTCTTATTCCTTACCTATTCCTCAGCCTCGGAAATGCAGTGCAGCTAAAAAGACTGAAGGTATGTTTTATTAAACTAATATGACATTATAGATAATGTAATTGTAGATTCCATATATATATTAATTATTGTAATAATCTGCTATTAAGACGATGATTTAGCATCGTACACTTACCTAAAAAGGAATTGAACAAGAACCGTTGATAAAACATATTCTTATTGTAGCATTTTTAGTTAAATATGTGTTAGATCATTTTCCCACTCCTTAGAAGTAGATCACTTTTGCACTTAATTCTGTTTAAGAATCAAATGAATCAGAAATTCTTCTTGCCTCATACATCTATGTTTTTAACACAGAACTGCAGTATCGGGAAACATATCATTCCCATCTTCAGCTGTTTTCACGGCTGTCAATTTTTCATTATGCCGGTAATTTTCTAAACTGCCATCTGGTGTACTTTTGAAGAACTTCGTAATCAAATTTGGTTTGCCTGGAAACTCAAAGTTCATGGTTCTAGTATGTTTTTTTTAATGTAAATCTTTTCCCTAACTGTTAATTCCAAAGGTTTTGATAAAAAAAAACTATACTAGAACCATGAACTTTGAGTTTCCAGACAAACCAAATTTGATTACTAATTTCTTCAAAAGTACGCCAGATGGCAGTTTAGAAAATTACTGGCATAATGAAAAATTGACAGTTGTGAAAACAGCTGAAGATGGGAATGATATGTTCCTTGAACTGCAGTTCTGTGAAAAGTCATAGATGTATGAGGTAAGAAGAATTCACAATTAATTTGATTCTTATTAAGAAAGCCTCATAATGCAAAAATTCGCAAATTTATTATAATAACTGAATTCTGTATTAAATTGTTAATATTTAGTTACTAGAATGTTATTTTTCACTCAAATTGGCTGTATATGATTCCAATAGGATGAGACATTAAAATATATATTATATAATAAAGGCAATAACCTCAAAATGAACATTACACTTTTTTTTTTTTATTTTCCCAACAGTTTGTAGTTTGTGGGTTAGATCTCTTTTCGGAGCATAATTCAAATATAGAAAAAGAAGAATTAAAAATAATTTAAGTGGCCCTAAAATAAATATATAAATAGTAGAACTGTCAGTTGTTCCTAAACTAATCAAATTTAAATAAATTACATAATGTAAATGTGCCAAGATGACATATCGTATCACTACATATACAGAATTTCAGGATGAGTATTTTATTGTATTGGCTCTGAGCCAAAGCATCTGACTTTGAAACCTAACATCATGGGTTCAAATTCTTGAAATATATATTGTGATGCATTGTTAATCAGTTGCTCAAATTACCACCTTTGAATTTCTGGGGCGGTGAGAGGACAACTTTTAAGGCCGAAGGGAGTTGGATTTGTGTCATATGTAGCTTCCAAACAACCTCTCCGGATGTGCTTTCTGGAGGAATAATTTTCCAGATACATCAATTCTAGAAGAATCGGCCACTCGAACTTTCTATTCAACAGGGGTCCATACTGCCATCTAGATTGTTCCCATACGAGGTGCAGGCTGGCCAGTTGTGTCCTAGTTGATGATCCAAAGTGACATAAGTGCAAAGAGAAGTAAATTCTTTTTATGAAGCCATCAGTGACTGTGAAGAACTGAGTTATGAAATAAACTATTCAGAAAAGACTCTCACAACAGAAAATTATGTGTGTATATACTGAAGTTTTGTATAAGAAATAAAGAAAATTTTGAAATTTTGTGTAAACACTTGTGAATTTAAACTGAAGAAACTTGGCCTGTACCTGAGCACTGCAACCTATGCAACAGTATTAATTTTTTAATAAATACACAGAGTTTTTCTTTCTAATCAGGAACAAAACAAACATAGTTTTGTTCTATACTCCGCAACAACTACCGTGACCTTTCCTTATCAGACATAGAGAACGGTATATCAGGAGAGGAAAATTGGTGCTTGTACCAGAAGCCTGGATTAGTGTAATGGATGGCACGCTGAAGTACAAAGTCAGAAGTTTGAATTTGAATCTAATTGTAACTTAGATACTTTTGAATAAGTTTACTTTTGATGAAGTCAGTTACAAGTTAATTGGTCAATGGATTTTCCTGATTTTCAATTGATTCTTTGATGAATTTCTGTTTAATGTAAAAACTATTACACTTCATATCTGCATTTTTTTTAATATTCGAGTGTAAGAGGACTTCCTTTTTCAACTATAAACACTGAAAATAACAGTAATAATAATAATAATAATCAAGGAAGCCTGGATTAGCTCAATGGTTAGAGCATCAGCACGGAAAGCTGAAGGTTCGGGGTTCGATTCCCGGTTCAGGCGTAAAAATTTTTCTCTTTACCATTTGATTACAATAATTTAGTAGTGTACTTTAATATACTTATTTCAATCATAGTAACAGCTTTAGCTTCTTAATATTAATTTAGTAAATAATGCTATAGCTATGTGGAGTCCCTTCATGTCTTCTTCAGGTAGAAGCCATTCATTGTGTATTTGTGAATGATGATTCATAGCATTTGAATGTGGGACCAAGACAGTAAGGTAAAGGAAGGATTTATGCTTGGATGGGAAGGAAGCCTGGATTAGCTCAATGGTTAGAGCATCAGCACGGAAAGCTGAAGGTTTGGGGTTCGATTCCCGGTTCAGACATAAATTTTTCTCTTTACCATTTGATTACAATAATTTAGTAGTGTACTTTAATATACTTATTTCAATCATAGTAACAGCTTTAGCTTCTTAATATTAATTTAATAAATAATAATAATAATAAATACCAAACTTATATAAGGTACAAATTAATGTAGAGGTAACTCAGGTGGTATGATGTCTAACTATGAGATGTTAGCTTTTCTTTGATCTGGAACAATAGAATGTGGAGATTTTTTTCACTTATTTGAATGCAGACTCTCCTTGGATCTACTTAGCCTCCTATAAAATAAATATTGGGAACTTTTTTCTGAGGTAAATTCATCTAGAGGTTAAAGCTATGGATCCCTTCTGTCCACAACCCTCTAGGTCTTCATGTCCTGTTAAAAGGATACCTGCATCTTTACACTAATTACTAGAAGATACTTTGGGATCATTTTTAATTACAATAGTTTTTATATTTATTGGTTTAGATGCATATACTGAAATATTGTTAATTTTACAGAAATGGAGATGCAGCAGACCCATTCATATGCTAACAGCGTTGCATCTGAAGCCACAATGTGTGACAAAATTCCTCAGGGCGCAGTATCCATACCAAAATGGAGGTGTTTTTTGAAGGGTGTCAGTGCTACTCACATTGTTTTAACTTTTGTACCTGCAAGCTACAGTGACCTAAAACTTTTAATGTTAGCTGGGCATTCTGTGGAAGAAGTGCATCCTCATGCAGTGAAGTTAATTATGCTGCCACCTGGCTGCTCAGGGACAAGAATTATTGATACTAACAGCAGTGGTGTTTTACCAAAGAGAACTGGTCAAGTACTTCCATCAATGGAAAATAATCCATCTGTGCTATCTCGAAGTTCTTCTTGTGACACTTCATGCATATTCAACAAACTTCCATTTGCTTCTAACCCTCGATCTGATTCCTGTTCTCCTCTTTCATTTGATCAGCTTGAAGTCAGTAATGATATTCCATTTCGAATGAGAGCAAGTTCTTTGGACACTGAGACAAAAAAAGCTAGTCATGGGTTAAACCGTATCCGTACTGGATCCATGGACTCCAAAATCAAAACAAGACATTCTTTTGTTGGTCCATCACTTAGGTTACGTGATGCAACAACAGATAATGAAGATAGTAAATTTTTTATTGATAAATTTTCATGTGGTCCATCTCAGAAAGTTCCTCCAAACCCATCCCCTGATGTAAAGTTGGAAAATGCTGTTCGTCATGTTCCAAAATATGGTGCTGTTACATTACCTATATATGTGTATGATTGTCCTTTAGCCATCTTGATAGATGTTCTAGTTTATGGAGAAAGTGATGGGGAGTATGGAAATAAGATGTGTAAAGACATTTACCAAGATAGAACATTCAAGTCTCATAGCTTATTTGATTTCATTCCAAATATCAAACAGTGTCAGTTGCCAATAAAAGAAGCAAATAATGATGAAGTATTAGAAGAAATTGTAGAGAGTAGTGATAGAGCAGTAGCCGATGATATAGAATCCCATTCAACAGCGAAGCATACAAGTCCAGAACCAAAATCTGAGGATTCTGATGGTGTTCCAGGTGAGATTATCATACTTATTTTCTCCTCATATGTGCTGTGAAATATCTTATCTTCTCTGGAGGACAAATTTAATAATAATAATAATGGTAATAATGATGATGATGATAATAATAATAATAATAATAATGACAATAAAAGTAATAATATCAATACTAATAAAATTCATTGTTAAAACCGTTGAGGTGGATACTTATAAAATAAAATAAGTTAAAATATACCTTCTTAGGTAAGATCCGTTGTCCTCAACTTATGAAATATGTATTCTTTATGTCTGTAGGCCTTTCAGAACATCCATTCCATTTTCAGCAGGTCCTTCTTCGCTACAATATCTAATATGATGGTTGATGCTGCTGGTTCTAATATGCTGTTGTCGTAACTAAAGCTTCTTTCTGACCATTCAAACGGGGTGGCAGGAGATAAGATCCTATTATGTGATCCTCTACAATTCCAGAACACATATTAATACCAATAAATCACTTCTGGTTGCCAGACAAATGGATGGCAAGAGGGTAGTTGTCACACTTTCAATATCCATTTCCGATCACTAGTTCCATGTGTGAAAATGCTCAGTTTAGAGTCATCTGTCATATGTATAATTTTGACCCTAAGCTTGGAGTCACCCTGTATATTCTAAACTATTGATTTTTTAAAAACCATATTCTGAATTCTGGCAAGTTTTTGTATGTTTAAATCTTACCAATTTATTGAAATATATTCAGATATTGTTTTTATATCTTCTTCTTCTTCATCATCCAACAAAGTCTTAGGCCTATAGGCCTGTTACAATCTCACTGATGAATTTTGTATCCAGCATTTCCTTGGACAACCCAGAGATCTCTTCCCTATTGGACAAAAATGAGGCATGGCCTTCGGAACTCTACTTGAACTCATTTGTCACAAATGATTCATCCATTTATTCTGGTATCCATGTATGTATTCAATGACCGGTTCTAAAAGTAGTTCCTTCAAGATACCGTCATTGCGTTTGTGATCCCATTTGGTATATCCTGCTGTATATCTCATAAATCTCATTTCACTAGAAGTTATTCTGCTCTTTTCTCCTTTCCTCAAAGTCCATGCCTCACTGCTTTAGCAAAGTATAGGTCTTGCTAAGGTTTTGTATAACTGTACTCTGGTATCTCTCTGGACTAGCGAAGCTTTCTTTACTGAATTTATTATTCCCATGATTTTATTAAAATTAATAATTTTATTTGCTATGTCTACTTCTTCCAAATATGTTAATGTATGTCCAAGGTAGGTAAATGAATTTACTGTTTCCAGTATTTTTGAATCATACAAATTTTGCTACATAGAGGATATTTTCCTTGAAAAGCCATTACTTTTGTTTTCTCTGTATTGATTTTCATGCTATATTTGATGGCTATTTTGTTACAATTATATACTTAATTATATTATTTTTAGTCTGGACATCTTACCTCAATCAACATTAATATTGAGGTAAGATGTCCAGACTAAAAATAATATAATTAAAATAACCTCAAAATATAACTTCCTAAAATTAAATATTATATACTGAATATTGTAATTCGTCCTCTGAGGGTGCCACTAATGCTACATCATTGCGAAAATTAATGTATCTAATTTCATATTTCTATTCAATTGTATATGTCCATGATATTGTCCTCTCCATTCTCAAACTATCTGATTCATATATATGATAAATAAAAGTGGTTATAGAGGGCATCCTTGTCTCACTCCTGATTGTTTTTATATAACTGTTAATAATAATAGCATAACTGGTTTTTATTACTAAAATGTAGGATTATAGGTACCGTATGCCAACATTTCAATGAACATTTCTCACTTTTAGTAGAATAAAACTTTTTTTTCTGATTAGATTCTTCTTCTTGATTTTCTACATTATAAAGTATTTTTTCATGTGTATTAATTGATACTTTAAAGTTTTGCAGAGACAGAATTTCGTAAATATAACACTGAACAACAAAAAAGAAACTTTTTTTCTCAGAAAGAAAAAATGTGATTCTGATAGTATTTTTTGTCCTGAATTCAAATATGATACTGGTTTTTCTCCATTATGCAAGGTTTCCGAGAGACAGGAATTTATCATAAGTAATGCCACGAGTGATTTCCAAATTATCGATAAATTCACGACTCACGAAGTGAGGAGTGAATTTATCTAGAGAATTTGGAAATCAAGAGTGGCATTTGTTAGGACTATTTAACGAATAAATTAAGCTGTTTACTCACAAATCATTATTTAACTATAGTTATTTTAAAATATTTATATATTTAATGTAAACGGCGATGTTAAAACAAATGAGAAACGATAGGTACGCTTCTACTGCTTCTTTGTTTATCACTGCAACCAGATCGTATTATTTATTGCCAAAGGAACGCAATATTGTAAGGAGGAGCTTTCTTTAATATGGTAATTATAACACTGATAAATATTTGGTGAAACACGACTCTGATTGGTTGTAAAACAGAAATCATTGAAACGTGATTGGTCATTGACTCCCATTTGGGGCATGAGTTAAATAGTCATTTCAAACACTTTAATATTTTCTACATTCGTAACTACACAATATTCGAACATTTGGACTCGCCTAGAAAGTTAAAGAAATGATGATTTTCTGCTATATTTTGCCTGTGGAGCATCCTTCTTGATGGTCCAACAATAATCGGCCAGCATATTAGGATTCCATTTGCCTTGATATCTATTTTCCATAGCTGAAATCTCCTGATGAAAGTGTTCCCCATTTTATTTTACAATGAACAAATGGACAAAAAAATGTTTATTAAAAAAATAATTATTTAAATCCATTAATTGAAATTGAAATAAAAAAACTGTGGGTGATGTAGAAATTCCGAATACATATTTGAAAACATGATAAAAAACTGCATTAAGTACAACTATTGATACTCCTTAGACAAAAATCATGTTGACCAGTGTAATTAATGCTTAACAAATTTGTAAGTTCATCTCATATCACCTATGCAATTTCTTTGAAGATATGTCATGCACATGCTGAAATATTTCTGCTTATAACTGTACACTGTTTTTATAATTTGGTATATGTAGCATTGTATATTTGGATAATTTTAATTCATTAACAGATGTTCCAAGTCTAAGCCAACATTGTAAAATGGTGAGCCAGGCATATTGCAAAAGTATTTGTGTACTCAGTCTTCAAATCCCTACATTTGAATCACACTGTCCATGCACTAGATGTCGAAGCAGCTGTGGACGAATGTGAAGAAGCTCTCATTGAGATTGATATTACAAACTTCATGCAGGTAACAAACTTAATTTCAATACTAGTAAAGTTCATATCAAATTCCGTTGAGGTGAAGTCATATGATGAAAGTTAAAAATTAAATTGTACCTTTTGGTAGGTGCCGTCGTCCTCAACTTGTTAATATATTATATATAAAATTCTGAAAGTACTCCAGTTAATTTTATATACAATATATTAACAAGTTGAGGACGACGGCACCTACCAACAGGTACAATTTAATTTTTAACTTTCATCATAGTTAATTTGTAAAAATTTTGGAATTTAAATTTTAAATAAATTCTTTATTACCTGACCTCGTATCCTATCTTCTAATTAGACCAGTTTCAAAACCTTATCGGTTATAAGGTGAGACGATAAAGTATTTATTTTGAACTAATACCCAGCATGCACTGCTATGCCTTACTTACTTACTCACTGGCACTATCGAACCCGTAGGTTTATGGCCATGCGGACATAATCTCTCCATACACCCCTATCCTGAGCTAATGCTTTGCAATCATTCCCTGTATAATCTACTTCCCTCAAATCATAGTTAATGTTATTCTCCCACTAACTCTTGGTCTACGAACTTAGCATTTTCCCTCTGGATTTCCTACAAGAAGCTTTTTCATGCATGTATTTCATTCCCCATTTGTGCCACATGTCCTGCCCATCGCAGTCTATGAGACTTAACTGTTCTTATTATATCTGGCTTCTACAAAGACCATGTATTTCACTGTTATGTAGTTTTCTCCATTCACCTGTAAAACTTCCTGAGAACTTTATTCTCAAATACTCGTAATCTCCTTTCCTCCCTTAAAGTAAGAGTCCATCTTTCGCATCCATATAATATAACAGGTATAATAATAGTTTTATATATTTTCAGTTTAACATTTTTTGAAAGGAGTTGGGACGTCGAGAGTCCCTGTAATGCATAATAGCACGCATTTCCAGAATTGACTCTATGTTTACTTCCTTTGTGCATCTCATTCCTATTTGTCATTATTGTTCCTAGGTATCTGAATTCAGCCACTTCCTCAAAATTTCCCTCATTTTTCATTAGCTGTCCATTACTATTATATAATGTAGCACTGCTATGCCTAAATAAATTTATTGTGTTTTATGCTTATTTGAATTAGTAATAAGAAAAATAATTATAAATTTATATCGTAATTATTTTTAGATACCCTGTGCTCATTACCCGACGTTGCTCGGGAATCTACTTATCCCGATTTTCTTGGCATCAATGAGCTGAAAGACAAAAATAGTTATTATGAGTTATTCATAAAAGATAGACATATGCTGTCGTGGACTTTTTTGTAGAATTTTTTTAGATATTCAATTCTGTGTACAATAATTTGGTGTATTTGTTATGGATTTTTCTTGTGCCCTAGTCAAGTGGTTAAGGTAGGATGCCTTGGCGCAGAGGTAAGGGACTTGCACTGGTTCGAGTCTCCATAGGGGAGAAATTTTCTCATGGAATTTCAGCCTGTATAGGACTGGTACCCACCCAGTATCATGAGGCATTTGAGTAGCTACAATAAGTAGCAGCTCCAGGTTGAGAAAACCAACTATAATGGCTGGGGGACCCGACATGCTGAACTCATATCACCCCTATACTGGCTGGATAATCATCTACCTCTGTGATTGACACATGTGGATGTGAGGCCAGCAGCCAGCTAGTAGGCCTCTTGCACCATGTAGTTTTTTAAGGTTTAGGCAGCATAAGCCATGTATTCGTCCAAAAAGCTACTTTTTTAGAACACCGATGGACTTTTTTTTAGCTCTTACCCTATAATATGTACAGTAGGGTTATAACTTTTTGGGCTTTTGTGAAATAATTATTTACTGTGCAATGAACTGATGAACTTTTATTTAAAATAATTGAAAAAGGCCCTCATTTCACTGAGCTTCAAGAAAAGGTCACCCCCAAATATATTTATATACCAAAATTTAATATTGAATTGGGGGTGACCTTTTCTTGAAGCTCAGTGAAATGAAGGCCTTTTTCAAATGGTGTTAAGTAAACATTCACCCATTAATTGCACAGAAAATATTTTATTTCAACAAACAGTCCAAAAAGTTATAGCCTAACCTTCTAGGGTTATAGGCTAACCTTTTGGACTTTTGTGAAATAAAATATTTCCTGTGCAATGAATGGGTGTAAAATATTTCCTGTGCAATGATTGAACTTTTACTTAAAACCATTGAAAAAGGCCTTCATTTTATTGAGCTTCAAGAAAAGGTCACCCCCAAATCATTATTAAATATTGATATATAAATATATTAGGGGTGACCTTTTCTTGAAGCTAATTGAAATGAAGGCCTTTTTCAATGGTTTTAAGTAAAAATTCATCCATGCATTAAACAGGAAATATTTTATTTCACAAAAGTCCAAAAAGTTATAACCCTAATGTACAGTAATATGTTATATATGGTAATTGTCTCACAAAAATTCTCTAAATGATGGTGCAAACCCCATCTTCAAATAGGTCAAGTAGTTTTAGAGTCCATAAAGGATAAACAGACAGACTCACACCCATTTTTATATATAAATATTTGAAATATAGCTAAAGTGTTATTTCCTATATAGTTTCATTTCACTTTCGTTGATTTTTTTAATGTTTTAATGATCATCAATATGTCCACTATACTAGCTCAGCTGATAGCATGCCTGTTTCCGGACTAGCAGATCCGGCTTTGATACTCAGCAAGGATGGCAATTTTAGTTATAATACAGAGTTATTCAGAAAGAGGGAACAGATTTCAAACATTTATTTCTTCCAAACTACAAAAAATAAAAACAAAATTCCAACGTTCCTGGAAAGAGAAAAGTTCAAATTTCACTATTTTATGCATTCATGTGTAACATGACAAATATTAAAATGGTGGCTCATTTATTGCCACAAACAAATCAGCTGGTCTCTAGTTATCGAATTCACAGCTTCAACAGTTTGATGTAGCAGATTTTCAAGAGTGTCAGGCATAGGGGGAATAAAAACATGATCTTTTATGTATCTCCACAGATAAAAATCACACGGGGTTAGGTCTAGTGACCTGGGAGGCCAACGGCGATGAAATTGATCTTCTGCTCCTCTTCTTCCAATCCAACGTCCTGTTGCGTCGCCATCATGATATAAACAGTCAACATGACAAGCAACAGTGCCAATGTGGCTGTGATCGGAACTTCAAACTTTTCTCTTTCCAGGAACATTGGAATTGTGTTTCTATTTTTTGTAGTTTGGAAGAAATAAATGCTTGAAGTGTGTTCCTTCTTTCTGAATAGCCCTGTGTTTCCAATTTCAGAGCTATAACTGATGATGGTTTATAATTGTTTTAACTAGATTGTGCACCAAATGCTGGATTAAATTCTAAACCACCCCAGAGTACAATTGTTGAGAATACATATGGTGCACTTGTTAGTGAGTTGTCTGTCAGTTAGGGGTGTGGCAGTAGCAGGTTACATGCTGGCGTTGAGTTTCAACTTCTCCCTTCTCTTCATCATCACCATCTCTCATACATCGCATTTACACTATACACATATACAGCAAACTCCCGATTATCCGTGTTAATTGGGACCGAGATATGCACGGAAAATCCAATTAAGTTATTTGATGCTGTGGAAGTTGATCAGAAATGTATTTACCCACTTTAACACTACTTAATTGCAACAAATATTCATAAAATGTTATATTAAATGTATTTAGGTGCGAGTCGTAATTATCATTATTTTATTTTACTCGTAAATATGAAAAAAAAAAGTGGGACTATTTCCTGTTATGACCACTCTGGTTACAACAGTTATTCAAAATGGTTGCCGTAACCAGCGACAACTACACTAGGAACCACCGATATCCACACTTATAACCAGCAATGACAAATAATCAGTGATTCCCACACTAGTAACCACAGATGACCACACTACTAACCAGTGATAAACCCACTGCCACAGCATATCCGTGGACTAATAACCACCGATGACCACACTACTAACCAGCGATAAACCCACTGCCACAGCATATCAGTGGTTTTAATCTGTAACAACAAACTTTCAGTGATTCACGCAACGGAAATTTCCAAAAGTGTATTGTATTCTCAGAAAGTTGGTTGGTACCGTTAAACGTGTCAGGGGAGGGGGTTGTGAGGAAAGGTTACTCTATTGTGCTAGTTTCTAAGCTCAGGACACAGTAGCACGTTTAAAAATAAAGAATTTTTTCATAACAATACAAATACAGTATTTAAAAAATGCAGTAAAAAGAGTCATGCCCAGATAATCTGCAAACCGGAAAATACGTGCACAGATAATTGGGAGTTTGCTGTACTCAACCTGAATTCTCCTCAGTACACAATACAAGTAATCATCATCTAAATAAAGTGGTCTGCCAAATTTGTGTATAAACTGAAAATTGACCAGATTAATCCCATCTGTCTCCCACAATGTCACCCAAAGCATGAAATAATGTGTGGTGTTACACTACACATATTATTTGTTACATGAAGTGTATTTTCTACAAAGAATGAATATTTTTGGTCAAAGAGAGATGAACAGACAGGTGAAAGGAAAAGACTACATAACAGTGAACTCTACATGGTCTTTATAGGAAGAAAATTTAAGTCTCATAGACTGTGTTGGGCAGGGTATGTGGCACTAATGGGGAATGAAAGACAGTGCATGGATTCTTCTTGTAGGAAAACCAGAGGGAAAATGCCCTGTTGGTAGATCAAGAATGAGGTAGGAGAATAACACTAACCATGATTTGAGGGATGTATGGAGAGCTCATGTTCATACGGTCATGAACCTATGGGTTCGATAGTGCCAGTTAGTTAATTATTAGAGGAAATTTCAAGTCTGCATCTTCCATAAGAATGTAAGTTTGATCCTATGTCGCAGAGGTATATGCCATGTTAAAGAAACTTCAGAAATGCTAATTGCATCCCCGGCAAAATTACTTGGCAAAAGAGTTCATAGTCTGGCTTCTTGATAAACTGGAAGCTAAAATAGACAAATCTAAATAGCAAAAACAGAAATAGAGAATGTACTCTGAAATGAGTTTAATATAGCACAAAAACTATTTTTAATTTCACTATTTTACAAATTTGAAATTAATTTGGAAATCTCTTGCTTGAAGGATATTTTCATTTTCTGCATAAATTAACATCTTTCTATAGTGTTCTGCCCTAGGGCAGGTCTTTCACTGTAATCATAGCATTTTCATGATATGCTTTGCAGCTTTACTAGGGAATTATAGGTGTGGTAGCTTCCCGTTGCTTTCCACACCGTGGAATGATGATGGACAGATGGTGTTCAGGGACCATTTGGGCCTCAAAGCTTCCTGACATTTTTTTTACATGTGAGGAAAAAACCCTGAAAAAGAACCTTACCCTGGAAACTTGTCCCAAGCGGGAATCAAAACCGGGTCCACTGCATGATAAGGCAGCACGCTACCTCGAGACCACAGCAGTGGATTAAGTTACCATAAAAAAATTTTATTCGTGGTGAGAATATCAACTTTTTTTAGATGTTAAAATACACTAACTCACTGGCTCTATTGAACTGTAGGTTCATGGCTATTTGGACAAAAGCTCTCCATACATCCCTATCCTGAGCTAATATTTTCCAATCATTCCCTATATAATCTACTTCCCTCAACACTATATAATTACTTATTGTTAGAGCTAATACTTTTCTAGATTTATAAAAGAATTAATTTATGTTATGTATGTGTTATTAAAAGATTTTATTTGTTTGAACAGGCTGTATGTGGTCACCTGAAAGATTTCTGCATGAAAGCTGTGTAGATGAATTGAAACATACTTTTCTAGATTTATAAAAAACATTAATTAATTTATCTTATATATGTGTTATTAACCCGTCAGTGACGCACCCTTTTACTTGCTTTCCTACTGCATGGACGGAGGCCATTTTAACATTTTAGTATTCCTAGAACACTGATTTGTATAAACGATCATAACTTTTTTAAATATCGATGGATTTGAACGAAATTTTTACTTGTTAGCTCAGAAATAAATGAGAAATTTAATACATACCGTATGGAGTTCAGTAGCCTTTATAAACTATTAAAAAAATTTTTGAAATCTGAATTTCTCTCTCATGATACACATTTTTACTAAATAATTTGATTTGCTCACATTGGACATCCCTGTTTCTTTCTGTGAGACACTAAATATATTGTGTGGCATAGTGCTGATTCATCTGTAACTTGTATATACAAAAGCAGCTGACATAACCAAAATCAGAATGAATATTTAGAAGAGTGAACTCAAGCTCAATCTTATGTCAAAGCAATAGCAATGTTTATACTTAGAATCTGAATTATTGCTTGGATTCGTATAAAAATTCTACAGCAGTTATTTACAACTATACAGACCATAAAAATAATTTTCTCTTATTTTAGTACTATTAATTTTAGAAATAAAAAATCACATCACCTTAGTAGTTGAGCTTGGTGTGATACAGCTTGAAACACTCTTCAATACACAGACCTACATCACATTCCTGGCAGCAATAAACAGATGTCTTTCTTCTCCCATGTTTAGTACAAACAACACACCTCCTTTGAGGTTTCAATTTATCACTTTTAGGGGTAATTTTTCTGATGAAGTGTCTTTTAGGTTACGACTGGCCATAATTACGTATATAACGTTCTCTATGGTATATAACGCACGACACCGCGCCTCAGACTGATTCCTTGTAAGTAACATCTATTTGAAAGAGGCAAAATAAATCAGGTATTCCCCTAAACAGGTCGATTTATATATCAACCGATAGCTTGTATATCATTTTATCGACCTGAAAAATTAGATTGTGTATAAGTTTATTAGAAGCCATGCAGAAAGCAGCACAAAGCTAGGTCTGTGTGCCATCGAGTGAACTCAATACCACATGCACAAAATGTGATCACAACTGATTCATACACTTAGAAAGAAAGCTAAGATCTTAGGCTTCAAAATTATATTGTTCATACGCAAATATAAGAATATACAGCAGTAAAAAAAACAAATGAAAAGGTCGCGCGCATTTAGAGAAAATTACGATTACTTCAATCTCATCTGATTTTTAAAAAAATAATATGAAATTAAATTTTAAACAAATATTATGTTTATTCATATGTTCTGAAAGCTCATAATTTCTACGTTAAACACAAATAAATGACATATTTGTAGCTTCAAAAATGTACGTTCCAGAACAAAAAGAAAACACGCCTGCATAGGTCTATACCACGTATAGATGTCGGCAATAAGTGAAGAAGAGAGGTTCTATACCACGTATGGATGTCGGCGCTGACGGGTTAAAAGAAGATTTTATTTGTTTGAACAGACTGTATGTGGTCACCTGAAAGATTTCTGCATGAAAGCTCATGTAGATGAATTGAAGCATTCTTTTCTAGATTTATAAAAACATTAATTTATCTTATATATGTGTTATTAAAATAAAATTTTATTTGTTTGAACAGACTGTATGTGGTCACCTGAAAGATTTCTGCATGAAAGCTCGTGTAGATGAATTGAAACACATCAGTAATGAGCATAGCCCACAGCATGAGTTAAAAGTATCGAATTGGGTTAAAAGATTTGAAGATGTAAGCAATGAAAGTGTTACAGCAATCTCAAATAGTTCTTTGGATCATTCTGAAATTGAGCCTAAATTCCCATTGTCTCTACTACAGACTCATGCACCTTGCCAGCAGTTAGAACTGCTTCATAAGCAAATAAAGAAAAAGTTTATTCAAATCCTTACTGTCATGTTCAGACCTGTGCCATCTCATCCTGAATATTACTTCTGTACACCAAATTGGGAAAAAAGTCAAATGGTGAGTTGAAAATGTATCCTTTTTCATACTCTTTGTATCCTATATGGTATATGAGAGTTTTAATTTTTTTCATCCTTTAAGAATTTGAGATCACCTTGATTGGCTTTATCGTGCTGTTACATAACTCTTCATCATTTTCATATTTTCATTATACTTCTAACTCTTAGGTTAGGTTTCAGCACTGTATAATTTTTTTTGTCAGGAATTTTTTTGCACTGTAGTAGTTTCTCCTTCTACCTAAAGCAATTTTATTCTATTTAATATTTGAAGCAAGTAATACTATTAGATTTTAATTAAATTAGTATTGGGAAGTAAACATTATGAGGTTATATCATTAATAGTGAGTGGAGGACATATTTTTAACAACTCACCTTTTATAATTTCAAATTTCTTTGATACCGGCAGTATCAGACAATATCTTGTCTGAAACCGCCGGTGTCAAAGAAATTTTAAATTATATGAGGTGAGTCATTAAAAATATGTTCTCCGCTCACTATTAATAAAACTATTAGGTTTCTTTTAATTATTATGTGTTAGGTATTTCGACTCACCTCACATTTTTTTTATTTTCTTACAGTCAATGGTTTCTTCACATCTGTGTGACATTGTCAATGCTTCATAACTGTTGAATTTGCGGTTGTCGATCTGTAGGTTGGCTGACCGATGAACTTCCAAACCAACTTTTTTTTTCCCTCCAGGAATTTCAAAATTCATAGTTTTCTCATTATTGTGGATGTAAATAAATTTAAGGAACTCACAATTTGGGAGAAAATTTACATCCACAAGAATAAGGAGAAAACTATGAATTTTGAAATTCCCGGGGGGGAAAAGAAAAAGAATTTGATTTGGAAGTTCATCGGTCAGCCAACAGAGGGAGCAGAAATCAACCTACAGGATTGACAACAGTTAGGAAGCATTGTCAATGTCACACAGATCTGAAGAAACCATGGGGTCTGCAAGAAAATAAAAAATGATGAGGTGAGTCTAAATTCCTAACTCATGATAATTAATTTTATTCTTCCAAAAATTCTTGCACATTTTCTTCTTTCAATTCCATTTTGTTCCTACTTCTGATCATATCCATCCATTATTCCTCTCTGTTCACTCTCCTTATCCAAAAATAAATTCTCTAATACTCATAAATTTTTTTCCTCCCTAAAATTAAGAGTCCATGTTTTGAATCCTTTTATTATAATGGAAGAATAATAGTTTTGTACATTTTTGGTTTAACATTTTTTTTAAGAGTTTTCTATGACAGGAGTTTGTGTAATGTGTTTTCAACACTAAATAACCCAATACATAAAACATAAACAAGCCATTAACTATCAGCACATATTTTTACATTCCTAAGAGAGATTACCCAATTTTATGCCAACATATTTCCATTCTTATATCGTTACATACATGCACATCCTTTTTTTTTATAATTCTTCTTCCTTTATTACTAACATCTGGTTTCTGTTACTGTTGCTTCTATATTTTTTCTTTACTGATTTATAAAAATTGTATTTTGGTAGTTTATTTTGGAGATGACATATTTGTTACAGGGAGAACAGGTTCATCTAAATGAAGACGAAGTTCATGACCAAAAAGTTTCTGAAGTTGAAGATGATATGGATAATATGACATTCCACTCCGAGATGGTAGAGTTCAGGTCAGATCACGGGAGTGCCATAGGTTTGTGTTTATTTTAAATTTAATTATCTCTTTGTAAGTCATAACTCCATGATGTAATAGGCCAAGAAAGCTTTGGCCTACCAGATGGCTGCTGGCCTCACATTCACATGTTCCATTTACAGAGAAGGACTATCATCCAGTCAGTTAGGGGTAACATGTGGTCAAATTGTCAAGTCCTTCATCCATTACAGCTAGTTTTTTTTTCAAAAATGAGCTACTACTTATCGTAGCTCTCTCTTGATGGTGCATGGGCACTGGTTTTGTACTGGCTGAAATTTCATGAGAAAATTTTTTCTTGACCACATCAACTACAGCAGTGAACCATTGTAAGTCATGCCCTTTCAGAATTCTGTAAAGATGGATTATGTCCTAACTATAATCATTCTGATTGTTTAAGATAAAAAAAATATTATATTCATAAAATATACATTCATTGAAAAAATATTATGTTTGTGGTTTAAAAAATGAAAAAGGTATATGTTGCTCCATGCCTCTACATTACTTGTAAAGTTTTTGTTTACATGCCCTTAACAAATAACAAGGTTACAATTTCTAAGAAGATAAATATTTTTAATAGTGAGTGGAGAGCTTATTTTTTAATAACTCACCTCATTCATTTTCAAACTTCTTTGATACCGACGGTTTCAGACAACAGCTTGTCCCTCTTCAGTCATGACTTCCACTATACCGATGGTTTCAGGCAACATCTTGTCCCTCTTCAGTCATAGTGGAAGTCATGACTGAAGAGAGACAAGATGTTGTCTGAAACCGTCAGTAAAGTGGAAGTCATGAGTGAAGAGGGACAAGATGTTTTCTGAAACCGTCGGTATCAAAGAAGTTTGAAAATGTACGCGGTGAGTCATTAAAAAATAAGTTCTCCACTCACTATTAATGATATGTTTACTTCGCAACATTAATTCAAATATAGAGTAAATATTTGTTCCTTTTAATTTTCCATCCCATTCTTACTTATAATAAATTGGTCTGAAATTCAGCCTTTTGTTGTTTCTTAAAATATCAGAATCAATTTCAAATCTGTTTTTGAGGATAAGCTATTTAAAATATATCTTGGATATTTTACATGAGTCCAGGTGGATTAGTGATTACCATGCTCATTTCCTGTTCCAAGGTTCATGGGTTCAAACCCAACCAGGGCAATGAATTTTCATGGTGCAAATATCCTTTGGAAAGGTACTTAAGACATATTTACATCTCACCTCATAAAACTCCATGATTTTCACAGGATCAGTTTCTGGAGAGATCCCTTCTATCTTCACTTAAGAGTTTTGGTGGAGGATAGAAGGGACACCTTCAGAAACCATTCCTGTAAAAATCACAAAATTTTATGAGGTGAGATGTAAATATAATTTCTGATTCATTTATATAAATTATAAAATTTCTTACCCCATGAGGACTCGAACCAGTGTAATTCCCATAGCTCTGCACCAAGACATGATCCTTGAACCACTTGGGACTTGACTACAGTGCAGGACACCCAAAAATAAAGTATTTTCATAAAAAGGAGGATTAGTATTTAATTGGGGAATTCTTATTCACCAGAAGTTGGATATTTATTCCTAATTAATCAATAGAAATGACATAAAGTTTAGTTTCAACTTTGGAATATGTGTGTGTTTGTGTATATATATAAACAAAATGTGTTTTGCAATAATTTACTATGTCAACTTTTATAAGATTCATCATGTGTTCCGTTGAGGTATTATTCAAAATTAATTTAAAATTATGGAATATTCACCTGAAAGGTCCGTCTCCTCAACATTAAGTTGAGTAGACGGACCTTTCAGGTGAATATTCCATAATTTTATATTAATTTACTATGTTCTATTTTTTAATAGGTAAGAAATAGGTTTTTTTTAATCAGAAAGAACTTGCTTTATATAAGTAATTGCTAAGTTATAAAAAAAAATAGCTTCTCCAGGAATGATAATTAGTTTTCACTCCATGTTATCTATGACCTTTCCTGAGAAATAAGCTGTCTTACCTCTTTGTCCAGCTCATTCCATAATATCTCAGTTTGGTTGTGGCTTGGGGTTAAACAGGTAACAGCAAGATTATTTACATTTCATATATTTCTTCCTTTTAAGGTTACTCTTTTAGACTATTTACAGTTTCCTTTCATTTCCAACTATCATCACAAAAAGTCACCCTAAAATGTTGGCATCATCTGTCTCCAATTTAGAGTGGTTAATAACAATGATTAGTAAATACTTAAAAAAAAAGTTTTTATGTTAATAAAAGATGTTATTAATATTTTAGGAATAATGGGTATGGGAACAGGGGCTATGTGGGAGGGACAGGGAGGATTACTGACTCCTGATGATGCTCGGACTTCACTTCTATCCAACATGGATTCAGACAGTGTGAGTGATTTGCCTGATGAAGAGGCCACTGAAGAAGTTTCTCCACTATTCCTTCATCTCACATGTACAGTTCGTTCAAAAGGAAAAATTACCAGTTGCTCTGTCCGTGTTCTACCAACTTGTCTTGGTTAGTATTTGCTTTTTAATTACATTTCACTGCAGATCCATGACAGCCCCTGCTTCCCTTGAGATCCTCACATATTACTTAACCTATGCTTTCAGTTTATTCATTTTATGCTTTTCTAAATCTTTTTCAGTTTTCCTACTGTCTATTCCTGCTTCTGTCTCAAAGCCTGCTTATTAGAATGGAAGGTTTAGAGTCACAGTTTAACTTTATGTCTGGAGAAAAATTGAGAAAACTGTGTAAATTCATTTTTAAAATTTTGTAAATTGCTACTTGTTAATAAATTATTGACAAAGGAATTGTTAACCATTGCACGCTGAAACTTTCCTTTAAATTTCCCCAGAGAAGCGTTGTGATGTACCATGGCAATGTCCAAAAAAATGATCTGTCACTTTCAACTGCAAGGCACTAAAATCCAGCATCAAAGCTCTCATTTAAACTACAGGGAAGTAATAGAACTCTTGATTTGGTGGATTGGATAACTCTCATAACCTGCTGTCTGCATCACATCTCACCACTCTCCCAGTCTACTCTACTCAAGCAGGGACGTCCATTTGCTTCACACAGTGGGTTGCCATTGCTGGATTCTGGCTTTGATTTCTGTACAGTTAAAAGTGGCAGATAATTTTTTGGACACGGCCTTGGTACATCACAACGCTTCTGTGGGAGAAATTTCAAGGTAGGTTTCAGCCTGTAATGGTTGACAGTTCCCTTGTGAGTGTAATGAAAATAGTGACTCAACATTCCAGTATGCGTATCTCATATGTAGAGAACAAAAAAGTTATGTCAACAAGAGTCTTGGAAGTTCTTATTTGCCATATTATAGGTGGTGGTACATTATAATACCACCAACTGCACTTTTCATGCTTCGTGATCCACACTGGAGAGAGAGATGGCATTAATGTAATCTTTTCTTAATTTATGCACCACTTCGGTAGACAACTTTATGTAGATGATGTATTCTTGTATTGTGTACCGACAGAAGTGTACGATGAGTGTATGTTTATATGTTTTTATGGTATAAAATGCATAATATGAGGGATGATGGTGAAAAAAGGAGGAGGTGAAACCTGTTGCCGGCATATAGCCTACTCCTGTTGAAAAGCACCAAGGGGACAACCAGGCTTAACGTCCCCCAACTGACAGACAAATCTCTATCAACTACCATATGTTTTCTAATGTATGTACTGAAGAGGGATTTACAATTTAATGCAGGGATCTAGTGCAGAATGTAGTGATTCAAAATTGTACACCACCACCCTTCCTGGCCCCAAAATTGAAATTTTTTCAATTAAATTAACTTTAATTAATTTAACAGTTAATTTAATTAAATTATTTTTTTAATTATAAAAATATTTGTACCTTATATAACACAGTCTTCCTCAACTATAAAAATAATTGTTATAATCTTCGTTATATCATCAAAATTCAAAGTTTTTGAAGTCATGCTTCATCTTCAGAAACTTTCTTGATACTTAAATTATATATATATATATATACTTACTTACTCACTGGCACTATCGAACCCATACGTTCATGGCCCTGCTGACATAAGCTCTCCATACATCCCTATCCTGAGCTAATGCTTTCCAATCATTCCCTGTATAATCTACTTTCCTCAAATCATAATTAATGTTATTCTCCCACCTCATTCTTGGTTTACCAAACTGGGCGCCTTCCCTCTGGCTTTCCTACAAGAAGCTTCCATGAAAGTCTTTCATTCTCCATATGTACAACATGTCCTGCCCATTGCAGTCTATGAGACTTAACTAATCTTATTATATCTGGCTTCCTATAAAGACCATGTAGTTCATTGTTATGCAGTCTTCTCCATTCACCTGTCTGTTCATCTCTCTTTGGTCTAAAAATTTTCCTAAGTACTTTATACTCAAATACTTGTAATCTCCTTTCCTCCCTTAAAGTAAGAGTCCATGTTTTGCACCCATATAATATAACTGGTAGAATAATAGTTTTATATATTTTTAGTTTAACTTTTTTGAAAGGAGTTGGGACATCAAGAGTCTCTGCAATGCATAATGGCACGCATTTCCAGAATTGAGCCTATGTTTAATTTCTTTGTGCATCTCATTCCTATTTGTGATTATTGTTCCTAGGTATTTGAATTTAGCCACTTCCTCAAAATTTCCCTCATTTGTCATTAGCTGTCCATTTCGATTATATAATGTATTTCTACGTGTGACCATATATTTAGTTTTATTGATATTTACTTCCAGTCCTAATTTCTTAGTGTTACTCAAAATAGTGTGTGCGTGTTTTCCTTTAGTGTATCTCCTCGCTATCGGCCAATAGTACTACATCATCAGCATAAACTAACAGCTTATTAATACCATTGAGTTGTGTGTATATATATATATATATATATATATATATTATGCTTTGGTTGTTAGATGTATTTTCATTTAATAAATTTTTATTTTCTGCTTGTTTGATGATTTCAATATATAAATAATTTAAGTATCAAGAAAGTTCCTGAAGATGAAGCATGACTTTGAAAAGCTTTAAATTTTAATAATTTATAATAGAGATTATAACAAAAATTATTATATTTGAGGAAGACTGTATTATATAAGGTACAAAAATGTCTACAATTGAAATCATTTTAATCTCAACTATGGTAACACTTTAAGTCCTGCAGTGGTAGTAGTACCATGGCATTTAAATGACACTGAAGCCAGAGAAAATTAAATCCCTCGGCATGCCTGTGCCGGCAGATTTACAGGGGTGTTTTTCTGGTTCAGAAAACACCCATGTACATCTGTTGGCATAAGCATGCCGAGGGATTTAATTTTCTCCGGCTTCAGTGTCATTTAAATACCATGGTACTAGTACCACTGCCAGACTCAAAGTGTTAAAACATGAATATTAAAAGTATAGATTAATTAATTTTACAATTAAATTTTTCAACCCTGCCGGTTATCAAACCTGGCCCACTAATCGAGAAGAAGGTTACGAGGAGGATCATTGTGCATGCTATAGACCCTTTGTTCACTGGAATTAAATATATAACTCGTGTTCCAATTTTTTGTAATGTGTAATAGTGTGTGTATGGTGAATGGCATTCTAATAAGTTTTTAGTTATTAGAATATCCGTTAATGCATTTCATTTATGGTTTACCAGGTAAGTGTTATCTTTGTGTGTGTTGGTCTTTTATTGTGGGAAAATATGTTTGAAGTGATATCTGTAAATGCTTTGGCAGATGCAATTGCTTGGCAAGCATGTCGACTATATCAAATATGGTTCCCGGTTGAAAATTTCCTGAGCTGAAAACATTTCAACAGTGTTAATCCATGACTGCCTGTATGAACATGGGAATTTCAGTACTGCTGCTGGCAATAGAGGACAGTCACAAAGCACAACCTGGTAACTGTCCTCAATGTTGAAGATCATAATCCTCAAATCAGCACAATATGGTTAGGACTGGAAATAAACAATTCTCATATGATTGTTCGGATGCAGCTGGGAGACCAGCAGTTGTATCCATACCATCTTCAGCATATACAAGCTTTGTCACTTCAAGATTTTGTTGCACAAGTGTTCTGTCAATGGTTCCTACAGCACTTGCAGTACTAATCCAAACTTCCAGCAAATAAAAGATTTAGGGTGTACAATGGTCCTCCTTGTAATTCCTACAATGCAGAAACCAAGAATTTCCATATCCATGTTGACATAACCTTTTATTTTTCTCTACATATGAGAAGTCCAATTCTGAAGTTTGTGCCATTATTCTTGTTATGCTCTGTATAAGTAAATACTGTACCTTCATTATTGAACAAAAATGTACAATGTCATGCTTATATGTTAATACTTTGTTATTCTTCCATGAAAATTGTCAAGTTTGAGTTATAATAATAATAATAATAATTATTATTATTATTATTATTATTATTATTATTATTTATATCTTGAAAGAATGAGTTCAAATCGGATCCCCAAAGCTGTTTATAATTATGTACCAAGAGGACAAAGATCTCTGGGTCGTCCTATGAAACGCTGAAGGGAAAATTTTCTATAGGATCATAACAGGCCTTGGCCTAATACTTGGAAGGAAGAAGAAGAAGAAGAAAAATTAATATTTATTTATTTATTTAAACTTGCAAGGTTGAAATCATAGGGGCTTCTCTTCCACACAATCACCATTGCTTAATGATACAAATACTCTCATCCCACAAAATAAAAATTTTACAGGAGACAAAAAAAAAAATTGCCACTATTTATCACCTACATGAATTCAAGACATTTAGGTAGCAATAATCTCTTTTTAATTTCCTTGTAATATCTTTTTATTGTAGGATATGAGTATATCCATCTTAAGTAATGTTATATTGTATTTTCTATAAAATAGTATTATGTTAAATTATATTGTTAAATATGCAATAAGGAAGAATAAATAAAGGAAATATACAGGCATCTGTAAAGTCCCAGTACATTTCTGGGAAATAATTAATTAAAAATGAAAATGATACTAGAGCATTGAAGATATAGGTTTCTCTGAAAACCTTCTATAATGTAGCAAAGTGATCAATGCGCATGCATCATATATCTGTTGTTTCAACACTTCAAAATTAACGACGTTACTTCTGAGGACTTTGTTTTTTTAATGAAACCCCAGAAACAAATTTCCAGTGACTTAAATTCAGGTGAACAGGGTGCCCAACTGTGACATAATCCTGTGCTTCCAAGTTTGTGTAGAACCTGGATATGGTAGGCTTTCTTTTTCAATGTGAAGTGCAACACCTTCCACGCTGTTGCTCTAAGTATCCTAAGTTTGTTGCTTAGATGGCAGGTGGATGCATATGGACTGCACTGTATGGCTGGTGGATACTTTCACTTTCTCTTTGGGTATGATCAGCCAACCTGTTTCATTTTCATATATTTCAGACCTCATACTTATGAATTTGTTAACAAGAATTTGGATTCGATGTTTTTTTTATTAATTTCATACATCTCAATGATGGATAAATCATATTTAAAGAGAAAAATTATACGCTCAGACCGGGACTTGAACCCGGGACCCTTGATTTTCTAGTCCAAGTGCTCTACCATTTGAGCTACCTGAGCAAGTTTAGATCGGTACTTGCTCAGGTAGCTCAATTGGTAGAGCACTTGGACTAGAAAACCAAGGGTCCCGGGTTCTATCGTTTAGATCGGTACTTGCTCAGGTAGCTCAAATGGTAGAGCACTTGGACTAGAAAACCAAAGGTCCCGGGTTCAAGTCCCGGTCTGAGCGTATAATTTTTCTCTTTAAATAAGAATTTGGATTAATAAATGAGTTGGAGGAAATGTTTTAACATCTCACCTCACAAAGTTGCATGTCTTCACGATACTGGTTTCAAATATATCTTCAGTCAAATTCCAACTGTTGAGATTTCATTGTTAACATCATCTTCTGAACTGCATCTGGTGTAGATTTTATGAACTTGGAGATTAAATTATTCTTGTTGGGGATATCGAAATTCATTGCTTTTTATTTATTCTTCTGAATGTATATCTTTTCCCAAATTGTTAATTCCAAAAGTTTCTCCAAATGATTCAAAAGTTTAGTGTCTTTTCCGATTTTATGATTTTCTAGCAAATTGTGAGCTGCAATTGCCGATTTTTCAATTTCACTGTTTTTAATATTTCTAAGGTGTTCTTTTGTATGAATTTCTAAATTCCTTTTAGTTTTAACTATATATACCTTATTGCAACTGATTTTGTAAATTCCAGATTTTTTACTACCTGGGACATTAACTTTATTATTAGTTACCAGAAGATTAGTTAATGTCACTGGTAGTAAAAAATCTGGAATTTACTAAATCAGTTGCAATGACTGCAATAAAGTATATATAGGAAAAACTAAAAGGAATTTAGAAATCTGTACAAAAGAACACCTTAGAAATATTAAAAATGGTGAAATTGAAAAATCGCCAATTGCAGCTCATAGTTTGCTAGAAAACCATAAAATCGAAAAGACACTAAACTTTTGAAGCATTTGGAGAAACCTTTGGAATTAACAATTTGGGAAAAGATATACATTCAGAAGAATAAATATAAAGCAATGAATTTTGATATCTTGGACAAGAATAATTTAATCTCCAAGTTCATAAAATCTACACCAGATGGCAGTTCAGAAGATGATGTTAATGACGAAATTTCGACAGTTGGAATTAGACTGAAGATGGAAATAATACTATATTTTTTAAACCGGTATCGTGAAGACATGCAACTTTGTGAGGTGAGATGTTAAAACATTTTCTCCAACTCATTTATTAATGTAAATACCTCATAGTGTTTCCTCCCACTGTAATTTTAATTTTAAAAAGAATTTGGATATTCTCTCATGTTGGGACTGGTTTCCTAAATGTCCTTTGGAAGGTCATCCCTAACTCTATCATACGTTTGATCTCTTAAATATTGGCTTCAAGTCTTTGTACCTGAAAAAGAAATGTTATCCGTTAACTGTTTACCAGAAATGTGCTGGGATTTTATAGATACCCTGTAGTAATTGGCATACATTGTAGATTTTCTGTCTTTTCATTTCTTAAAGTGTTTTATATTTGAATAAACATTAAATTGTATTAGGTGAATTAGTTCAATCATTGAAACCTGAAGAAACTGAATTGGACCTCAAGGAACTACAAGTGACTCTCGACATTCTCTGCCTCACACTCTCTGATGAAATAGAGTCAGATGTATCAGTAAAAGAAAAACTAAAACCACCCATCAAATCATCCCCACTCTTCTCTCCTTCTGTATTACGTGGAGAAGAATGCGAGACAATTGAAGGAGATGATCGAGATGCAGTCCGGCCATGTGGAAGCATCGGGTCAGAAGGTTTCTCATGCTCGCCTGACCCACAGTAAGTATAAACAAACTATGACTTAAATTAAAATTCTTTTTTTTTTAATCATTAGGAAGTTACATTATGAGGTTAATTTAAAATTTGAGTTTGTATTTTTTTTAACATACTTACCTCATATGTTTATTTTGTTGGACGATCATTTCAAATCTATTGCTCCATCTTCAGCTTGTTCCAGTGTGTGAACAAGCTGAAGATGGAGCAATAGCTTTGAAATGATCGTCCAACAAAATAAACATATGAGGTTCACACACTGGAACAAGCTGAAGATGGAGCAATAGATTTGAAATGATCGTCCAACAAAATAAACATATGAGGTAAGAATATTAAATAAAATACAAACTCATATTCAAATTCTTTATACCTCATCTCATATCCAGTCTTCTAATTAAACCGATTTCAAAACCTAGGAGTTTTCATCTTCAGTAATTTCATGACTGGATATTCTGTTGTGCAGGAGAAGCAGTAAGAAGCAGTTCTCCTGAACGACAGAACATGAAATTACTGAAGATGAAAGCTCCTAGGTTTTGAAACTGGTTTAATTAGAAGACTGGATATGAGGTGAGGTATAAAGAATTTTAATTAAAATCTTAAATTAAACCTCATAATGATATCCTATACATACATAGTGTTCTGCCCAAGAATAGGTATTTCTCTCCAAACTCAGCTTTTCTTTTTGTATCTGCAAGCAAACCATTTATTTTAATATTGACTATCATCTGATGTCTTTTTCAGCCTCTGATCTTCTTTCCGTTGACCATTCCATCTAAGGCATCCGTCAGCATGCAAATTCTTCTTAGTCAAAGGCCATTCCAATTTCTTTTCTTCTTTATGAGTTCCAGCATTGTTCTTCCTTCACCCACTCTGTCTAGCACATCTTCATTTTTTTACATGCTTTATATTAGCTTGACCTGTATCTATCTATGTAATGGAATCTTTGAACACTATTTTCACCCACTTAGAAACATTGGATCGACTTGAAACTTTGTATACTTGTAAAGGACCCATGACAATACAATACTTTTATATTTTGTTTCTAAAATCCTGGCCAGAATCATCAGAAAATTAAAACTGGTATAATAAGTTGCTGACTTATCGACTTTTTAGTCAATTGTTGTAAGAGCTCAGTTGGTGAACTCTAGTGGTATATAATTTCGGTAATCCATAGGTCGCTGGTTCAAATCCGGCTGGGAGGATTTTTTTTAGAAGAGTATTACTTTTAGCTCATACTACAATAGTATCGAATTTGAAGATATTTACATTTTTATCTTATTCTGTAAAATATTATAACTAAAAAATAAATAATAATTTTAAAAAACTAAAACAACACGCTTTATTAGAAAACTGAACTAAAAAATTAAAAATAATTTTAATTTCCAACACGCTTGGGATAAAATTAAAGTGGTCAACAAAAAAATCATCTCCAACACATATAGAATAAAATCAACAAAAAGAAAATAATTTTACCATCAAAAGCATGGGGTGCTTTTTATGATTTTTACATTTTCTTCTTAGAGACTTTACTTTTACCAATATCTGTTTATTATCAAATATATTAATTGATATAGAGCACCCCACGCTTTTGATGATAAAATTATTTTCTTTTTGTTGATTTTATTCTATATGTGTTGGAGATGATTTTTTTGTTGACCACTTTAATTTTATCCCAAGCGTGTTGGAAATTAAAATTATTTTTCATTTTTTAGTTCAGTTTTCTAATAAAGCATGTGGTTTTAGTTTTTTAAAACTAATATTTATTTTTTTTAGTTTGTCTGCCCATTTTATATAATAGTTCAATAAACAAATTATTTTCAGTTTTTGAATATGTGACACTTGATGCCAAATTCAGTACTGTAATAGTTTCTTTGTTTACCCTAATTCACATGTTTACCCCATAGCCAAGGTGGCTACAAAATTGAGGATGTGAATTTATGTACAGGATTGGTGATCAGAGCAAGAGGTACGATAAAGTTGCCATCGCTGCCATTAGAGGATGAATTTCAGTTTTAAGAAACCATGTTTACAAAATTTCTACTTTATAGAATATACTTCAATTACAATTCCAAACTTTTTAATGCATTTACAAAAGTATTTCATCAATTTTGAAAATTAATTGGCTGTATCATTTTGTCCTTGTGGCAATTCTCTAATGAGGAAAGTTCGTATAATAAATTAAAAAATTCTTTATCACTATTTCAGCAGCAACTTTTAACCCTAATTGTAGCTTTTATTTGTAATAAAATAGAAAGGCAAATATTCTATTATCATTTAAATTCTGCAACTGAAGCCACTTTAATTCTTCTTCTTTGGCTTCATGGCCCTTTGAATCTAGCCTTAGCCATCCTAGTATGTAACAGCAATCTACTCCATTCTACCCTGAGCCTTGATATCGCTTTAATTATATAAAATAAAACAATTATTAATAATGATTATATTTTACATTAATAATTCTAGGGCATTCGATAAATAATGGCAACACTTGTAAATCAGCTTTCCTAATGGTGACAATTGTAATCTTGTAGTATGTTGTTGAGCAGTCTTTTTTGTATAAATCTGTAATATTGAAAATCTCAAAATAGCAATATTTTATGAATGCATTCACTGTTTCTAATATTTAGTAAGTAATACTAAAGAAATTTCAATAGAATTTTTCACCGTCATCATTGTTGTTTCTACAGCCCGTTGCAGGCCTTGATGCCCCTACAATGCGCCTTCATTCGTCCCTCTTCTCCACTTTCCCTCTCCATCCTCGTACATCCAGTGTTCTCAGGTCCTGTTCAATGCTGTCCAGCCATCTATTATTAGGATGTCCAACTTTTCGGTTTCCAATTATAGTTGTCAATGTGACTCTATGACATATGTCCTCTTCCTCTTCCATGTAGAGATGTCCCAGCCATCTAATTCTTGCCATCTTTATTGTTTTAATGATGTCTACATCGCCATATAGTTCATTAATTCATCATTACATCTAATTTGCCAGTTACCACTCTCACATATTGGGCCAAATATTTTTTTTTTTTTTTAGTTTTTCTTAGGGCCCAACTTTCACAACCATAGATGGCAACAGGTCTCAATAAAGTTTTATATATTTTTATTTTTGTTTGAATACTTTGTGGGGAACTGAGTTGTTTTTTAAGTCCAAAATATCCCTTGCTGGCTAACATTAGTCTATGATTGATTTCTTTATCAATCATATTTTCATTCGTTATCATAGAACCCAAGTATTTAAATTCCTTCACTTTCTCAAACTTAAGTAGAATTTTTGGATGGTGGAATTTGGAAGTACTCGAACATTCACCAAATTCACCAGACATGAACCCTTGTGACTATGACTTATTAACAAAGAAATTCTATGATGCATTCAATTTCAATCAAGAATTGATATCCAGAAAGCTCTAGATCGATCAGATGAGAGATATATCCAGAAATAGTGCTGCAGATGGAGTGTGCCATATTCCAAGGATTTGGCAACATACAGTTGACTTGACAGTTTGTAATGTCAAAACTAACCAAAATAATTTTTTTGTGCTGTTATAGCAGTGTTGCCATTACTCATTGAATGCCCTAGTAATTATAACATTGATTATATGCCATAGCGTAGGAGTTAAGGCACTGTGCTACAACCTAGAAGGTCGAGGGTTCGAATCCCGGTGGTGTCAGGATTTTTAAACTGACCCAAACCTTCTGGTGGCACTATGGCCCTGGGGTCGACTCAGCCTCGAATGGAAATGAGTGCCAGATGCTTATTCTGAGGGTGAAGATGGCCGTCATGCAGGGCTGACATCAGGTGCCGATTGTCCAGAAAAGTGGGAACCTTAACCTCCTACTACCCGAAGACCTCCTGAGGCCTGTAGTGGGATATCTTTATTATAATAATGTAACTTGAGAGAAAAATTTGCCACTGAGCTGAGATTTTAACCCAAGATCTCCAGCTTTACACGCTGGCTCTCTACAATTGAGCTACTTAGGCTCTCACCTCCAGGAACAAGCACAAATTTCTCTCTATTTTAATCTACATGTCCCCTGGATGTAGTGAAACTTTTATCACAATACTTAATAGGAGTGTTTCAACTGCAAGAAGCCGTTATGAGGAATTTCGCTGTAATTTCAGCTAATTACAAACATGACTTAGAAAATTATTTTTCCAGTCAAGCCATGTTCACCATAACTCACTCATTTGGTAGCACTATCACCTGGAGATTCATGGCCACATGTGAGCTCTCCATACATCCCCATCCTGAGCTAATGTATAATTTACCTCCCTCAAATCATGGACAATGTTATACTCCCAACTCATTCTTGGTCTACCTTCTGGGCACTTTCCCTCTGGTTTTCCTACAAGAAGTTTTAATGCCACTTTTTCATTCCCCATTCATTCCACAAGCCTTGCCCATCACAACCTATGAGTCTTAACTTTTCTAATTTCATCTGATTTCCATAAAGATCATGTAACTCACTGTTCTGTAATCTCTATTCATCTGTCTGTTCATCTTTCTTTGGTCCCAATATTTTGCTAAGAGAGTTGGTATTTTTACTACTGTCTACACAGAGTTTATCAGGAAAAATTAATTTCCAATAAATATAATACTTTGTGAATATTGTATTACAAAATTTAATATTATGTATTGAAATGTTATATTTTTCTATATTTATAAAATTTTGGAAAATCAGTAATCTTATGTTACTTTTTTTTTGTAAAGTTAATTTAAACTTGTTTTTGAAGTCTTGCAGAAGATCGGGTAGGAGTATCCTCTCTCTATCATCTGAGTCAGCTTCAACACTTGCCTGAATATCAACTCAAAGCAATTACTTCTTCTGTTGAAAAGGTAAGTTTTCTTTTAAGTTCTCCTAATATTTTATTTTTATTTTCAGTGATGTTTCACTTCTCTGAAGAAGATATGGACTTTTTTTAATTTATTATTCTGTTATCTTAATTTTTATTAATTGTTAATATACAAATTATATTTTATTTTATTTTATTTTTTTTATTTTCAGGAATGTTTCTGTTATTTACACTGGTGTCCTCAACCAAATTATACAATTTTTTTCTTCCACACTTTCCAGTCTTGCGTGTCTGCTTCTGTCATATTTCTCTTCTTCATGTTGTCTTGAATTCCCTTTATCCATGTTGGCTTTGGTCTACCACGTTTCCCTTTTCCAGGAGGTATCCATTTCAATACTTCTTTGTTTGTTTCTATGTCCCTTCTTCTCATTATATGTCCATACCATCTTAGTTGGATTTCTCCAATCTCTTGTACAATATGCTTTTCTACATTCATTATTCCTCTTATTGTATTATTTTTTATTTTATATAATTTTGATATACAAATTATAAAAAAAATATAAAAATAGCCTTAGTGTGATGCTTTTCCATTGAAATATCTTTTTTATTTTATGATTATATTAAAGTAATTTGGAATTTGTTTTCCAGATTGAATGGTTGATGCGTGATGAAATTGCTGCATTTCTACTGGATTCATTTCCTTTGGATAAAAATACATTATCCTTTGTAGCAAACCATGTTGCCAGTTCACCTGATCATCCAAGCTGTTTAATGGAACGTGTCCCACTACAATTTGTTTTTGGACCAGAACAAAGCCTTGAACGGTTTTGCAGGTATCAGTATTTGTATCTTCTTTTCTATCTCTGGTACCTGTACCTGCCTAAATTTGCTGTAATTCATTGTAGTGTTAAGACAAACTCAGCTAATTGATCAAATTGAGGTTAGATTTCTATGACTTGGAAAAAATTCTGTATATTCCATAACATTTTCTAACATTCATTTAATTTAATTATTTAGGAAATATCAGTATGAGGTATATTTCAAAATATAAATACTTTATCACCTCACCTCATATTTTGCCTTAAACTGGTTTCAAAACCTTATCAGTTTCATATTCAGTAATTCCATTACTGCTGTTCTGTCGTCTAGGAGCATTGCATCTTACATTGTCTGTTGGTGGACCCATGAAACTCCAAAACAACTTCTCCGGGAATTTAAAAATTCATTAATTTCTCTTTCTTGTTTTTTTTTTATGTGGACTGGAAGAAAGACTAAATTAATAAAACAATTGTTAAAACCTAAAGAGCTTACGGATTGGGGGAAAATCTGCATTTTAAAAAATAAAAAAGAGAGAAGAATTAATTTACTTAAAAATAATCTAGAAGTTGATTTGATTTGGAGGTTCATCAGTTCACCAACAGATGCAATAACCAGTGATCTTAGCAGTTGTAGAATTACTGAAGATGAAACCAATAAAGTTTAGAAACTGATCTGATTAGAAGACAGGATATGAGGTAAGGTGGTAAAGAATCTATTTTAAATTCATTTAATTTCCTAACTTTTTTTCTTTATTTTAAAATCAATTTTTTTTAATGCCCCAAGTTGTCCTTTTTGGACATTTCTGGTGTTCTCTCCTGGCATTGGCATAACTGTAACCCACTTCTAAGGTTGGGGCATCTGGAAGGTGGGGTTATGTTGCCCCGATGATGTGATGGGTGATGATGGTGATAGTGGTGCACCAGGAAAGTCCTTAATCCTAAGCTTAATCTGAGATTAATATAAATGATGATTGTGATAGCCATATCAATTTTAAAATCAATTTACAATTACTTAAGTGTACTTATAAAACTTTTCATTGCTTTACTTCATGTTAAACAAGTTTTATGACTATTTAACTCATGCCCCAAATGGGAGTCAATGACCAATCACATTTCAATGATTTTTTTATTTACAACCAATCACAGTCGTGTTTCTCCTCGAATTTATGAACCGATGTTTATCATATTAAAGAATGCTTCTCCTTTTTAACATTCTGAATAGGTCATAGCATTATTTTGCAGTGACTGACCCTCTATGAAACACGGCTACCAGATTGTATATATAGTGCATGAACGTCAGCAGATAGCACATGCTGGAGATAATATAAAAACATTTGTAGCAATTGATTATTCCACAAAAAAAAGAAACCATTGTTTGCACTTTCTTAAACAAATTATTTTACAGGAAATTACGTTGCAGAAAAATAATTGACATATTTACATCATAGGACATCAGAAATTAATTAATACCTGAAATGTTGGTTATAAATTTCTCCACTAGGGTGCATTCTTACAATATTGTGATCCTTTAGCAATAAATATGATCTGGTTGCAGTTATGAACAAAAGAGGCAAATGAAGCGTACCAATTGTTTCTCATTTGTTTTCAAACATCGCTGTTTACATTAAATATATAAATATTTTAAAATAACTATAGTTAAATAATGATTTGTGAGTAAACAGCTTAATTTTATTCATTAAATAGTCCTAACAAATGCCACTCTTGATTTCCAAATTCACTCTTCACTTCGTGAGTTGTGAATTTATCGATAATTTGGAAATCACTCGTGGCATTACTTATGAATAATTTTCAGAAAACATCTTTTTTTGCAGGATTTTAGGAATTTGAGCATTAATGGTTACCATTTATGTCAAGAGGATCATCTGTACTATTTAGTCCGTGATAAGCATCCATCCTCAGTTTCTGCATCTGTATCAGTTTCTGCTTCTGATCCTGCTAATGAAGCAGTCAACCAGAAGAAAAGTGAGCCTGGATTCCTTCCACCCCTTTCTATGAAACTGCAGCCACTTTATCGACCAGGTCATACAGGGGACCAGGCTGAACTTTGGTCAACTACTGCAGCTTCAAGTGAATGTATGCAATTTTTTTGTACTTAACTGGCACATTGTAATATATGTTATTTAATTAGAAGGGCTCGGCTGTAAAACATGGTAACTGACAAATTCTTGAAAATTGAGTTGTATCATATAAACTGTGATATGTGTTCTCCCTGAAGCATTTGGTGCATGTAGTTTTATTTACTGTGACAATACATCTGCTATCTATTGACAGATGTAAAAATTACATGCACCAAATGCTTCAAGAGGTCACCTATCACAGTTTATATGCTACAAGTCCACCGCTGTGGTCTCGAGGTAGCGTGCTGCCTTGTCACGCAACGGGCCCGGGTTCGATCCCCGGTCGGGGCAGTTTTTCTGGGTGTGGTTTTTATCGGGGTTTTTCCTCACCTGTAAGACAAATGTCAGGAAAACTTTAAGGCCCAAACGGTCCCCGAAATCATATGGCCATCATCATCATCATCATCACTCTTCACCGGTGTGGAAAGCAACGGGAAGCTACCACACTTACATTTCCCTAGTAAAGCTGCAAGCATAGCATGAAAATGCTATGATTGCAGTGAAGGACCTGCCTTCGGGCAGAATTACTATGGATGGATATGCTACAACTCAATTTTCAAGAATTTGTCAGTTACCATGTTTTACAGCCAAGCCCTTCATTTAAGAAAGAAAAATTAACTTTCGAACTGGGGCTTCAACACTGGATCTCTGATTTTGTACATAAGTGCAATACCAATTATGCCATTCAAGTACCGATAAGAATGTCAACATTTCTTTCCACTTATATAATTCTCGTTCTTCCGAAGGCTGATAGTTGTCGTTACCATCACACCAACTGGTGTCTTCTATTCAGAAGTATTTTTATTGAGAAGTTACACATTACTTTTTAGTTGTAAAGCTTCATATTTTCAATATTTTTATTTGAATTAACATTTTCCAATCCTGGATAGAATCTAAGTTAAGAAAGAAAAAATAACCTATGAATCAGAGATACAGGGTTCAAGCCCCATTTTAAATGTTAATTCAGAAATGAACATTTTTGTTTCTTAAATTAGATTCTAACCAGGATTGGAAAATGTTAATTCAAATGTAAACATCGAAAATATGATATTTTTTAGCAATTATTTTCATTATTTACTTCATAATAAGTGAACTTTTTAAATATTTGGATTTTCTCTCACAGAATACAATGGAACATCAGATGAAATAAAATCATTGCTCAAGGAAGGCAGTAGATGTTATGGGGAATTAATTATTTCTTTACCAGTGTTGCTTAGGAGCAACAAAGCTTTAATTAAATCTGTTTTCTTACCAGCCATGTTTTAACCGCTTGTTAGCAGTGTTGATTGGAATAAATGTGTCTTAATTAAATTATAACTTCAGACGTTAGGAAATGAAATATATCATAACTACATACCCCATTATAAATAAAGAATGTGCCCAATTTTTTTTTCACAGAATTTCAAAATTTGGTAAAGAAAGGGTTAAATTTAATTAATCCAAGGATCTCTTCAATAACCAATTAACTCACTGGAACTTATGGGTTCATGGCCATGCAGATATAAGCTCTCCATACATCCCTATCCTGAACTAATGTTTTCCAATCATCCCCTGTGGAATCTGCTTCTCTCAAATCATTAATTTTATTCTCCCACCTTATTCTTGACATGCTTACTGGGTGCTTTCCCTCTGGTTTTTCTACAATTATTTCCAAGCCCATCATTCATTTCCCATTTGTGCCACATGTCCTGTCCATCGCAGTCTATGAGACTTAACTTTCCTTTTTAAATATGGTTTTCCATGAAGATATTATAGGTCACTGTTATGTAGTCTTTTTCATTTGCAAGTCTGTTCATCTCTCTTTGTTCCAGAAATTTTCCTAAGAACTTTATTGTGAAATGCTCATAATCCTTTCTTTTCCCTTAAAGTAAGAGTCCATGTTTCACATCCAAAGGATCTCTCTGATAAAATATATACTGTAATTTATAGAACTTTAATTAGACCTTTAGTGACATGCTTTAAATACATGACGTTACTATATTATTATGATAGAAAAATATTATAATATTAAAAGATTCCGGGCTATGTGGCCATGGTCTATAACTGTCATTTCTTCCAGACGTTTCTCTCTCAACTGCAGTGGACATCTTTGGTGGTGAGTGCAGGGCTGACAACCCAGCTGATTCCCTAGAAAGCCTCAACCTTCTACCACCCCAAGGGCCTCCTAAGGCCTGTAGTGGGATCACTATACCTTTATTTACATTTGTTCTGCCAATATATAATTCTTAAAAAAACTCCAAGCGCAACAGGCCTAGAAGGCCCTTGACCTATCAGCCAGCTGCTGGCCTCACATCCACATGTGTTGATCATGTAGAGAGTGTAGGAGTGACATGTGGTCAGCATGTCGGGTCTGCCAGCCATTATAGCTGGTCTTTTCAACCTTGAATCGCTAATTATTGTAGCTACCCAAATGCCTCATGATGCTAGGTGGGCACCAGTCCCATACTGGCTGAAATTCCATGAGAAAATTTCTTCCCTCATGGGGACTCGAACCACCACATGTCCCGTAGCTCTGTGCCAAGGCTTCTTGCCTTAACCACTCAGCTACGGCGCAGGACATATATAATTCTTACTAATTGTATATTTACATATCAGTGTGATTTATGATTTCTTGTTTCAGGTGATTATAATGTTCTTATGAAGAAAAACTTTGATCAAACCCTAGGTTCAGGCATACCTGCTTCTTTAGTTGATTTGGAAGTAGACACTGACACTGACGATGATTTTAGAGATCAAGATCACCGGAGAATTTATCCTAAATTGAAGTTGGACACTTCAGGCATGTCAATTACTCATCATGATTCTGTTCTGTTGGCAAATACTTCAATGGAATGTGGAATGAGGTAAAAACATCTTATGTCTTATTTTATCATTTATTTTACTTACATGAATATGGAATAATTGTCCTTCTCATGTATTTATTACCTTGCAACAAGGTTTAAAAACTCCACTATGCTAGCTCAGGTGATAGCATGACTTTTTTCTGCTTAGGAGGTTCGATACCCAGGAGGGTTGGAAATTTTAATTGTAAAATTTTTCAATCTCAGAGCTAGAAAAAATGGTGTACAATTTTGAATCACTAGATTGTGCACCTGATACCTGGATGAAATTTCAAACACAACTGCAGTAAATATTATGAGAAGTCATATGATATTGTTTATAGTATTTATCCATCGGCTGGGGATATTAAGCCTGGTGGACCCCCTGGTGCTTTTTGACTGGATTAGGTTATGTGCTTCCTAAAGAAATCAATGAATGTGAGGTAAGATGATGACTCAAATAACACTGGTCAACATGATTTTTTGTCTCATGAGTACCAGTAGTTGTACTTAATGCAGTTTTTTATTGTGTTTTCAAATATGTATTCAGAATTTCTCCATTACCCACAGTTTTTTTTATTTCAATTTCAATTAATGGATTTAAATAATTATTTTTAATAAACGTTTTTTCGTCCATTTGACCATTGTAAAATAAAACGGGGAACACTTTCATCAGGAGATTTCAGCTATGGAAAAAAGATATCAAGACAAATGGAATCCTAATATGCTGGCCGATTATTGTTGGACCATCAAGAGGGATGCTCCACAGGCAAAATATAGCAGAAAATCATCATTTGTTACTTTCTAGGTGCGTCCGAATGTTCAAATATTGTGCAGTTACGAATGTAGAAAATATCAAAGTGTTTGAAATTATAAATGCCTGTCTCTCAGAAACCTTAGGAGAAAAACGTTGTAATGGAGAAAAACCGATATCATATTTGAACTCAGGAGAAAAAATACTATCAGAATCACATATTTTTCTTTCTGAGTCAAAAGAAAAGTTTCTTTTTTGTTGCTCAGTGTAATTAATTAAAGAAGAACCTCATAATATTACTTCATATTGTAATTTCACATTTAACAATGTGACTCCCTATTCTGGTATCTGCTAGGTATAGTCTGACCAATGGATCTGTGCCCCCATAAGATATGCAAACTAAACACTAATTCTTTCTGTGCCTCGGTAAATCTTTTCCCTCCCTGCATTCCTATATGTCTCTTTTCTTTCGCTCTCACGCTACTCAGAATTTTGACCCTTCTTGGTGGGCAGATTATTTGCACTTGCAATCCAGTGTTGTCAACTCAGCATGAACCCTGTAGCATGGAGTGGCGAATAATAAAAGCAAATAATAAAAGTCAGTCAGTGTCATTATACCTATTTAAATATGAAGAAGTAATAATTAACCTTACATTATATAGTAATCAAGATCTATGAAACTTTCATAGTTAAATATGGGAAATAACATGAGGTTCTTAATTCGTAAATTAATAAGTCATTTTTTACATCTTACCTCATGGTTGAAGATGAGAGATCATTCTCTTGAAAACTAGTTCCTATGTTTAAAGAAACATAAAATATGAGGTAAGATGTAAAAAATGACTCATTAATTTAAGAATCTATGAAACTGTTTGGGAGAAGTTTGGCAACATCGCTGCTGGCTGCTGTTTGTCATGGTGGGAGGGAAGCACGTGGAATGGAGTGAATTCAAGCGTTAACTTTTCTAAAAACGACTGCAGCGCTAAAGGGGCACATCCGTTGGTCCGACAATAGTGGTAATCAGTTTGTTGGCCTTGAATTTTTGTAGTTCTCATACCACAGATTTTTTTACTTTATGTTGTTTGTTTCAGAAGTATATTGGATAGTGATGGGAAGGTATCTTGTCAGGATCAGAGTCCTATTGATATGCTCAGCCCCAGACACTGTTCAAGTCCTCGTGAAGAGTCCAGTCTTTGTGACATATCCAGTCCTCCGGATGGTAAGATTTTTAGCCCTGGTGACAATGCCGCAGGATCATTGAAACGCAGTGAGAGCTATGGATATGGTGATAACTCTAAACCTGTAGATTCAGCCTGTGAAAGAGAAAATTTCAAAGCTCTAACAAGGGAAATTTCACCATCAAGATGGTGTGCAGTTAGAGCATGGCAACGAAGACAACAGCAGCAGCAACAACAGCATCAACAAGGAACTCCTGGACACAGGAGTGAAGTATCAAGCATTGTGGAGAGTGCTTTGGGTACTGAGGATGGTGAGTGGTACCAAATATGAAATTTGGCAAACATTTCTTTATTTAATTATGTACAAAGTGTCCCGAGCTTCTAATCTCATTGGAGTTAGTAGTTCTATTTATAAAGTTTTTCATGTCTGTTCATCTCTCATCAGTCTAAAATTTTTCTTTATTACTTTATTCTTAAATACCCATAATCTTTATTTAACTTTCACAGGGAAAAAACACTGAGGTTTAATTTAAGAATTAAATAAATATTTTTATTACATCACCTCGTATCCTTTTTCTTCTAGACTGCAGTTTCGGAGCTTATCTCCATCATCAGTAGCCTCTGGCCGACCGGTGTTATGTTATGTTCATAACACCTGGCAACCAGAGGCTACTGATGATGGAGATAAGCTCCGAAACTCCAGTCTAGAAGAAAAATGATACGAGGTGAGGTAATGAAAACATTAATTTAATTCTTACCCATAATCCTCTTTCCTCCCCTAAATAAAGAACCATGTTTCTCATCCATATAATATAACTAGACGAATAGCAGTTTTGTATGTTTTCAATAAAATTTTTTTTTAGAGAATTTGGGATGAAAAGAGTCCCTATAATTCATAAAGTATGTGTTTCCAGAATTGAGTATATGTTTTCTTTCTTTCTGCACCTCATTATTGTTCGTAATTATTGTTCCGAGGTATTTGAATTACATTGACTCTTCACAAAAACTACATTTGTTCTATAAAAAAGAGAAAAAATTAAAATAAATCATTTTAAAGCATTTTACTATATTTGCAGGTTATGAGGGTGATAGCAGTGATTCAGCAGATGATTGTGATTGGCTGCAGGATCTTGATATGAGGCGGCCTTCACTGCCTAATTTTTGGCTCATTATGAAAGTGGATAATGATGCAGTGACAACTTACTTTCATTGCAGGTATTTCATATATTTTATTTTTTGGACATTAAAAACTATAGTTTAACTTTATAGAACTATAATTCTACACCAACTTTGGTGGAAAATTAGGAGCCATAAGAGTAGAGCTCCACTAACCACAAGTCAGACAGAACAGTTATAAAAATGCAGCCGTCTTTTTTTATTTGAAATCAGCGATATAGGCTTTTCTGATACATACACATCCCTCAAGTCCTTATGTATCAGATATTTAAGCTTTAATAAATTAATGAGTCATTTTAACATCTTACCTCATATTTCATGTTTTATCAAACACGGTAACTATAGTTTTCAAATGATCTTGTCATTCATTTTCAACCGCCATTATGACTACCGGATATTCGTTGGAATATGAGGTAAGATGTTAAAATGACTCATTAATTTATTAATTAAGAACCTCATAATGTGTTTCCCAATTTTAACTTTGAATATTTAAGCTTTAACCAGATACATTCAAAATATTTATATATTAAATTTGGGAATTTTTAACATTATGAGGTTCAATTAATAATAATTAAATGAATCGTGATTTTTTCTTACCTCATACATCTATGTTTCTTTAAACACAGCACTGCAGTATCGGCGACACTTTGTCGTCATCGTCAGCTGTTTTCACGACAGTCGTGAAAACAGCTGACGATGACGACAAAGTGTCGCCGATACTGCAGTGCTGTGTTTAAAGAAACATAGATGTATGAGGTAAGAAAAAATCACGATTCATTTAATTATTATACATTCAAAATAGCCAGAAAATAATTAAATTTCAATGGATTTATTTATGTACAATGTTATCACTCACCTCATATTCTTAAACTAGTTTTGCAACTATCTTCTTCCATCGTCAGTATGTCACCACCATTGTTTTGTCATCTTGAAGAGCCATCATTTGCTCCCTCTGTTCGTAGACTGAAAATTTTCTGCAGGAATTTCAAAGTTCATTAATTTCTCCTTTTTGTTTTTTTGAATGCAGAGTTTTTCCTAAACAGTTAGTTCTTTAGATTTTTCTGTTCGTATTAATAATTAAGTCTTTCTTAATAAGACTTTTTTTTTTGACCATGCATGGGATGCCACTGCAGACTTTTCCACTTACTATAAGATTGGTACCGAAAAATGACTTTGGACCCAACAAGAATGAGAAAATAGAAGAAGAAAACAAATCAAGGATTTATCAGATTCCATCCATAGTAATTCTGCCCGAGGGCAGGTCTTTCACTGCCTTAATCATCAGTCAAACTCCAACAATTTACCCAACTCAATTTATAAAGTGTAAATTACCCCATAGTATTACTTCCCACTTGCAGCATTTCATTTCTTTTCCTAGCCTCCTTGACTTTTATTCATAAATTATTATTCACTCGTAATCTTTGAATAGTAGACGTGGCAACATATGACGTTGCATGATTTGAAGCTACATGTTGCAACACTGTAAACATTTTGCTTCGGACGCTGCTTGTCTGTGTTCCCCACTTAGCCGCATGTGCTAGTCCAGGCATGTCGTATTTGTGAGTGCCTGTTCACATCTGCATCATATTTCATCAATCAAGTTTAATAGGAATCAAATGAATCGTGAATTCTTCTTACCTCATACTTCCATGTTTTTTAAACACAGCACCGCAATATCAGCAAACAATCTTCACCATCATCAGCTGTTTTCACGACTCAAATTTTTTCTATTGCCGGTAATTATCCAAAAATGCCATCTGGTGTCCTTTGAAGGAGTAATTTTCTAAACTGCCATCTGTTGTATTTTTCAAGAACTTTGTAATCAAGCTTGGTTCGTCCAGAATCTCGAAGTTCATGGTTCTAGTATGTTTTTTTTAATATATATCTTTTCCCAAACTGTTAAATCCAAAGGTTTAGAAAGATGTTTCAAAATGTTTGCTTCTTTTTCAATTCTATGATTCTTTTGTTTTATTTTTATGTTTCTAAAGTGTTATTTTTTGTGAGTTTCAAAGTTCCTTTTTGTTTTTCCTATATATATCCTATTGCAATCTTTGTAATCAATTTGATAAATTCCAGATTTTTTATTGTCTGTTAAGTCAACAAGTCAAGTTTATTAAGTTACGTAGGTAGGAAATAACACTATGAGGTTTATTTTAATTTTGTTGAGTTGTTTCTTGACTCACCTTATACTTCTTAACTCCTTCGCAGATCCAGATTTCGTCACTCTCTTTGTGACATTCTCAATGCTGTTCACGTTCACAACATTGAGAATGTCACAAATACAGTTATGAAATCTGGATCTGCGGGGGAGTTAAGAAGTATGAGGTGAGTCAAGAAACAACTCAACAAAATTAAAGTCAAGTTTAATTTAGCACAAAGTGAAATTTAACATTAATTAGTATTAATAAATTATTGTTGTGTTAAGTTACATACAGTGTTATTATTTTCAGCTGCAATACGAACATCAAGTTATATCAACATTCCCAGCTCCTATGGAACTAGGTTTGCACACATCCACTTCTGAGGATTTTAATCTTATTCGTTAGGTAAGAACTGTGCTTCGGATGAATGATGTGGGATTGTCCTAGACAGTAGCCCCCCACCACTGATAATGGGTGCTTATTGTATCGTTATGTGATTGGTTGCAGATGGCCAGGAAGGAGAAACAAGAAGCGCCTTACCAGAATGTGCAGCGTAATGTACTGGCAATGATTAAACAACTCTGCAAGGTGGTGAACCAGACAATGCTTCTGCAGAATTTGCATGATACTCGCATGTGTGATCAACTTCTTGAGCCTGAGACAGATGAGGACATATGGAAATCAAGTCCGGGCGTCAAGCAACAAGGAACCGATGTTGTTGCTATCAGGAGAGGAAATCTTTAGATGTTATACTTATTTTAATGATAATAATGGCGTGAGTTTCAAATAATAGTTGTTATTTATTTATTTCAGGATTGTTTCTGTTATTTATACAGGTATCCTCAACCAAAATATACAATTTTTTCTTTCACACTTCCCAGTCTTGTGTGTCTTGCTTTATATATTTTGGTTTTTTAGCATTAAGTTATTTTTTACAATGTATGAGGATCAATGTTTTTAAAATACATTATGAAACTCCGTTGAGGTCACTGTGTTAAAGTTTTAATAATTGTATAACAGTACCTGATATCTCAGTCGTCCTTAATAATTTGCTTGAGGACGACTGAGATATCAGGTACTGTTATACAATTATTAAAACTTCAATGTATGAGGAGCTGGCCCATAGCATCAACGCCCAAACTGAAGGACCAGAGACTTTTTCTGGAGTCCACCATAGATTAGTTGCTTTCAGTGCAGCTAAGAGTCTTATTATTATAATAATAATAATAATTATTATTATTATTATTATAATACTACTAATAATAATAATAATAATAATACTAATAATAATAATAATATTAATAATAATATCTATCTATCAATCTATCTTTGGATTTATACAGCTGCTGCTGTCTTCCTGTGCCAAACCTCCAAAGCCTATGATCTTGGGCATCTTCAATGTTTAGCCCTCCTGCTTGCATTACTATCCTCATGTTAACTTTGGTCTCCCTCTTTTCTTCTTTAATAATAATAATAATAGCTTTATTTTACATGGCAGAGTTATGGCCTTGTCTACCACTAAACCAAGATAGAAAAAAGTACAAAAATTATTCTTACATCTAAATTACAATAAACAAAGATATTACATGGTATATCTACAATATAATAATCATTTATAATATTTATTATTTAATTTAGATTTAACAAATTAAATATAAAATGTACAAGATACAAAAATGAGAAAAAAAAATATTAATGATATAGAATTAATGTAGTTCTCAAGAAAAATTAATTATTTAACAACATTTTATATACTGAATGGGGTGATACAAAAATCTGATTAACTTACAAATATGAGTATGCTCATGAAATGTTAAGAATTACAAAAATTGTAAAATGATTTGAGTGTAATTTTGTGCTTCATCAGTAAAGTGATTTTAACATATACTGGGCTGGAAATATATCACATATAGAATATTTTATATAATTTTGTAGGCTTTCACAGCCTGTGAGTTGATTCTTGAAATTGTCTTCCGGGCTCAATGGCTGTGGTCCAGAGCGACCTTATTTCGTCCAGTGATATTTTGCTGAAAATACATCGTTACCACATAAGATTATACAGAAATCCATTGAAATTTACAAGCATAAAAATATTATCGTGCCCTATGGTTGTGTAGGATTCAGATGAATTTTCTTAAAATTAACTCCACAGACTTCATGACAAAACAGCAATTGATAAAATGTTGAAGTTATGATTATTTGAAACTGGTCTAAGAAGAAGACAAAATATCTACGAATGAAGCATGGAACTCACTTCCCAGTCATGTCAGGGACTGTCAATCGCTATCATTATTTAAATCCAAATTAACTGTTATCTTAAGTTTGACACAATGAAAACACTAACTGCATAACAACTATATAGAGCATTCTATAAATAATCATCTAGGAAGCTACTTATTTTATTTTATATCATTTTAATTTTATTATATTCTATGTTTTTGTTAGTATTAGCTAGTATTAGATCACATCATTATTGTATTTTGTTTAGTCTGTATTTTAATAATATCTTAAAATTGTAATATGTATGTAATTTTTGTATAATTCTACTATTCGCTGGTTGAGTGGAAGAGAAAGCCTTATTGCCTTAACTCTGCCACCTAAAATAAAACATTATTATTATTATTATTATTATTATTATTATTATTATTATATTATTATTATTATTATTATTATTATTATTAAAAATATGAGGTGAGGTGAAATTTTATTAACATTAAACTCCATTATGTTATTTTTGGTCTGGACATCTTACCTCAATATTAATGTTGATTTGTTAATATGTTAATATTGAGGTAAGATGTCCAGACCAAAAATAATATAATTAAAATAACCTCAAAATATAACTTCCTAAAATTAAATATTAAACTCCATATATTAACATTCATCGGGGAACATATTGTTTAAACAACTCACCTCATAGGATTCATGCTTCCATGATATCGCGATTTCAAACATAGTCATGTTCATCTTCAGCCATAACTCCGACTGACGAATTTCTTCGGCCGTCAACTATTCTATTGTCGCCATCTTCAGTGCTGCCATCTATGGTTGAATTTATGAACTTCGAAATCAAAGTAATTTCGTTAGGGATATCAAAATTCATTGATCTATTTTTGTTTTTCTGAATGTATATTTTTTCCCAAACTGTCAATTCCAAAGGTTTTTCTACTTGTTTTAAAAGTTTAGCTTCTCTTCCAATTTTATGATGTTCTAATAAACTATGTGCAGCAATTGCAGATTTTTCAATTCACAATTTTTAATATTTCTGAAATGTTCTTTTGTCCGAATTTCCAAATTCCTTTTTGTTTTTCCTATATAAACTTTATTGCAATCTTCACAATTTATTTGATAAATTCCAGATTTCTTACTGTCTGGAACATTGACTTTTTTATTAGTACTATTAGAAACTCCATATATGTTTGTACAAAATGTTTAAATTAACTTTATTTATATTGTTTATTTTTTATTTCACTCACCTCATACTTCATAACTCCTCGCAAACCCAGGGTTTCGTCACATCATTTGTGAATTCTCAATGCTGTTGGTAGACTGAAAAACCTTGAAATCAAGTCATTTTCTCCAGGAATTTCAAAGTCCATTAATTTCTCCTTTTTGTTTTTTTTTATTGTAGATTAGTTCCCAAACAGTGAGTTATTTGGGTTTTTCTATATGTTTTAATAATTTAGCCTTTTTTATTTAACTTTCACGTGGAAAGAACACTATGAGGTTTAATTTAAGAATTAAATTAATGTTTTTATTACCTCATCTCATATCCTTTTTCTTCTATACTGCAGTTTCCGGAGCTTATCTCCATCGTCAGTAGCCTCTGGTCGACCGGTGTTATGTCGTTTCTTGGCAGTTTTCTTCTTACTTCTATCGGTGGACCGATGAACCTCTGGATCCATAACACCGGTCGACCAGAGGCTACTGATGATGGAGATAAGCTCCGAAACTGCAGTATAGAAGAAAAAGGATATGAGGTGAGGTAATAAAAACATTAATTTAATTCTTAATTTAGCCTTTATTATGATAAGATTTTTTCTGACCATGCATGAGATGCTACTGCAGATTTTTCTACTTCCCCTTTCTTGACATTACTGAGATGTTCTTTCACTCTGGTTTACAAATTCCTCTTTGTTTTCCATATGTAGACTTTCTCACATTCTCCATGTTTAATATCCTTGTAAAGTTTTATTTTTAAGGGGGGTAGAATTTAAGTTGGAATATATCTAGTTTGCAATTATCAATAATTGTGGACTTAAATGAACTTTGAAATTCCCGGGGAAAATGACTTGATTTTGAGGTTTTTCAATCTACCAACAGTGGCTCTTCAGGACAACAAAACAACGATTATGAAAATACTAATGATGGAAATGAAGAAGGTTTTGAAACTAGTCTAAGAAGAAAAAGAATATGAGGTGAATGATAAAAGTTTCCTAAATAATAAACAAACTTGTTTTCCCACTAAATCCTCTATATTTATTTCCTCCTTCATAGTGTTACTTCGTGTATCACTTTTATGATTAGATTATTATTATTATTTTTAATTGCAGAGAGCCAACGTCAAGATGGTGAGTCCGAAGTTCAAGGGAGTTACTTAGAAGCAACTTTGAAGTTCATGCCAGGCTGGTTTGCATGCAATGTGGTTTGGGAAACACATTTCATCTTGCATCCTCGACTGAAGACTGGACCTGGCAAAGCTGGCTTCTCAAGAGGTGTTCAAGCCCTCCGCATGGTTCTTAACCGCTTTTCTGTCAGTAACAGAAAAAATATGTTTGTTTATCGAGACAATTCTGAAAATGTCTTCTATCTCAGGTATCGTTAAATCTTCAAATTTTGTAGAACATTTTAAATCTGTTAATATTGGGAATCTGTTTAAACATTATCAATTAGGCAGTAAATCTCTATTAAAAACTAAATGCAGTCACCTCAAATATTTAATTTATACACTTGTCACAAAAAAAATGAAAAGGGAGGGTTCCCATTACAGGCCTTAGTAGGCCCTTGGAGTAGTAGGAGTTTAAGGCTTTCTAGACAATTTACCATGAGATGTCAGCCAGATTGTTAGTCCTGCATGACGGGTTCCTTTACTCCCGAAGATAAGTCTGGTATTCAATTCCATTAAAGACTGAGTCGAGCCTAGGACAATGGTGGAACTGAAAATCCTGACTGTATCGGGAATTGAACCCCTGTCCTAATCAACTACGCTATAGTATGCCAACCATTGAAATGAGCGAGAAACATATCACTATATTCTATCTAGAATAATTAAAGATTCAAATTATTTGTGTAAACATATATATTGGGGCTGGAAGTAAACATCAATAAAACTAAATATATGTTCACACATAGAAATACATTAAATAATGGAAATGAACAGTTAATGACAAATTAGGAAAATTTTGAAGAAGTGGCCGTATTCAAATACCTAGGAATAATAATTACAAATGGGAACAATGTGCACAATAATATTGAACACAGGCTCAATTCTGGAAATGCATGCTACTTTGCTTTACAGGGACTTTTGTTGTCCAAATTTCTCTCAAAAAACGCTAAACTGAAAATTTATAAATCTGTTATTCTCCCAGTTATATTATGTGGATGCAAAACATGGATTCTTACTTTAAGGGAGGAAAAAAGTTTTTAAGTATTTGAGAATAAAGTTCAGAGGAAAATTTTTGGACCAAAGAGATGAACAGAGAGGCAAATTGACAAGACTACATAACTGTTAGCTACATGATCTTTTTTGGGAAACCAGACATAATAAGAACAGTTTAAGTCTCGTAAATTACATGAGGAAAGAGACATGTTGCACAATTAGAGAATGAAAGAGGGGCATGGAAACCAAAAGCAGAGGGAAAGTGCCCATTTGGTAGGCCAAGAATGAGGTGGGAAAATAACATTAACTATGATTTGAGGAAAGAAATTATACAGGGATAATTGGAAAACATCAGCTTTGGGTAGGAATGTATGGAGAGCTTATACCTGCACAGCCATGAACCTATGGGGTTGATAGTGCCAGTGAGTTAATTAGTTAGTTAAGCATATATTACATACACAATTGCAACTTGTTTATTTTGTACTTAAACTTGTATGAATAAGAATTAAATGAATCGTGATTTCTTTTTACCTCATACTTCTATGTTTTTTTAAACACAGCACTGCAGTATCAGCGACCATGGTCACCGCAGTGCTGTGTTTAAAAAACATAGAAGTATGAGGTAAGAAGAAATCACAATTAATTTAATTCTTATGAATTAAACTTCATAATGTTAAAAATTCCCAAATTTATTATATAAACTTGTATGAAGTTAATATATGTAGGTAGGAAATGACACTATGAGGTTTATTTTAATTAAATTTGAGTTGTATTTTGACTCACCTCATATTTCTTGGCTTTAATGATAATAATGAAGAGCACACAATGTGCATAATGTTAAGTTCACCATGGTCCACCATTCAGTCCACTCCACTGACTTGACTTTTATGCAGACTCGAGTTTCATTACTGAATCTGTGACATTATCGATGGAACATCATGATCACAACTTTCGTCACTGAATCTGTGACATTATCGATGCAACACCACATTGTGATCATGATGTTGCATCGATAATGTCACAGATTCAGTGGTTGTGATCGTGGTGTTGCATCGATAATGTCAGAGATTCAGTGGTTGTGATCGTGATGTTGCATCGATAATGTCACAGATTCAGTGGTTGTGATCGTGGTGTTGCATCGATAATGTCAGAGATTCAGTGGTTGTGATCGTGATGTTGCATCGATAATGTCACAGATTCAGTGGTTGTGATCGTGGTGTTGCATCGATCGTGATGTTGCATCGATAATGTCACAGATTCAGTGGTTGTGATCGTGGTGTTGCATCGATAATGTCAGAGATTCAGTGGTTGTGATCATGATGTTGCATCAATAATGTCACAGATTCAGTGGTTCTGATCGTGGTGTTGCATCGATAATGTCAGAAATTCAGTAGTTGTGATCGTGATGTTGCATCGATAATGTCACAGATTCAGTGGTTGTGATCGTGGTGTTGCATCGATAATGTCACAGATTCAGTGGTTGTGATCGTGATGTTGCGTCGATAATGTCACAAATTCAGTGGTTGTGATCGTGGTGTTGCATCGATAATGTCAGAGATTCAGTGGTTGTGATCGTTGTGTTGCATCGATAATGTCACAGATTCAGTGGTTGTGATCGTGGTGTTGCATCGATAATGTCAGAGATTCAGTGGTTGTGATCGTGGTGTTGCATCGATAATGTCACAGATTCAGTGGTTGTGATCATGGTGTTGCATCGATAATGTCAGAGATTCAGTGGTTGTGATCATGGTGTTGCATTGATAATGTCACAGATTCAGTGGTTGTGATCGTGGTGTTGCATCGATAATGTCAGAGATTCAGTGGTTGTGATCGTGGTGTTGCATCGATAATGTCACAGATTCAGTGGTTGTGATCGTGGTGTTGCATCGATAATGTCAGAGAGTCAGTGGTTGTGATCGTGGTGTTGCATCGATAATGTCACAGATTCAGTGGTTGTGATCGTGGTGTTGCATCGATAATGTCAGAGATTCAGTGGTTGTGATCATGGTGTTGCATTGATAATGTCACAGATTCAGTGGTTGTGATCGTGGTGTTTGCATCGATAATGTCAGAGATTCAGTGGTTGTGATCGTGGTGTTGCATCGATAATGTCACAGATTCAGTGGTTGTGATCGTGGTGTTGCATCGATAATGTCAGAGATTCAGTGGTTGTGATCGTGGTGTTGCATCGATAATGTCAGAGATTCAGTGGTTGTGATCGTGGTGTTGCATCGATAATGTCAGAGATTCAGTGGTTGTGATCGTGGTGTTGCATCGATAATGTCACAGATTCAGTGGTTGTGATCGTGGTGTTGCATCGATAATGTCAGAGATTCAGTGGTTGTGATCGTTGTGTTGCATCGATAATGTCACAGATTCAGTGGTTGTGATCGTGGTGTTGCATCGATAATGTCAGAGATTCAGTGGTTGTGATCGTGGTGTTGCATCGATATTGTCAGAGATTCAGTGGTTGTGATCGTGGTGTTGCATCGATAATGTCACAGATTCAGTGATGAAACTTGAGTCTGCATAAAAGTCAAGAAATATGAGGTGAGTCAAAATACAACTCAAATTTAGTTGTATGAAGTTATCAGAATTTCTAATGATTGCAGGCTTCATGAGAATGTACGTTCTCAGAACAAATCAACACCTCCAGGGGGACTTGGTCGTTCAGACACAGAAGATAATCTGCCAGGTCCTGTATCTCGGAGTTCTTCAATAGCTTCTCTTACACGGAAAAATACCTCTGGAATACCAGTTCCAAGTTCTGGAGTTACAGAAGAGTCTTTAAATCAGGTTTGTTTCTGATAATGTCAATATTTCTTTCCACTTATACTATTCTCGTTTGTCCAGAGGCTGATAGCTGTCGCTAACGTGATGCCAACTGATGTCTTCTATTCAGAAGTATTTTTATTGGGAATTTATACATTACTTTTTAGCAGTAAAGCTTAATATTTACAATGTTTTATTTAAATTAACAACTTCCAGTTCGACCAGCCACATGAGCTATTGGTCAGAGTTTCTGACTACTGTTCATGAGGTCCCGGGTCCGATTCCCGGTCAAACCATAGGAATTTTTCCTTAAAGGGAATTATTCCTGTGGTTGCCCATGGTCTGGAATTTAGGTTATGTTTAGGATGAAGGACTCTCCTGGCGCACCACTATCATCATCATCACCCGTCTTATCATCGGAGTAATGTACCTCCACCTTCTTGGTGCCCCAACTTCAGAAGTGGGTTACAGTTACACCAATGCCAGAAGAGAAACCAGAAATGTCGAAATGACAACCTGGGGCATTGAAAAAAAAAATCCAATTCTGGATAGAATCAGTGCTTGAATGGTGTAATTGGTAAAATACTGATGTACAGAATTATAGATCCAGTGTTCAAGCCCCGGATCATGCATTAATTTTTCTATTTTAAATTAGATTCTATCCAGAATTGGATAATGTTAATTTTAATAAAAGCATTGAAAAAAAAATTGTCTATGGTGTGCCACTTGAAAATAGTTCTACTCTGTGCCTCTGTTCACAAATGTTCACAATCTTAACACTAACATGTGTATAATGTGAGTAATCTCCTTTCAGAGCGATACAAGACCTCGTCTTGAGTCATTTGGAGAAAAGGAGCTGTCCACTCAACAACATATTTCTGCTACTGGTCTTAGTTCTCTAACTGGTTTGAGTTCGAGTGAGGGAAATGCAACCACACCAACGCCTTGTGTTACACCACAGCCACTTCTACCTCGTTCTGAAGATACCGTTGTCCTTAAAGTGCATGGCATTTCAGAAGCAGGTAAGATAAATGATTTTGGTAATATCCCCTCAATTGTAAAACTGTTCTAATTTTTTTCATCAGAATTTTCTGGAAAAAAGTTTCATGTTCTCATATTGGGCTTTTACATTTTACAGTATATTTTTCTACCTTAATTCTTTTACTTCGTTATGTGCTTTCAATTCATTGACTTCTTTTATATTATTATTGGTAATAAATGGAGAAGGTTAGTATAAAATATTCACACATATAATCAAATAGGATAAATAAATTGCAGAAAACAACTTTGGATATTTTATGCTTGTTAACTTTAAAATAAACTATTTTATTTTCTAATGTAATATACTTATTTAGTTATAAGATTTTGAATTTAATGTACACATATATTTACAAAATAATAGTTTTTTGCAAAAAAATGTTTATGAGTAAAAAATTAATTTTCACTCTTATTAAACAACCCTCATAATTAGGGAAGCGGACTTTTAGTTTCTAAAAGTTAAGATTACAACATAGCATAGTGATAAAATTAATTTATTAATTGTTATTCAGTAATATATAATAATAATTATTGTGAGTTAGAATGCATTGACAATGTCACATACATCCGACAAAACTATAGTCTGCAGAATATAAAAAAAATATTAGGTGAGTCAAAATAACGAACTCATAATAATTAAAAGAAACCTCATAGTGTTATTTCCTACAAATATTAATTTAATTTAATAAGTCTTTATGTCCACTCAGCTGTTTTTTTTATAATATAACTTACAAAATGTTTCTCAATCATTTTTGTGTGGGATCTAGCAATATTACATTTATATTACAATCTTACTTTTAAATTAAAAAGAAATAATGTTCTATTTATATTATTTATTTTTAATTTAAAAGTAAGATGTGTAATATAAATGTAATATTGCTAGATCACACACATAGTATTGAGAAATGTTTTTTGTAAGTTATATTATATAAAAAAAATCAGTTGATTGGATATAAAGACTTATTACCTTAATTTTAGCACTATACTAAGTTGCAATGTTAACTGTTAGAACCTAAAAATCCGCTCCCTATGGATTATGAGCCATAAATATAAAATATATTTAAAAAAATGAATATATATTATTATGTATTGTAGGACCTGAAGTAAAAGAGGATCTGGTACAAGTTCTCCAGAACCGACTTGATGATGCTGTGCTTGAAGTTCTCTCTCTCATGCTTGCAAGAAATCCCATGTGCAAACTCACACCAGATGATGTCCATTTTATTCAGAAACCCTTCAAAACTCCCGAATCTGTAATTCAGGTAATCTCATGTTTTAGACAATAATTATTTTGAGTTAGATTGTAATACCTGCAAAAAATATATATATATATATATATATATATATATACAAATATATTAAATTATATTAAGAAGCTAAAGCTGTTACTATGATTGAAATAAGTATATTAAAGTACACAACAAATTATTGTAATCAAATGGTAAAGAGAAAAATTTATGCCTGAACTGGGAATCGAACCCCAAACCTTTAGCTTTCCATGCTGATGCTCTTAACCATTGAGCTAATTCAGCCTGGTGTTCGATTCCCGGTTCAGGCATAAATTTTTCTCTTTACCATTTGATATATCTTAATATATAAAAATTTTGTGTCACGTTGTTTGTCCGCGATGGAATCCTAAACTACTGAACCGATTTTAATAAAATTTTGCACACTGTGTGCAGTTTGATCCAACTTGAGACTTAGGGTAGTTTATAACTAAATTTATAGTCGCATTATTTTTTGTTGCAAATTATTTGTTTATTATTTAACAAAGAGTTATAATTATCTTGAGTTCCATACGATTCTAACAGATGGCGGTGTAATTATCTGTGAGTTCCATATGATTCTAACAGATGGCGTTGTAAGGTAATTTGGTAAAGTAATTGGTTTATTATTTAACAAAGAGAGATCCAGATGGCTGTGCTTTTGTTGCAACTGCAAATTTCAATTGAATTACAAATATTGATTATTTCATAATTTAAGTGTGTTCAGTGTTTATTTTATTTTCAATATTATTAATTTTGTGTGTAAGTATTAGTTTTAAGTAATCTGGCTGAAAGACAGCAACTTAATTTAAATTTTTAACGTATACCTTAGCCACAGCAATGCGTGGTATATATATATATTTTTTATCCAGAAGCATTGTAGTCATATTCCATGTTAATTTTATATGTAAAAATAAATAAATTTTTTGCAACAGTTACAGCCATTTGTTGTCAAAAGCAAGGGTGACTATTTTCTTCTTCTTCTTCCAGGGATTGAACCTTTTTGGTTCGTTCTGACTCCAAGTATTACAGCTGCTGTGTCCATCTCTTTTGTGTGCATCCCCGATCTCTTTCCTCCTCTTGGTTGATAGATCAGACTTTTCCTAGGCAATCTGTTTGTATCCATTCTGCAGATATGTTCATACCATTTTCTCCTATATTCTTCTATTTTATCTGTCAAACTGGAAATTTGTAGTATTGCAGTGGTTGATTGTCCATTTGCATCTCTCTGGCTTAATATTTGGAGCTTGCCAGTAATTAAAATATTGCCCTGACTGCATTACGAGCACAGCGCAGAACTATCCTGGTGATAGGGCTGCTATCTTACCGCTTCCAGGACTGTGGGGAGTTGATTCGAGTCATCTTCTCTAGACGTATTGTCTTCTCCATGGCTCTTGAGCTACATCCGCCCTTGAGAAGCCATCCAATCTGGTCAGCCGCTCCTCTTCACTGGTTGGTTTGCCCTAGGTATTTGATTTCCCTGGTACCTGGCTTATCTGCCGGGCTATCCTCTATCCTCCACCTGAAGAGGCACCTGTTGGGGATCCAGCTCCCCTCATGGGACTATTTTCAATGTTTTTATTTTTAATTTGTCACTTACATTGAAGGATAAATTCACTCATCCCTGAAAAACCCAGATAAGTCCAAAACTGGCACAAACAAGATAAGTCAATAAATCTGTTTTTCCCAGTGAACTTCCTATCTTTTAGACCTAACCAAAACAAAAATTGTCTATTACAGATGATATAATAAACAATTGAGTTATCTTGTTATTACCATATGAAGTGGCATGAAGAACAGTATCCATTAAGAAAAATTAAAAAAGTGAGAAAAATTGATTTATTTGGTTTTTTCCGGGATGAGTGAATTAATATTTGAAGAGAAAAATTTATGCCTAAACTTATATAAGGGAAAATTTAATGGCTTAACTGTGCAATTATTATTCAGTATAAACGGTAGACTAGCAGTTATGCTCCTTGCATCTGGCCCCGAGGGTTGTGGGATCAAACCTGGCCGGGGTCAGTGGATTTTTTAGGATGGAAAAATCCAAGGAGCAAGTCTTCAGGGAGGGACTTTAAGCTGTGGGTCCCGAGTCTGAAGATTTTCAGGCTAGTAAAAGATCCTTAAGCCTGAATGAAAAGGCCTGTAAGCAAAATTTACCGAATTTTCCTGCCCTAGTACTACCTTGGTTTCCTAGATGTCAGTATGAGGTGGAACACTGACCACGAGCCACTCCAATGACATCTATATGAAAACAAGTGTAACTAAATTAGTATGGTTAAAATTCTTCCCTGTAGGCGGAGAGCGCCTAAATCTCTGTTAAGGAAAACCTGGGCTTACAAGAAGAATAAAATCTAATTTAATGGAGTTTGTTCCAAATAAAAACATATGGTATTTTTTATTTGCCATCAGAAAGCATACTTAATGTTTCAACATGTTCTAATAAAATAAGGTCAGAATATAGTATGATATGATATGAATCAAATATTAAATATTTGAATTTAGTTTTGATAAGATAATAATAACAACCTTTTTCGTGTATTCAGTAATGTGTGATAAAATAATTCTTGAATAATATTAAAATGAATGAATTTTATTTTAATGAAAAGTGCTTTTATACAATATAATTACTATGTTACATATTACTGCTCTTCAAAATTTGATATGCATGTAATGTTTTATTTCAGTTTTCAATCCAGTCACACACACTACCTCATCTCCAAGCATTGGCCTATTACTTACGTCAGAATTTATTGCAATTTCTATACACTCCCAAATACACTGACTCTCGGATCGAAAGTCACTTCCAGGTAATTTTTGTTTTTTTTTTATTTATGTAAGTGTAAGTTTAATGATGGTAGTTACTGAAATATTAATTTATTAATTGTGTCAAAATGTTGAGAACCTCTGTGGTGCAGTGGTTAGCATATATATTATCATAGGTGTCCCAGATTCGATTTTCTGATGCTTGATGATAACTGAGTAGCTATTTTAATTGAGAATTTGTGAAATTTGGTTAAGAAGCTTGAAATTATGGTTCGTTATGCTAACCAGTTGACTCCTTGTACCATCACCTGTTAGTCATTGACAGCATCCATTTCACGGCATACAAATGTTAATACTGTATTTCCCTCACAGAAATGGGTACAAAAAGAAAAGTATAGTTTTGAAAATAATCTGATATGTTTACAACTCCGTAATTACAAATCTCAGTGACTATTTTGTTCATAATCTTGGCATTGAATATTAACCAATCCAATTTGCAGCATGTGTCAGTTAGAATGAATCACACTCAACAATCACTGAAATATTGTCAAAATGAAATTGTCAGACCTCATGTGCAATTTTTCAGAAATTATCAAAGAAGACTTGCAAATGTATTGACTTTAGGCTTTGACAGCCGGAGTTGCTATGATGATCTTGAAGAAGATTTCTGGGCTGTCTCAAGACAACCCTTGAGGATGCCAGACGCAGTCTCGGGTGAAACATCGGGTAACTTTAAGCCTCGAGACCACTGCCTACAGCCCGGAAATCTTCTTCAAGATCATCATAAGACTTGCAAATGTTTCTACAAAACACAGAAGACCATTTTAACAAAAAATTGTTGCTCAGTAAAATCAAATTATATAAAAATGGGGTGCACAAAGAAATTAAACATGGTTCAATTCTGGAAATGCATGCTATTAAGCATTGAAGGGACTCTCTTGTCATCTCAACTTCTTTCAAATAACATTAAATTGAAAATATATAAAACTGTTATTCTCGCAGTTATATTATGTGGATGTGAAACATAGACTCTTACTTTAAAGGAGCAAAAAATATTATGAGTATTTGAGAATAAAGACCTTAGGAAATTTTTTAGAACTAAGAGAGATGATCAATAAATATTGTCAAGTTGGAAGACCAAGGACTAGATGGGATATATTTAAATGAGGATGGAACAGGTCAAAAATCCTATACCCTGTGCAAGAAGAAGTAAAATAAGATTATCCATTAAACTATAAACTAATCTGATGCACAATAACTTCCCAATTTTGTCACCTAACTTCCCATTTTCTCAGCTAATGAAATATATTGAGTATAAGAATTAAATGAATTGTGATTTCTTCTTACCTCATACTTCTATGTTTTTTAAACACAGCACTGCAGTATGAGGTAAGAAGAAATCATGATTCATTCAATTCTTATGAATTAAACCTCATAATTTTAAATATTCCCAAATTTATTATATATGTTGAGTATATAAACTGCATTCTTATATTAATGATGAGAATTTTACGTTATAAGGTTTTCAATTAATAAAATTAATATTGAGTTATGAATATTCTTACCTCATATATCTGTGTTCTATAACACAGAACCGCAGTTTCGGGAGATATCGTACACTTCATCAGCTGCTGTCACAACTGTCGATTCTTCATCATGCTGATCATCTTCTAAACTGCCATCTAGTGTTGATTTGATGAACTTTGTAATCAGATTTTGTTCATCCGGAAACTCAAAATTCATGGATCTTAACATGATTTTTTAATATAGTGTGGGAAAAGATATACATTAAAAAAAATATATATTTTTTTTTATGAACTTTGAAATTCTTGGAGAAAGGAGCCTCATTACCAAGTTCTTTGGAACACAGATCCAGAGCCGACAACTTGAAGAAAAGAAAAAACCAGTTTGTGAACAAGCTGAAGATGGAGCAATAGCTTTGAAATGATCGTCCAACAGAATAAACATATGAGATAAAAATGTTAAAAAATACAAACTCAAATATTAAAAAAAAACATGTTAGAACCATGAATTTTGAGTTTTGGGATGAATAAAATCTGATTGCAAAGTTCATCAAATCAACACTTGATGGCAATTTAGAAGGTGACCAGCATGATAAAGAATCTACAGTCGTGACAACAGTTGATGAAGGGTGTGATGGCTCCCAAAACTGCGGTTCTGTGCTAATGAACACAGATGTATTGAGGTAAGAATATTCATGACTCAATGTTAATTTTATTACATAAACTGCAGTCTGACACAAGTGAACTATGTAGTTATGATTACCTAAAATTAAAAAAAAAAATGCATGTATCCAACATTTGCCACCCTATTCTGGAGTTTAGTAGTGTTTTAAAATACCACGTGAGTTTTTATCCCTTTTGACAATTCACTTCTCTTGCTGTGTTCCAGTCATGAATTATCAACACGATGAAAACTTCAAAGCTAAACATTATGAGGTTCTTAATTCATAAATTAATGAGTCATTTTTTTACATCTTACCTCATATTTTATGTTTTTTTTAAACATGGTAACTGCAGTTTTCAAAAGAACAATCCCTTTCATTTTCAACTGACATTATGACTACCGGATTTTCGTTGTAATCTCCATCTTAATGAGTCAGTTTTTACATCTTGCCTCATATTTTATGTTTTTTAAACATGATAACTACAGTTTTCAAAAGGACAATCCCTTTCATTTTCAATCGACATTATGACTACCGGATTTTCAGATCTATGATGGAGATTCCAACGAAAATCCGGTAGTCATAATGTCAGTTGATAATGAAAGGGATTGTCCTTATGAAAACTGCAGTTACTGTGTTTTAAAAAAAAACATAAAATATGAGGTAAGATGTAAAAAGGGGCACGCCGTAGCGTAGTGGTTAAGGCACTGAGCTACAAGCCGGAAGGTCGAGGGTTCAAGTCCCAGTGGGGTCAGGATTTTTAAACTGACCCAAACCTTCTGGCGGCACTATGGCCCTGGGGTCGACTCAGCCTCTAACTGAAATGAGTACCAGGCGCTTGTTCTGGGGGTAAAGGCGGCCGTCACGCAGGGCTGACAACCCGGCTGACATCAAGTGCCGATTGTCCAGAAATAGTGGGAGCCTTAACCTCCTACTGCCCCAAGGGCCTCCTGAGGCCTGTAGTGGGATTACTTTACTTAAGATGTAAAAAATGACTCATTAATTTATGAAGATGAAAAACTCTTGTGCTATTGCCATTGATAATTTGTTTATTTGTTTTACCAGGATTATTCACAACCAGAATTATCTACAAAACGAGTGGCTGAAAGTGATCTGTTTTTATATAACCAGAGCCCTTCATCTGGTAGCAAAGGCATTGCTTGTATAGCTATGGCTGTAGTAGACAGCGAAGGAAATCTAGTGCAACATGAACATTATCCAAAGCCAAGTTGTTCCGCCCATCTCGAAGCCTTGTATCAGAGTGAATTTGAAACACTCACTTTCACAAACTCCTATGAGCCTGAGAGCGGGCTCAGTCGAGGACCAGGTATGAATTTTTTTTTCCTTTTTTTTTTAATTCAGCTAAATTTGTATTTTTTCTTTTTTTTTTTAATACAGTAGGAAGTAACATTATGAGGTTTTACTTAATAATAAGTTTGGTCTGCTTAATTCTTACCTCATATCGTTGTTTCTGTTAGATATATGTTTCAAGGCATGTTAGCCTCATCTTCAGTAGTTACAGACTGGTTTCTCCCAAGTGGGGACACGCCGTAGCATAGTGGTTAAGGCACTGCTCTACAAGCCGGAAGGTTGAGGGTTCGAGCCCCGTGGGGGTCAGGATTTTTAAACTGACCCAAACCCTCTGGCGGTACTATGGTCCTGAGGTTGACTCAGCCTCGTAACTGAAATGAGTACCAGACACTTGTTCTGGGGGTAAAGGCGGCTGTCACGCAGGGCTGACAACCTGGCTGACATGAAGTGCCGATTGTCTAGAAAAAGTGGGGAGCCTTAACCTCCTACTACCCCAAGGGCCTCCTAAGGCCTGTTGTGGGATGTCTTTACTTTACTTTTCTCCCAAGTTGTCTGCCCTGGATCTCGACTTCTGCTCCCTCTTTCTGTGGTCCCAAGAACTTGCTAATTAGCTTCCACTCCCCAGTAATTTCAAAATTCATAATTCCCTCCTTGTTCTTCTGTTTCTGGTCAGAAAAACACACAAACAGATTTTAAACCCAAATTGTTTTAAAAAACAGTTAAAAAAAGTTAGGAAAACACAAGCAAAATCACCATATGGGACGGAAAAAAATCTAAATACAGAAGAACAAGGAGAGAATTATGAATTTCGAAATTCCCACAAAGAGGAACCTAATTAGCAAGTTCTTTGGACCACAGAAAGAGGGAGCAGAAGTCGAGATTCAGGGCTGGCAACTTGAGAAAAATAAGTCTGTAACTACTGAATATGAGGCTTACATGCCTTGAAACATTTGTCTAACAGAAACAAGGATAAGAGTTAAGAATTAAACAGACCAAACTTATATTTGAAGAGAAAAATTTTCGCCTAGACCGGGACTCGAACCCGGGACCCTTGGCTTTCCGGGCCAAGTGCTCTACCAACTGAGCTACCGAGGCGAGTTACGATCTAGACGCAAATTTTTCTCTTATGTACGTTGTAATTCCCTCGCGCCAAATGCTTGAAACCATAGCTTCTATCTTTGCAAATGGCGGCTTCTTAGTTAAGAAGACATTTATTGGGAATTTAACACTACTTTATAGCCAGTAGGGCTTCTATTGACGATTTTATTATTAATTTAACACTTCTCATTGAAGGATAAATTAAGTGTTAAATTAATAATAAAATCGTCAGACCAAACTTATATTGTTTGAATCAGTTTATATTTCCTCATCACGTGTTAGCATTGATATTATTTTCATGATTAAAACACATATGTTCTTTTTAGGAATAAACAGAAGTAAAGGAGCAAATTAATACTGAGTTATGTTGAATCACAAGAGAGTTAGGAAAAAATGCATAATATTGCGTGTTCTAATGCCATCCACTGCACTTTTCGTGCTTCAGATTCCATGCTGGGCAAACAGATGGCATTAATGTAGTATATTTTCAATTTGCACACCACTTCGATAGACCATTTTATGTAGATGATTATTCTTGTATTGTTATAAATTACAATAGGAAGTAACATTATGAAGCTCTTCTTAATAAATGAAGTGAGTCTGTTTTCTGTCAGAAAAATGTAAAATTAATGTAAACACCAAATTATTAAAGCAGTTAGAAAATACTAAAGAACTCACCATTTGGGAGAAGATCTACATCCAGAAGAACGGGGATAGAATCATGAATTTTAAATTCCGGGGGAGAAAGATTTAAACTGCATGGAAGGAGAAATGTTGGACGCCCACACAGAAGATGGTCTAAACAATTTTAACAATTCTAGCTTTCATGAAACCAGAACGAGCCAACAGGCTTAATCCCTGGATGATGATGATGATGAAAGATTTAGGGCCGCATGTAAATACATTAGTCTCTACTCAAATTACTTCCAATCACTGGTGAGCTGACTTTCCATGAGCAAGTGCAAAGATCGAATTAGCGACCCACTAACTGGTCATGCAAGAAAGTCGTCGTTTTCGTAATGTTGGTAAGAAATTACCCAGAATTCTCAGCGATAAAACCACTTCTGTTATTTTTGTCTGCTAGAGGAATGCATTTACGCTTGCGTCCTGCAAAAAATACCATATACGACGACGACGTCTGCATCGCGCGATATTACACCAATTCTCCTGTTCTTACAGTTGAATTCTTTCGTAGACTCTATCAAATTCCTCTTCTCCGCATATACCGAAAACATGATCAAAATCTTCAAGGTCCGACATCTTGGATAAAGCAGCAAGGTACGCGGCAAGGTTTCAAAATACATCGGTTACTATCGGTTTCCATCGGGTTGCTCACGATTCATTCTCTGCAAAGTCACCTCGCCAGGTAACTTAGGAATTTCGACAATTATTATCACATGAACAGATTTTTGAGTATGCAAAAACGTCTTTGGATGCAACTTTCTCAGCAGAGAACAACTTTAACGGTCTAATAATCATAGATATGACCCTTAATGTGCAAGTTTTTTAGACCGCAAAAGGATGGAATAGGAGATGACATCCAGAGCCAATAATGTAAAAATGAACAGTTGGACAAGCTGAAGATAAGACACAAGTTTTTTTTTTTAAATTTCCTAAAGTAACTCAACTTCTATGAGGTGAGATAAAAACGGACTCACCTTATGTAATCTTGTATTTTGTCCAGAAGGGACTGTAGAATGAGTGTATGTTTGTATTTCTTAAACAAGGGAACTGCAGTTTTCAAAAGGAAACATCCCTTCCATTTTCAACTGACATTATGACTACCGGATTTTTGTTGCAATCACCATCTATAATGTTGCCATTTGGTGTTGATTTGATGAACTTCAAGATCAGGATCCGTTCATCAGGAATTTCGAAATTCATGTATTTAAATTTGTTCTTCTGAATATATATCTTCTCCCAAACTGTCAATTCTAAAAGTTTTTCCAAATGTTTTAGAAGTTTGGCCTCTTTTTCAATTTAACCATTTTTAATATCTCTAAAATATTTCTTTGTGCAAGTGTCCAAAACTAATTTTATAAATTTCAGATTTTTTACTATCTGGGGTGTTCAATTTCCTATTGGTTATTAATAGATTACGAAGACTAAATTTATTTATCGGTGCCAATGTAATATTGAATTTCTTGAAATTTTTTTAAAAAATGTTATATATATTTCAGGATAATAAGTAATTTTCTTAAACTGTTTTCCTTTATATTTCTTTGAATCAGATTGCAGGGTGGTGTATTCTTTTAATCTTTATTGTTGTCTGTTTTCTTTATCTATTTATAATTATTTACTTTTTAAAACCATTTAAATTAGCTATGTTCAAAATGTGATTGTATTCTTTCTTAAAGTCTTTTTCATTTAGTGGAACATTTAATAATCTATATGTCAAACTGTTGAAAATTGCATGTTTATGCGCAATATGATTGAAACGTTCAAACATACATTCGTATGTTTTTATTATTAATTTCATACATCTCAATGATGGATAAATCATATTTGAAGAGAAAAATTATACGCTCGGACCGGGACTTGAACCCGGGACCCTTTGGCATTTATAATGTAATGTATAATTCCCAAATATGTCTTCTTAATATAGGAGCCGCCATTTGCAAATATAGAAGCAAAGGCTTCATAGCATTTGGTGGGCGGGAATTACAACGTATATAGAGAAAAATTTGCATTTAGATCAGTACTTGCTGAGGTAGCTCAGGTGGTAGAGCACTTGGTCTACAGAACCAAGGGTCCCGGGTTCAAGTCCCAGTCCGAGCATATAATTTTTCTCTTCAAATATGATACATTTGTATGTTTGTTTGTGTAATGTAGTGTGTTATATGAGGGATGATGATGAAGAGAAGGGAAAAAACTATATTATAAATTTTTTTGTAAAACTTTGTTAAATTTAAAATATACATGGGAAGATCTGGAGAAAGTCATATATTCAAAATGAAGTAATTTGATTGTGTGATTAAGGTTGTTTCTGCTATTATTTTTCCATTAGGTCCAGTTGCTCTACTTGAATTCCGGATATGGAAACAAGGACGAGTAAACATTGAATCACTCACACAGAAACTTAGAGCCTCAGTACGCCATGCCACTTGGGATCTTCTGACTGAATATCGCTTATTGACTGCTCCACTATGCGTTCCTTCCTCTATGGTGTCTCAATCCCCACCTCCATTTTCCACCAATTCTACTTCATCAACCATGCTCCTGTCCACAGCAAATTCAGAACCATCTACTCCTCTGAAAGGTAAGTCATTAGTAACAAAATCATTCTATTATTTTTTTTTCTCCATTTCATGTGCAAGTTTTCATTCTGTACCAGTATTCTTTCATTTCATTAAAAATTACAATGGAAGTAACACTGTGAGGTAATTTACAATTTATATAAGTGAATCAGTTATTATTTTTACATTGAACTTTTATAGGAATAAATCACTATGGGGATTAATTTAATATAAATTAAAATGTTTCATACCTCTCCTCATAACCTATCTTTTAAATATATCGCAAGTTCAAAGCCTTGGCAGCTTCTTCTTCAGTACTATCTTGATGACTGATGTTATATCGATCGGAAGAACTACTTCTTCTTCCCTCTGTTGGTGGACCGATAAACCTCCGGATCAAATCAGAATCTGCAATCGAAGTTCATAAGTTTTTCTTTCTTAAGTTATGTAGTAGGAAATAACACTATGAGGTTTATTTTAATTTATGTTGAGTTGTTTTTGACTCACCTCATACTTCTTAACTCCATCGCAGACTCAAGTGTCTTCACTGCATTTGTGACATCCTCAATGCAGGAGAGGAGGCCATTGGACATCAGTTGTGAACGTGATACAGCATTGAGAATGTCACCAAATGCAGTAAAGAAACTCGAGTCTGCGATGGAGTTAAGAAGTATGAGGTGAGTCAAAAACAATTCAACATAAATTTTTTCTATTTTTTTGAATGTGGATTTTTTCCCCCAAACCGTGAGTTTTTCTGTTTTTCTATTTGTTTCATTAGACTAGCTTTTTATTCAATTAAAAGTTTTTCAGACCAAGCATGAGCAGCTACTGCTGACTTTTCCACTTCACCATTTTTGACATTTCTAAGATGTTCTTTCACACTTGTTTTCAAATTTCTTTTGTTTTTCCTATGTAAATTTTGTCACAATCCCTGCATTTGATCTGATAAATTCCAGATTTGTTTTCTTCTTCAATTTTACCATTTTTATTGGTTTTAATTTTCCTTATATATATTATTTTTTTATATATCACTTCATAAAACTCCCATGATTTTCACTGGTCTGGTCTCTGAAGGCAGCACTTCTATCCCCAGCCTAAACTCTGGCTGTCGATCCACCATCACCAGCAACTTCCAACTGATATCTGATGTTGGTTTGATGAACTTCGAGATCAAATTTTATAGTTTGCTAAAGAATCACAGAATTGTAAAAGAAACTAAACTTTTGAAACATTTTGAGAAGTTTATGGAATTGACAGTTTGGGAAGATATATACATTTAGAGAGCAAATGTAGATTCATGAATTTTGAAGTTCCTGGCAGGCAAGATTTGATCTCAAAGTTTATCAAACTGGCACCATTTGGTAGTTGGAAAGTTGGTGGTGACAGCTGAAGTTCGACAGTTTGGAGTTTTGACTGAGGATGGCAGAGACGCCTTCAGAAACCAGTCCATTGAAAATCACAAAGTTTTATGTGGTGAGATGTGGGGAATGAAAGAGGTGCATTGAAGCTTCTTATAGGAAAACCAGAGGGAAAATGCTCAGTTGGTAGACCAAGAATAAGGTGGGAGAATAACATTAACCATGATTTGAGAGAAGTAGATTATATAGGGGGTGATTGGAAATCATTAGCTCAGGGTAGGGGTGTATGGAGAGCTTATGTCCACATGGCCATGAGCCTATGGGTTTGATAGAGTCAATGAATTAGTTAGAGATGTAAAAATAATAGTCAATTAATTTATTTAAATTATTTCATTTATTGGCTTGGTCTGTTCCTCTTACAAATAGACTCAATTCTTTCTCATAGATTTGTCTTCTTTGGAAATATTTATTACCTACATCCTTCCTTAAGAATTGTTTAATCATAATTTATTATTATTATTATTGTTGTTGCTGTTATTATTATTATTATTACATTTATTGTTGTTATTGTTAGTGTTGTTGTTATACTGCTATTACTGTTTTCACAAATACTGAAAATGACTGAAACAATATATGAAGTCAAAATAAAAATTAGCAAAGTGTAAAAAATAATGTTTTAAGAAAATTTTAAATACAAATTTCTGGTTTCATTTGACAAAATGTTTAATAAGCTTAGATTCTTGTTTGTAATCATGAGCTGATACATTTTTCTATTGCCGAAGTTGGAAAACTGTATAATAATTTAGATGGCATCAATATCTCAACATTGAAAAGAAGTCAGTTTGTTAGTTTTCAATTTGACTGCATCATTTTTTTCATTGCATGCATATTATTTTCTTATCATTTAAAACCTAGGAAAAGAAGCGAAATTAATAAATTAATGAGTCATTTTAACATCTTACCTCATATTTCATGTTTTTCAAACACGGTAACTATAGTTTTCAAATGATCTTGTCATTCATTTGAAAACTATAGTTACCGTGTTTGAAAAACATGAAATATGAGGTAAGATGTTAAAATGACTCATTAATTTATTAATTAAGAACCTCATAATGTGTTTCCCAATTTTAACTTTGAAAGAAGCAAAAACTAACTTTTATTATATAAATATTTTCATACATGATGCTAAATTTGATTATCCTTTCAGCAAAGAAATCAGTGAGAACAAGTGATCCAACTCCATTGGAGAGAAATTCTAACCTTTATCTGATAATCAGGTAAGTTATTTTATTTAATACATAACTTTTTAGGATTCATATAATAAATTTGGGACAACAGCTAACGATGGGAATGATGTTTCCCGATACTGTTGTTCTGTTTTCGATGTTTTTATATAAATTAACACTTTCCAATTCTGGATAGAATCTAATTTAAGAAAGAAAAATTAATGTTTGGACTGGAATTTGAAACCTGGACCTCTAGTTTACATACTGTCCAATTACACCATTCAAATGACAATACAAACATTAACATTTCTTTCAACTTATACAATTCTCATTCGTCCGAAGGCTAATAGCTGTCGCTACCATCATGCCAACTGACAGCTTTTATTCAGAAGTATTTTTATTGAGAAATTATACTTTACTTTTTAGTGGTAAAGCTTCATATTTTCGATGATTTTATTTAAATTAACACTTTTCAATTCTGGATAGAATCTAATTTAAGAAACAAAAATTAATGCGCTGGGTTCAAATCCCGGTTCAAACATTAATTTTTCTTTCTTAAATTAAACTGCAGTTCTGTGTTAAAAAACGTAGGTGTATGAGGAAAGAAGAATTCATGATTCATTTGATTGTTATTAACTCTTTAGGATGTTTACACTGTGAGGTATAATTTATTAAATTTATATTAAGAAGCTAAAGCTGTTACTATGATTGAAATAAGTAAATTAATGTACACAACTAAATTATTGTAATCAAATGGTAAAGAGAAAAAATGTATGCCTGATTACAATAATTTAGTTATGTACATTAATTTACTTATTTCAATCATAGTAACAGCTTTAGCTTCTTAATATTAATTTAATAAACAATGCTATAGCTGTGTGGAGTCCCTTCACGTCTTCTTAAAGTAGAAGCCATTCATTGTGTATTTGTGAATGATGATTCATTGCATTAGAATGTGGGACCATGATAGTAAGGTACAGGAAGGATTTATGCTTGGATGGGAAGGAAGCCTGAATTAGCTCAATGGATAGAGCATCAGCACGGACAGCTGACTAGCATACATTTTTCTCTTTACCATTTGATTACAATAATTTAGAGGTATAATTTATTTAATAAAAATTGTATCACGTCACCCCATATCTTTCTTCTTAGACCGATTTTGTGTCCTTTTTAGGTTACATCCTCAGTACTTTCATGACCATTATGTCGTCATGAAGAACCACCTGTTCTTCAAACAGACATAACAACAGCCATGAAGAACTGAGGATGCAGCCTAATAACATCCCAAAAACAGTCTAATAAAAAGAAGGATATGAGATGAGGTAATATATTTTTTCTTAAATTATTAATCAAGCTTCAACTTAAATAATAAACTAAAAATTTGAATCAGAAACTTTAAACCTTACATCATAAAATGTGGTCTTCCCAATTGGACATGTTTTGGAGACCATCATCCCCATTCTGAACTGAATTTGAACTGTCGAAAATGAGGTATGTACCTTGTGCACCTAGTGGAAGGGAAATAAACTTCGAGATCAAACCCTACTCACTGGGAACTTTGAAATTCGTGGTTCGTTTCATGTTCTTTTGAATGTACAGTATTTATGCAAATATAAGATGACCTCAAATTTAAGACCCCCCCCCATTTTGAAGACGCTTTTTAAGAATTTTCATTCCAACGTGTGACAACTTTTCTGCTACTGTTACAATTTTTTTTTAAAGTTGTTGCCAAGATTATTTTTACCAAAGAAATTTTTTCCAGCTTAGCTATTGGCTATCATGTTATATTCAATTTCATCTGTATGTTATTTCTGCTTCGCTGGAATCATTTCCAAGCCAGCAACTATATAGCCTACTATGCAATGTAAAAACATTAATCAAGACTGGTCTTATTTTCTAGTCGGTGCATTTAAGACAAGTAATGATTTTTGGATTGTTTGTCCCTCACTGATAACTGTAGAGAAATAAGTGTAACTAAATTAACTTGCTCAAGTAGCTCCTAATAAGGGAGCACCCATGTCCCAATGAAGGAGAAAAAAGTACACGTGATTTTCGGGATGGGGGGAAGTTGTCTTATATTTGGATAAATGTGGCATATTTTTTTTTCTTTTTCTGAGTTTTGGTCTTTCTAAATATATTAATAGTTTAGTTTCTTCTTCAATTTTGTGATCTCGTTTCAAATTTCCTCATTTTAACTGTTTCTGAAATGGTCTATAGTCTGAAACATGTTCAAATGAAATGATCATATTTTATAAGGTGAGGTGTAAAGTTTCCAATTCATAATTTAAAATAAATTATACCTCATAGTAATATTTCCTATAGTATTACAAGTTATGTAGGTAGGAAATAACACTATGAGGTTTATTTTAATTTATGTTGAGTTGTTTTTGACTCACCTCATACTTCTTAACTCCCTCACAGACTCAAGTTCCTTCACTGCATTTGTGACATTCTCAATGCTGTATCACGTTCACAACTGATGTCCAACGGCCTCCTCTCCTGCAGACTGACCTCCGCGCTATATTGCATATGCAAGAAAGAAAACATAACTATGAATTTTGAAATACCCAGTGAAAAGGGGAGGGGGTTGATTTGGAAGTTCGTTGGTTAGCCATCAGATGGCGTGGAGGTCAGTCCGCAGGAGAGGAGGCCATTGGATGTCAGTTGTGAACGTGATACAGCATTGAGAATGTCACAAATGCAGTGAAGAAACTCAAGTCTGCGAGGGAGTTAAGAAGTATGAGGTGAGTCAAAAACAACTCAACATAAATTTCCTATAGTAGTTCAGTTTTTCAATTCATATCTTTATATTATTGATGTTTACCTCATGGTATCACTGCTCATGGTTTTTTATAAAACACCTCAACTTCTCTCTAAGACATAGTTTCACCCATTCCATATCAGAGCATATGCAAACTTTTTAAAACCCATTTTGTAATCTATGAATGATGTGAACCTCCTGTTATGTGTATGGAGGTTTCTTGAAAAAATAAGCAATGCATCTTCATCGCCTTATCTGAAGCACTGTAATTTTTTCACACCCATATTCTTCAAAGCACACATTTCCAGACATTAGCCCCTTCATGAAAATTATCACTTTGCATCTTGCACAATATCATCTGTCAATTGCTCAATGTCTGAACGTGATGGTTTTACAGTTTTTATTGTTTCCACGGCAGCTATAAGAAACTGAAAATCCATAGTCGTTAAGTGCGGAAACATAGTCTGAAATACTACCATGATTTTATAACTATTGCCATAGATTTTAAGGTTTTTTTTTATAGTTTTCATGTAACTCATTAATTCATCTCTCTGATTCTTGGCCTCCTTAAGGAGCCTCCTCCAGTTAACATGATCCAGTGTTTCCTTCCACCTTCTCTCAACCCCAGTTCTCCAGTGCCTCCATCCACCTCTTCCAGCAAAGTTTTGGTCTTCATCTCTTTCTGCTACCTTCGGGTTATGTGGAACATATCCTCTTACAGATTTCAAAATCATCCTTTCTCCTTACATCCTTACATGCCCTGCCCATTGAAGTCTGGTTAATTTCTGCATGTAAACTATAAGAAAATTTAAAAATAAAAAATGATGGTCATGTTCAAGACTGTTTCAGCAATCAACTGATATGTTAAAGTTGGATTAGAATTTCTTGGCAGCATTGAACACTTGATTAGAATGGTTCATTCCTAATCAGATGTTTATAACTATCAGAATATACCAATACCAAGAATACAGTACTCTGTTAGATCAGAATTTCTTGGTGATATTTGATAGTCAACTAAAATGGTTAATCCCTATTTGATTGTTTGTAAGTAATTGAGTACAATATTCCTTATAAAAGCTAAAACTAAATTGAAATCTACACCTCACCTCCTAAAATTAATTTTCTCACTTTGGACATTTTCTGATACCGCCACCGTTCTTAACTAGATTTCAACTCTTTGTAATGAGTTTTAGATGTCATCTGGTTTCTATCCTCTTGGTAGATGAACTTCAAGATCCATTCCTACTCTTCTGAAACTTCAAAATTCATAACTATTTTCTTGTTCTTCTCAATGTTGATTTTTTAATTTATAAGTGTTCAGTAAATATACTTCCCTTTGTGCAGCATCCATTATTATTGCCATTTTTTTTATTCTGTGGTGACCAGCTATTTAAGTTAGTGGACTCTATACGTCCAAGGTTACAATACATCTTCCTCCTTGACATGCTAGCACATACACAGGATACTTGTGTGGGTTATGTAGACTACACATCGAGCAGATGCTATCTCTCACTTCAGATCTGCTGGATGGGGCAGACACGCGGGACGAGGATTCGTCAAGAATTAGTAATGTAACCAACTTAGTGCAGTTTTATATAATGTTTTTGTGTTTCATACTAAAATAAATAGTACTTCATCTTTATATATACGAGTAGAAAAGGTGTATTTTTTCATTAAATAAGACCACCAACGGCTATAGATCTTCTGATAGGAGAAGTAATACAGCCATATATCTGAGGGGCCTATTCAATAAGTAATCATTTTCCGAAATTATATTTTGTTACTGAATAAAATATTGTATAATTCAGTAGTTTCATGAATTTATAAACTAATAGCTTGAAAAATACTTTACAGAGTATAGCTTCAACAAAGTCCTGTAAGATGGATTCTTATGAAAGTGGTGAAACAGGAATTCTACATGAAATGTATCATGTTATTATGAAACCCTGGCTTGAATTTGGAGTTGATCTTGCTGTACCAGCAGTTCGAAAGCATTCTGTCATCTTAACAGTAAGGTAAATAACATTAATAGATCTAAAAATACTATTTAGTAATTAATATTTGAAGAAAGTAACACTATCAGGTTTTTTTTTAATTATTATGAGTTAGGGATTTTTTAAAAATATGAGGTGAGTCTGAATCCCTACTTGCCTCTGGTACCGAGGGTCGCAGGTTCAAATCCAAGGAGCAAGTCCTCCAGGAGAGAAGTTAAGCCGTGGATCCCGAGTCTGAAGATTTTCAGGCTTGTAAAAGATCCTTAAGCTTGAACAAAGAGGCCTCCAAGCAAAGTTTACCAATCTCAAACATCCTGGTAATACCCCAGTTGCCTGCTAGATGTCTCATTGAGTTGCTGTGTTGATGCATGTCACTCATGACATCTTTAGGCAAACAAGGTAACTAAAGAATTAAATTAATGTTTTTATTACCTCACCCCATATCCTTTTTCTTCTAGACTGCAGTTTCAGAGCTTATCTCCATCATCAGTAGCCTTTTGTTGACCAGTGTTATTTTGAAAACGACATAACACCGGTCAACAAGAGGCTACTGAGGCTACTTCTAGACTGCAGCTTCGGAGCTTGTCTCCACCATCGGTAGCCTCTTGTTGACCGGTGTTATGTCAAAAACGACAAAAGGTCGACAAGAGGCTACTGATGATGGAGAAAAGCTCCGAAACTGCAGACTAGAAGGAAATGAATATGAGGTGAGGTAATAAAAACATTAATTTAATTCTTAAATTAAACCTCATAGTTTTTTTTCCCTGTGAAAGTTATATAAAAAATGTAACTAAAATTAACTTGGTCTATAAACTTCTGACAAAGGAAAGGCTATGGCTCAACAATGGGCTATGCCATTAATCACACACACCTAAATCCCTAACTCATAATAACTAAAAATACTACTTGAAACCAACATATCGTTCATTTACAAGAAGAGTGACATAACTAAAAAGTTGCCGATTTTTATTTTTTGGCACTACATGAAAGACAAAACTCAGTTCTAGATTCTGGAACAACATAAGCGATTGTATACAATGAGTTCATATAGTAATTTGATATTTATGAGAAATATAGGCAAAAGTACTATTGATTTCAAACCTTTAAATGCAACTTCTGAAAAACTATATTTTTTTTAGTTATGTCACTCTTCTCACAAATGAGCGATATAGTGTGATGACACCATGTCTGATTTTTACACTTAATTTCGGCTTTTTTAATTTATAATTTCTAAATGATAAATATTAATTTGATGCTTTAAAAAAAACACTTTAAACGAATATTTAGATTATATTTGAAAAGAAAAATATACTCAAAGTTAAAATTGGGAAACACATTATGAGGTTCTTAATTAATAAATTAATGAGTCATTTTAACATCTTACCTCATATTTCATGTTTTTCAAACACGGTAACTATAGTTTTCAAATGATCTTGTCATTCATTTTCAACCGCCATTATGACTACCGGATATTCGTTGGAATCTCCCTCTATAACATTGCCATCTGGTGTTGATTTGACGAACTTTGAGATATCGTTGCCATCTGGTGTTGATTCGATGAACTTCGAGATGAGGTCACGTTCATCCGGAATGTTGAAATTCATAGATTTAAAATTCATAGAAAAATATACGCCTAGACTGGGGTTTGAACCCAGGACCTTTGACTTTCTATGTCAATGCTCTTCAATCATATTAACATTGAATATTTAGATTACTTCATATCCAGAATAATTACACAGATATCAATAAGTTTTCTCCAAAGCAATGTACCAAGTTCATATTCATATCTTCTATTGAAATATGATTTAAAAAGAACTATTCTACTTCTACCCTTGATCATTTTTCTAATCTACATTTGCCACAAATAATCTAGTGAATCCTGAAATTTCAAAATAATTAGACGACAATGTTGTAGTCCTGAAAATGTTTCAAATAAGCAAACGTGATTCATTGCAAGAAATTAGAATACTATCTTAATTTTTTTTTGTTAGCAGGAGAAAGGCAAGTGAAAAGCAAGTGAAAAATTGAGTTCTTATTTGTTAACACATGCAAGTATCTGGTGAAGTACGTTCAAAAATGGAAATTCAGAAAATTACATACTGATTATTTCATTGCATTGAGTGTAGTAGATTAAAATGCATGGCTATAATTCAGAACAGATGATATATATATTAAATGTTAGTATACTAAAATCTCCATGTTGCATTCTCAGGGTAGGTAATTTATCTAAGATGGAACAGCACCATCGTCAACCATTTTTTTCCCCCACCAACAGATATATCAGGAGTGGCTACAGGGGTAGTAACATGGTGACAGGTCGCTCCCTAGAATGATACAAAATAAAAATAGTGCTAGTTATTTACTTCTTAAATTTATTATAGGAAATAACATTATGAGGCTTTCAAGTTAATAAATAAATAATGAGCCTATTTAATATTTAATGGGAGTGACACTATGAGGTTTATTTTAAATAATAGGAGTTAGATATGCACAACTCACCTCATATTTCTAATTTTCTTGAAGACCCAGGGGTTTGATGCTGTAAACATCATTGTCAGTTCTTTTTAACCTGAGTTAAAAATGGTACCAGGTACTTTGTAAGTTATTTTTTTCATAAACTAGAAAAACTCTTTTCTTATTAAGTGTTTGATGAACTTTTTTTAATGAATTAATGGATCATTTTTTACATCTTACCTCATAGTTTATGTTTTCATAAACACGAGAACTGCAGTTTTCAAGAGAACCATCTCTCTCATTTTCAACCGACATTATGACTACCAGATTTTCGTTGGAATCTCCATCAATAATGTTGCCATCTGGCATTAATTTGATGAAATTTGAGATCAGCTCCCATTCATCAGGAATTTCGAAATTTATGGATCTAAATTTGTTCTTTTCATCTTCTTCCAAACTGTCAATTCTAAAGGTTTTTCCAAATATTTTAAAAGTTGGGCCTCTTCTTCAATTTTATGACTCTTCAACAAACTATGTGTTACAATAGCTGATTTTTCAATTTCACTATTTTTAATATTTCTAAAGTGTTCCTTTGTGCGAGTGTCCAATTTCCTTTTTGTTTTCATATAAATGCTTTATTGCAATCTCTACAACTATTTTGATAAATCCCAGATTTTTTACTATCTGGGGTGTTCAATTTCTTATTGGTTATTAATAGATTACCAAGGCTAAATTTATTTATCGGTGCCAATGTAATATTGAATTTCTTGAATTATTTTTTTTTAAATTTGTAATGTCTCTCAGGATGATAAGTAATTTTCTTAAATTGTTTTCCTTTCTTTGAATCAGATTGCAGGGTGGTGTATTCTTTTAATTTTTTTTTTGTCTGAATTTCTTTTAATTTAATTATATTTATTTTCTTTCCAAAACATTTAAATTAGCATAATAAGAACCTCATAATATTATTTCCCATATTTGATTATGATTTTTTTTAATGATTTATAATTTGTTTTCAATATTATCCAATTTATATTAATTATTCTTTACAGGCATCCACTAGCAGTTATGATTAGGGAACTGCAAAGTTTGATTAATCTCAATGCTAATGATACAACTCCGCTGGCTTTTTGGGGTTGTCCTATCAGTGAAGAGAAGGATGAGGTGGAATATGTTCCAGGGCCATTTATGGGTCCTAATTTCAACTTTGGTACAAGTCCAACAGTTAATGTGATTGGTGAAACTACATCTTGTCTTCTGATTGCAAGAAACTTGAATCAGTGGAAAGCCTGTGTATCGGAGGACGGTGTATTTGAACCTGATGTACTGGATCCAAAAAATGGTATGATTTATTACATTCTAAAAAAATATATTACAGGTATATTTTTATCACTAACAATAATATTTTAATGTAATACAAAATTCTTTATATGGATACATTAATTTATTTTAAATTTGAGAAATCTAGTGTTGTTGTATTGATATTTCATTGCCTTATGGTCAGATATTGTCAGAGTGTCTCTTTCTTTTTTAGCACAAAAAGTGTTCCAAAAATTCTCACCTTTGTTACACACGTCTGAGCAGGTGCCTAAATTTGTACCACGCCAGCGCTTTCTACTTGCAGTTCTCAGCACTCAGAAGGTTAGTCTATGTCAATCTGTAACAAAATTTCAATAGAGGGGTGATGTCATAGTATAGTTGATTAAGGCAATATGCTACAAGCCAGAAGGTTGCAGGTTCAGGTCTCAAAGAAGTCAGGATTTTTAAATTGGCATAAACCTTTATGCAGCAGTATGACCCTGAGATCGACTCAGACTGTAATTGAAATGTGTACCAGACGTATGTTCGGGGCATAAAGGCAATGCTCGTACAGGGCTGACATCTTGTTTCAATTGTCTAGAAAGATGCCTAACCTCCTACTACTTCTAGTGGGTTTACCTTACTTTTATACATAACATGTGTATGTATGTGTGCATATATGAAAAAGAGACAAATTCTCTTCATTAATATTTTAAGGAAGTGACATTATGAGGTTTATTTTAATTCATAATTGAGTTAGATTATAAAATTACAATAGTAAGTAATATTTTGAGATTCTTCTGAATAAATTTATTAATTCTTCTTCAGCATCTAAGGATTAAGCTGTTGACTCATTCTGTTTCATGAAAGCTAGAATTGTTAGAATTGTTCAGATCATCTTCTGTGTGGGCGTCTAACACTTCTCCTTCTGTGTGGTTTATAATTCAGCAATAATTTTGGAAATCTTTCTTCTGGAATTCTATCAACATGTTCTTTCCAGGCATTCCTATATTTCATAGTTAAATATGGGACATAACATTATGAGGTTCTTAATTCGTAAGTTAATGAGTCATTTTTTCACATCTTACCTCATATTTTATGTTTCTTTAAACACAGGAACTAGTCGTAATGTCAGTTGAAAATAAGAGAGGTCCTTCTCTTGAAAATTAGTTCCCGTGTTTAAAGAAACATGAAATATGAGGTAAAATGTGAAAAAATTACTCATTAATTTATTAATTCCTATATTTAACTATTTGATCTGTAAGTTTGAAAATATTTAGTTACTTTCTTATATCTTAATTTCTTTATTTATCTAGCAGAGTATAACCTGCTATATTTCTTAAAAATCTCATCTCAATTTCTTTCAATCTTTGTTCTTGTCTTTTAGTGATCATCCAATAAATTTAGTAACTCTTAATTGTAAATTGTTTTAAATTTACTAATTGAGTTAGAATTTAACATCTCACCTCATATGGAGCTGAAGATAATATGCAGAAGTATTGAAACGTGTATTCGAGAAATCTGCAATTATGAGGTGAAGTGTTAAATTCTATTTAGGTAAAATTTAATCACTCGCCTCATATTTTTCTTCTTATTTTCATTTTAACTAGTTTCAGAACTTTACATTTTAGTTCCATCGTCACACTGTTTAAATTAAAATAAGTTAAATATGAGGTGAGTGAATAAATTTTACCTAAATTAATATACCTCATAGTGTGAATTCCTAAAATAAGAAAATGTTAAATTCAAATTCAATTATTAATTAAACAAATTCTCTTATAAAGAAACTTATAATTTCTCATTCTCATATTACATTATTTTCCAACATACATATGGTATGTATTCCTGGTCATATCTATGTTTCCTCTTTATGAAAGATGTGACAGGTAGGTACATGTTGAATGCAGGCTTTCATGGCTGGTAATCATAATGTTGAGTGATTCCGGGTCCACGGCCACATAACCCAGAATCACTCAACATTAGGTAGGTACATGTTTTTTCAATGTTATATTTAACTTAACATATTCCAGTTCTGTATTGAAATGGATACCTCCTGGAAAATGGAAACATGGTAGACCAAAGCCAATGTGAATAAAGGGAATTCAAGACAACATGAAGAAGAGAAATATGACAGAAGCAGACATGCAAGACTGGGAAATGTGGAAGGAAAAAAATGTATATTTTGGCTGAGGAGACCTGTGTAAATAACAGAAACAATTCTGAAATAAAAAAAGAACATATTCCAGTCCTGGACAATATTAATCTTTGAAAATAAAAATTAATGCTTGAACCTGGACTCGAACCCCAGACCTCTGGTTATGTTATATGTTATGTTTTGAAGATTTACAATGCCCAAACATATGACTATTGAAAATGTACAGTTCCAATACAATTTATATATTTATATTAATCCATTGTTATCTTTATATTGTTCCTGGTGAAGGGGCTATTGTGCTTAGATGACACCCATGAGCTGTGCTAACGATAGCATTGCTATCAGAAGGGTCATCATATTGGATAGGTCAAAGACAGTACTCCAGATTTGATTGAATGAGTGACAATCTTTCACTATAAGAACATAACCATCGAGAAACAATGGCATGGATTCCATTGGAGTATAATTTTATGGAGATAAAATAGGCCCTCCATACAGATCTCTGGGCAGGGATTACTTCAGGGGATCCATGGGAAAGATATATACATATTTATTTATTTTTAACTTTATTATACCAGTCTCATGGTCTTGTGGTCAGAGGTTCTGACTACAGTTCATGGGGTTTCAGTTTCATTTCCAAGTCAGGCCACAGAAATTTTTCATTGAAGGGAATTATTCCTGTGGTTACCCATGGTCTGGAATTTAGATTAAGTTTAGGTTTAAGGACTCTCCTGGTGCTTTACTATCATTTATCACCCATCATATCATTGGGGTAACTAACTCCACCTTCCAGGCGCTCCAATCTAAAATGTGGGTTACAGTTTTGCCATGCCAGGAAAAAAAGCCAGAAATGACAAAAAGATAATCTGGTAGCATTGGGGAAAAAAATTGTTCCTCTATAGATAGATCATTGGTTAAATCATATTTGAAGAGAAAAATTATATGCTCAGACCGGGACCCTTGGTTCTCTAGATCAAGTGCTCTACCACCTGAGCTACCTGAGCAAGTACCAAACTAAATGCAAATTTTTCTCTATATACGTTGTAATTCCCGCCCACCAAATGCTGTGAAGCCTTTGCTTCTATCTTTGCAAAATGGTGGCTCCTAAGCAAAGGCTTCATAGCATTTGGTGGGTGGAAATTACAGCGTATGTAGAGAAAAATTTGTGTTTAGATCGGTACTTGCTTAATGAGGTGGGAGAACAACATTAACTATGATTTGAGGGAAGTAGATTATACAGGGAATGATTGGAAAGCATTAGCTCAGGATAGGGATGTATGGAGAGCTTATGTCCACGCGGCCATGAACCTTTGGGTTTGATAGTGCCAGTGAGTAAGTAAGATCGGTACTTGCTCAGGTGGTAGAGTACTTGGTCTAGAGAACCAAGGATCCCGGATTCAAGTCCTGGTCTGAGCGTATAATTTTTCTCTTCAAATATGATTTATCCATCATTGAGATGTATGAAATTAATAATAAAAAGATCATTGGTTGTTTAATGTCTTTGACATTGTCCGATTTTGTCGGTCCATCCAATCTCCTGGTTGTAGATGTTTCTCCTTCATGTATAAATATATTCCATGACTCCAGGAAGTTTTAGGTCTTCCTCTGCCTCGTCTTCCCTCAGTTTTCCATTCCAAAACATATTTTTGTAGCCGATCCTCTTGCATTTGCTGGAGATGTCTGTAACATCATTATTACTTTATAATAATAAAATTTTATTTTATTTGTCTTCAATTGGACACTTAGAGTGTAATACAAAACTTAACATGTATGCAGTTTTTTGAACTGGATCTTAACATCATGTACTTTTTTTTACAGATAATCATATATACCTACAACTGGTCTAAAGAAAGAGTAGAAAATTTACACCAACAATTATCACAGCTAGGTCATTGGCTAAGTGCTCGATCGAGTCTTCTTACTAGTATAGTTACGCAGAAGATGGGACTTTTTCATAATCAGGAGCTAACACGAAAGCAACATGGCAGTGATGCAAACTCTATTGGCTCTTCTAATGGAACAGGAACGCTTGGCCAGACAGTTCTCACTAAGTCAATAGGAAGAAAGGTTTGTTCTATTTGCATAAGACTTCTTTCCAGTTACTATACTATTCTTCAAGGCAAGAAAAAACTGGCGTTCTGATGTTCTTCTAAGGTGTGCAGGGGTGGAAAATAGTTCCACTTCATGTTTCAGTTATACTCAAACCCTCTGGCGGCACTATGGCCCTGGGGTCGACTCAGCTTCTAACGGAAATGAGTACCAGATGCTTGTTCTGGGGGTAAAGGCGGCCGTCATGCAGGGCTGACAACCCGGCTGACATAAAGTGCCGATTGTCTAGAAAAAGTGGGAGCCTTAACCTCCTACTACCCCAAGGGCCTCCGGGTCTGTTGTGGGATCACTTTACTTTACTTACTTTCAGTTATACTGCAGAATTATTAAAATTCATCGGAGAACATATTGTTTAAACAACTCACCTCATAGGATTCATGCTTCCATGATATCGCGATTTCAAACAGAGTCATGTTCATCGTCAGCCATAACTCCGAGTTGGCTGACGATGAACATGACTATGTTTGAAATCGCGATATCATGGAAGCATGAATCCTATGAGGTGAGTTGTTTAAACAATATGTTCTCCGATGAATTTTAATGATTATACCTCATAATGTTTACTTCCCAACATTAATTAAATACTGCAGAATGTTTGTTTTAATGATTGATACAGTATTTAATTCATGTTTGTGGACCTCTATTGTTATAATAAAATTATAATTCTCTTCATAATTATAGATATTTTAGGCGGCTCCATGGTGCAAGCAGTTAAATGCTCGCCTCTCACCGCTGGGGCCCCGAGATCTAGTCTGGATCACTCCATGTGGGTTTTGTGATGTACAAAATTTTTGATTTTTTAAGCCATTTTTCGAAAATGTTGTGAATTTTTTGGATTTTCGAGGCTTGGGCAGGTTTTTCTCGGGGTTCCTCCCATTTTCCCCTGCCACAAATTTCATTCCCCCATTTCTCCATACTCATCTCATCCATTTTTTGTTTCATTTTGTTCATCTGCCCCTGTGATAATGTGTCAGGAGTGGTCGACTGGCAGCCTTGTAGTTCATAGACCTATAAATATAGGGGCTTTATCTCATCTCATTCCTCAACCCAACCCTGAGTTGGACACGAGTTGAGAATATTTATTTTTTATATTTTAATTGTAGATATTTTAAAATGTAAATTTTAAATATTTCAATTATACTAGTCAAATACAGCGATTTGTCTGCAATCAAGAAAATACATTAACAGCTAAAGAAAGCCAAGAAAGTGATATGCAATAAAATATATTGTAGACTGGTATATTTAAATACTTATTAGTATTTAAAATTAAGTTTTTTTTTAAATACAATAGGAAGTAACATTAAGAGGTTTGTTTAATAATTAAAACATTTTGTCAGTTCATTCTTACCTCTTAGAGTTATTTTTGTCGAATGAACAGACAAAATGAAGTTCTCCCATGCACTATTTTAAGAAAAATTAAGCAGACAAATAAAAAGAAAATGAGCATGATTAAAGAAGTACCTATTCTTTACAATTTTTCTTTCATAAGTTTTGTGCTTTGCCAACTGTTTCCTTCCGAATCTGTTCCCAGCCGGTCATAACATGACATATTGAAAAAAGTGCAGAGAGGATGAAAGGCTAGTATGGAATGATATTTTACTTTTCCTTGACTTGTACACTTTATCTCATATGAATTTTATCGCATTTTCTAAAAGAAGAAATCTACTTTAATAATTGAGTATCCTCTACAGATTGTGAGAATTAAAACTAATAAAATTTAACAACGTGGACAAAAAAAAAGAGTATATAAAAGGAAATTTCTAATTAAATATTTTGCTTGAAAATGAAAATCTTATGAACTATTCAGGGAAAACATTATTTGATAAAATACACAACACAGAAATTAGGGACAAATGTCATATTCAAGACAACCAAATTTATTATAGATGGATGAAAATATTGGAAGGGTCATATAGAAAGAATGGAAGAAAACAGATTTGCAAAAAGAGCTAAAGAAGATAGACCAATGGACGGGAGAAGAACAGCCAAGAGATGGATAGACAGTGGATGCACATCCAATACGTCTTCCTCTGAGGAGTGATTTTGGAAATAAACAGGATGAAAATCCTACAAATTATGTTTAAGAAGAAGAAGAAGCTTAGAGGGCTTAAGGGGAGACATACTAGTATCTGTACTACAAATTATATGTGATATTCACTATTTTATATCTCAGAAAGCAGTAACTCTTTCACCTTGAAATTTTCAATTATATATATTTACTATTTCCCCAATGAATGGAATTTTCAAGATTACTAAAAAATAAGTTTTACCATTATTCATAATTATTACAAAAAAGGCAGATTTTGAGCACTGATGTGCAATTTTTGTGATAGTGCCCACGAATATCAATATTTTTAAATAATTCTTTTTTAATATGTTCTTCAAACTCAATTGAACAATATGACCTATAGTTATGGCTTTAGCATGGGTCATTAATGTTAGTTAGTTAGTTACCTTTAACAGCTAAGGTGTCTGAACATGAAAGAACTGAAAAAATTGGGGAATTCTTTACAGCATGTGATGCAAAAAATGTTTTGAAGTTCCAATTATACACCATGCACATATGCCAACAAACACAAAGCGGTTTACACTATGGAATCACGGGATGCAGCCAATATATACACAGTATTTAATAAACGTAAAGGCTAACCTAACACAATTTAAGTACTGTAACCTGTAAAATACCAATCTAAAAGCTAACCTAATGCAATTAAGCACTCTGACTTGTGAAAGAATTCAATGTCCAAAAACAAATTGTAAGTTCTGATATTCTGAAGTATATGTGTACAGTTAATTAGTACATACTGTATGTTGGCTGCACTGGAACAGTCTTTGTTCTTGTTTAGAATATTCATTAAAATCAATATGTAGTTAAATATTATAGATAAAATATAATGAAATAATCATTAGAAAAAATGTAAAAATTATTGTAAATGGTGGGAAATAATTTGAAAAATGAAACCCTAAGAATAAAATTTGACAGGAGTTTATGAAGGAATTTAAAAAGTCGTGTCACAGGTTGTAAAGAATATCCAAGTTTTGCTTACTGGCCTGTTATTAAGGCTTGAATTTTTTTATGTGAAATAAATCTGCAACATGTGACCCATGGCTTTAGTTCCCTTCTGAATGAAACCATTTTCAGGATTTTTTCTTCTTTAAAAATTCAACCATTGCCGGTCCCAAGTCTGGAGGGGGAGGAGTAACACCTTGGTTCAGCTCACCCAGTCAGGGTTACGGTGAAGACCCCAATGTTGAATGCAGCAGCGTAGGAGACCAATGGTATGGTGCAGATGGCAGATGAGGCAATAATGGGTGGATCAGACTCTTCGCTGCAGTGAAAGCAACTGATCTATGGTAGACCCCAGAAAAAGTCTCTGGTCCTCCAGGTTGGGGGTTGGTGCTATGGGCCAGCTCCTGATACATTGTAAAAAAAAATAATGCTAAAAACCAAAATATATAGCCTCGGATAGGAAACAAAGCAAAAACAGAGAAATGAATTATTAGTCACAGAAGTGGACTTTTTAAGAAGATCGGCAAGAATATCAAAATTAGATATAATAAAAAATAATACTATAAGAGAATTAATGAATGTAGAAAAGAATATTGTACAAGAGACTGAAGAAATCCAACTAAGATGGTATTGACATATAATGAGAAGTAGGGACACAGTAACAAACAAAGAAGTATTGAAATGGATACCTCCTGGAAAAGGGAAATGTGATAGACCAAAGCCAACATGGATAAAGGGAATTCAAGACAACATGAAGAAGAGAAATATGACAGAAGAAGGCATGCAAGACCGGAAAGTGTGGAAGAAAAAAATTGTATATTTTGGTTGAGGATACCTGTGTAAATAGTAACAGAAACAATCCTGAAATAATAAAAAAAAATTCTTTGATCCCAGTTAGGTCTGAATCTGCAAATCTCGGAATGATAAGTTCTAGTCCACTGGACCAACAGATTAGAAAGGGTTACAAGTATAAGAAGTTGTAATTAATATTTAATTTTAGGAAGTTATATTTTGAGGTCTGGGAAAGCTGAAGATAAAACAGAATTGTTTTGAAACATGTTCAAGAACAAATCAACATTAATATTGAGGTAAGATGTCCAGACCAAAAATAATATAATTACAAGTATAACATTACATTTTTTTGCCATTTTTCTCTCTTCCCTTATATTTATAAATGTACAACAACTGCTATAAAGCATAAAACAAATGTAAGAGAAATTATAAAGTGTCACTTGTACATTTTTTAGAGGCAGATTATTATATTATCAATGAATTAGTGTCTAATTTATGGAAATGATTTGTGTTCAGGTAACAAATCCATATCTTTCAAATCTTGGTGACGTGGAGCAGTTAGTAAAATTTCCTGTCGGAGTAAATACTTCTCATAAGGATCAATCAAATCGTCGAGTTGGTTTTTCAACGCAGTTGGGATCAGCACTGGCATGGCGTGATATATTTCGTGATGGAAAACCAAGAAGACCGATTTCGAAAACACCCACCAATACAGATTCTGTGGTATGTCATGTTCAACAGATGCTGGAGACCAGGCACTTCGACAGAAAAGGTATTCTAATTTCTGTATCTTTATCCAACTTAATGCTTAACACAATCTGATCTAGCATTTTCTACAATATTTTAACACTCAAGTCTAGAATTTAATTTTTTTTAAATCTTGTATTTTTTTCAATATAAGTTCATTATTTTTTTAATATTTGGGAGATTCGATGTTTTATTATTAATTTTGTACATCTCAATGATGGATAAATCATATTTGAAGAGAAAAATTATATGCTCAGACCGGGACTTGAACCCGGGACCTTTGGTTCTCTAGACCAAGTGCTCTACCATCTGAGCTCAGGTAGCTCAGATGGTAGAGCACTTGGTCTAGAGAACCTAGGGTCCTGGGTTCAAGTCCCGGTCTGAGCGTATAATTTTTCTCTTCAAATACGATTTGGGAGATACTTGGAATTATTTGAACACAGCATTATTTTCAAGAAAAAACCCATAAAACCCACAAATTACAATATCAAAATGTAAATAATTACCTAAATAATTTATATATGTATTTATTAGCTTCATGCATGCCGTAGCGTAGTGGTTAAGGCACTGCGCTACAAGCCGGAAGGTCGAGGGTTCGAGTCCCGGTGGGGTCAGGATTTTTAACTGACCCAAACCTTCTGGCGGCACTATGGCCCTGGGGTCTACTCAGCCTCTAACTGAAATGAGTACCAGACGCTTGTTCTGGGGTAAAGGCGGCCGTCACGCAGGGCTGACAACCCGGCTGACATCAAGTGCCGATTGTCAAGAAAAAGTGGGAGCCTTAACCTCCTACTACCCCAAGGGCCTCCTGAGGCCTGTAGTGGGATCACTTTTTTTTTTAATTTATTAGCTTCATATCTTCTGTATTTTATTTCTTCTGTTAATTACATTATATTGAGCCTTTGACCAAAGAGAGTTGAACAGACAGGTGAATGGAGAAGACTACATAACAGTGAACTGCATGGTCTTTATAGGAAACTAGATATAATAAAAACAGTTAAGTTTCATAGACTAAGATGGTCAGGACATATTGTATGAATGGGAATGATAGATGTGCATGGAAGTTTCTTGTAAGAAGACCAGAGATAAAATGCCCGGTTGGTAGACCAAGAATGAGATGGGAGAATGAAGTAGATTATACAGGGAATGATTAGAAAAATTAGCTTAAGATAGGGATGCACAGAGAGCTTATGCCTGCATGGCCATGGACCTACAGTTTTGATAATGCCAGTGAGTTACTTAGTTAATTAATATTAATAAAATTGATTATGAAATGACTGTAAACTGTATAAGATATTTTGTTTTTAAGTAGCAGAGGAGCAAAAGAAGCTGTATGTGATGTGGCAAACACGTGGTGCAACTCCTAACATACCTTTCTCAGAAGATATAATCCAGTTGTTCAAACAAAATTCAAGAGTTATTCATTACTGTTTGACACCTCTTCTCTTCTTGCCCAGGTAACATTTCTATAAGAGTTTGTGTATTCTCTATACTGTCTTACTAAGCCAAAAAGACTTATCTCAAGATCTTTAAACTTTCAGTAAATGAACAATTCGTTAAATCACATTCTGCACCAATTTGTCACAATATTTTTGTGTTACAATGCATGCTAACTTAACACCCTCTTTCCCTTGTGTTAAATATTTAATATTTTGTTCTTATTATAAATTGAATAGTTGCCCTGAAAAGAGATCTAACCCACAAACTACAATTGTTGGGAAAATGAAAAAAAAAAAAATCCATTCATAGTAATTCTGCCCAAGGGCAGGTCCTTCACTGCAATCATAGCATTTTCATGCTATGCTTGCAGCTTTACTAGGGAATTGTAGGTGTGGTAGCTTCCCGTTGCTTTCCACACCGGTGAAGGATGATGAAGATGATAATGATAAGGATGATGATGATGGCCGTATGATTTCGGGGACCGTTTGGGCCTTAAAGTTTTCCTGAAATTTGTCTTATATGTGAGGAAAAACCTCACCCAGAAAAACTGCCCTGACCGGGGATCGAACTCAGGCCCACTGCATGACAAGGCAGCACGCTACCTCGAGACCACAGTGATGGACTATATATATATATATAATTTTGATTTTGAGGTTATTACCTTTATTATATCATGTTTCAAAAATATAATATTACTTCCATCTTCGGTCAAATTCCAACTCATATCACGATACCAATTTCAAAAGTATAGTATTATATATTATCGTGAAGACACGCAACTTTGTGAGGTGAGATGTTAAAACATTTTCTCCAACCCATTTATTAATTATATTAATCCATTGGTATCTTTACATTGTTCATGGTGAAGGGGTTACTGTGCTTAGATGACCCCCATGAGTTGTGCTAATGGTAGCATTGCTATCAGAAGGGCCATCATATCGGATAGGTCAAAGACAATACTCCAGATTTGATTGAAGCTTTCTGCAATACAATCAAGAGGAACCAAGCAAGTTTAATGAGCCAACGAAGCTGGCTTTTCTACATTCGATAAATAGCAGAGCACATTCATCGAGTCAACGAAGCTGACACAGAACTTTAAAACATTTCTGAAATTCAACCCGTGTACTTCTATGGCAAAACTATTTTTTTTTAATATCTCAATAAAGATTCATATTGCTGTTTGCTGAACCTCTCCTTGTTACTTATTTTTTAAATGAAAGAAAGTAATTTTATTAAGAATCAAATGAACTGTGAATTCTTCTTACCGTATACATCTATGTTTTTTAACACAAAAGTGCAGTATCAGGAAACATAGATGTATGAGGTTAGAAGAATTCACAATTCAATTAATTCTTATTAAGAAAACCTCATAATATAAAAATTCCGAACTTTAATATATAAAAGTAATTTTATGTTTATAGCAGTTCAAACACACATTACATTGAACTGTTATAGGAATATCACTATGAAGTTTTCATTTAAAATAAAACTCTTTACATCTCACCTCATATCCTGTCTTCTAAATAAATAAAAGACAGGATATGAGGTGAGGTGTAAAGAATTTTATTTTAAATTAAATGAAACATTATTATATTATATTATATTAATATATTAAACAGTACCAACTAAATTGGAAACACCATCTTGAAAGAATGAGTTCAAATCGGATCCCCAAAGCTGTTTATAATTATATACCAAGAGGACGAAGATCACTGGGCCGTCCTATGAAACGCTGGAGGGAAAATTTTCTATAGGATCGTAACAGGCCTTGGCCTAATACTTGGAAGGAAGAAGAAGAAGAAGAAGAAGAACATTACATTATTAACCAATATTGTATATTATCCCAGCCAGTATATTTTTTGCATGTTCCAGAATGTATGCAGAATATGGGGGTTAACATTTTTTAGCTCCTCCTCATTTCCCATAATTAACACTTTCCCTTAATTTACACCATTTTCCCTCTTGTCCCTTGAAAAGTGTAAAAGAAGGGTAATCTGTAATTGTTTCTGGAGAATAATGTACTAAATGCTGATGAACAGAATATAACAGTTATTATTTGTTGCAGATGGAGAGTTCAGTCAGCAGCAACCCGAGACCATGCCCTAAGTACTGTAACTGCTTCACAGTCAATTTCAAGCTCTGTTGGCACCTCGGCTCCTGGCTCCATGTCGAAAAGTCATCATTCACATGTAATTTAATAAGTTAATTTCTTCAAACTTAAGTCGAGTCTATGCTGCTGATAATTGTTCCAGTTATTGACAGTAGAGTAGAAGTCATTAAAACAGTATACATATCATGTTCTTGTAATGATGATTTACCTTGCCATATACTTGCATTGAAATAAAGTATGGGGTAAATTCCATTTCTTTCTTGAATAATTTTGCAAGAATTTGAATATGAGGTGCATAAATCCAGAGTAACATTCCTCACTCACTGTATAAATTGGCATAGCAATAAAAGTTGTTCTTATTATCGTTAAAAAGAATATCAACTAGTGTTGATGATGACCTTTGAATTTAAAACGGACTTTTAGCTTCTAACCATACAACCATATTAAATGTCAAAAAATTAATCCTTTTCAATAGACAATAAATTCTTGTATTGAGTAAATTATCTGATTTAACAATGCAACTTGAATTAGTTTTAATAAGAATATTTCAGTCTATTATCTTGTGATCTCTTATTGTTTAAAATATTTTGTATTTCACACAATTTTGTGTATCAATTTTTTTTAGAACATGTTAAAGTCTTCACTCTTATACTAATAGTGTCATTAATATGTTTATCAATTTGAGTTTGTATTTTTTAACATTCTTACCTCATATGTTTATTTTGTTGGATGATCGTTTCAAAGCTATTGCTCCATCTTCAGCTTGTCCCAAACTGGTTTTTTCTTTTCTTCAAGTTGTCGGCCCTGGATCTGTGTTCCAAAGTACTTGGTAATGAGGCTCCTTTCTCCGGGAATTTCAAAGTTCATAAATTTCTCCTTGTTCTTCTACATATATACAGAAGAACTTGGTAATGAGGCTCCTTTATCCAGAAACTTTGAAATTCCCGGAGAAAGGAGCCTCATTGCCAAGTTCTTTGGAACACAGATCCAGGGCCGACAACTTGAAGAAAAGAAAAAACCAGTTTGGGACAAGCTGAAGATGGAGCAATAGCTTTGAATCGATCGTCCAACAAAATAAACAAATGCGGTAAGAATGTTAAAAAATACAAACTCAAATATTAAATTAAACCTCATAATGAAACTTCCTAATGATTTTAAAATGTTTATCAATTGTTTGTAAAACTTTTTGTGCAGTCAGAATTTGGTGTTTTCAGTTAAATGATGGTTTTTGCAACAAATTTGCAATGTGGATATTATGTTGGAAAAGTTCTTTTCAAATTAAAGATTTTTTCGAAACATTGATAATTCAATAATATTCAGGAGGTCTTGAGTTAAAATCCAAGTGCTGGCCAACTTGACTGTGTTCCTTTAATGATTTATAATTTGAATAGGAATATGACAATACAGCAATGATGCAAGTCTATAGCCAAAGTACAACATAATCTGAAATCGCCTTAATCTAATATTTTGAAGTCCAAACCTCCAGACTTATTGAATGAGAAGAATCAAATGAATTGTGAATTCTTCTTACCTCATACATCTATGTTTAACACAGAACTGGAGGGAAACATATCATTCCCATCTTCAGCTGGTTTCACGACTGTCAATTTTTCATTATGCCAGTAATTTTCTAAACTGCCATCTGGTGTACTTTTGAAGAACTTTGTAATCAAATTACAATACATTAAAAAAAAACTATACTGGATCCATGAATTTTGAGTTTTCAGACAAACCTAATTTGATTACAAAGTTCTTCAAAAGTACACCAGATGGCAGTTTAGAAAATTACGACATAATGAAAAATGTAGTAAATATTTTAATAGAGATTAAAAAAATAATACATTGATGTTGTAGCATTCGCGCCATGCGTCTGGTAATTCTTCACAATCAGCACCAGGTGCAGCACATACCAGCACTCCATCACCAACTTTAAGAAGACCTTCAGATGACAAATGGCACAGTGCTCTTTGTGCTAATTTTGTACATGAATATAAACAATATCTTCAGACACTTGGTTTTATCCCTATCCAAACAGAACCATCATCGCCAAAGAAAGGGTGAGTTACCAGAATATTTAAGTAGATCATTAGGACTACAATTTATTCTCTCTTTATCCCCAGTTCATATATCTTTTTGTTTTTCCTACAGACATTTTTTCACAACCCCTTCATTTGATCTGATAAATTCCTGATTTGTTTTCTTCTTCAATTTTTTTTATTTGTGTTGGTTTCAATCATCCTACTGAGGCTATATTCATTCTTGATTCACTGTCTTTTTTAAAGACACATAGCGATCATGAAGAGTTTCAGTGATCATATAAATACAAGCAATGGAATGTTTTATATTATTTTAGTTGAAATATTATTGTTTATTATAAATGTATTATTGAACTTTTATAGCTAAAATCACCATGAGGTTTAATTTATGATTTAAATTAAAATCACCTCATATCTAGTCTTCTAATTATACTGGTTTCAAAGTTTAGGCAGCTTCATCTTCAGTAATTTCTTGTCGACAGATGTTATATAAAATCCGAAGAATTACTTCTTCCTCCCTCTGTTGGTGGACAGATGAATCTCTGGATCATATCAAAATCCCCAGGATTTTCGAAATTCATAAGCTTTTCTTTCTTGTTTTCTTGGATGTGGATTTTTCTCCCAAACCGTGAGTTCTTTTTGTTTTTCTGTCTGTTTAATTAAATGCCTTGTGTATTAATTAGATGTTTCTCTTACTTTTCCACTTCGCCATTTTTGACATTTCTAAGATGTTCTTTCACCCTTGTTTTCAAATATCTTTTTGTTTTTACTATATAAATTTTGTCACAACCCCTTTATTTGATCTGATAAATTCCTGATTTGTTTTCTTCTTCAACTTTTTTATTTGTGTTTTAATCATCTTATTGAGGCTATATTCATTCTTCGGTGCCAATCTTATGTTAATATTTTTTTATTGTTTGAAATTTGTGGTGTTTCAATGGATGGTAAGTGAATTTCTTGAATTTCATGTTCTCTTCTATTTGTTTCTTAAGTGTACTTTCATTAATTAATTTTTGTCTTTTAAACTTATTTATTTTTTCTGTACCATATTTTCTTCAAAACATTTTCTATTGCTACATTATTTATATATTCTTTTCCTTTTTCATAATTTTCTTTGCTCGTGGGTATATTTACTAATCTATGTGTCAAACTATTGAACACTGCCTCTTTGTGAGCAAAATGGTTGAATCCTGAAGTCTTAATATAGTTATCTATATATGTATTATTTCTGTATACAGCAAACTCCTGATTATCCGTGCACATATTATCCGGTTTGCAGATTATCCGGGCATGACTCTTTTTACTGTATTTTTTTTTTAAATTAAGATAAATACTGTACTTTATTTTGTATTGTTATGAAAAAATTCTTTATTTTTAAACATGCTACTGTGAACTGCGCTTAGAAACTACCACAATAGTGGAACCTTCATTCACAACCCCCTCCCCTGACGCGTTTAACAGTACCAACCAACATTCTGAGAATAAAATACAATTTCGGACATTTTCATTGTGTAAGTCACTGAAAGTTTATTGTTGTTCTTCTTCTTCCTTCCAAGTATTAGGCCAAGGCCTGTTACGATCCTCTAGAAAGTTTTCCTTCCAGCGTTTCATAGGACGGCCCAGTGATCTTCGTCCTCTTGGTATATAATTATAAACAGCTTTGGGGATCCGATTTGAACTCATTCTTTCTAGATGGTGTTTCCAATTTAGTTGGTACTGTTTAATACATTCCAAAATTGGCGTAGTCTTCAATTCTTTTAAGATATCGGTGTTCCTTTTCCGATCCCATCTGGTGTAACCCGCTGTTCTGCGCATGAATCTCATTTCACAAGCCGTTATTCTGCTTTCATGTTGTCTTAAGTTTGTTGTTACAGATTGAAAATGCAGATATGCTGTGGAAGTGGGTTTATCGCTGGTTAGTAGTATGGTCATTGGTGGTTACTAGTGTGGTTATTGCTGATTATTTTTGTCATTGCTGGTTAAGTGTGGTCATCGGTGATTACTAGTGTAGTTATCACTGGTTATGATGGCCATTATGAATAACTGTTGTAACCAGAGTGGTCATGACAGGAAACAGTCCCACATTTTTTTTTTCATATTTACGAGTAAAATAAATTAATGATAATTACGACTTGCACCTAAATGCATTTAATATAACATTTTATGAATATTTGTTGCATTTAAGTGGTGTTAAAGTGGGTAAATAAATTTCTGATCAACTTCCATGGCACCAAATAACTTAATTGGATTATCCATGTTTTTTCGATTTTCCATGCATATCTCGGTCCCAATTAAATAAAATTGGTGATAGACTGCACCCTTGTTTCAATCCCTTTATGGTTTTATAGGATTAGATATTATATTTCTAATTTTAATATAAGCCGAGTTATCAATATAAATTTGATTAATAATTTCCGTTAGGTTTCTATCAATATATCTGCCAGCCTGTACTTTGGCAACAGTGCGACTTGGATACATGGCATTAAAATGTGGGGCTGTTTCTCATCGCATGAGTTTGAAACCATAAAAAATAACAATCTAAATGCCAAACACGATACTGTAGTGGAAAAATGCAGCCTACTAGATGCTAGAACATATTCTAGATAAATAATGATATTAAATAAGAATCAAATGAATCGTGAATTCTTCTTACCTCATACTTCTATGTTTTTTTTAAAACACAGCACCGCAGTATCAGCGACCATCATCACCATCATCAGCTGTTTTCACGACTGTCAATTTTTTTGCCAGTAATTATCCAAACTGCCATCTGGTGTATTTTTTATTACAAAGTTCTTCAAAAATACACCAGATGGCAGTTTAGAAAATCACTCCTTCAAAAGAATACCAGATGGCAGTTTAGAAAATGACTCCTTCAAAAGAATACCAGATGGCAGTTTGGTTAATTACCGACAAAAGAAAAAATTGACAGTTATGAAAACAGCTGATGATTGTGACGATGGTCGCTGATACTGCGGTGCTGTGTTTTAAAAAAACATAGAAGTATGAGGTAAGAAGAATTCACGATTCATTTGATTCTTATCAATAAAACCTCATAATGTTAAAAATTCCCAAATTTATTATATTAAAGTGATTTTAAATGTTAAATAATCTATAAATAAGAATAGCATAGAAAAAAAGTAAAAATTTGTTAAAGTAAATTAATTTGACAGGTTGAAGGGGAGTAACAATGCTGTGAAGACATCAGTTCGTGAAGGTGAAGAAGTAAATAAGAGACAAGGACATGGGAAGCACCTTGAAAGAGAAAATAATGTATGTTATCTTCAGAAGTCTTTGCTGGGTGGCATTCTAATGTTTGAAATATTGTTATGTGAACCATTCTTCCATGCAAAATTGCATGCATTGGAATGCTCTCGACTTCAGTCTAAATCATCAGGTGCTCTGATGTCTCAGGTGAGTGTGATTAAACATTTTGAAGTTCCGTGCATATTGTATTAACACAACCATTTTGAGATATCTTAATGCAGACTATTGAAAAGATAGAATAATTTTTTACCCGTGGTTTTGAAAGTTTTCAAAAAGTGAACAAATTTCTACTTTATTAGTGGAATGCAGGCTTTCACGGCCGGTAATCATGGTAGTAAAAGATTCCGGGCTATGTGGCCGTGGTCTATAACTGGCGTTTCTTCCAAACGTTTCTCCCTCAACTGCAGAGGGCATCTTCAGTGGCGAGCGCTAGAAGCTGTTGTTTCCCTGTCGTAGACTCGACTGCGAATGAGTCATTCGCAGTCGAGTCTACAACAGGGAAACAACAGCTTCTAGCGCTCGCCACTGAAGATGCCCTCTGCAGTTGAGGAAGAAACGCCAGTTATAGACCACGGCCACATAGCCCGGAATCTTTTACTACCAAAATTTCTACTTTGTTTTTGACATGGTAACCTTTTTAAGATATTCATTAATATTTTAATGCAGACTTTTTAAAATTATTATTTTTATTTTTTTTTTTAATGCCCCAGGTTGTCTTTCGACATTCCTGGTGTTCTCTCCTGGCATGGCATACTTGTAACCCACTTCTGAGGTTGGGGCGCCTGGAAGGCGGGGTTACATTGCCCCGATGGTAGGTGTGATGGGTAATGATGATGATAGTGTTGCGCCAGGAGAGTCCTTAATCTTAAGCTTAATCTAAGATGAACATGAATGATGATGATTTTGGGGACCGTTTGGGCCTAAAGGTTTTCCTGATATTTGTCTTATAGGTGGGAGAAACCCCGATAAAAACCTCACCCAGAAAAACTGTCCTGACTGGGAATCGAACCCAGGCCTGCTGCGTGACAAGGCAGCATACTTCCTCAAGACCACAGCGGTAGACATTTTTAAAATTATATATATATATATATATTGTGTGTAATTGTTGACTATAAATCTGTTAAGGTATGCATTGAGTGGTCAATGTCTGTAAAATACAAATATATATATATATATTTGTAAATAAAAATTATGTGCTCAGACTGGGACTCAAACCCAGTACCTCTGGCTTTCTAGGCAAAGTGCTGTACTGTCTGAGCTACCTGGGCGAGTTCCAATCTAAATACAATTTTTCTCTATTTTGCAAATAGAAGCAAAGTTTTCATAGCATTTGGTGATCAGGAATTAACAGCTTGTAAGAGAAAAATTTGTATTTAGATTGAAACTCACCCAGATAGCTCAGTCAGTAGAGCACTTGGCCTAGAAAACCAAAGATCCTGGGTCCGAGTCCCAGTCTGAGCATATAATTTTTCTCTTCAAATATGATTTATCCATCATTGAGATGTATGAGATGAATAATAAAAACATCGAAAGAAGCCGCCATTTGCAAAATAGAAGCAAAGGTTTCATAGCATTTGGTGCGCAGGAATTAACAGCTTACAAGAGAAAATTTTTCATTTAGATTGGAACTCGCCCAGATAGCTCAGTTTGTAGAGCACTTGGCCTATAAAGCCAAAGGTCCTCGGTTTGAGTCCCAGTCAGAGCATGTAATTTTTCTCTTCAAATATGATTTATCCATCATTGAGATGTATGAAATGAAAAATAAAAATATTGAATGAAGCCATACTGGCTTTATAATGTAATGTTAATTCCCAAATAAATGTTTTAATAAAGAAGCTGTCATTTGCAAAATAGAAGCAATGGTTTCATAGCATTTGGTGCCTGGGAATTAACAGCTTATAAGAGAAAAATTTGCGAGTAGATTGGAACTCACCCAGATAGCTCAGTCAGTAGAGCACTTGGCCTAGAAAGCCAAGGTCCTGGGTTCGAGTCCCAGTCTAAGCATATAATTGTTCTCTTCAGATATTATTTATCCATCATTGAGATGTATGAAATGAATATATATATTTGTATTTTACATAATACATTTCAGTCTAAAATATCGGAAAATTATTTAATCAAAGTTAAAATTGGGAATTATTTAATATTTGTAGGAAAGGAAATAACATTATGAGGTTGTTCTTAATTATTATGAGTTAGTTACTCATCCATCCATAGTAATTCTGCCCGAGGGCAGGTCTTTCACTGCAATCATAGCATTTTCATGCTTTGCAGATCTACTAGGGAATTGTAGGTGTGGTAGCTTCCCGTTGCTTTCCACACCGGTGAAGGAGGATGATGATGATGATGAGATGGTAAGGATGATGATGATGGTGGCATATGATTTCGGGAGCCGTTTGGGCCTTTAAGTTTTCCTGACATTTGTCTTACAGGTGAGGAAAAACCCCGAGAAAAACTGCCCTGACCGGGGATCGAACCAGGGCCCACTGTGTGACAAGGCAGCACGCTACCTCGAGACTACAGTGGTATATCATCTGTGTTATTTCATAATTCAAAGTAGTAAATCTTTTGAACCATACCATGGTTTTAGGTACGTTACTTATATTGAAAATAATTTGTTTACAGTTCACATTGAGTTTTTTGGATGAATGTGACAAGATAAAGATCTTGATGCATCTGCATTCATTCACATATGACTATCATCTACGTAGTATTCATGGTTACGTGTCTGGACATCAAGCTCTCCTCAAGCAAGGATACCATCTCACACACTTTCTCGATGATTTTCTTAAATATTATTCCAAAGCACCAAACTTTGCAAGAAATCTTGTTTATGCAGGTAATGATTTTCTAATTTTTTTAAACACATTCTGGTCTGACATTTTAATGCTCAAGATTAGACATTTATTACTTTTCTAAAAATAAAATTTCTAAATAGCTAAAATAATTTAATTAAATTTTATTAGCCCTAAGATGCATTGTCATACTATATCTTCAAAATACTATAGGATGGTATTTTATTATCTTTAGTTAGGATTTTAAAAAAATTGTACATTTTGTTTTGTTCAGTAACATACACTGCTCAAAACAATTAGAGGAACACTTGTAATAAATTGAATAAGTAATTATTTTTTAAAGCTGTGATGCTGAAAGTTGGACAATATGTAAATCGAATTATTAATTTTATCATTGGATACAAATTTTAAAGATCCATGGCCTAAATACAGAGAAATTACCTCAAATAACAAATATAGGGAAATTTTTTATTTTGGAAGGCACTGGCCACTTCTAATTGGTAAGCTTCCTGATGTTGCTATAGTGACGAATGTTGATTATTGCCTTGTTTATTGAAGTCTCTGACAAAATGAGGCATTTAAATGAGTTTGAAGTGTATCATGCTCTACCTCTTTTACGACAAGTGGCTAGAGAGCTTGGGGTTTCTCCTTCCGTGGTGTCCAGGTTACGCAACAGGCACAGAGAGACAGGTCAGTATTGTAGAAGATGTGGCCAGGGCCGTAAATTTAAAACAAGCCCCCAGGATGACAGATACATTGTTCTTTCTGCTCTTCGACAGCATACAAAAACTGCAAAAGACCTGCAGAATGACCTTCATATGGCTTCCGGAATCTGGGTTTCAGACCAAACCATAAGGAACAGATTAAGGAAAGAGAATATTCGTCCAAAAAGGCCTGTTAAAAAACCACGCTTAAGAAATGGGCATAAGGCAGCAAGACGTACGTATGCTGAAAACCATGGTGATTGGAACCTGAACCAGTGGGAGTCTGTGCTCTTCTCGGACGAATCCAGATGTTACATGTTGTGATGGTCGATTGAGGGTGTGGGGATGGCCAGGAGAAAGATTTTCTGCAGAGGCTGTACAGGAAATTTATAGATTCGGAGGAGGTTCCATAATGGTGTGGGCCAGAGTTATGTACAACAATCGTATGGATCTTGTACTTGTTCCCCAGCGACTGAATGCTGTCCAGTATATCGAACACGTTCTGGAAGAGCATGTAGTACCTGCTGCCATTGGAGTAGGCCCTGGATTTCTGTTTATGCAGGATAATGCCAGGGCACATTCTGCGGCTGTCACCAGGGATTTCTGAGGAGGAATGAAATTGAGGTAATGGAGTGGCCAGCGGTCAGCCCATACCTCAACCCTATTGAACACTTGTGGGAACTTCTAGACAGGAAGGTCAGGAACCGACATCCAGCTCCACAAACTCTGCAGCAACTTGGAGATGCTCTGAAGGAGGAATGGGAGAATATCCCACAAGAGGAAATCCAGAATCTTATTGGGAGCATGCCACGAAGGTGCCAAACTGTCATCGAATGTCGTGGAGGCCATACACGATACTAACTCTATATAACTTATAAGTGTTTAACTTTGAAAAATAAGCACAAGATTCAATTGCTTACATAGCGGAATTATTTGAAAAGTTAATTGTCAGCGTTATTCATTTGTTTTTACTGACATGAGCAATAAATAAATAACCACAAATAATGTACTTTATTAATTTTATGTTTGTACCTTTATCCAATGAAAAAATATTTGCATATTTCATAGTGTTCCTCTAATTGTTTTGAGCAGTGTATTACCTAAACAGAAAAAACAATTATTTTGGATTATGTTGCAGACGTATTACTTTTTTGTTTTATCATTAGAGATAATCTAGTATATTTAATGGCTACTTCATTTAATATAAAAATGGCTGTTTGCAAATCATTTTCAACATGGCTGACAATGACCAGAACAATACACAACTACAAGCCTCATGGAAGAAGAAACCTAGGAAGACCTACGAAAAGATGTTGGGACCAGTTTTGATTGGAGTTGGAACAGACCTTATGGCCCATACTGTAATGTAGATGATAATGATGATGTATTAATTTTTAAAGTGTTCAAAGCTTACGTAAATTAAAATATTATACATATAGTGTTATCTTTTAAGGAATTTGTGTTCCGGCTCTTTATTAAAATGTCATCTGGTAATACTAAGCATTGTGTCATTCTTTTAAAATGGCACCTACTGGGATTATAGTTTGGCTCTCATAACTATCATTATAGTTCACTTTTTTTTAACTCCTTTTTGTATTCATAGTTCAATATGGGAAATAACATTATGAGGTTCTTAATTTCAAAAAAAATTTTCAAGAAATTCAATATTACATTGGCACTGATAAATAAATTTAGCCTTGGTAATCTATTAATAACTAATAAGAAATTGAACACCCCAGATAGCAAAAAATCTGGAATTTATCAAATTAATTGTAAGGACTGCAATAAAGTACACATAAGAAAAACAAAAAGGAATTTGGACACTCGCACTAAGGAACACTTTAGAAATATTAAAAATGGTGAAACTGAAAAATCAGCTATTGCAGCACATAGTTTATTGGAGAATCATAAAATTGAAAAAGAAGCCCAACTTTTAAAACATTTGGAAAAACCTTTAGAATTGATAATTTGGGAGAAGATATATATTCAGAAGAACAAATTTAGATCCATGAATTTTGAGATTCCTGATGAACGTGACCTCATCTCAAAGTTCATCAAATCAACACCAGATGGCAATGTTATTGATGGAGATTCCAACGAAAATCCAGTAGTCATAATGTCGGTTGAAAATGAGAGAGATATTTCTCTTGAAAACTAGTTCCCGTGTTTAAAGAAACATAAAATATGAGGTAAGATGTAAAAAATGACTCCTTTTTGTAAGTTTTATTATAAATTTAACATTTCTCACTGAAGGACAAATTTGTACTTCCAAATCTTCTGTCCACTACTTTTATTACCTCAGTAAAAGTTAATTTTATTAAATTTATTTATTTATCAGGAATTCCTAAATGTGATAATGATAACCAATAAAGTATTTCTATGAATACTGTTGAAACCCTGCCCAAAGTCATTACAGAGTTGACTGTAGTTGATTTACCTTTGATAAAAACTGTCTTATAATCTCCAATAATTTGATCCATGTATGGTTACCATTTCTTAATATTGTTTAGTTGTTTCTTGATTCGCCTCATTCTTCTTAACTCCAAAGCGGACTCAAGTTTCTTCACTTCATTTGTGACATTCTCAATGCTGTATTACGTTCACAACTGATGTCCAATGGCCTCCTCTCCTGCAGACTGACCTCCATGCCATCTGATGTCACGGAGGTCAGTCTGCAGGAGAGGAGGCCATTGGACATCAGTTGTGAACGTAATCCAGCATTGAGAATGTCACAAATGAAGTGAAGAAACTTGAGTCTGCTTTGGAGTTAAGAAGTATGAGGTGAGTGAAGAAACAACTAAACAATATTAAAATAATATTGTTACAAGCTGACGATAAAACAGAATTGTTTTGAAACATGTTCAAGAACAAATCAACATTAATATTGAGGTAAGATGATCACATTAAAAATAATATAATCACTTTTTAACTTAATTATAGATATAGCTATGAGAGCCATAACTACAAACTGAGGAGGTTTCAAATGGAGGGTATAGAGGAAAAAAATACTTGTGGCAAACCAAAACTAGTAAAACAAACCAGGTTCTTTAGCCGTAGTAAAGGCATCTGGTCTAATGGAAGGAAAACCCTGAACTAAAAGCCATAAACAGCTGGCCTAGTAAGCCACTTGAGATGTATTTTATCAAAGTATCAGAAAAAATGTGAGCCAGTTGAACTATTACAGGAAATATCACTATGAGGTAGAGGAAGTTCAGGTAATGTGGACCCTTCTGTTTGAGTGGACCCTGTTAATATCTTTTCTAATTGGTGCTGCCCTGGAACAGAAAATATATTAATTTCTTCCCCTCATCAACTTTGACGTGTTCAAGGCCAGTTTCTTTTATTCTTTGTGTGAAGAAGGATTTATTTGTGATATTTATGAAAATGACCATTTAAAGCTAAGAATTAGTTCTTAATATCTGCTATTGAATATTACAAATATTAAAAAAAACTCCTATAAATATTATATTATGTAGATGTTTTTTAATATACTGACGGGTTTGGTTTGATATTATGTGACATGTCTGCTGTGTAAAATAATTAAAGATAACAAAGCTATTAAAATTGACCTGAGTCCACTTTATAGAAATACGTATATTTTATCAATAAGGGTGCTATATGTAAAACCTAATTAATTTTATTTAATATCCTTGTAATTTTACCTAAACCCAAATACCGTCGCTGTCCGCAGATGAATGACATGTGAACGTTATAATCAAAAACAATTTTTCAAAACATTAAATAAATATCAACACTTTTTAATTACGATCAGCCATAAAAACTTTCAGATTAATTTGTGCCTGTCTGTATAAATTAATAGAGTAAATAAACTTAAAATGGTCTAAAGGCTAGGATGGACTCTGGGGTCCACTTTACCGCAATATGGAGGTTAAAGTGGACCTTTCTTGTAATGTAAAAAAGTTTATAAATTATAAAGATGTTTCCATATTTGAATAAAATAACAATGCTATTTCATAGTTATAATATTAATGATAATCACTGTAATTAAACAAAATTCAAATCCCTTAATTAAAAGAAGAAAAACAACAAATTCAAAATAGGGGTCCAATCACCCGAAGTTCCTCTATAATTTATTTCAATTTTAAAGAGAGCCAGACTGATTAAAGGATGATGTCTAAGGCAAGTCAAAGTTAAAAACAATTTTAAAGACAATTGATAATATTATTTGATAGATGTGCTGAAAGTTGATGAAGTGATGACTCCTGCTCGCCAACTGTTCAATTACCTGCTGAGTCATGAGAAGGTATACAATATGGAAGTATTTCGTATGGTTCCTGTACCAGTTACAACTGGCGGGGAGTTAGATGGAATGGAGTATGATATCGACTCTGATGTAAGTACACCTTTCTCTATCTATCTAACTTACCTCTATTAAGACTTGAATTGTAAAGGTGTAAATGTTAAAGTTAATGTTTGTTACATTTAAATTAATATTGGGAAGTAAACATTATGAGGTTATATCATTAATAGTGAGTGGAGAACATATTTTTAATGACTCACCTCATATAATTTCAAATTTCTTTTGAAACTGCCGGTATCAAAGAAATTTGAAATATATGAGGTGAGTCGTTAAAAATATGTTCTCCACTCACAATTAATGTTTGTTGTTCTTGATAATTTATGTTCCACTGTTAAGTCAGTAAATTCCATGTAATGCTAGCTCACAAAATATTTACAGTGTTCACTACGTATATGAAGGATACAGGGAAAATACCAGAGAAGTCACTTTTTTGTCAAAATGGAGTTTGAGGTTTCGTTAGATTCTCCGTGGAAAGCACTATCATTTAGAAATGTGAAACAGTAAAAGATACAGTTTAGTCATGGGTTTGTTTACCTCCAAAGTTTGGCATACAGGTAAGGAATTATGGATGTTGTACACCTAAAAGAGTGTTTTCTAGGTTACAAGGAAAAGTGATTTAATTGGTTCTTTCCCTGTACCTTCATATATTTTTAACCTGAAGTCTTAGCAAAAAATTTTCAAAGGCTTAACATCGTTATTTGATTCCAAAAGCTATGCTTCGTTACTATCCTCAAGGCAAAAGATTGAGATCGCTGGGACGTCCAAAAAAGTGCTGGATGGAAAATTCCTCTTTGATACCGTAACAAGCCACATGACCTAATACTTGCATGGATGATGATGATGATGATATACAATTAAAAAGCCATATTTAACAAACTCAAATTGACACTAGGTCACAAGATAACAGTCTGCTAACAATCCCTCTTCATAGCAAATCTTCTTATTCTACTTCCTTCACAGTAGCTTTTGCCCATTCCTGGAATTTCCTTCCTCAAGATATCAGGGGTTGCCGCACACTTGGCACTTTTAAGTCACGCTTATACAATTACCTATTGTCTACTAATTAATTTTTCTCTATTTATTTAAATTTATACTATGTCATTAATCATTTTTTTCACGTTTTTTTATATATCTTGTACTTATTATATTTAATTCTTTAAATCTACAGTAAATCAAAATACATTATAAATAATAATTGTATATATAACTTGTATTCGTTTATGTTTATTGTAATTTAGATATAAGACTATTTTTTGTATTGTTTAAAAGCTGGTTGAGTGGTAGACAAGGCCTCAAGGGCTTAAATCTGCCAGGTAAAATAAAGCTATTATTATTATTATTATTAAAATATGAGGATTTGTATAGATAATGAATAAACTTGAGTCTATAAATTTAAATCCTGGTAAAGAAAATGCAAATGCATAAAAATCCAATCCTTACTAACTAATTTACATTAACTTTAAACTACTCTTTTTAATCAAGTTGAAAATTTTAAATGAAAGAGAGGGGGTACAAAGAGAACTGTAATTTTATTGTACAGTGAAAAAGAAAAGGTTTCATGCCATTTCAAAAGCAAGTAGATACAGAGTGTCCCAAATTGATGTATGCACTCTTTGAAACGTTATTTCTCAGCAACGAAATGAGACAGAAATACAATTCTTTTTGTGTTTTATTTCTTAAGCCCGTACATGTTCAAAATGCTCACCTCCTGCTGCAGTATACGACATTGAACAGAGTGACGCATGTTTTGGATTATTGTTATTGGAATGTCATTGACGGCATGTTCAATCTGATCTCTCAGTTCCTCCAGTGTTTTTGTGGCATACACCGTGTTCTTTACAGTTCCCCCAAAGAAAGAAGTCAGGGGTTAAATCAGGAGATCGTGGCGGGAACTCCATAGCACTTCCTCTTCGTCCTATCCATCTCTGATTTAATGTGCGATTGAGAAAATTTCTCACATTGACATAAAAGTGAGGTGGAGCCCTGTCTTGTTGGAAGTAAACCTTATTTTCATTCTCGAAGAGATCTTCAATACCCGTGGAATCATGATTTCCAACATTTCCAGATAAGTTTGGCCCGTGACAGACCCTTGGAAGAAGTACGGTCCAATTAATCCTCGGGAAGACAAGCCACACCATACCGATACTCCTGGAAGATTGATGGTCTTTTCTTCAATGATGTTTGGGTTTTGGTTAGCCCAGTGCACACAATTATGTCAATTAATTGTGCCATTAAGTTTGAATGTGGCTTCATCTGACCAAACAATTGAGTCTGGAAAATCTTCCCTTTTGTCACACTTCTGCAGAAACCACTCACAAAATTGCAGTCGTCTATCTGGGTCGTCCTCATTTAGTGCGTGGAGAAGTCTCGGAATGTAAGGCTTCCATTTTTGGCCCTGCAAGATTTGACCAACACTGCTTTTCTTGATACCAATCTCACGAGAACATTGCCTCACTGACTTCTTTGGGGATCCTGCAAAAACCTGCATGACTGCAACAGTACTCTCATTATCAATTGAACGTCTCTTTCTTCCACACCGACCTTTCAACACATCTTGCACCGTTCCATTGTTTTCAAACTTGTCTCGGATTCTTGTTATTGTTACCCTTGTTGGTGGTGGTGTCCCAAATTCAACCATCCAATGTCGTTGCACTTCAACAACATTTTCCACTTTCCAATAACACTTCAGTATCCACTTACATTCAACGAATGATAGTCTCGTCACCATTGTTTAGACGTGAAGTTCGATGAACATGTTGCTATATGCTTTTCCAGTGCCCAGTGGATCAAACACAACAAAAATTGTATTTCTATCTCACTTCGTTGCTGAGAAATAATGTTTCAAAGAGGTATACATCACTTATTTTAGGAATTCTCACTATGAGGTATATTTATTAAGGTAGAATATTTTTATCACTCACCTCATATTGTTCAAATTTACTGAAGAACTTTTCTTCTAAATTTTCCCAACAAAATTCGCCAATGTACTTAGAAATTTTCAAATGTAAAAAGTATAATTGAGTGTCGAAATTGCTTATTTTTTCGTAATGTTTGTTCTTCTCCATTTTCAAAACTTTCTTTTCCAAAACGGTTTGTTGTAGGCTGCCATTGTCTTTGATTATTCCTCTTACAAAATTTGGTACAATTTCCAATTTAAGGCATTCATTAATGAATTTGATATCCACCATGCATTTCCTTCTGTCTTCCCTTAATTTATAGAATTTTTTAATATCTACCTTAAGGTATACATCAATTTGGGACACTCTGTAGATGCAAATCCTATATAAATCCTCCATGGCCAGTCATCTAGAGCTGGATATTTAAACACGAAATTCTCCATAGCCCACCACCAATATGTTAATTAACTCTTAAATTGGCAATGTATCCTGTAAGATATAATGGTTTAATTTTTTATTATTTTTAATAAAGTAATAGAAAAAATATTCAGTAGATATTATTTAAATTATTGTCAAATTATACAACAATATCAATTGTTTATTTTAAGAAGTAATATTTTGAGACTGAAAACATCTTACCTCAAATTAATGTTGATTTATTGTCGAACATGTTTTGATATAATCTTCTGTATCATCTTCAGCTTGCCCAGACTGATGAGTTTTATGTTGTGAACCCTGGATGTCGATATCAGTTCAGAGGATGGAGCTGATATCAGTTCAGAGGATGGAGCTGATATCAGTTCAGAGGATGGAGCTGATATCAGTTCAGAGGATGGAGCTGATATCAGTTCAGAGGATGGAGCTGATATCAGTTCAGAGGATGGAGCTGATATCAGTTCAGAGGATGGAGCTGATATCAGTTCAGAGGATGGAGCTGATATCAGTTCAGAGGATGGAGCTGATATCAGTTCAGAGGATGGAGCTGATATCAGTTCAGAGGATGGAGCTGATATCAGTTCAGAGGATGGAGCTGATATCAGTTCAGAGGATGGAGCTGATATCAGTTCAGAGGATGGAGCTGATATCAGTTCAGAGGATGGAGCTGATATCAGTTCAGAGGATGGAGCTGATATCAGTTCAGAGGATGGAGCTGATATCAGTTCAGAGGATGGAGCTGATATCAGTTCAGAGGATGGAGCTGATATCAGTTCAGAGGATGGAGCTGATATCAACATCCAGGGTTCACAACATAAAACTCATTAGTCTGGGCAAGCTGAAGTTGATATAGAAGATTATATCGAAACATGTTCAAGAACAAATTAACATTAATTTGCGGTAAGATGTTTCCAGTCTCAAAAAACTTGATATACAACAATATGTTTTAGATAATAATTTGCAATTATACATGGTTTGTTTTTTCTGCAGTCCAACACATTTAAATATGTTGCCATAAAAAATTGAATTTCTCCATTTTAAGGATTGACAAAAGAAAGATATATTCCATAAACCAGCAAAATTAGACCATATCTTCAACTTGCTGAGGAATTCGCTTAGTTTATACAGTTCTTCTGTAACAAACTTAACTTTTTTTTTTCAGTTATTTATGGATACAGGTAATATGTTAATTTTCTAATATATTTTTTGCATTTAATTATTATTCTTAGTAGTATATTCTTAGATGTAATTCTAAAACTCAGAGAAACACACAGATGATATCCGGATTGAACAGTTATAGTAAACAAAACAGACCCTCTGGGGATATGTGGATGGTGACCACAAGGTGCCCAAGCTGAGCAAAACATTGCTTCTACTTACTTGTGTTTTGCTCCTTACTTTTATCTTTAATTGATCTGGTATTTCTTCCTTGCTAGTACCAGATCCCTCTTTTTATTTTCCTATCCAGTCTCCCTTGCCTCACCTCTTGTTTGCTTCGACCCTGATGGTATTAGAGTTTCGAGGCCGAAGGTTTCATTTCTGTCTTTGCTATATCTCTTTCCTTTATCCTTGTGGACACTCACCTTGAATGCCCACTTAAGCTGAATGTTCAAGTGCAGCCCCATTGCATCTTATAGCATAAGTATGCAATGGATTCTTGTTGTCAGCTATGGCTGGGTACACGTAATGAAGATGAAGTAAACAAAACAGGATTTGACAGAGTCATGAACCAGGATGTGAGGAAAGAATGCAATATCATAGATGTTGAGACAATTATTACAACAAGGAAAAGGGAATGGAATGCTTACGATGACAGAGCTGACGAAATGAGGCTTATTAAAGCAGCGAATAACTTATGTCCTAGAGGAAAAAGAGAAGTGGGCAGACTCCTCAAGTGTGGAATGAGATGTAATCAACATTGACATAGTGTGTGTAAATAAACAGGCATATGCCTATGGAAAAGAAGAAGAATGAGAAGTGAACATGTGCAAAAAAACAAAGTTTTGAGGAAACAAAAAAAAAAACTGCATGACATTCAGGTTTATGTGAATAATGGCTTGAAATTTTTACAAGTACAACTTGTGGACTCAAAGAATTACAAACAGAATCAGTCATGGAATATGTACAAAAATACAGAAACAACTGGAAATCTCATGTAAGAAGAATGAGCAGAACAAGAATACCACGTCAAATCTTAAATTACTAGCCACCAGGCAAGAGATCTTTGGGCAGATCCTTCAAACGTTGGATTGAGACCGTAACAGACCACTAGGTCTATCACATGAAAGGAAGAAGAAGAAGAATTTGTGGACATACAGTTTAGTATAATGATATTATATTAATTCTTACTTGTGCACTTTAAATATATATTTATGTGAGTCAGTTTTAACTTTGAAAGAATTTTCAGCATATATTTCTTATAAAAAATAATAAAATATTAATTATTTTTATATGGAAATTTCATTTTAAATTTCCAGCTTTTAACTACACTACATAATCATGAAATCATATAGGAAATTGGAGAACGATATTAAAACCATATATTCGTCTTTTCTTCACCTTCACTGAGGTCACTTTCTGATAGTTTGCCAAACAATCTGATATTTAACATTAAAAAAAAATTACTTATAGAAAAGCAGCAGCTAATTTACTGCCAACACTGGAAATATATTCATAGTTAAATATGGGAACTACACAACAAATTTTAAAAAATGTTCAAGAAATTCAATATTACATTGGCACCAATAAATAAATTTAGCCTTGGTAATCTATTAATAACCAATAAGAAATTGAACATCCCAGATAGTAAAAAATCTGGAATTTATCAAATTTGTATACATAGGAAAAACAAAAAGGAATTTGGACACTCGCACAAAGGAACACTTTAGGAATATTAAAAATGGTGAAGTGAAAAATCAGCTATTGCAGCACATAGTTTGATGGAGAGTTATAAATTGAAAAAGAGGCCCAACTTTTAAAACATTTGGAAAAACCTTTAGAATTGACAATTTGGGAGAAGATATATATTCAAAAGGACAAATTTAGATCCATGAATTTCGAGATTCCTGATGAACGTGACCTCATCTCAAAATTCATCAAATCAACACCAGATGGCAACGTTGTTGATGGAGATTCCAATGAAAATCCATTAGTCATAATGTCGGTTGAAAATGAGAGAGATCCTTCTCTCGAAAACTAGTTCTCATGTTTGAAGAAACATAAAATATGAGGTAAGATGTTAAAAATGACTAATTAATTTACAAATTAAGAACCTCATAATGTTACTTCCCATGTTTAACTATGAACTATTTTATATGCTTAGATTTAATGTTTGAAGACAATATATGGTCACTTTTTTCGTCAATGATAGAGAACTACACTAAAAAGCAGATGGCATCGCTATCTCAATTTTGAGAAAAAAGTCAGTTGGTCAGTTTTCAGCTTGACTGTATCATTTACTTACTTACTCACTGGCACTATCGAACCCGAAGGTTCATGGCCGCGCGGACATAAGCTCTCCATACATCCCTATCCTGAGCTAATGCTTTCCAATCATTCCCTGTATAATCCACTTCCCTCAAATCATAGTTAATGTTGTTCTCCCACCTCATTCTTGGCCTACCAACTGGGTGTTTTCCCTCTGGCTTTTCTACAAGAAGCTTCCATGCAAGTCTTTCATTCCCCATACGTGCAACTTGTCCTGCCCATCGCAGTCTACGAGACTTAACTGTTCTTATTATATCTGGCTTCCTATAAAGACCATGTAGTTCATTGTTATGTAGTCTTCTCCATTCACCTGTCTGTTCATCTCTCTTTGGTCCAAAAATTTTCCTAAGAACTTTATTCTCAAATACTTGTAATCTCCTTTCCTCCCTTAAAGTAAGAGTCCATGTTTCGCACCCATATAATATAACTGGTAGAATAATAGTTTTATATATTTTCAGCTTAACGTTTTTTGAAAGGAGTTGGGACATCAAAAGTCTCTGCAATGCATAATAGCATGCATTTCCAGAATTGAGCCTATGTTTAATTTCTTTGTGCATCTCATTCCTATTTGTGTATCATTTACTGTTGTTATTTAATTTTAGGATAATGAATACGTACTTGTTCAACTAGAAAGCACACCTCATAGTTGGTTAGTTTTCAGCTTGACTGTATCATTTACTGTTGTTATTTAATTTTAGGATTATGAGTACGTACTTGTTCAACTAGAAAGCACGCCTCATAGTTGGTTAGTTTTCAGCTTGACTGTATCATTTACTGTTGTTATTTAATTTTAGGATAATGAGTACGTACTTGTTCAACTTCAAAGCACGCCTCATGTCACATACAGAGATGTACATGATATGAAACACACTGATGATTTTGATGCAACATTAATTGTGGCACACGATCGTGACGATGCATCAGACCAGAGCATTCTACACATTAAGTACTACATCATCTTAACCAGCCGGAGGTGAGGAGTGCATGACCCAAGGCTTTTTCCTTGTTTTGCTCTTGCATTTTATTTTATTTTTAGTATATTATTTTCATAGAAGTCATCATAGTCTTTTTGCATGTTTGCTCTCTCTTGTTAGTTGCTTGAAGTTTGTTTATGTAGTTTTTCTTCCCCTCCTGATTTGTTTTGGTGATGTTGCTTCCCACTGTTTGTTTGATTATGTCAGCATTATATCTGATTCTAGATATAAGTATTGAAACAAAATTATAGAATAATATAATTGTCTAGCTTAGAGAACATTCTAATATCACACTGGTAGTAACTCTAAACATATGTTTTAATATTTAATTTTAGGAAGTGATATTTTGAGGTTATTTTAATTATATTATTTTTAGTCAGATCATCTTACCTCAATATTAATGTTGATTTGTTCTTGAACATGTTTCAAAACAATTCTATTTTATCGTCAACTTGTCTGGACATAAAACAGAATTGTTTTGAAACATGTTCAAGAACAAATCAACATTAATATTGAGGTAAGATGATCAGACTAAAAATAATATAATATGTTTTAATAATGTGTTACTGTGTGTGAAATACATTATAAACTGGTTAGCTGGAGAAGTGCATTGTTGACAAATAATAGGTTGGGTATCTGTAATGAAGTCGGCCACGATGGACTAGTGGTTATGCTTCTTGCTTGTGATCCCGAGGGTTGCAGGTTCAAACCTGGCCAGGGTCAATGGATTTTTTTAGGATGGAAAATTCTAAGGAGCAAGTCCTCTGGGAGGGATTTTAAGCCATGGGTCCCGAATCTGAAGATTTTCAGATTTGTTAAAGGTCTTTAAGCCTGAATAGAAAGGCCTCTAACCAAGATTTATTGATTTCAACATCCTAGAAATACCTTTAGTTGTCTGTTAGATGTCTCATTGAGTAGGTGTGTTGACGTACACCGTCATGACATCTATGGACAAATAAGGTTACTAAATTAATTTCATCTAGTAACTCCTAACAAAGGGGAGGTTATGGCTCAATATTGGGCTATGCCATTATAGATTAGATATATTAGTTGTGTAATGAAGGCAAGTATAGCATTTTTAATTATCCTTATGAGTTATTTTGTAACATTAAATATCTTTAAAATTATGACAGGAATTTAATCTGAAATGTTATCTTTCCCAAGTTGTTCTTTTTATTTTATTAAAACAGTTTTCTGTCACTTTTACGGAATTAAATTCTAACCTACATACATATTTTCTCATAAATTATGACATCCCCAATTTTTTAACTGAAAAATAAACCTCCAAAAATTATTCAGATGAACAGTCTAAAGTGTTTTTAAATCATTAGGAAGTCTAAATTATACAAATTTACATACTATGCCATAAGAAAAATACATATTCTAGTGACAAACATATCTAAATTACATTAATATTTAAAAGAAGTGATACTTTGAGGTTTATTTTAATTAATAAATTGAGTTAGATTTAACAACTCACCTCATAATTGTAGATTTCTTGAAGACTAGTTTTAATACATCCAGGTATCATGATCAATTCCATCTAACTGTTGAATTGGTGGTTGGCAATCCTGTAGGTTGCTTCCTGCTTCCTATTTTGTTTTACTGATGTACTTCCAAATTAATCTTCTTCCCCGGGAAGTCAGCCAACAGAGGGAGCAGGAAGCAACCACAGGATAGCCAATCACCAATTCATTAGTTAGATGGATTTGATAATGATACAACAATATATCGAAACTAGTCTCAAGAAATCTGTAATTATGAGGTCAGTTGTTAAATCTAACTCAATTTATTAACATCAACTTTAATTAGAAACTTTATCACAAATCTTTAATAAGTTATACTGTCATTTGTTAAATTTATTAAATCTTATATTTCCATTATAAATGATAATAAGGTTTTTTTTTGCAAAATTATAACATAAAAGAGATAGTATAAAATGAAAAAAACAAAATAAAAATGCTGATATAATTCATATGGTTGCAACTTTACCAAATTTTAGATTTTGTTTTGCATTTGCTGGCACAACTAAAATTCCTTAATTTGATCTCATTGGGAAGAAAGAATACATTTTCATAAAGGATCTTGTATAATTAATTTAATAATTGCTGCTGTATGAAAATAATTGATCCTTATTTTCCATATAATTAAGTATAATTTTTCTGAATATTTTAAATAAAATTTTCATCAGAATCACATATAATTTTAAATGCAAATAAACTTTGCATATCTTTAAAATCATCTTCAGGGAAATAATTATTTTGCAGCTGCACAATTTTGATAGATTGAAATAATAAAATGTATCATTATGAAACTAAATTTAGTTTTGAAATAATTACTTGTGCAGACTGAAGATCAATTTATATTTTGTTGAGAAGTCATAAATATATTCCTGGTGCAGCATCTTACATTCATTTTTGTGTTACAGCTTTGACATGAACTGTACTTCCAGAAAAATCAGGATGCTTTCTTTAATGTATAAACATACCATGCTTAGGATATTGTATACACTTTTATAGATCTCTTGAAGAGAGATATCTAAATAGTACATGAGTTATAACTACAGTTCAAATAACCTATTAAAATAATTTACAATTGGAATTTTTCTGGGTAAAATTTGTTTCGATTTAATATAATAAATTTGGGAATTTTTACATTATGAAGTTTTCTCAATAACAATCAAATGAATTGTGAATTCTTCTTACCTCATACATCTATGTTTTTTAACACAGAACTGCAGTATCAGAAAAAATATCATTCCCATCTTCAGCTGTTTTCACGATTGTCAATTTTTCATTAAGTCGGTAATTTTCTAAACTGCCATCTGGTGTACTTTTGATGAAATTTGTAATCAAATTTCAAAAGATTTTCAAAAAAATTAATATAACATTGTCTCTGATTAACAAATTCAGCCTGGTTAATCTTCTGTTAACTAATAAAAAAGTTAACACCCCCAGACAATAAAAAATCTGGAATTTATCAAATTAATTGCTAAGATTGCAATAAAGTACACATAGGAAAAACAGAAAGGAATTTGGACACTTGCAAGAAAGGACATTTTAGAAGCATAAAAAATGGTGAAATTGAAAAATCAGCAATAGCAGCACATAGTTTATTAGAGGATCATAGAATTGAAAAAGAAGCAAAAGTTTTGAAACATCTATCTAAACCTTTGGAATTAACAGTTTGGAAAAGATATACATTCAATAAAACCATATTAGAACCATGAACTTTTGAGTTTCCAGATGAACCTAATTTGATTACAAAGTTCTTCAGAAGTACACCAGATGGCAATTTAGAAAATTACCGGCATAATGAAAAATTGACAGTCTTGAAAACAGCTGAAGATGGGACTGATATTTTTTCCCGATATTGCAGTTTTGTATTAAAAAAACATAGATGTATGAGGTAAGAAGAATTCAGGATTCATTTAATTCTTACAATTTGTATATTTGGCTCTGTGCATATGCTATTGTAAATATTGCTTCATATATTAGTCTACTGCTAAATTTTTACATTATTTTGTTTATAACTATTCCTTATTTCAAGATTGATGGAGGCAAAAATAAGAAGAAAAGAGACTCATCAATTATTCAATTGTAGAAATAAATATCTTTATTTGAAAGTTAGTAGGTTAGGGGTTTGTTTTCTCGCAATTTTATATTCTGAGAAAAAGACCAAATTTTGATTGAAATCAAATAAAATGTGAAAAGGAGGAATTTCTTACTTATCTTACAAGTCAAGAATGTTGGAGAGCAAATGACAAAGAATAAATTGGAAATGTGTAATATAGCACATTAATTCAAATAATATACTACTTTTTTTATTTTATAGTAAGTAAATGTTACAGATACTCTGAAAGCAAATTATTTGAAATAAGGAAATAATGATTAACAGAACAATTTTAAAAATTATGCTAAAAATATTTTTAGGTTTAGGGCAGTATTAGTTATTCTATATACTCTATCCCTTTGTACGGATTAATGGATTTTATGTTGTAACTTGGCAATGGAGCTTGCAAAATTCATTGCTACTAAATGTGAAGAGTGGACTGTTCATGTATTTCTCGTATGATCTTAAATGGTATATGGTATATTGATGAAATAAACAAAAATCTTGGAAATGATTGAGGATGCAAAACCTAGTATTTAGATATCAATGAAATTTGCGATTTTAACTGAAAAAGCCAGTTCTAAAAGTTTCAAGATCAAGTCGCTAAATATGTGGCTATAGAAAAAGTATATATTTTTCAAATGAGTAGCTGAAATATCTGTAGTAATTTTTTAATCACATAATAGATAGCTACAATATATTGCTTAAGCGCCAATCTGTTAAGCTTATTTACAGACACAAAGTTCCTTAACTTAATATTCCGTATGGCATTCCCTTCTTCCAGTTTCACATCAACTGAATCACCATGTATATAATTTTCCATCTACTATAAATATCTCCAATGTTTATGATTTAATCTTAGTAACAGTCAATGAATATTTTTGGGTGAGGAAATTTTATAGGTATCAGCTTATTGAACTCCACTTATAAATTATATGCAAAAATAATAAATAATAGATTGAAGAAGATATCTGATACACTCTTAGAAGAAGAACAAGCAGGGTTCAAAAAAGGAAGATCCTGTAGTGATAATGTGTTTATTATAAAGAGACTAATTGAAAAGAGAAGAGAATTTAACCTGCCAACATATTTGTTGTTCATTGATTTTGAAAAGGCCTTTGACAGAGTAAATAGATCTATACTATGGGAAATAATGAAGGAACGAGGATATCCACACCATCTAATAAAATCAGTCCAAGGCTTATATGAAGAAACTAAAGTTGTGATAAAAACTGATGGAAAAAGGTCAGAAGAAATTTTAATAAATCAAGGAGTTAGACAAGGGTGTAGTCTATCGCCCACTCTTTTTAATATATATATCGACGACATTATGAAACAATGGAAAATTATAATTGACAATGGCCTTAGATTGAACAATAACTCAAGTATTAATAACTTACTTTTCGCCGATGATTTAGTCTTACTACACCATGATGAAGATCTGTTACAATTGGCTGCTACAAACTAAATGCAATATGTAGTGATTATAATTTTAAAATTTCAATAAGTAAAACAAAAGTAATGGCATTTTGTGGAAGAAATACTCTGCGTGCAAAAATAGTAATTAGAGATGAAATTATTGAACAAGTATCCCACTTTAAATATTTAGGATGTGACATCAGCTATGTGTATGATAAAAGATATTGAACACAAAACACATCAGTTTCAAGCTATTTGTGGTACAATAAATAGATCATTGAATAATAAAGCCCATAAACAAACAAAATTAAAATTTTTATAAAACAATGGCTGTCCCTGTCCTTTTGTATGGGAGTGAATCTTGGATTACCACTACCAAACAAGAAAGTAAACTCCAAGCAGCCGAGATGAATTTTTTAAGAAGAGTAAAAGGCTGCACTAGAATGGACCAGATAAGAAACGAGGATATCCGTGAAGAACTGCAGTTCTACTCCATAAAATAAAAGATATTTAACAACAAGATACAGTGGAAAGAACACGTAGAAAGAATGGAAGAAAGTAGATTACCAAATAAAATCTTCCATTATTTTCCAAGAGGAAGAAGAGATGTCGGACGTCTTCGGAAGAGATGGTCTTAGATCTATTAGTGAAGACGGAACAGGCAACTCTTGCCTAAACCAGGAAGTGAAGAAGAAGAAGAAATTTTATAGATATAGGTTGCATCAGAGGGGAAGTTAATAGCTGCTGTTTCCTATTTTGCCAGAGATATGAGACATTTTATATAATCTTCACATATTCAAAGCTTATCTCTATCAAAATTCAATTAGTATAGACTCATCTCCAATTATGATTAGCTTCAAATTCTAAAAAAAATTTCAGGGAGAAATTAATTTTTTGAGATACAGTATTTGAAAAAAATTATGTAATATAATTCTTCTCATATTTATTTAGTATTTGATATTTAATAGTATGCTATTGACTATTTGAAATTTCTTCAGTGAATTATGAGAACCAAAAATAATAAACAATTTGAAGGGCTATTATTTTCTCCCATCAATTTACAGAAATTTGATCTGCAAGAAAATTTAAATTATATTATCCATAGCAATTGTAAGGTGTATGATCTATGTATGAGCATTGCTATACTCAACTTATGGTAAAACCTTTTTTTTTTTTTTGCTTGGTTTGTTTGTTTTGTTTTTATAATGGCAAGATTTGACACCACTTATGTCATTTTCTCTCTGGCTTGCCAGTACAAGCAAACACGGTCCTTAGAGTGTTGTGCAGTTGGATTTAAAGCTGGACAGACTAAAAGATGGTGTTTGTCCATGATCAGGTCCAGGTCATTGCATATGACACATCTGTCTGATTGGAAAACGTGTATTCTGTGGAGATGGTGAGCCAGGCAGTTGTGTCCCGACATCAGTCTGAATTTCACTACTGCTTCTTTGTGGCCTTTATCTTTTACTTCTGTGTATAGTTCATCAATTTTTTTCCCATGATTTCTCTCTGGCCATTGCAATGTTTTCTTTCAGGTTTTCCTTTTGGAATACTTTCTTCATTTCTTCGATCTTTCTGTGGAGGTTTGATTTGGGGTGGGTAGTTATCTGTATTTTGGTATCTTTTTGGCAAGTCCAACTGCTATTTCATTGCCAACTATTCCGATGTGTGAGGGTATCCACTAGAAGGCTATTAATTTGTTCTCATTGTTAAGGTATTTTAGAAGTTTACAGCATTCTAGGATGGTTTCATTTTCTGGTGTTTGGTTGGAGGTTATTGCTTGTATAATGGCCTTTGAGTCTGCCAGAATAACAGCTTTTGTGAACATTTTCGTTCAGAATAGAAGGTTCTGGAGTGCTACTTCTATGGCTTTTACTTCACTATCAAAGGCTGTATTGTTTGTGCCTACTGTAACATATTGGCTAAACAGATGAGATTAGATTTCTGCGCCAGCATTTTCACTCTTCGTTTTAGAGCCATCTGTGAAGACTCTTAGCCACTGGGAACTTTGTACTTATAGTTCTAAGGTCATTTGTTTGGCTACTGATGGGTTTGTATCATTTTTCTTTATTATTTTGTCTATTGAGAGGGTGTTTTTTTTTTTTTTTTGGCTCCATTGCACTTTATTAGACCATCTGTAATGTACATATTGGCTTCCTGACAACTTAGAGGACTTGCATGGGGATGATCTTCACATACTTAATAGTATTTTCAGTTTATAAAATGTAGTCCTTATAGACATGAAATGTAAGTTTTTACTCAGGTTTTAAACCATTAGCTCTATTTTATCTGTTAGTATATAGTAAAATATTTTAACCTTGTAAGTTATTTATTTAACTGTAAGGGTGCTAATGGCCTTTGATGTTTAGGCATCTAAGAAACATCACCATCAGTCAAATCAGGTTGTGTTTGAAATCATGAAAACACTAGAAAAGTTATTTGCTTCGTTTAAAATGCTAATGCTGTACATAGTCTTCAGCTCACTCATAAATTTGATAGAGTGATGAAAGGTGTATGAGAAACGTAAACATAAATGGTTGTAATCAATGGTAAAGAGAAAAATTTCTTCCTGGACTTGCAATTGAAACTTAAACCTTTAGCTTTATGCATTGATGCTCTTCCACTGAGCTATTCAGGCTTCCTTTCCATCCAGGCACAAACTTCCTCTTTAACTTTTCTCTTGATCCCTCGCCCAATGTAATGACCTATCATTCACAATATAGATTGTATTGCTTCCACATTAAGAAGACATATGGTAGTATTCCACACAGCTAAAGCTATTACTTGTTTTAGGAATTCACACTATGAGGTACATTCATTTAGGTAAAGTTCACTCACCTCATATTTTTCTTCTTATTTTAATTTAAACTAGTTTTGGAACTTTATATTTCAGTTCCATCATCAGTATCCCCGTGACTGTTTAACAAGTTAGGGATTTATCAGATTAAATGTGAAGAATGTGAGAAATTCTACATAGGAAAAACTAAGAGAAATTTGAAAACTAGAGCGAAAGAATATCTCAGGAATGTCAAGAAAAGAGAAGTAGAAAAATCTGCAGTGACTGCCCATGCATGGTCCGAAACACATCTTATCGAAAAGAAGGCTAAATTATTAAAACAAATAGAAAAATCAAAAGAACTCACTGTTTGGGAAAATATCTACATCCAAAGGAGCGGAAAGGAGAAATTGATGAACTTTGAAATTCCCAGAAAAGAATGACCTGATTTTTAGGTTTTAGACAGCTCTTCAAGACAACAGAACAACAGTCGCAGAGATACTGATGATGGAACTGAAATGTAAAGTTCCAAAACTAGTTTAAATTAAGATAAGAAGAAAAATATGAGGTGAGTGATTAAATTTTACCTAAATAGCTAAATCTATATTTATGTTCAATTAAATAAATTAATATCACACAGCTAAACTGTTGAAATCAATAGCAAAGAGAAAAAATTTGAGCTGAAGATAGAAGGGAACCCTTCTGAAACATATTATCAAGAATCAACAAATTATGAGGTGAGATGTTAATTTCCAATTCTTTAATGATTATTAGAAAAAATTCTACCTGGGCTGATAATTGAACCCCGAACATTCAGTCCTATGTGCTGATGCTGTTCAGGCTTCCTCCCATCCTCCTTAGTAGTGGATCATTTTCAAAGTTCCAACACCTTAAATGTTTATACTAGCATGAGAAGACAATTCATTGGATCTTTCATCCTTCTTGGGTAATTGGTTGATTGTAAGATCTTCACAGCACCTGATACTGTCCATTGCTCTTTTCAGCATATTCTATGGGATTTCTTCAATTTCTGTTTCAATTTTATCCTCAAATCTTGGATGATGTGAGATATTCCCATTACATTGTTGTATAAAAATAATCAGACTACCTCACAGGTCAATTGAAGTTGCCCAAAGCAAGAAATCACATGTCTCAGGAACATTGTCCTGCATAGAATTTCTTGCTGTATGGGAGGTGTCCCCATCCTGTTGGAACCACATTTGATTAAGTTCCCCCAGCAGAAAATGTCATAGCATCTTGACATGGTGATCTGATATTACTGTTGTTAGTGATGTTCCATATTCATTCTCAAAGAAAAATGGGTCAATAACACCGATTATTTATAGGGTTCCTCACTGGATACCATGCTGTTAATTTTTTGTTATTGAGAGACTTTTTATGAAAGAGATGTTCATTTTGTGATGCAAGTACATGGAATTTATGATTATTCACCAATCCGTTCAGGTGAAAATGGCCTCATCTGTCATCATGAGTTTGTTCATGTTCCATGTTTATCATCTTCAAAAGACTGGGGAATCTGTACATGATAATTGTGAGAGTCAAGCTTTTTTGCACAATTTGCAACTTAACTGGATGGAAGTGTAGATAAAAGTATAACATCCAGAAAACTTTGTTAAGTTATGTAGGTAGGAAATAACACAATGAGGTTTCTTTAATTTATGTTGAGTTGTTTTTGACTCACCTCATACTTCTTAACTCCCTTGCAGACCCAGTTTCATCACTGCATTTGTGACATTCTCAATGCAGTGATGAAACCTGGGTCTGCAAGGGAGTTAAGAAGTATGAGGTGAGTCAAAAACTACTCAAACAGAAAATCCAGAAAACTATTGTATCTGATATAGTGAAACCTTATGAATGCTGAATCACAGACCAAATAGGATTCTGCTGGAATGGCTCTTTCACTCTTTCCACATTTGCAGGAGTTCAGGTGGTTGTACATTGACCTAGAGGTTTTTATGTCTGCAACTAACACAGTTGTCCTTAATGCTGTAACTCAATTAAGGATGGTTAAACAAAGTTGAAACTTTTGCATTTCATCCAAGGTATAAATTACTCCTAAAAACTCCTGTTTGTTTTTTCTTGAAATATGGTTCAAGGGCATGACCAATATTCCATTACTACTAAATAGTAATATTAACTCCACACATTACTGTATGTAAGAAATGTGTACCCCACTTAATACATACAGACTCAGCCAATTTTAATCATCTCATTGTTTCTTCAAGTTCCTGTATTTTCTAATACTGATTCAAATTCACTGTGAATTCTAAAAATTGGTTGGTTTTTACAAAATTTAAATCCTTAGGTCTAAAGTGTTCAGTTGGAAGTCAAATTACAATATTTTGCATATTAATGTGATCTTTAACATTTTTAAATTATTTGAACATAGGATGCCTGTATATTATATTTAAAGAGTGTGCATTTTTTTTTGTATGGACATTAGAAAATTAGTGACTTAATTAAGCCTAATTTGCACACTATTTTAAGTCTCTAATTCAAATTATCAATCATACACACTGCTAAAAAGATTTAGAGGAATACATTTAAATGAAACCCCCAAAACAAATTAATTATTGGAACAAAGTAATTTTTGAGTCGACTTTGAAGGATTGAAATATTCATACGTTAGTTATGGGAAATACATTATGAGGTTCTTCAATTATTTATTATAATTATTAAAATTAGTGTCCACTAAAAGAGGGAGTAAGAAGCAGTTCTCCTGAAAAACATAACATTGGTTGAGATATTATTGAAGCTGAAACCACCGAAGTTCTTGAAACCATTATAATTAGATGAGGTCCACTGCTGTGGTCTCGAGGTAGTGTGCTACCTTGTCACACAGAGTCCCAGGTTCGATTCCCGGTTGGGGCAAACTCATGGGAGAGGTTTTTTTGGGATTTTTACTCATATGTAAAACAAATGTCAGGAACGATTTTATTATTAATTTAACACTTCTCATTGAAGGATAAATTATATTGCGAAAATTTTTCTCTTCAAATATAAATGTCAGGAAGCTTAGGCCCCAACGGTCCCCAAAAATCATCTGGCCATCATCATCATCCTTATCATTACTATCATCCTACTTCACCGGTGTGGAAAGCAACGGGAAGCTACCACACCTGTAATTCCCTAGTAAAGCTGCAAAGCATAGCATAAAAATGCTATGATTGCAGTGAAAGTCCTGCCCTCGGGCAGAATTACTATGGATGGATAATTAGATGGCTGAATATGAGGTGAGGTATAAAGAATTTTAATTTAAATCTTAAATTAAACCTCATAGTGATTTTTCCAATAAAAGTTCAATACATTATCTAGTCCACTGTGCTGCCTTGTCACGCAGCGGGCCCAGGTTCGATCCCGGTTGGGGCAGTTTTTCTGGGTGAGGTTTTTATCGGGGTTTTTCCTCACCTGTAAGACAAATGTCAGGAAAACTTTAAGGCCCAAACGGTCCCCGAAATCATAAAGCTATCATCATCATCATCCTTCACCGGTGTGGAAAGCAACGGGAAGCTACCACACCTACAATTCCCTAATAAAGCTGCAAGCATAGCATGAAAATGCTATGTTTGCAGTGAAAGATCTGCCTTCAGGCAGAATTACTATGGATGGTTGGATATTATCTATGTAAAGTGGTCTGCCAAAGTGGTACATAAATTGAAAATAGACCACATTAATGCCATCTATCCACCCAATGCAGAATCTGAAACAGAATAAGTGCAATGGAGGGCATTAGAACACACACATTGATTAGTAAACAATGTAATCTTTCATTTCCACTTCTCAGAGCACCCGGTGCACTCACACAAACAGTTGTCGCACTGACAAAAGAGAAATTAGAAACCTCTTCAGTGGTGTGTCTTTCAAATTCTGTATGCTATAGTAGAAATGAACTGGTGTTGTAAAATGCATTGTACCCCACTGATTAGACCTCGTGCAATTTATGTATGCAACTAAGGGATCTAAAATTTTATACAAAGAGAGGTGCTCACATTGAGTATCTAGATGCCCGGGCCTAATGTAATAAAGAATTTGTTTGAATGTCTATTTTAGTTTTAAACAATATTTCAATCCATAAAAGTTTTACTGTAAAAAATAACACAATTCAATATATATATGTGTGTGTATTAGGGTGATAACTTTTGGACTTTTGTGAAATAAAATATTTCCTGTGCAATGGATGGATGAACTTGTACTAAAAACCATTGAAAAAGGCCTTCATTTTACTGAGCTTCAAGAAAAGGTCACCCCCAAATATATTTATATATCAATATTTAATATTGATTTGGGGGTGGTCTTTTTCTTGAAGCTCAGTGAAGTGAAGGCCTTTTTCAATGGTTTTAAGTAAAAGTTCACCCATACATTGCACAGGAAATATTTTATTTCACAAAAGTCCAAAAAGTTAGCCTATAAACTTAGAGGGTTCTGCTATAACTTTTTGGACTGTTTGTTGGAATATAATATTTCCTGTGCAATGAATGGGTTAACTTTTACTTAAAACCATTAAAAAAAGGCCTTCATCTGAGCTTCAAGAAAAGGTCACCCCCAATTCAATATTAAATTTTGATATTTGGGGTGACCTTTTCTTGAAGCTCAGTGAAATGAAGGCCTTTTTCAATGGTTTTAAGTAAAAGTTCATGCATCCATTGCACAGAAAATATTTTATTTCACAAAAGTCCAAAAAGTTATAACCCTAATGTGTATATGCATATATGATACTTTGATTTAAATATGTGTTCCTCTAATTATTTTGAGTTGTGTATGTAGTATCCCTACCTTTCCCGCTCTTCCTTTTCTTCTCACCCTCTCTTATATCAAAACCAGAGCTTCAACAACAGCATGAATAGCGAAGAATTTCAGAATAATAATAACTTCTTCATTAAACTATTTGGCTGTAAATGCATCTTTCATATTCATTAATGATAATCCCTGATTTTTGTTTCTTTCTTTGCTCTCTGTTCTCCGACATATTTACTCTGTAAGATAAATAACTCCTTCTTCTTATTTTAGCAATAAAACAACTTTAAGATATGCAGAGGAGCTTCAAGTATGATTCTGTAGTCAAGCTTTCAGTGGCTATAGGTACACTTCTTATTCTTTTGTTATTCTTATTTCATGCTTTTTAATTTTTTATTATTATTTCAGCTGACCATAAAATAGGCTTTTTCATAATGGAAAGGAGAAATTATTATGAAGATATCATTGAACTCTCATTAAAAATTATAAGAATAATAACATTAGCATTTGAGTTTTATATTTTACATTTACAGTCTTCTCAAATATTTATTTTGTAATTTTCTTTTAATATTATTTTAATATTTGTAACACACACCTTGTAATGCAAGAAATGCTTTTTATATCTAACCTGTTGTAGAGAAAACATAAAATTAAAATTATATAAAAAATTGTCAGTAAAAATTATTATTTTCAATATGTAATAAACCAGTAATTTTTTTAAAAAGTAAAGTGATTCCTGTACAGGCCTTATGAAGCCCTTGGTATAATAGGTGGTTAAAGCTCACACTCTTCTAGAAAATAGGCATTTTATGTCAGCCAGGTTATCAGCCTTGCATGACGGCTGCCTTTACCTCCAGAACATGAGTCTGGTACTCATTTCCATTAGAGGCTGAGTCGACCCTGGGGCCATGGTGCCACTAGAAGGTTTGGGTCAGTTTAAAAATCCTGATCCCACTGGGACATATTCGACCAAATAAATAATCCATAGTACTTAGCATGTAGCAACCAAGGTCAGAATGATCAGCGCAGAGTGGCGTGGCTCATTCGAGCCGAGCTCTTCAGCGACACGGTTTTCCGATGCCCCAATCAAGCGAGATCTATTTGCCTTGGCAACAATATCCATATAAATCTCACATTACTCAAACAATAAAATAAATCCCCATAAAATCGCCGTGTAGGCTAGGGTATACCAGCTGACCCAATACCGAATACACACGCGAATTCGCCGACAAGGGACAAACACAAGTCCCAGGAAAGGCACACTGGACAGCACCAATAGCTGTCACAAAGTGATGATGATGATGGGACTGTTAGTATATTGTCATAACCAACTATGGTACGGCGAACCCCCAGTAATTTTTAAACTCTTTAAAAAGGTAAACTTTTAGAAGATAAAGAATTGCATGAATCATTCTAAACTTTTTTTGTCCAGTGCCACCAGGTTGTCTTACAATGTTTCTGACATTCTCTCTTGGCGTTGGTAGAATTGTAACCCACTCATGAGTATTTACTTTCCCATCCATGTAATGCCTTAGTTGCTTACTAGGTGTCTCTTTGATATGATAAACTAACCACTCATCACTCACTGACATCTGCAGGGAAATAAATATTAGCTAAATTAGTTTGGTTAAGTGACTCCTGAAAGTGAGTATGATGGGTGATAAATGATAATGAAGTAACAGGACAGTCCTTAAACTTAATCTAAATTCCAGACCATATGTGACCACAGGAATAAAATTCCCTTTCAGGAAAATTCTTGACCTCATGAACTGTAGTCAGATGCTTTGACCACAAGACCATGAGGCCGTTCCCATTAAAAACTTATGGAATCTTAAAGATATTTAACATATGTTTATATTATTACCCATTTATTTTTGTAAAAGTATGTGATTGCCAAATTGTGTAAAAATGTAACAAACTACTATACATTAATTCAGCAATTCATTCTAAAGATTCACTTTCAGTATTAAATTAAATAACATAATTACTTCTCTCTTTTAATTTAGTTAATCATGGAAAATTATAGATTTCTAAAAAAGTATAATGTAATAATATATATGCTGTGGGTATATACAGTGTGTCCCAGAATTTGAACAATAAAATTGATGGTATGCTGAGTGGACCCAGACAAACATTTTGAGATTTTGACTTGGGCTTTCACGGCCGGAGTTACTATGATGATCTTGTAGAAAATTTCTGGGTTGTTGGCCGTGGTCTTGAGGCTTGTAGTTCCCTGACATTTTGCCAGAGACTGCATCCGACATCCTCAAGGGTTGTCTAGAGACTGGCAATTTTGTTGACTACCTGCCCTATTTATACATTTATCCGTGACATGTTCTCTGTGCAGTCTGTCATGGATAAATGTATAAATAGGGCAGGTAGTTGATAAAATTGCCAGTCTCAAGACAACCCTTGAGGATGCCAGACGCAGTCTCTGGCGAAACATTGGGGAACTACAAGCCTCAAGACCATGGCCAACAGCCTAGAAATCTTCTACAAGATCATTTTGAGATTTGAAACTAATGGTCTACAGTTAAAGTACATGACAATATCATAAAGAGTGTTAAGGGTCAGGAAGCCACTGACTGATATAAACAATGTCTCATGACTAGGTATTGGGAGTTAAGCACTAAAATTTATGTTTTAGAAGCCTAAAAAGGCACCAACTTGTTTTAAAATAGGCAGGAAAAGGGCTCTGAAAAGATTAAAATTAGATGGAAAAGCACATTTTACTTCCTTATGTATTTTTACTTGCTCCATTGTTACAGATCTCCTGCATTTGTATACTGTACATACAATATAATAACAGTGAACTGTGGTTATTAGAAAAAGAAAACCATAATAACTTGTAATTCATAACTTCAATGCAAAGCATAATAAATCAATGGTAACCTTAGGCCTATCTAATATGAAATATTTTCAGCAATTCTATTCCAATCTTTAATAATATTAAAAATTATTATTAACTCTTGAATTTTTACTTATTTACTATTCACAGAAACCAAACAATTGAGGATGCGTATCCTTCATTCATTTTGTAATTACGTGAGGAACTAGAGGACCATGAACTGTAATCAATGGCATTCATACTCCCACAGCATGGTCGATTTTACCAAAACAAAAATATCAAAATATATTCAGTGAGAATTTCAATTTAATTTTCTCGTGTAATACTTTATATTGATTGACACTTGCATAGAGAAATAATATTAGTTATAACTTTTCAGTAAATTTTCTCTTGCCAGAAAAAAAGCACCACTGTTCAGCAAATATGCCATGTAGTCATAAGTTCCAAATCTCAAAATGTTTGTCTGGTTCCACTCTGCAATACCTACAATTTTATCAGTCAAATTCTGGGACACTCTGTATATGTATATCTGAGAAGACATTTGCATCTTTACATGCAAATTTCAATATTTAATTTCTGAAAAAATATTTTATTTTTAAATTGAGAGATGTTCAAACTTGTACTTTGTAATATTTTCTCTGTACATTATGAAAATGATTCCACTTTGCAGGCTGTCGTTATACCTTCATTTATAGGGTTGACATCACAAATACCATATTCCATTTGATTTAAAGTTTATCTTGATCTCTGTAGAGAACTTTACCCTAAACTTGAGATGGAGCGCAAGTTAGGGAAATTCTGCACTGTGTCTACGGCTTCTGTAACATCACAACTGCAGCTGGGGCATGCGGGATGCACAGGGGATCTAGATAGCACTGGTGTTGGGTCAGGTAGCCAGTGCAGCAGTCCAAGAGCAGAAACCAACATCGGACCAGATCTGCAACTCCAGCCACAATCCAAGCCAAAACCTTATCATCCATCAACCGAAACTATTTGTGAGACTGAAACTAAAGCACTCCCAGAGACACTTCCTAATGGACAAGTTGAAGGACAACAGGAAAAACTCAGTGAGATGAAGCATGAGACAGAAATAAAAACACACGACGAGATGCAACATGACATAAAATCCGAGACTCAGCATGAAACACACATTAATACATGTGAGGAGAGACAACCTGAGACACAACAACATGAATCAAATTGTGAGACACAACCTGAATCAAATTGTGAGACACGACCTGAAATAATACTTGAACAAAATGAACCATTGCCTAGTACATACGAAACACAACCTGACATAGAACTGAAACCACAGAGTGAGACAGAAGTTGAAGTAAAACCTGAGGCATTGCCAGAGACACACGAGACACAATCCGAGCTACTTCCTGAACCTGAACCACAACCCATGCATGAGTCTGACCTGGAATCAGTTCATGAATCCAAACAGGATGAGAACTCAAGTTCAGAAAACAATGTCATCTCAGATTCAAATTCTGACCAGGTGGCATTGGTGCCTACTCCAACACACCACATCGAAATCAGGTACCAGCCCTAATTACAATATTGATTTAAAAAAAGGGTGAATGAATTTGCAGGGTCATATTCATATGTTCAATAAAGTGTTTTTTCTTTCGTAGCCATGATGCTAGCAAAATAAGCATAAAAAAATTACATATTTCTATCAGTACTTTACATATTATTTTTACAAAATGGTTAAATTTTTTTTTACAGACAATATTCTAATTATTCAGATTGTTACTGGTATTGTTTTGCCAGCATCTCATGTATGCAGCTTGAGTTACTTATAAACAGCACAATTAATAAACTGAGAATATATATGCTTTAAAATTATATAAAATATAAACATGTAGAATAAAATTTAAGAAAGAAAAATTCATGGTTTCGGGATTTGAACCTTGGACCCCTAGTTCTACCTACTAGTATGCTGTCCATTACACCATTCAAACGACGATACAAACATTAACATTTATTTCAACTTATACAATTCTCATTCATCCGAAGACTAATGGCTGTCGCTACCATCTTTCTTAAATTTGAGTATAAATTCTCAATAAATAAAAATACTTCTGAATAGAAGACTTCAGTTGGCGCGATGGTAGCAACAGCTATTGCAGTAGCCTTCGGACAAACGAGAAGTGTATAAGTTGAAAGAAATATTAATGTTTGAATGGTGTAATTGGATAGCACACCTGGTACGTAGGACTAGGGGTCCAGGGTTCAAATCCTGGTTCAAATATTAATTTTTCTCTCTTAAATTTGATTCTATCCAGGATTGGAAAATGTTATTCAAATGAAAACATTGAAATAATGTAGAATAAAATTTGTTTTAAAATCTATAATACCAACTTATAAATATTCAGTAAACAGAAGTGTGAATTTTTTATGAATAAAACTTAATATGAGAGAATGTGATATATATAGTGGTATATTGAGAAAATAAAATACAGGCCTATAAAAGAAGACAAGCATTGTGGCACATACACTCACACACTTATAATTAGAAATGTTCAAATTTACTCTTTAGTCTTTAGAAATTTTGAATTTAAAGCATTATAAATCAAAATATATTCTTTGAATTTAAAATAATTTTAAGAGGAAAATGTTAAAATTTTTATTTATGTACAGCACCCACTGTACATATATATATTATATATATAAATATAATGTACATTATATGCATACATGCATTCATTAATGTATTCATCCATTCATCCTGAACATTACAATAATATTTGAATATAAGAAAATTAAAATTAGGAAAGAAAAATAACATAATAATTTTGAAACTCATTTGGGTGTGAATATGGGAACAAAACTAAAATTATTTACGTATATTTGCAATTATTACAATAGTGGTTGGCCTAAATTACATATTTCGTAGATGAATTAGTATTTACCTTCTTATATAACAATAGGTGAATTAATTTTTCTTATTCATTTTTTTTTAAATAATATTGTACAGTATTGGAAAGTGTATTAATATTTAAATATAACATTGTAATAATTATTTATTTACTTTTTGTTGGATATGAATCTTGTAATTTCAGTTCTAAATTTACCAAATTTGGATTACTGAGCTCAGGAATAGTTTTCACTTTGTTTTTATCTATTCTTGGGCAAAAATTGTACTACTGTGTTTTAAGCATTGACTTGTAACATTTGAGTTTAATTAAGATCTTACTAGAATTTTATAGGGTTGTGATTATGTGTATCGGATATGTAATGATTTTTTTTTTAATTTTTGTGGTCATAGATTAGATAAAGCCTGTTTTTAAATTTGTTCAATATGAGGGACATTACATTTTGAGTCAATAAGCTTTAATATAATAAATTTGGGAATTTTTATCAATAAGCTTTGTTGGATAGTCTATGGGTCTTCTTAAACAAATGTTAATAATAATAATATGTTTCTGAAGTAATGTAAATGATAATATGAATTTCCACTCCCAATTGAAATAATGATTTACTGGCCAAAAGATGATAATAATAAGAATTAAATATATCACATGCAATGCCTGTATAGTGACTATTGATAAATGAATTGGTGAAAATTTTTAACATCTCACCTCACAAAGTTGCGTGTCTTCACGATACCGGTTTCAAAAGTATAGTGTTACTTCCATCTTTAGTCAAATTCCAACTGTCGAAATTTCGTCATTAACATCATCTTCTGAACTGCCATCTGGTGTATATTTTATGAACTTTGAGATTAAATTATTCTCGTCGGGGATATCGAAATTCATTGCTTTTTATTTATTCTTCTGAAATGTATATCTTTTCCCAAATTTTTAATTCCAAAGGTTTCTTCAAATGTTTCAAAAGTTTAGTATCTTTTCTGATTTTATGATTTTCTAGCAAACCATGAGCTGCAATTGCCGACTTTTCAATTTCATCATTTTTAATATTTCTAAGGTGTTCTTTTGTACGAATTTTTTAATTCCTTTTAGTTTTTCCTATATATTCTTTATTGCAGTCATTGCAACTGATTTCGTAAATTCCAGATTTTTTACTATCTTGGACATTAATTTTTTTATTAGTTACTAGTAGATTATCCAGGCTAAATTTGTTAATCGGTGCTAATGTAATATTAAATTTGTCCCACTGTAATTTTAATTTAAAAAATGCTAGTGAACTGTAAAGTTAACAAGAACAAATTTCTAGATTGTTTATCATATTATATATATAGATTTTTTATGCTGGTTAATTACAAACCTAAATTTTTGTGTGCATTCAAGAATATATGGGCAAGTCCCGATCCCCATAGCTAAGCTAAAATAACAAGTATTATGTGTAACTACTTAGGATATTGTAGATATTCAGGGGGCGTTAACCAGGAATGTTAAGTTTGACAAACATGTAGAAAAATAAAATTTATATTATTTTAAGAAAGATTTTTGGTTTTTAAAATATAAAAAAGATTTATTGCATATAGATCCTCAGTATAAAAAGAAGGAAGAGTGAAAAGATTCATATTTAATCCAATTCATTCATTTAACATATTCACTGCTGGAGATTGAAATTCCAATTTCTTTCAATTTGAAGAAATGTTCTTAGTCTATGTAAGCTAGCTTGTAACATGGGCCTAATTAATATTTAATTTTTTAAGAATTCTGAATTGTAGGAGGATACAATACTGTAAAATTTCTCCCTGTTAATTGAATCATATGCTATTTTCATGTCTACAAATATTTGATGTAGAGTGCCATCATATTCCCATTTCTATTCTTGCACCTAGTCGTAATTAGTTTTTTTCTCTTTTCTTATAGATTAGTATGATATATTATTCATTCCATTTCCATCCATATGAAAGAACCTCTTTTTCCCAAATCATACTACACCACTGATATATCTTGTCCATCAATTATCCCCTCCCTCCATTTATGATTTCTGCTGGTATTCCATATGAATCCTTCATACATCTTTTAATCTTTCTATCACCAATTCAACTCTAATGCACTCGACTCTGAAACTAATAGTTCTGCTGTCTGTAAATTATACTCTTCTATATCTGTTCTGCAATTACATTTAATAGCTTATGAAAGTATTTTTTTCATCTTTATTTATGTTCTTATTGGCTGCAGTGGACTAATGATTATACTCCTTGCCTCTGGTCCTGAGGGTCACGGGTTCAAACCCGGCTGGGGTCGATGGATTTTTAGGATGGAAAAATCCAAAGAAGACCAGGACGTCCACTCAAAAGACTTCTGGATAGTGTTTCTCTTGAGGCCGAAACAGGTCAACAAATGGCCTAAATTCGTGAATGTACTATGATGATGATGATGATGAAAAATCCAAGGAGCAAGTCCTCTGGGAGGGACTTTATGCCGTGGGTCCTGAGTCTGAAGATTTTCAGGCTCGTAAAAGATCCTTAAGCCTGAATGAAAAGGCCTCTAAGCAAAATTTACCGAATTTTCCCGTCCTAGTACTACCTTGGTTTCCTAGATGTCAGTATCAGGCAGAACGCTGACCACGGACCACTGAAGTGACATCTATACAAAAACATGTGTAACTAAATTAGTATGGTTCAAATTCTTCCCTGTAGGGGGGGAGAGCGCCTAAATCTATGTTAAGGGAAACACGGGCTTACAAGATTACAAGAAGATATTTGTTCTTGATATCTGCAAAATAACCCCATTTTCATTCTTTATAATATTTATTGAAGCATGAAACCCTTTCATTTCTGACCTAATTCTTGGATGGATATAATTTTCTGATGTTTCTATTTGTTGTGTTTATTTGCAGTCATTAACATTTCCATTCAAATATTCCCTCATTTACTCTTTAATGTCGGTTTCATGCTTGATGTTACCAACTTTTTTTTTTTAATTTATTTCATTTTGCTCATGTAGCAATTTCATTTTTGCTAGAGTTTTATTTTGTTCACAATGACAGAACATTCCTCATCAAACCATTCCTTATTTTGCTGATACATTTAATAGTATTTCTCATTAGAATCCCTTTCTCTATTTTATTATATTGTCTTTAACCTACACACGCACCATGCATCAAAAATGAAGGCCATAATTTTTTGGAATTTAGCTCAAATTTGTGGTGTTGATACTGGCAATTAATAATGTCTCTCTAGCAGTAAATGTGTTACAAAATAAATATGACTTTAGAAATGTGAAGTGATTTAAACATAATATTTGCATTTTCATGTGTCATTGACACAAGCATATCAATTAAATTAATAATTTGGAATATATCATTATATTTCATGTAAATAATATATTTGTTAGTAATTATAAAATCAATGTACAACATTTAAGTAAATGCTTTGCAGTATGTTTTTAACATATGCTACATATGGGGACATGTCCCCAAATCAAAATGATAATCTAGATTATTTTTTTCATTCTATAATGTATATAGTATATATACTTTTCTATTTATGTATGCATGCATGTGTATGCCCATGATAAAAATGCTATATTAATGTCTTATTTTTCCCAAATAAGTTAATGTGTCCTGTTAGAAATGCATTTATACCATTGCCCTTTTGTTTATAAGTGTGTGAATTTTAATGTAGATAGTGGTCACAAATATCAAGATAAAGTGACATTTTATTGGATTTAAGGTCAATGCATTAATAGCAAATATAACTTAATGATGCAGCAATGCGAATTGTCAATAATATAATGATTTCATAATACTTAATGTTAATTTATGTATATGTAGGAAATAACACTATTAAATATTAAATAACACTATTTTAATAAAATTTTGAGTTGTGTTTTTGACTCACCTCATATTTCTTGATTTTTATGCAGACCTTGGTTTTGTCACTATACTTCACGACATTCTCGATGCCACACAACTGCCGCCTTGCGGTTGTCCCTCCTGCAAATTGATTTCTACGCTCTCTGTTGGCTGACCAATAAACTTCCAAATCAAACCCCTCTCCTTTTCTCTGGGAATATGGAAATTCATGGTTTTCTTTTTATTCATGCATATGTAAATATTTTTCCCAAAATGTGAGTTCCTTAGATTTTCTAACTGTTTAAATAATTTTGCCTTTAAACGGTTAGAAAAATCTAAGTAACTCACAATTTGGGGGAAAAAAATTACATAAGCAAGAATAAAAAGAAAACCATGAATTTCGAAAAGGAGAGGTGTGTGTTTTGGATGTTCATCAGTCATCCAACAGAGAGCACAGAAATCAATTTGCAGGAGGGACAAATGCAAGATGGCAGTTGTGTGGCATTGAGAATGTCACGAAGTATAGCGACAAAACCTATGTCTGCATAAAAATCAAGAAATATGAGGTGACTCAAAAACACAACTCAAAAACTTCAAGTTTTAGTTTACTCTATCAAATAATTTTGTTTTAATACACCCACAACCAATTATTAATATTGTATATTGTTAATGATTCTTTATGAATATATTCAATATGCCTCTCTCTCTCTGCTAATGTGGATCAAATTTTCCCATATTACATTACTAGAAATTCTTATATAAGTATTATTTATAAGACATTTTCAGATAGGAGATACTCATAATATATAAATGCACTTTATATATTAATATTCCCTTCATGATATTTCCGATATCTTTAACAATGTTTCGTTTTTAAAAGAAAAGTCTAGTGCAGAAATTTCATCCAATGTTCTTAATAAATTTTATAACTTAAACTGCTTGTAAATTAAGGCTAGGTGTAGGTTATTTATACAAACAAGTCAGTATGTTTTAAATTCATTTTGATGTACTGTCAACAATATCTGTGGTTCAGTGATTACCATCTGGACCCACTGTATGCAGGTTCTTATGCAATGGATTTTTACAAGGCATAAAAATCTGTGTATGGCTTCATTCATACGGGAAGTAAAGCAATGGATACATTGTCATAGGTTTACAAAATGTAAAAGAATCTTGAGATGCTCCTGACTAATATTTGTTGACCTTTGATGCCCAATTTTGAATGAGAATGCTAATGATCTAAGTTTTAAAGAATATTGTTAAATTGAACAATGCCAATTTTTGGCTGCATATCCCTCATAAACATTACTTACCATATAGCGGGTGATTCATGAATTGTGTTTGCTATTGTTATGTGAAAATCATATATTTTATCATGAGTTTGATACTTGAAAGAAGAATCGCATAATTTTGTGATTATGCGGAGATATTTAGGAAAGGTTTCTGTACATTTATAGAAAAGATACAACATTGACCACTGTTATTTTAAATGCAACCTCCTATTTTATTTTAGATGGAATGAAAGATCTATTTAATGGCTTTACAATACAATTTGAATAATTAGTTTTGCCATATTAGAACAGTTTCTACAGGATGTTGATGTGACAGGAGCAATAGTCTGTATACCAATGTATAGACTTCCTGTTTCAAAATACCTTATCATATTACTACAGGAACAGGTGTCTAATTTCCTAGTAGATGTTCAAAAGTGTCACTGTTATTGCTTATGCATTCCCGAATACTTTTCCAAAAGGATATTCTTACAAGGAGTAGTTGATCTGAAATGGACTGGCATGCTTCCCTGATCCGATGTTGTATATCGTCAGGAGTGGTTGGTTCCATGGTATAGACACGTTGTTTCACATATAATCCAATTATTAGCAAAAATTAGCAGTAGCAGATGTCAACTTTCACACGTTAACCGATAGAGATAGAAACCTCATTCCAACGGCAATGTATTTCTATTTCAAGGACACTTCAAATGAAGAAAAGAAATGTGCCAAGATCAATTTAAAATAATGAAGTTCGAAGCCATAACTTAAAGACGAATAAACATCAAAATGTTCTGAGCATCTCCGCATAGAAGCACATCAACCATTCACATGTTTCCACAATTCGTTTCACACTAATGTTAGTAGTTTTGATATAATGAGACGAAACATGATTCGTGAATCACCTTGTATATGATAGCTACGCTTCTCCCATATCCACAAGTCCCATGTATGCTGGTAAATGCTGCATAGTGAAACTGTATACTTGACTGATCAATTTTTTTTTTTTACTGTGGATGCAAAAGAAATACTTTATGATTCCATGAAGTCAAAGTACCACAACTTATGGGACTGCTTTATATATTTTATTTACTAATGCATTATGTGTACCTTTATTTTTATTTATACTTCTATTACCTATTAAAAAGTTAATATAAATGAACTTGGCATTCTACTTATAAATATTATGCTATCCTATGGCTTCCCAAAGGAAAAAAAAATCTCCGTATTTCATGCATTAAAATATATAATTTAACTCTTCTTCATGTGTTATGGGAAAATAAAATCCACTTTTTCTAATTTTATATAAAACTTTGTTTCTTGTAATATATTTTGTTTAATAATATTTTGAAATTTCAAATACTTATTAATTTAAATATATTTTAATAAATGCTGTATATATATTCAGATATTCTTATTACTATTGTACTTTGTATACCAGGTAAAAAAAAAATTATGAAATAAGCTTTGTATACCAGGTAAAAAAAATTATGAAATAAGCCATAGCATTTTGAAAGCTTGTGCATCACCTAATTTTGCTACTGCAGAACCATTTTTTTAAAATAAGTTTGCTTTCTGTTTCAATTTCTGTGCATGTTTGTATGTTCATGATCGCCACCTGTTTTTACTGTTTCTGTCTGTAGTGTAAATCACTGTCTGATGTGCAGAATCAAAATCTCACGTTTCCCAAAATATCTTCCTTAGTACATTACACATTAGTATTTTCTTTTGTTTAGCTAAAAATAGCATAGTAGTTACTTTCAGTTTAATTTTCATTAGATTACATAAGTTTGAATTATATTAGGCTGAAAATATAGAGAATTTATAAATATGACACTGTGGCCTATTCTCAATATGAATCTACATGTTCAATTTTCTAATAATCATTTTCTTTACTCAGTACATAATGTGTCAAGTTTACTTTTAGAAGCTATCTTCATATTAAAAAAAAAAATATACAGTATTTTTTTTCTTTTTGTTTCCCTTAAAATTAATGTTTACTGTGGATAGTTGCCAACTGTTCAGTTATTTTTATTCTTATTATCAAACATTAAAATTTTTGTAGCAAATGAAGTTTTGTATTTTAGATATTTGATTTTTAATTTCTGATAAATTTACATCATCAGGCAAGAATGTACTATCTGAGTGGTAAGTACAATTTTTATATGATATAGTCTACAAGCCAAAATTAAATAATAAAATATGAACATGGAACATTAATATTAATGATAATTCTGTTAACTATAGTTTTGTAGTCACTTCTGTATGTTTTCGAGCTTTTGGAAAAATACATAGAAAACCATATATTAGAGGATACAGCTCCTTGATATATCTGGTCTGTTAATTAACCTTTTGACCGCCGAGTTTCCATTTTGCCAGCTGGGCTGTGGGTGCCAGGTTTTTTAAATTTAAAGTACTACGCCATACTATATAATATAAACCTTTATAAAGTATAATTAACTGTCTACATGCCATGCTAAATTGAATTTAAACTCACTATTATACATTTATTTGAAGGTTAGGCGGTGTTGCTTCCACTTGTGAAGATCCCAGGTTCGAATTCATCACGGTGTCTTCATTGAAATTTGTTACCACTATCACTAAAACATTTATCCTATTGAATACTTTTGATGGCATTATCACTAAACACTTATAATATTCAAATTGTTGAACATTTTTTATGGTCCTGGGTTCGAATCCATTCCAGTCAAACAGCTGTGTTATGCCACGTGTTTCATCTGGCGCGACACGTCCACCACTGTCATTCACACCATGTTAATTTAGGTCTACATCACTTGCTTTACTATTTGCAGGCTTAGATTGTAATAATATTCTCTTAGAAACAGGATTACTATCACATTCGTCAAACGAATAACCATTTGATGAACTGTTACTGTCTCTCTCATATTCTGATAAAACTGACACAATAAACTCGCGTATTGTATTTTCGTCAACTTCGAGACATGAATCACTGTGTTTCTCAGCACGACCTAACCCTTGGTCAGGTATCTTTTCAACTAAAAATAAAATAAATAAAGAGAAAATCCTGAACTTGCAATATTCCATAGCCAAAAAAAAAGCCTTGAAACATGAATGTACACCCTCCTTTAGAAAACGCATTTACCACTAGCCTGTACCATTATTCTGTAAGGGATGTGCAAAGTATTGCTACGAAAGGATGTACAAACACAGCACGAAAAATAATTTTAGTTTATTGAAGTAAAAACTTCAGGAAAAAATATTTAAAATAATAAGATTGAAAACCGGAGCTTGCCGGGCATGGCATACCACTGTACACACACTTTCACCGGCGCACGCCGGGCATGACGTTCAAAAGGTTAAGCCAAACAATTTATAAAATAATTATTACTACAGTCTTATATATCTCCCATATATTTGCTAACACAAGCAAAATTGAATGATATAATTGAAATGAAATTGCACTGAAATGAAGATTTATTATATTTTTTTTATATTTCGTTTTTAAAATGCCAAATCAAATTCTATATACTCTATGAATTATTGTATTTTCTCAGCATTACTTACATGAGCAGTTATAAAATATTTGTTAATAAATGAATTAGTTATTTATTTCAATCCGTGTTAAGAATTTTAGTACATTAAAACAAGAAAACCATTATCTTCTTCCCTTAATTTTTAAACTTGAAATGCTTCTTAGGTTGAAATTGAGTGCTTCATCTCGTTAAATATGTATACAGCCTACATTGTACTTTGTATCCGTTCGAGCAGTGTTTTCACTCTCCACTACGAAGTCCCCATCAGCTGTACTCAATGCACATGCGACTTCCCAGCTTTAACTGTGTAAAAGTATTACATACAGTCTTACCTTATACCAGTTGACAGTGTCGTCCTGGGTTAAACAGGCATTGTATCAGGAAACCACATTCTAAATGACGCAAGTAATATTTCTGATTTAATTTGTAATGTTTTCTTTTAGTTCCTCCAAAGTGTGAAGATTTGTTCAATAAACCTTATCTTTCAGGTTACCCCACAAGTAAAAATCACACACTGTTAGGTCTGGGGAGCGAGGAAAAATATATCAGCACTGATCACTGTGTCTACAAACACTTCCACTTTGTTGCTTTATGTGCAGAAGAAACTGAAACCCCTACTTGTGCTAATTTTTAGAGTAATTTATTCGGTGAATGTTTAAGATTTTCACACATCTTGTCTAGCTTTTCTTCTGTTAAAACTGTTTGTGTACACACATGTGTTTTTGTTTTGCATCGGTATTTTCAAATTTATTAACAGTTCTGTAAATTTGTGTTCTTCAGCAGGAAATGTCTGAATAAATTCATCAGAGATATCTGTCAAGCAGACTAATATTTAAAATAATTTTTACACATAAAAATATGATGCACCAGCAAAATTAGTCTCACCATCTTGATAACTTGAAGCTGAATAACTGCATCCACATGCTGTGAAAGCCAAACTGGATGCGTGTACCACCCGCTGAAGCAAGTTGCATAACCCAATTTAATAACCCTGCTCGAGCGGATACATCTTATATTGTAGACCCTCTAGAAGTACTAGCGGTAAAGTAGGTCGGAGTATAGGTTTTACTACCACTAAGATTCTCATGAGATTGGGTTAAAAAAATCTTGGATTTTTACATTCATGTCATAGATGGGTCTTCATGGCCTGTGTACCTTTTTTACCAATGTAAATTATGTACTGTAATGATACTGAACTCAAGTTCAGTGTGTATCTATTTCTTTAACAATTTGAGTCCTGCAGTGGTACTAGTATCACAGCATTTAAATGACACTGAAGCCGGATAAAATTAAATCCCTCGGCATGGCTGTGCCAGCAGATTTACAGGGGTGTTATCCCTTGGCATGCTTTGCAGGTGGATTTACAGGAGTGTTTTCTGGTTCAGAAAAACACCCCTGTAAATCTGCTGGCACAGCCATGCCAAGGGATTTAATTTACTCCGGCTTTAGTGTCATTTAAATGCCGTGGTACTAGTACCACTGCCAAGATTATAAATAAACAAAAAAAGATTAATTTCAAAACCTATTAATAACTTGATTTTAGTGATTCAAAGTGTTAAATCCATAATTGTAATAACAATTTCTATGGATTGTATTGAAAATAATAAATTTATATAACACAGTATGTTGGTGCATAATTTTATTTGGCATGTTACATGAAGATATGCAATGTTACAGGCAAGAAGCTGTAAATTACCTGGGCTATTATTCTTCACATGAACAACTGATGCAGCAGTTGATTCTGGAGCAAGCAGAGAGTGCCATGCGACGCATTTGTTCAATGGTGTCACAAGGCATGGTGGACTGTCGTACCCATCTCTTATGGAATAAGTTGCAGTGTTCTGTACCACGGGATTGGGAAAAAAGACGTGACAGAGACCGTGAAGAATTATCACCGAGAGATACAGTAATTTTTTTTCATTATTAACACATTTTTGTTGTAGATTCACAGTGCTGTGTGAAACATTTAAAAGTCATTTTAAAATACAATAAGAAGTAACATTAAGAGGTTTGTTTAATAATTAAAACATTTTGTCTGTTCATTCTTACTTCTTAGAGTTGTTTTTGTTGAACATGTTTCAGAGCTACTTAGCCTCATCGTCAGCGAATACAGACTGAATTTTCTCAGGTCTGACAACATGAGAAAATTCAGTCTGTAATCGCTGATGGTGGGGCTAAGAATCTCTGAAACATATTCAACAGAAACAACTCTAAGAGGTAAGAATGAACAGACAAAATGTTTTAATTATTTAAAAGTCAACTAAAAATATATATCAACTGTTTATATGTATTAGCCATTCTGGGCTGTAGCCAAATGTTTCAATTAGTGAGGAAATATTATTTTATGTAAATTATATGCATTTATTAGTTAAAAGCTAAAAATCAAAGGAATAAATCCTTAAGAATTAAATGAATCGTGATTTCTTCTTACCTCATACTTCTATGTTACACAGCACTGCAGTATCAGCGACCCATTGTCACCATCATCAGCTGTTTTCACGAGTCATGAAAACAGCTGACGATGGTGACAATGGGTCGCTGATACTGCAGTGCTGTGTTTAAAAAAACATAGAAGTATGAGGTAAGAAGAAATCACGATTCATTTAATTCTTATGAATTGAACCTCATAATGTTAAAAATTCCCAAATTTGATATATAAAAGAATAAATCCTTGCCTGGATTTTTCCTTTGGGAAAAACTAAAAGACATAGTGTACAAGGATGCACTAACTACACCACAAGACATGCAACATTGTATTAAAACAGGTTGGAATGCAATTTCTCTTAACTGCTAGCTAATGTGCATCAATCGTATTATCAAAAACTGGAAGCTTGTGTTATAGTCATCATTTTTTTAACATTTTTGATCCTGATACATTTCCTGGACTGAAAAACAGTTAAGGACATTTAATTCCCACATTATTATTTACTTACTTTGATGGACTGAGTAGTAGGTCTGTACATCTGATTACAAGTATTTACATTATTGGTGGTTAATGCCATTATTATTGTGATTTAATTTATTTTAATTTCTGCTATTGCAGTGGTCTAGTGGTTAATTCCTTCCTCTAGTCCCAATGGTCGCAGTTCAAACCCATCCAGGGTCAATCGATTCTTAGGGTGGAAAAATCCAAGGGACAAGTCCTCCAGGAGGGACTTTAAGCCATGGATCCTGAGTCTGAAGATTTTGAGGCTTGTAAAAGAACCTTAAGTCTGAATAAAAGATCTCTGAACCAAAATTTAACTGACCTTCATCCATCTGAATAATAACCTAGTTTTCTACTAGATGTCTCTTCGAGGTGATGTACTAACCACTTATCACTTGCTGATATCTGTAGGGAAATAAGCATTAATAAATTATTAATAGTGAGTGGAGAACATATTTTTAATGACTCACCTCATACAATTTCAAATTCCTTTGATACCGACGGTTTCAGACAACATCTTGTCCGTCTTCAGTGATGACTTCCACTGGTGAAATTCTCTGGTTGTTGATTTCTCTATGGACATCACCTCTTGTGCTGCCATCTTTGGTTGGGATTATAAATTTTTATCCACTGGAATATCAAAGTTCATAGATTGACATTTATTCTTCTGAATGAATATCTTCTCCCAAACTGCCAATTCCAACGGTTTATCTAATTGTTTCAAAAGTTTTGCCTCTTTTCCAATTGTATGATGTTCTAGCAAACTATGTGCAGCAATTGCTGATTTTTCAATTACAAAATTTGTAATATAATTAGTAAATTAATCTGGTTAAGAAACTACCAACTAGGGATGCACCCATGTCTCACAGTGGGATGAACGTGGATCAATCAATTTTTGCTATAGTAATGGATATGGTTTTAGTTACAAAATATGTAACTTTGCACTAAAAACACTACTTTCTATTATTAACATTAACTATAGTGCAGTTGGTTAAGGCAATATGCTATGATCTGGAGAGTTTTGCGTTTTGAGTCCCAATGGGGTCAGGATTTTGAAGTGCACTAAACCTTCTGGTTCCACCATAGTCCTGGGATCAACTCAGCCTCTAATTGAAATGAGTACCAGATATATGTTCTGGGTGTAAAGATAGCCATCACACAGGATTGACAACCCAGGTGACATTGTGCTGATGGTCTTGAAAGGTGGGAGTCTTAACCTCCTACCACTGCAAGAGCTCCTTAGGTCTGTAATGGGGTCCCTTTACCTGTTCTTACTTCCCTATGAATACATTTGTTAGCACTCAAAAGGGTAAAATGTTCCCACTAAAAGCCTTGGGAAGCCCTTGGGGTGATAGGAGGTTAAGGCTCCTGTCTTTCTAGACAGTTGGCATGAGATGTCAGCCCTGATGACAGCCGCATTTACCCCCAGACCAAATGTCTGGTACTCATTTCTATTAGAGCTGGTTGACCCAGGTCCATGGTGCCATCAGAAATTTTAAGCCAGTTTAAAAATCCTGACCCACCGAGACACAAACCCTCGACCTTCTGACTTGTAGTGTATTGCCTTAAACAACTATGCTACAGCATTCTCACTTTACTAGCACTGTGCCCTTAAATCTGCTAAAAACAGTTGGTAAATAATAGTTGTATTAGTATTGAAGATATTAAAGGTGATAGTTTTAAATACCTCACCCTTTGTATATGTGTGTGTGTATATACAACGAATCCATTTTAAGAGGAAACCTCGCATCATTCTGCTGCCGTCACTGTGAGCAGTATGATCACAGCATGGGAACAAATTGTACACAACATCCCAGTGGTTAGTTGCTTCAGTGTGTTGTAGTGGGACGCATGTCATTTGTTGTCTTGTGTTACATAAGAAAGTAATTGAAAATGAAGTATACGGTTGAACAGTGAATTTATTTGGTGGAACGTTACTTCTTGAGAAATAACCATAGAAGGCACGTTTGGAGATTTTCTCAAAAATATCCTGTGACTGTATGATTCCTACAAAATCGTGCCTTTCGAAGTTGATGAAAAAGTGGCATACAACAGGTTCAGTTTCTGACTTACCAAAGAAGTGTAAAAGGCACGTTTTTAACAGTAGAGAAACTTGAGGATATTCGGGTGCGATTAGAAGTAAGTCCTAGAAAATCACTAAAACATTTCGTGCAGGAAAATAACATATCCAAGGTGTCAGCCCACAAAGCGACCAGACTGCTGAAATTTCGACCTTATAAACAAAGGTTTATGCAGGAACTTAAGCAGGCAGATAATTTGTTTAAAAAATGTGAGGCAATGTCTTGCTGCGGACAGGGTTCATTTTCAACAGTATCTCAAATAAATGGTGAGTAATAAGCCTCTATGTGTAGGCCTATATTTTATAATCTAAATTAATTGAGTTATTTGTATTTTGAAACAAACTAAATATTTGGGAATAATTACGGATAACATTGAAGGTATAGTCAAAGAGAACATAAAAACATAGAATTGAATTGAGTAGCAAAATAATATCATCGTTAAATTCCAAATGGTAGGATAAGCATATTTGGAAAGACACAAAAAAAATATATTGGTAAAACATCGGTGGAATTTGTTGCAATGTATGGAAGTGAGGTATGGACAATCAATAAGTACTACAGGAATAGACTAATAGCTCTAGAAATGGATTATTTGTGCAGAAGTGCCAGAAAGTCTAAATTAGAACATGTCACAAATAAGGAAATTAGAAACATAATGGAAGCAGAAGAAAGCATAATTGAAAGAATTGAGGAGAAGGAATTAAAGTGGTTAGGACATGTTTTAAGAATGGAAGATGAGCGATGGCCATAGCAACTATATGAATGGCATCCAAACAGAAAGAAGAAAAGAGGGAGACCAAAGTTAATATGGAAGGAAAACATGAAGACAGTAATGCAAGCAAGAGGGCTAAGCATCGAAGATGCCCAAGATCATAGGCTTTGGAGGTTTGGCACGGGAAGATGGCAGCAGCTGTAAAAACCCGAAGATGGATAGATTTGTATTTCGTAGCTTCTAACTGTCTTCATTTGCCAGTAGTAATGGAACACACTCCCAGCCGGTGCAAACACAATAGCGGGCAAAGTGAGAGCTGCTGCAACGCTGTAAAAAGATTTCCGCTTAAAATGGATTCCCTGTATAATCATCCTGTATATGTGTGTATATATATATATATATATATATATATATATATATATTTATTTTATTTTCTGTTTCAGTTGACAATCCATGGACTGACATACACTGAATTTTGTGAGTTGCGAAATTTGGCAAATGTAGAACCTCTAAGTCGGTTGGACCCTAGGCTCTCACCATTGCTTTGTCAACCTCTATCATGGTATCAAGGATTGGCCAAAGTTCTTATGGCAAAGTACACTGATCAGTATAGAATGTTCACAGCGCCAGATGGAAATGTTCAACATATAGTTATCCTTCATCCTCGTTATATAGAAGCCTTCATGATGCTGTCACTAGATACGCAGTCATCTCGTGGTGTAAGTTTACATCTCCAATTTCTAAATTCATTTACAAAATTTCTCATTACGGTATAATCCATTCTTAAAAATAACTGTATGTGGTACAAAATCATTGATTATCATCATCAACATCTGCTTCCCTTCATGTTGTAATCTTAAAAGTACTGTTAATATCTACAAAATAATTTCCAACCACCCTTCCTTGGTATGATATGGAATTAATACCTTTTTCTATTTTATTTACTTTTTCTTTCTTAGAAGAGAAATGAAATTGAACAGTATAGAGTTAGTGAAGATAGTATTATCGGAAAGAATTAGTTGTAGTGAAAATTTTTATCTCTGATATTTTATATATTTTAGGTAAAATATTTAATGTGTCAAATCTTTTATTTTACGAGGGTGAATCAAGTATAAACCGGAATTATTGTTTACAATTTTATTGAATTAACAAAAAAATACAAAACCACCACCTCATTTTTCTACATAGTCTCCTGCATTTCCAACACACTTTTGCCATCGAGTTGGCAACTTTTTGATGCCATCCTTGAAGAATGAGGGATGACGTGTAGTCAGCCAGTTGCGCACAAACTCCTCTACCGCTGCATTGTCACCAAACCGCCTTCCTCCCAGGTCTTCTTTCAGTGGCCCAAACAAATGGTAGTCACAGGGTGACAAATCTGGACTGTAAGGAGGATGTTCCAGAGGTGTCCAATGCATTTTCGTCAGTTTTTCTTGTGTCAACCGAGCAGTGTGTGGCCTTGCATTGTCATGCAGCACAATCACATTTCGGATCGGTTTCCGGCGGCACTTGTTGCGATTTGCTGCTTTTGTCTCGTCCACAAGCCAGCAGTAGTACTCTGCCTTCACTGTTCATCATTCATGAAGGAAATCCTCCTCAATAAGGTCCTGTACAGCACGAATGTTGTCTGCAGTGATGCTTGTTCGTTGCCGTCTTTGGTGGGGCTCATTTTCCACTGAATCCCGGTCTGCTAACATTTTTTTGCGCCAATCATACACCTGTGTCTTCAAAAGGGTTGCTTACCCGAACTGCGCATGGAGCCTTCTCAATATTTTAGAAGGTTTAGTGCCTTCTTTCGCCAAAAACTTAATAATAATGCGTTGTGCGACAGATGTGTGTACCTCTTGCTCGCTCATGGCGTACTGAAGCAAGCGGCCGCTCTTCGGAGTGCGACACATCAAGATCCCTACTCCAGACACTCCCACCAACTTCCCCTCCAAACTGCAACCTTTGCAGTTTGCTACCAGATCCTCCAGATACAAATTCCGGTTTATATTTGATCCACCCTCATATGTAAATGGATATCGAATATAAAGTCAATAACAAATTTAATTTTATTTTATTAATTGATAGAAGCAAATATAAATAATATCCTCAACTCATGTGCAACTCAGGATCAGGTCAAGGGATGAGATAAGATGAAACCCCTATATTTTTAGAGGTCTGTGAATGACAACAGTGCCTACCAACCATGCCTGACACACTGTCACAGGGGAAGATGAATTAAATCAATGAGATGAATATGGAGAAATGGTGGAGGCAAAATAGGAGAAATCCTAAGAAAAACTTGCCCAAACTCTGTTTTGTCCACCACAAAACCCATATGAAATGACTGAGATTTGATCTTGGGACCCCAGCAGTAAGAGGCAAGCATGTAACCTCTTGAGAAAATAATATATAGTACAAAAATGTTAAATTTTAAAGACAACTTCAGAAATAATTTGATATATTAAACTGAATACTTAATAAAACTACATTGATATACCACAATATGAATGAAGTCAATCTTTTGAAAGCCAGTAGTGCAATTTAAAGAAACAATTAAAATAATAAAATACAAATTTTATAATTTTGCATTTGAATTGTATCATAGAGAGCAAATTTTTATCAATAAAACAAAATTAATAATGTATTTCTGAAAGATTGATGGATATAGTTATAAACAGACCAAAATATTGGTGGGTCCCAGAATGGAGAACTAATTGAACAATTTTTGCTGTGTTCACAGGATCTTGCTGTTGTCTATCAGAAACCTCTTACCAGTAGAGAACATGCTTCACCTGAAAGTCTAGAGTTTAGCCTGGCAGATATTCAGAATTTGGTTGAAGGTTTTGTAAATGCCTGTTGTTTCCACTTGTGGGTAGGTTTACTGTGATAGTATTTAACAATATTTGCCAGTAAAGCAAAAAGCATTTATATAATGACATGTAAATAAAATGTAAATAATTTCCCAAATTCTTTACAGAATCATTATTTTTATAGAAAAATTTAAGATGTTGACTAGCATGAAGATCTTTTAATTATTACATTGAAATAATGTACTTGCCATAATATTCATTAATTTTTTTCTGGAATATGCAAAAATAGCAGCACTCAAATGTAATAAAATAGCTTAATATGAAGCTATGTACATTCAGAATATCTCAAAATTCAATCAAAGAAAATACATTAGGAAGTAATATTATGAGGTTTTAATAATAAGTTTGGTCTGTACCTCATAACGTTGTTTCTGTTAGACATATGTTTCAAGCTACTTTTGCCTCATCTTCAGTAGTTACAGACTGATTTTTCCCAAGTTGTCAGCCCTGGATCTCGACTTCTGTTCCCTCTTTCTGTGGTTCAAGAAATTTGTTAATTAGGTTCTTCTCCCTAGGAATTTCAAAATTCATAATTCTCTCCTTGTTCTTTTATATGTAGAAAAAATGTATAATTCTCTCCTCTTCTTCTACAGAAGAACAAGGAGAGAATTATGAAATTCCCAGGGACAGAAACCTAATTAGCGAGTTCTTTGGACCACAGAAAAAGGTAATAGAAATCGAGATCCAGGGCCGACAACTTGGGAAAATTCAGTCTGTAACTACTGAAGATGAGACAAACATATCTTGAAACATATGTCTAACAGAAACTAAGATATGAGGTAAGAATTACACAAACCAAACTTATTATTCAATCAAAGAAACTTGAAGCATTGTAGAGGAGCACAAGAAAAAAGGTGCTAATCTTCAAGGTTATGATTCATACATTAGTCATACAAAACTGCTATGTTATCATGTAATCTTGAAGAAGTTGATATATGTAATTTGTAAGTATGTTTCTATTATCATTGATAATCAACTTCAAAACGTCAAATAATTTCAAAATTTGATCTCAAACAAAGTTTCTTGTATCAAACTATGTTATGGCCTCCACAATATTTTAAATTGTAATCTTGAAGAAAGTTGTTATATATCATTTGTAAATATGTTTCTAATATCATTGAATAATTATCAACTTCAAAACATCAAGTAATTTCAAAATTTGATCTCATACAAAACAAAGTTTCTTGCATCAAAATGTATTGTGGAATCCACAATATTTTAAATTGATTCTACTGAATTCTGAAACAACTTGTTATAAATATAATAAATGTATTGGTATGTATATTTGTTTGTATATAAGTACAATATGCGATTTCAGTTAAAAGTGTTTTAAATTTATTTTAATAAGAACTTTAATGAATCTGTGATTTCAGTAAATATAAAATTAGTTAATATTTTATTTTAGGAAGTGATATTGTGAGGTTATTTTAATTAAATTATTTTTAGTCTGTTCAACTTACCTCGTTTGTTCAAGAACAAATCAACATTAATATTGACGTAAGATGATCAGACTAAAAATAATTTAATCAAAATTAGTTACTTGGTAATTTGTTTGTCATTCTTTGTATGTAATAAGCCATATTGGGAACTTCTTGAAATTAGGCCTTTTGGCCAGATTTCACATCAAGTGGGATTTAATGAATCTTCCCATCTAGTAAATGGGAATCCAACACTTCTATGTCCTATTGGAACTAAAAGCTCAAATATGTTTAAAAAACAATAGAGAAGTCATATTTAATATGCAATTGCAATTCATGGTTTATGATTATTAATCCTAAAAAAAAAGGAGCTAAATTTACAAGATTGTGTTTAATGTTGTGAAGATCTTTTGAGTGTAGGCTACATGAAGACTTGGGCTGACAATGCACTTCAAAACTGTTTGTTTCTTGAATTGTTATTTAATTCAAACCCAATCTTTTTCTTTATGAAGAAGATGGCTCAGACTATAATATGAGGAAATGTTGTTGTTTTCTAATGGCGAGATTTGACGCTTAAGTCATTTTCTCTCTGGCTTCCCAGTACAAGCGAACAAGGTCCTTAGAGTGTTGTGCAGTTGGATTTAAAGCTGGACAGACTAGAAGGTGGTGTTTGTCCATGATCAGGTCCGGGTCTTTGCATATGACACATCTGTCGGATTGGAAAACGTTTATTCTGTGGAGGTGGTGAGCCAGGCAGTCGTGTCCTGACATCAGTCTGAATTTTGCTACTGCTTCCTTGCGGCCTTTATATTTTATTTCTGTGTATAGCTCATCAATTTTTTCCCGTGATATGAGGAAATGTTTGTGATTACATTAATTTGTACATACTTAAACTTTATTTGCCATGTGTTTGTTTATTTATTATATTAATCCAATGCTGAAAAAGAAGTGTTTAAGTTAATAATATTTAAAAGACTTCAAATAGTTTATAATATATATATATATACACACACACAGATCTTCATTTAAGATGCAACCATTCAACATATGGATATCGCATGGTAATCTCACCAAATAAATCTATGTAGATGTTAAATTAAATTGAGGTTTTAATGAAATAACACTGGCTGTTGATCATCTACCTCTGTGATTGACACATGTGGATGTGAAGGGCCAGCAGCCGGCTGGTAAAAGGGCAACCGCTGAAAAGTGGAAAGACCCTCAATCGGAATGAAATAAAATCTGTTTTTGTGCTATTTATACCTTACCTTATGACAAAAGTTTTTCAAAATTACCTCCTTCAGCTTCAATACAATGTTCACATGGGCGAATATTTAGAAACACGCTATCAAATTCCTGCCTTGAAATGTTGGAGATCACAGTTCGAATTTAAGATCGTCAAATGCTCAAGGATTTGAAATCGTGGCTTTATTAGGGACAATTGCTTTTGGGAATTGAGGGCAAAATTTACAGCAACAATTTTTGTAAGATATCTTCTTGCATTTGTCAAAAGTAAAAATAACCTCTGTTCAGTGGTATACAGCATGTTAAAATGAAATCACCACAGTCACAACTGAATATAAATTCACAAGTTGTTTAAAAAAATGTTTTGTAAAACCTTACAGTTACAGAAGTAATCAATAAACATGAGTAGCAGGAATGTGAATAGAACCTGCTTTGCCGCTTGAACTGCCAGGTGGTTGCCAGGTGCTAGGGTTGCATCTTAATCTGAAGTCTCTATGTATATATATACTTACTTACTTACTTACTCACTGGCACTATCGAACCCGCAGGTTCATGGCCGCACGGACATAAGCTCTCCATACATCCCTATCCTGAGCTAATGCTTTCCAATCATTCCCTGTATAATCTTCTTCTTCTTCTTCCTTCCAAGTATTAGGCCAAGGCCTGTTACGATCCTATAGAAAATTTTCCCTCCAGCGTTTCATAGGATGGCCCAGTGATCTTCGTCCTCTTGGTATATAATTATAAACAGCTTTGGGGATCCGATTTGAACTCATTCTTTCAAGATGGTATTTCCAATTTAGTTGGTACTGTTTAATATATTCCAAAATTGGCGTAGTAGTTTGATCCTTCCGGGAAATTCTCGTATAAGACTTGAAAGCATAATAATAGTCCCTTCGATTGGTTGCTGGCCAAAGGAAGGCAAGACCAGTGATGGGGTTGCCATCTTATAGCCTCTGGTCAGGCTTTTCTGGAGAAGAAAAGAAAATAAAGGAAAGAAGAAATGGAAGAAAGGAAAGACTCCCTAGCCCTCGGATGCCCTAATAGCGTCGGGGTCGAAAAAAAAAAAAGAGTTAACCAAGAGAGGTTAGATAGTAAAGTTAAAAGAGTGCAAAACACAAGTAAGTGGAAGAAATGTTTTGCTCAGCTTGGGCACCTTGTGGTCGCCATCCACATATCCCCTAGATGAGGACCCCTGAGGATCTGTATAATCTACTTCCCTCAAATCATAGTTAATGTTGTTCTCCCACCTCATTCTTGGTCTACCAACTGGGCGTTTTCCTTCTGGCTTTCCTACAAGAAGTTTCCATGCACGTCTTTCATATGTATATATATATATATATATATATATATATATATATATATTTTATTCAGTTGATCATTTTACTATCTTAGACACAGCATAATTGCCAGTATTTGTTGAATCCATCCATCCATAGTAATTCTGCTTGAGGGCAGGACTTTCACTGCAATCATAGCATTTTCATGCTATGCTTTGCAGCTTTACTAGGGAATTATAGGTGTGGTAGCTTCCCGTTGCTTTCCACACTGGTGAAGGATGATGATGATAATGATGACTGGATGATTTTTGGGGACCGTTGCACCCTAAACTTCCTGACATTTGTCTTACAGGTTAGGAAAAACCCTGAAAAAAACCTCACACAGGAGCCTGTCCCAACCGGGAATCGAACCTGAGCCCGCTGCATGACAAATTAAATAAATCCAACTAACATAATTCAATATATCGTAATTTTTATGAAATATTGTTCATAATTTACATAGTAACAATGTCAGGAAGATAGCAATTCAAATAAGAGTAAAGAAGGGATTAGGTACATTTTTTATCAGTCACCTCATATTTTTCTTCTTTTTTTAATTTTAAACTAGTTTCAGAACTTTACATTTCAGTTCCATCATCAGTATCCCTGTGACCATTTTCTGTCGTCTTGAAAAACTATCTTCAAGATGACAGAACAATGGTCGCGGGGATATTGATGATGGAACTGAAATGTAAAGTTCCAAAACTAGTTTAAATTAAATGTAGAAGAAAAATATGAGGTGAGTGATAAAATTTTATCTAAATGAATATACCTAAGGGAGGAAAGGATATTATGAGTATTTTAGAATAAAGTTCTTAGGAAAATGTTTGGACCAAAGAGAGATGAACCGACAATTGAATGGAGAAAACTACATAAAAGAGAACTGCATGGTCTTCACAGGAAGCCAGATATAATAAGAACAGTTAAGTCTCATAGATTGTGATGGGCAGGACATGTGGTATGAAGGGAATGGAAGACTTGCATGGAAGTTTCTTGTAGGAAAACCAGAGGGAAAATGCCCAGTTGGTAGACCAAGAATGAGGTGGGAAGATAACATTAACTGTGATTTGAGGGAGGTAGATTATACAGAGAATGATTAGAAAATATTTGCTCAGGATAGGGATGTATGGAGAGCTTATATCCGTGTGGCCATGAACCTATAGGTTCAATAGTGCCAGTGAGTTAGTTAAATGAATATACCCCATAGTGTGAATTCCTAAAATAAGTAATAATAATAAAGAAGGGTTAATTATTTGAGTTAATGAAATTGTCTTTTAAACTAATGTTTCAAACTTAAAACAATCTGGACTAAATAAAAATTTGTTAAACAATTAGTGATATGTTGTCAATAATATACATGACAAATTAATACAAGATTAACTTCCTTGTTTCCAATGGTAAAGAGAACAATTTTTTGCCTGAACCAGGAATCAAACTAACCATTGGTTACAATAGTTTAGTTGTGTATCCTTTTTTTCATTTTGTTATTAATGTAATTGTTCTTAAATTAATGAGTCATTTTTAACATCTTACCTCATATTTTGTGTTTCTTTAAACACGGGAACAAGTTTTCAAGAGAACCATCTCTCTCATTTTCAACTGACATTATGACTATCGGATTTTCGTTGGAATCTCCATCAATAACATTGCCATCTGGTGTTGATTTGATGAACTTTGAGATGAGGTCACGTTCATCAGGAATCTCAAAATTCATGGATCCAAATTTGTTCTTCTGAATACATATCTTCTCACAAATTGTCAATTCTAAAGGTTTTTTCAAATGTTTTAAAAGTTGGGCCTCTTTTTCAATTTTATGATTCTCCAACAAACTATGTGCTGCAATAACAACTGATTTTTAAATTTCACCCTTCTTAATATTTCTAAAGTGTTCCTTTGTGCAAGTGTCCTTTTGTTTTTCCTATGTATACTTCATTGTAGTCCTTACAATTAATTTGATAAATTCCAGATTTTTTGCTATCTGGGGTGTTCAATTTCTTATTAGTTATTAATAGATTATCAAGGCTAAATTTATTTATCGGTGCCAATGTAATATTGAATTTCTTGACAATTTTTTTAAATACATAACAAATTTCAAAAAATTGTCAAGAAATTCAATATTACATTGGCACCGATAAATAAATTTAGCCTTGGTAATCTATTAATAACTAATAAGAAATTGAACACCCCAGATAGCAAAAAATCTGGAATTTATCAAATTAATTGTAAGGACTGCAATAAAGTATACATAGGAAAAACAAAAGGGAATTTGGACACTTTCACAAAGGAACACTTTAGAAATATTAAGAAGGGTGAAATTGAAAAATCAGTTGTTATTGCAGCACATAGTTTGTTGGAGAATCATAAAATTGAAAAAGAGGCTCAACTTTTAAAACATTTGAAAAAACCTTTAGAATTTACTATTTGTGAGAAGATATGTATTCAGAAGAACAAATTTGGATCCATGAATTTTGAGATTCCTGATGAACGTGACCTCATCTCAAAGTTCATCAAATCAACACCAGATGGCAACGTTATTGATGGAGATTCCAACGAAAATCCAGTAGTCATAATGTTGGTTGAAAATGACAGAGATGGTTCTCTTGAAAACTAGTTCCCTGTTTAAAGAAACATAAAATATGAGGTAAGATGTAAAAAATGACTCATTAATTTACAAATAAGAATCTCATAATGTTATTTCCCATATTTAACTATGAATGTAATTGTTGTTTTGATGAAGAAATGGTTTTCTTGCTTAATATTTTTAAAATATGGAAATCATGCAATTTTAGTCCAGTAATCTAATATTATTTTAGTAATTTGATGACTAATAATAATAATAATCGTAATAATAATAAACCAAAAGTTCTAAACTTTATAGTTTAACTCTTATAATTCAAGATATAGAATTCTGATCCACACAAGAAACTGGTTCAGACAGTAAAAAATTAATATAAATTTCTTTTAACCTAGAGTGGACCTCAGTATCCAATAATTTTTAATTAAATTTCATCGAAGAACATTTTGTTTAAACAACTCACCTCATAGGATTCATGCTCCGATGATACTGCGGTTTCAAACACAGTCGTGTTCATTCTCAGCCATAACTCCGACTGACGAAATTCTTCGGCTGCAACAATAGAACAGTTGATGGCTGAAGAATTTCATCAGTCGGAGTTATGGCAGAGGATGTGTTTGAAACCGTAGTATCATGGAAGCATTAATCCTATGAGGTGAGTTGTTTAAACAAAATGTTCTCCAATGGATTTTAATGATTAAACCTCATAATTAAAATTCATCGGAGAACATATTGTTTAAACAACTCACCTCATAGGATTCATGCTTCCATGATATCGTGATTTCAAACATAGTCATGTTCATCTTCAGCCATAACTCCGACTCGCGATATCATGGAGTTATGGCTGAAGATGAACATGACTATGTTTGAAATCGCGATATCATGGAAGCATGAATCCTATGAGGTGAGTTGTTTAAACAATATGTTCTCCGATGAATTTTAATGATTATACCTCATAATGTTTACTTCCCAACATTAATTTAATATAAACCTCATAATGTTTACTTCCCAACATTCGTTTAATATTATCCAATAATTTGTTTACATTTACTAAAATGTTTACATTTATTCATGAAATTATGGATATTTCTCAAAAAAGTAAGAATATCAAAGGAATAACCAATATTCTTGCAACAATATAAACCTTCTTTCTCCCTTCTTGTGATAAATTGTAAAGCATTTATATTATATTTTATGAAATGAAATAAATGTACTGACAAATCTTTAATTTTATATATATCTCCTAGGTGTACATAGATATACAGATCGGTGTATATAGTTTAGCTGTTACTAAAAATAGTATATGTATATATAATGAAAGAGGTAATTTATATTTATTATTAATTTTTAAATTAACTTGAACAGGTATGCTTACTTTTATATTACAATTATGTTACACTTTATATTCATATACACACATGTAAATAATTGGCCAAATACTGAAATCTGCTATTTTTACAGATTAGCCAATTAGTTCCTCTGGTCAAATGATAAAATAAATTTGAGATCTAATTTATTTAACTTTCACAGGGAAAGAACACTATGAGGTTTAATTTAATAATTAAATTAATGTTTTTTATTACCTCACCTCATATCTTTTTTCTTCTATACTGCAGTTTCGGAGCTTATCTCCATCGTCAGTAGCCTCTGGTCGACCGGTGTTATGTCGTTTCTTGGCGGTTTCCTTCTTACTTCTGTCGGTGGACCGATGAACCTCTGGATTAGGTCAAAATTTGCGGGAGTTTCAAAATTCATGAGTTTTTCTTTTTTGTTTTTTTGGATGTGGATTTTTTCCCAGACTGTGAGTTCCTTTAGTTTATCTGTTTGTTTGATTATCAAACAAACAGATAAACTAAAGGAACTCACAGTCTGGGAAAAAATCCACATCCAAAAAAACAAAAAAGAAAAACTCATGAATTTTGAAACTCCCGCAAATTTTGACCTAATCCAGAGGTTCATCGGTCCACCGACAGAAGTAAGAAGGAAACCGCCAAGAAACGACATAACACCGGTCGACCAGAGGCTACTGACGATGGAGATAAGCTCCGAAACTGCAGTATAGAAGAAAAAAGATATGAGGTGAGGTAATAAAAAACATTAATTTAATTATTGAGATCTAATATTTATTTGAATTCTATCCACTTGAAATTTAAAGTGACTACTGCAAGATTTCACTTTTTGGCTAAAAAAACATTTACCCTTTTAACTGATAAGTTGAACTGTCATAATTACACATTACATGTATATTACCAAAAGAAGAACGATAACGATAATAGTTTAGCTTCCAGAAATTGTGGTTTATCTGTAGCAACTCTACATAATTAACAAATCAGACTGTGAAAAATGTAAATCTAAAAGTGGTTAATAGTATTAAAATCTATGGGAAAATTAAATGTTTCTTACCTCTCCTCATATAAATCTTCTAAATAGATCGCGATTTCGAGACCATAACGGTCTCATCTTCAGTGCTTTTTTTGGCGACTGATGTTATGTCGATCAGAAGAAACTAAATAGATCGCGATTTCGAGACCATAACGGTCTCATCTTCAGTGCTTTTTTTGGCGACTGATGTTATGTCGATCAGAAGAAACTCTTCTTCTTCCCTCTGTTGGTGGACTCGAAATGGTCTCATAATCGTGATCTACTTAGAAGATTTATATGAGGAGAGGTAAGAAACATTTAATTTTACCATAAATTAAACCTCATAGTTATTAATTCCTGTAAAAGTTAAGTATTAAAATCATTTTATGTTTTTATTATTGATTTAACATTTCTCACTGAAAGATAAATTATATTTGAAGAGAAAAATTTTTGCCTAGACCGAGACTCGAAGCCAGCCTTACTAGCTTTATAAAGTAATGTTAAATTCCCAATAAATGTCTTCTTAACTAAGAAGCCGCCATTTGCAAAGATAGAAGCAATGGTTTCAAAAGCATTTGGCGTTAGGGAATTACAACGTATATAAGAGAAAAATTTGTGTCTAGATCGTAACTCGCCTCGGTAGCTCAGTTGGTAGAGCACTTGGCCCGGAAAGCCAAGGGTCCCGGGTTCGAGTCTCGGTCTAGGCAAAAATTTTTCTCTTCAAATATAATTAAAATCATTTGCTTATCTTTTTATGCAATTAATTAAATTGTTGGAAAATTCTTATAATGCTGTTTCCTTTAAGTTTAAATCATATTGGTATTATTATGATTATGTGTAAAAACCCTTATTATTAGTATCATTAATTGACAAATGTAACTTTTAACTAACACGAAATTCATTAACTGGCATCCTCTGTTGTGCAGTCCAGTCTTCTGGTCACATTCAAAGAGCTTCTTTTTATGTATATAAATTTGATTTGGAACCATTAGCTAATTATTATTATTATTATTATTAATCGATGGGAATTAACTTTGTGAGGTAAAATTAATTAAAGTTGAATTAAAAAATTATATTTCACCTTATAAGTTTAATTTTCTCACCTGGAAATATTTGAGAGACCATAATCAACTTGATTACCCTGTTTGGTTAAACCTCTGTTATATGCTGGTTTTCTTCCTCTAGTAATGGGTGGATGAACTTTAGGAACAAATCCTGTTTGATGGAATCATGAATTGTAAAGTTCTCAGCAAACGGGATTTGATCTGAAAATTCATCCATACACTATCAGAAGGAAAAAACCAACTTACATCAGAAGTTCAACATAAAGGGTTAGAATCTAATGTTTTATTTTAGGAAGTAATATTTTGAGGTTCTTTTAATAAAATTATTTTGAGTCTGTTATATCTTACCTCAATATTAATGTTGATTTGTTCTTGAACATGTTTCGATTAACTTCTAATCATCCTCAGCATCTTGCCCAGACTGGTTGGATTTATGTTGTAAACCCTGGATGTCGATGTCATCTCCCTCCTGGCGGTTTGCCAAAAGGTGCTGACCTCCCAAACGAAGGTCCCTCATATTCCGTCTGTATTTCAAAATTCATAACGTGACCTCGTTTGGAGGTTCTTTGGCTAACCGCAGGAGGGAGCTGACATCGACATCCAGGGTTTACAACATAAATCCAACCAGTCTGGCCAAGATGCTGAGGATGATTAGAAGCTAAATGAAACATATTCAAGAACAAATCAACATTGATATTGAGGTAAGATACAACAGACTCAAAATAATTGAAGGTTAGAATCTAGTTGATAATGGAGATGATAATCTCTAAAACATGGCCAGATGAGAAAATTCTTCTTATGAGACATATATATTTTCAATTCTACTTTAACAACTAACTAGCTAATTGCTATTATTCTCTGTAGTTGTTTTTTTCAGAGCATTTACTTAATTGAACACATGTTCATACTGAAAATTAAAATAATATATGTATATTAGAAGAGAAAAATTATATGCTCAGACCCAGGACCTTTGGCTTTCTTGGCCAATGCTCTACCACTGAGCTATCTGGACACTCCAATCTAAACACAAATTTTTCTCTTATACATCATCAATTCCCAATCGCCGAATGCTATGAACCTTTGCTTCGATTATGCAGATGGTGGCTTCTATTTAAGAAGACATCTTATTGGGAATTTAAACATTACTTTATAAAGCCAGCAGAGCTTCTTTCGATACAGGTATTTTAAAAATTGTAAAAAAATTATTACTAGGAGATACCTAAACATGAGAATGAGTATGTATTTTATGTTACCTAAACATTAGAATTAATTTAGTGTTTTTATGATATATCAAAATATGTTGTCTCAGGACTTTGGTGGTTAAAATGAAATTAATGCAAATAAAGAAATTACTTTATGGTGAAATTAAATGTTTCTTACCTCTCCTCAACTATATTTTCTAAGTTGATCGCAATTTCGAGACTATAACTGTCTCATCATCAGAACTTTGTTGGCAACTGGTGTTATTTCGATCGAAAGAACCTCTTCTTCTTCTTCCCTCTGTTGGTGGACCGATGAACCTCTGGATCAGGTCAAAATTTGCGGGAATTTCGAAGTTCATAAGTTTTCTTTTGTTTTTCTGGCTAATTAAACAAATAGACAAACAAAAGGATCTTACGGTTTGGGAAAAGATCTGCATTCAGAAAAACAAAAGAAAACTTATGAACTTCGAAATTCCCGCAAATTTTGACCTGATCCAGAGGTTCATCGGTCTACCAACAGAGAGAAGAAGAAGAGGTTCTTCCGATCGACATAACACCAGTCGCCAACAAAGTTCTGATGATGAGACAGTTATAGTCTCGAAATCGCGATCAACTTAGAAAATATAGATGAGGAGAGGTAAGAAACATTTAATTTCACCATAAATTAAACCTCATAGTGATTAATTCCTATAAAAGTTAAATTAAAAAAAGAAATTACTTGTTTGGTCAGTTTCATATGCCAACATCTAGAACTGTCCAGCAAAACTTAAAGTACCAATAAATGTTATGTTTCATTATAGTAAATTATCATGAACAAAACTAGATGAGTCTATGAATTTTGAAGAATGTTTATAATTTACATAATTAGACTTAATATGTATTATTATGTTGTTGCTGATACCAATTTCAGATCTCAATTTTACGTTTAATATGATATTTGTAAATATTTTATTTTGATTACTGATGGATTGATGCATTCTTGAAAATAGTGATCATAAATTTAATTCAATTTCGTAATAAATTGAATTCAATAGATTTTGTAAAATTTAGTCTTACAAATTATTTCTGAGAGGTTAAAATATTAAAATGCATACCTGAGCATTCTGTCATCCTCAGCTAAATAAAATTTCAGTTTAATTACTTTGTCAATTAAATCGGAAACATGTTCCAACATCAGCAATTAAAATGCTACTAGATGTTTTGTGTTGTTCTGTAAAGAGGTTTCAAGTCATCGAGTATGTTTCTGTTCAATAGGTTTTCGTTCTTAGCTTCTTTTAAAAATTTTTATTTCGTCATGGATGCTTAATTTTATTGTTGTTATTCTCTCTGTGCATAATCAATAGTATGTTATGATTTCATTGAACTTATGGCCAGTTTCTATTATATGCTTTACAAAACTTGATTTTCCTTCATTATATTTAAATTCTCTAAAATGTTCATTGAATCTACATTAAAATTCCAAGTGTTTCTGTCAATGTAAAATTTGTCATAACTATTGCATTTAAGTTTATAGACTCCTTTATTTTCATACATATTGGCATCTTCATTTTAGTTTGAAATAATGTTGTTTTAATTTATTGTTAGTTTTATGTGTGATTTTATATTACTTTTAAATTCACTGTGTTTCCTATCGAGTTTGGTGGAATTTGTTATTTTTTTATACAAGTTGGTTACTTATTTCTTGTTTTCAAGTGCCACAAATTGTATGTAATTTAGTTCCTTATTATAGTTTATTTTGTTAAAAGGTAACTTTATCATTCTTATTTGCAAGGCAAATAAAGTTACTCAAAATAACCAACTCATTAATAATTAAAGATACTCATTTTTTGTTGAATAGGTTGTCTTGATTTTTGGTCTATGGATATTGTGTTGCTTGGTTTTCTTCAGTCTAAACTATTGCTATTTAAATTTTTAGTGATGGTGAGATCTAGGTAATTAATTAGTTGTTAGTCTTTGTTTCTTCCATAAATTGTATCTTTTATTAATTTTGTTAAAATGTCTTTTTCCATGGGGTTTTCATTGTCATATATTATTTGAAGATCACCAACATATTTTACTAATAATTTAATTTTGAGTTGTTAAGTTTTCGATATTGTTCTTTTGTAAATGCTGTAAAAATATTTCTGACATAATTCCTGATGTCGGGCTCCCATTGATATTACGTTGAGTAAAGTATTCGTTGTTGAATTTGAAAAGTTTTATTTTAGTATTATGTTAATCATTTTGTTTAATTAATCGGCATAATTCCTCTCCAAATTTTTTAGCTGTTGTTTGAATATTTTTAATGCTTTAATTGGGATGTTTGTACATAAGTTTTTGATGTCAAATCATGCCATATTGGTATTTTTATTGATTTGTATATTTTGAATTTTGTCTGCTAGAATATATTAGTTTATTTGTTTTACAGTGTTATTTCACTTCAGTGATTTAACTGACAAAGTGATTAAACTGAAATTTGAATTATTTGAGGACTACTAAAGTTTTCAGGTATGCCATTTAATATTTTAACCTTTTACATAGTAACGTCAGCAGTGGTTCATTATGAATTATTAAAGTTAATTTTTTCTTCTTACTAAGGGCTTATCTGAAGACAGTAAAAACAGCATGCTACATAGGATTTAGAAATCAATCTATATGTATGCGAGAACTATCAATAATTTTAATATCTATATCTTAATAGGTTACAAAAAGCCATGCTTCACTAGCAACACCATGGGAAGAGATGTCTGGAATGTCCCAAAAGGGCTGGAAACAAAATTAATTTTTATGAGATCTTAACCCATTCGCTTCAGGTTTAAATGCTCGATGTATTTCCCTAGAAACCGGATTTAAGTTATTATAAATTATATTGTCTATTTTCAGACATTCAAAACAAACAAAATATAATGGTATTTGGGATAAAATAAGGTTGAAGACAAAAACACATTCCTCTACTATTCATAAACGTTAACAAATGACTATCCTGCCAAATGGGTGTACAAAATATATAACAGTAGAGTTAAGCGAGCGTACCTCGTCTTCTGAGTTGAAGGCCATTTAACTGCCGGCGAGTCTACCTCGTCTTTTGAGGGGAATGGGTTAATGGACCATGTGACATAACATCTGCATAGATGATAATCTTAAACCCAACAAAATGCAAGATGAAGATTTCATTGTTTGTCCATATTTCTTAAATTGAGTTAGTCAATCAACCTGTTATGTGTAGGTATTTCTTGAGTTGACAGTGTTCACTCATTTTACACTTCTTTCCATAGCAAGGAGTTCTTTTGTCAGTCCACATAAATTTCTTCTATATGTTTTCATTATGAGTATTCATTTACATGTTATTGCATTTAGACCATCTTCTAAAATTGGTATGATATTAGATCCCACAATCCGTTTTGAGACTCATAGTGGCCAACCTGAGGAAGTTGACTCTGAAAAGAAAGCCATATATGAGCCAAAAGTTGACTATTACAAAGATAAATACCAATTAGATAGTATAACTGTCACAAGATTGATGATCGGGGCAAGAGATACTATGCCTGGATTCTTAGCTAAATTTTGGAATTTCTTAGATTTGGACAGAGTGTATCTTTCTAAAAATTGCCATTGCTGCCATTAGAGGATCAATTTCATTTTTAAGAAACCAACTTTACAAAATTTCTACTTTATAGAATATACTTCAATTACAATTTGAAATGTTTTTAAATGTATTTACAAAATGTATTTCATCAGTTTTGAAAATTAATTGTCTGTATCACTTTGTCCTTGTGGCAATCCTCTAATGAGTAAAGTTTTATATAATAAAAAAGAATTTTGACATAGGGTTCTAGATCAAAATGATAATATGGTATCATTCATGGCTAAAGTTTCAGATTGTTTATTTCCATGCATCTTACTCTGTTCTGTAACCTGAATAAGGCACACTTCTTTATTTTGGTAAGTATTTTCAATATGCATCTGAACTTTATAAGTTGATACTTACTTACTTACTCACTGGCACTATCGAACCCAAAGGTTCATGGCCGCGCGGACATAAGCTCTCCATACCCCAGATGAACCCATGTCCGCATTTCTTGACGGTTGTATTTTTACGGTGAAAGATCGTCACTCTTTCTCCCAAGGTACTTTTTTCGTCTGGCTTATCACCTTCGACCAGTCCGGCACTTTATAAGTTGATGCAATTTGTTATCGCACAGTACACCCAAAACAGCTTAGATCCGTGAACACATATATACCATTTGTGTGTGTGTATATATATCATCATAATCATCACCCACACGTATATATACAGGGTGTTTCAGAATAAGTATTACAGACTTCTAGGTGTTGTAGCAGATAAAGTTTTGATATGGAGCCCATGTCCTGAAACATATCATTTTGATATAAAATTGGTTTGAAGATCGAAACACAATGGGCTGATATTGTGTGTCTTGTATTTCAGAATAAGCATTACAGACTTCTAAGCCTCGTACTACAAGTGTGGTTCCACATGGCAACCCTGTTGTTCATTGCACAAAGTTTACCTGCGACGCATGTTTTCATACACATGCCCCACAAGACCTTGTGGGTGCTCAATAATTTCTGCTGTAGCCAGAATTCATGCAAGAAGATCTTCCTCCGACTCGACAGGTGTAGTACAACCTCTAGAAGTCTGTAATACTTATTCTGAAAGACAAGACACACAATATCAGCTGATTGTGTTCCGATCTTCAAACTTATACATCAAAATGGTACAATTTTGGACATGGGTTCCTTATCAAAACTTTATCTACTAATTCCTCTCTACAACCCCTAGAAGTCTGTAATATTTATTCTGAAACACCCTGTGTGTATGTATATATATATATATATATATATATACTTCCTCAATTGTGATAGGTCTAGAAGGCTCTTGGGCTATCAACCTGCTTCTGGCCTTACATCCACATGTGCCAATTACAGAGGTGGTTGATCATCCAGCCTGCATATCATTGCCCCAGTACTATACTGTACCAACTCCAAATTCATAGTTTTGAGATATTAAGGAAAAACACTTTGAAATGATTCAAACGAAATTGCAAATAAAATTAATTAAATTTGAATTGTGTTTTTTGTGACTCACCTCATATTTCTTGATTTTATGCAGACCTAGGTATTGTCTCTATGATTTGCGTCATTTTTGATGCCACACAACTTCTGTCTTGAGCTTGTCCCTTCTGCAAATTGATTTCTGCGCTCTCTGTTGGCTGACCAATGAACTTCCAAATCAAATCCCTCTTTTTTTCACCCGCAATTTCAAAATGAAAAGGAGAGGGGTTTGATGTGGAAGTTCATCAGTCAGCCAACAGAGAGCACAGAAATTAATTTGCAGAGGGACAACCGCAAGACGGCAGTTGTGTGGCATCGAGAATGTTGCGAAGTATCGCGACGAAACCTAGGTCTGCATAAAATTCAAGAAATGTGAGGTGAGTCAAAAACACAACTCAGATTTATTAAAATAAACCTCATAGTGTTTTTCCTACACACACACACACCACACACACACACACATATATATATATATATATATATATATATATATAATATATATATATATATATATAAATAAATAAAATAAATAAATGCAAATAAAAATTTCAATTGATCTTTTATACATTTAGTTATGTAATTAGAAGAAGTGCTGTCATAGGATTGATGATTGGGGCAAGAGGTACTATACCAGGATTCCTAGCCAAATTTTGGAATTCCTTAGATTTGGACAGGGTGTATCTTTCTAAAATTGCCATCACTGCCATTAGAGGAGCAATTTCAATTTTAAGAAACCATTTTTACAAAATTTCTACTTTGTAGTATGTATACTTCAATTAGACCTACAATTTGAATTTTTTTAATGTATTATAAAATGTATTTTATAAACTCAAAAAATTGTCTGTATCACTTTGTCCTTGAGGCAATTCTCTAATGAGGAAAGTTGTATATAATAAATTGAAAAAATACAGAACGGATACCATTTACACAGCAGTATTTTCTCAAAAAGTTATTTTTTTATAGTTAGTGTGCTCTAGCAGTCACATGCCGTCAGCATATCAGATCCTCAAACATTATGTCTTGTTTTCTACACCTGGAGTCGCTACATATTTTAGCTGCCCTAATTCCTCATGATACTGAATGAATACCAGTCCCATACAGGTTGAAATTCCGAGAGTCTCTTAGGGACTCAAACCAGCATGCAATCTACAGATCTGTGCCTACGCATGATGCCTTAGATTGCTTGGCAATGACATGGGATATAAATTAATGCCTTGGCACTATCTATATTTTTTTCCTGTGCACAAAGTAAAAATTTTGGGTTGGTAAACTATACCCTATTGATCCATTGCAATATACACATTTATTTTAGGTCTAATGCAGTAAATGGCACTAACTAAATCTCTAACATGTAAGGACTATTTTTATAGTAAGTTTTATAATACTGAATTTTGCAAAAATCTCAGTCCATTATATTCACTAAACATTTTTATTTATTATTATTCCTATTATTGTTACTACTACTACTACTGCTACTATTATTATTATTATTATTATTAATGTTGTCAATATCATTATTAAAATGGTTATTATTTCTTTATTACCAATTATTACTATTCGAGCTTTTAATTCAGATTTCAGAATTAAACATTTTTCCGTCAGTAATCATTCAGTGCATTTTATGACCTCATTTATTTTGTGATAAAAGAGTAGCTGGGTACATCATGGTTTGTGTGCATCATATTTTATTGTATTTTTATGACCTAATTTATTTTGTAATAAGGGATACCAAACTATTTAAGATATTTGTAGATCTGCCTTGCTATTGAAGACTCATATGCTGTTACTTTTTAAAAATATATATATATTTTTTATTATTGATTTCGTACATCTCAATGATGGATAAATCATATTTGAAGAGAAAAATTATACGCTCAGACCGGGACTTGAACCCGGGACCCTTGGTTCTCTAGACCAAGTGCTCTACCAACTGAGCTACCTGAGCAAGTACCGATCTAAACGCAAATCTTTCTCTATATACATTGTAATTCCCAACCACCAAATGCTGTGAAGCCATGCTTCTATCTTGCAAATGGCGAGCTCCTTTATTAAGAAGACATATTTGGGAATTATACATTACAGCCAGTACGGCTTTTTACAAGTTTTTATTATTGATTTCGTACATCTCAATGATGGATAAATCATATTTGAAGAGCGTATAATTTTTCTCTTCAAATATGATTTATCCATCATTGAGATGTACGAAATCAATAATAAAAACTTGTAAAAAGCCGTACTGGCTGTAATGTATAATTCCCAAATATGTCTTCTTAATAAAGGAGCTCGCCATTTGCAAGATAGAAGCATGGCTTCACAGCATTTGGTGGATGGGAATTACAATGTATATAGAGAAAGATTTGCGTTTAGATCGGTACTTGCTCAGGTAGCTCAGTTGGTAGAGCACTTGGTCTAGAGAACCAAGGGTCCCGGGTTCAAGTCCCGGTCTGAGCGTATAATTTTTCTCTTCAAATATGATATATATATTTGTTTTGTTAGTTTCAATTTGCAAGGACATGACTCTGTAATATATCTAAATAATATTAAAGGCATTTTTATTATTAGAATATATACATTTTATACTTATAGTAAAATACCATGTGCTCTATAATATAAAATTATAAAAAATTAAATTTATTGTACAAAATCTTAAACTTTTTGCTTAGGATGAACATTGGGCTCTGGAATATATGTTTACATTTTTAATTGATTTCAGATAGATTATTTTATCAAATGGATGAGATTGAATGTATTTTAAATTATTGGGAAGTATGTTAGTTCACAAGACAGAAAGTTGTCTGTGCTTTACAGTCCAACTAACAGTGCACGTCTGATATCATCATGCAGTTCAGATGTGAGATGAGAGATTTTAGGATGTGTAATAGGGTGAGCCAAAAAAAACTCATTTTTTTATTTCGAAGTTGTAATAGCACGGAAAAGTTGCAAATTATATAGACAAAAGAAAAGAAAAAAAAATATCAAAATCAGTTGACATCTTCCAGTTGCACAAAGGCTCTAAAATTTGACAAAATATGAAAAAAAAAAAACTTCATTTTTGAGATCTTTAATGTTTTAATTAGATGTTTTCGTAATGTATTAGTTTGTAACATCTTCAAATAGAGCCTAAAAACATTGTGTTTTAATTTGGTTTAGATCAGTTGATACCTTCTGGTGCATAAGCTCCAAAATTTGCCACAATAATGAACTGGTTATATTTTTACGTATTTTTGGTATTTGATAAATAACTTCCAGAGTATTGATTGTCAGATCCCACAGATAGACATAAACGTGCTTAGCAAAGATCAGTAATACCTACTTGATATTAAAAAGAAATAATTGCAAAATGAAGTTTTGTTACTTCAGAGCCTTTGTGCGCCGGAAGATGTCAACCGATTTTGATAATTTTTTCTTTTTTTTTTTTAGCTATATAATTCACAAATTTTCTGCACTATTACAACTTTGAAATAAAAAATGAGTTTTTTCGGCCCACCCTAATGTGTATTTTCTATTTTTTTTTATATAGTACAGATCCTTCTTACATTCTCATGCAGATCATGGCTATTCTGTCAGTAGCTGACAATAAAATATCTTGGAGGGTGTAATTAATTGTATACCAGTGGATGAATAGTTTAATTTATGCAGAAAAATTACAATAAAAATTGAATCAAAGTACAGATATGCTTAAAATATCTACTCGTAACTGTTATTCTTGATAAACAAATAGAATTAAACTGTTTTAGACTGGTTTGTGTAGCATGCATGTACCCATGCACAAATTGTAACAATTTGTGAATTATTATATTTAAGATTTTTTTTGTTAGGAATAAATATTTACTTATACCAAATCCACGATGTGTATGGAGCGGAAGTAAACAGTCGAAAGCAAATTAAAAAACTGAGTTCACAAGATTTTTTTGATGGCTCTTGGATTTCTGGAAAACAAATTCTGAACATAAATGTAATTCTATAATAAAACATACCTTAAATCCCTATTAGGTTCGTCTTCCGGGCATATAGGCCGTGGTCCAGTCGTTCTTCTACTCGATGTTTCGTCTACTGCTGCGGTAGACATCATCAGGAGATACTGCGTGCTCTCTGTGAACTCCTCAACAGTCGGCTGCAGACTGTTGAGGAGTTCACAGAGAGCACGCAGTATCTCCTGATGATGTCTACCGCAGCAGTAGAAGAACGACTGGACCACGGCCTATATGCCCGGAAGACGAACCTAATAGGGATCAAGATGCCGGCCGTGAAAGCCTACAGTTATACATACCTTAAATCACTTTCTGATAAATCAGATACAAGATTAATACAACACAGTACGTACTGCTATCCCAATGGATAAAGCCATACTATTTACTGTATCTCACAGTTGTCTGAGGACGTTTTTTAATATTTTGTAAACATTTACAATTTGAATATTTTTTGCCGCTGGTCAAACCTTTTCCCTCGCATGTATTTCTTTACTGGTGATGTAAGTTTTGAAGGTCCTGGTTCATCAATTTCTTCCGCGATTCAGAATATTAAAGATTATAGTAGAAGCAAATCACTTTCAGTAACATGTGTGTGAGTTTAGTTCAAATTATATAATTAAAAATAATGATAGCAAACTAATAATAATAATGTTGTGCTTTATTATAAATTCTACGGGTCGAATGTTTGAACGCATTAGACAGTAAAAGGCGTTCTCTGCTGAGAAAGTTTTATCCAAATACATTTTGCTTACTCAGAAATCTATTCATGCGATAATAATTGTAAGCTACCTGACGAGGTACCTTAAGATCATAGCTCAAGATAGAAACTTATCGTGAAAATCCCGAAGGGAACCGATGGTAACCAATGTAGTTTGAAACCTTTGTAGCTTTATCCAAGATGTCGGACCTTGAAGATTTCGATCATGTTTTCGGTATATGCGGAGAAGAGGAATTTGATAGAGTCTACCAAAGAATTCAACTGGAAGAACAGGAGAATCAGCGTAATATTGCATGATGCAGATGTCGTTGTATACGGTATTATTTGCGGGATGCAAGCGTAAATGCATTCCTCTATAGCAGATGAAAATAACGGAAGTGGTTTTATCGCTGAGAATTCTGGGTAATTCGTTGCCAATATTACGAAAATGTCAACTTTCATGCATGACCGGTAAGTTGGCCATTAATTTGATCTCAGCAATTGCTCACGGTGAGTCAGCTCACCAGTGATTGGAAGTAATTTGAGTAGAGACTTTTCTCTTCAAATATAATTTATCCTTCAATGAGAAGTGTTAAATTAATAATAAAATCGTCAGAGACTAAATGTATTTGCATGCGGCCCTACATCTCTTATTTCTGTAACCTATTTCAGTGTTTTCTATGTATCAACTAACTTGCTCATTTAAAGATAGAAACAAGACAAAGACAAAAAATTATTGATAAAACAAAATATTACTTATTTTAATAATTCTCACTATGAGATATATTCATTAAGGTAGAATTTTTTATCACTCACCTCATATTGTTCTTCTTAATAATTAAATTAATGTTTTTATTACCTCACCTCATAACCTTTTTCTTCTATACTGCAGTTTCGGAGCTTATCTCCATCATCAGTAGCCTCTGGTCGACCGGTGTTATGTTTGTTTCTTGGAGGAAACCGCCAAGATACGACATAACACCGGTCGACCATAGGCTACTGACGATGGAGATAAGCTCCGAAACTGCAGTATAGAAGAAAAAGGATATGAGGTGAGGTAATAAAAACATTAATTTAATTATTAAATTAAACCTCATAGTGTTCTTTCCCTGTGAAAGTTAAATAAAAAATTGTTCTTCTTATTTGACTATAAACTAGTTTCGGAACATAGTTTCTGTTCCATCCTCAGTATCATCATGACCGTTGTTCTGTCTTCTTGAAGAGCTGTCCTTTACTCCTTCCATTGGCAGACTCAAGGTTTTTCAGTCAGCCAATGGAAGGAGTGAAGGACAGCTCTTCAAGACGACAGAACAACAGTTGTGACGATACTGAGGATGGAACAGAAACTAGTTTATAGTCAAATAAGAACAACAATTTATATAATAAATTTGGGAATTTTTAACATTATGAGGTTTTTATCAATAAGAATTAAATGAATTATGAATTCTTCCTACCTCATACTTCTATTTTTTTTAAACACAGCACTGCGGTATCAGCGACCATTGTCACCATCCTCAGCTGTTTTCGCAACTGTAATTTTTTTCTTTTGCTGGTAATTTGGCAGTTTGGATAATTACCAGCAAAAGAACAAATTTACAGTAGTGAAAACAGCTGAGGATGGTGACAATGGTCGCTGATACTGCAGTGCTGTGTTTAAAAAACATAGAAGTATGAGGTAGGAAGAATTCACGATTAATTTAATTCTTAAGAAGAACAATATGAGGTGAGTGATAAAAAATTCTACCTTAATAAAAAACAAAATATATTCACAATGTACTCCACAACTATAATAAATTCACATTGATCATAAATATGAAAGTAAAGCACTTGGCATCGCAATACTTGAGCAGGTGAAGTTATTTTGTAAAAGAGTGAAGCCTGCGCTGATGTGGTTATCCAATGAAATGACAGGATACAATGATGTCAAGCTAGGCAACTATTTACTTTTGCTCCATACACATTGTGAAATTAATATAGTACCAAATTTTAAGCAACAGCTGAGAGTCAAAACGCTTAAAGTTTTTTTCTGAATTTGTATATTTTGTATATTTATTAGGTATGTACTATAATATGTAAAAATATAGGATTTTATGCTTTATGTCAGAGAAGTGACTAAATATTGTAAACTGATTTTATAAAGAATCATCATAAATATGAAAGATTTGTGTGATGAAAATTTGCTAGTCTTCATAATTAAATTGATAATGGTCAGTTTTTGTACATATATGGGGTTATAGACTGTGAAGATCAATAAAATGTCAGATTGACTATAAATTTTCTAGAATCAAAGGATGAGTATTCTTGAATACTTCCATTCTGTGGAAAAAATAAAGAATGAACTTTATTGTAAATTTCTAAGCTTTATTTTTTATAATAATTGCTTAGACATATTGTTTAAAGATTTAAGTGTCTGTATTGATTTATACCTAATAAACAAGTACTGTCAAATGTGATTTTATAAAAATAAATAATCTTTGAGATCAGGTCTTAAAATAGCTATATTTACTTCCTTTCTCTTGCTTTTCCATCTCTCACTCCTCATTAGAGTTCTAAAATTGCCATAATGTTATATAAATTGCTAAAATAACTATATGAAATGTTCGTAAATTAATCAGTCATATTTTTACATCTTACCTCATATTTTATGTTTCTTTAAACATGGAACTAGTTTAAAGAAACATAAAATATGACTCATTAATTTATGAATTAAGAACCTCATATTATTATTTCCCATATTTAACTATGAATATGAAATTTTGCTAAAGTGTACAGATACAGTTTCACCTACACAGATAAAAAAAAAAAAGTTTATCTTATTGTAAGAGGATACCCGTAAATATTGTTAGCATAGAAATTACACTTTAGCCCATATTGTAAACCTTTGCAATAGAACAAGTCGTACATAGTGAATAAATTAATCATGTTATATTTTGAAAAGGAAATTATATGCCTAGACTGGGGTTTGAACCCAGGACCTATGACTCTCTATGTCAATGCTCTTCCAAGTGAGCTACCTAGGCTTCCAATCTAAATGCGTATTTTCTCTTATACACAGTTAATTCCCTAATCTCAAATGCTATGAGCCATTGCTACGATTTTTGCAAATGGCGGCTTCTTTATTAAGAAGTCTTTTTATTGGGAATTTAAACATTACTTATAAAGCAAGTAGTGCTTCTTTCAATTTTTTATTATTCTTTTTAAACATCTTAATGATCCATCCATAGTAATTCTGCCCGAAGGCAGGTCCTTCACTGCAATCATAGCAATTTCATGCTATGCTTGCAGCTTTACTAGGGAATTGTAGGTGTGGTAGCTTCCCGTTGCTTTCCACATTGGTGAAGGATGATGATGGTGATGATGATGGCCATATGATTAGGAGGACCTTTTGGGCCGTAAAGTTTTCCTGACATTTGTCTTACAGGTGAGGAAAAACCCTGATAAAAACCTATCTTAATGATGGACAAATTATATTTTGAAAAGGAAATTATACCCCTAGACTGGGGTTTGAACCCAGGAACTTTTACTCTCTATGTCAATGCTCTTCCAAGTGAGCTAGCTAGGCCTCCAATCTAAACACGTATTTTTCTCTTATACATAGTTAATTCCCTAACCCCAAATGCTACGATTTTTGCAAATGGCAGCTTCTTTATTAAGAAGACTTTTATTGGGAATTTAAACATTACTTATAAAGCCAGTAGTGCTTTCAATTTGTTATTATTCTTTTTAAACATCTTAATGATGGACAAATTATATTTGAAAAGAAAAATTAATCATTGAATCTATTTTTCACTCATTTTGAACAATATGTATCAGAATATATTTCTAAAGATTCTGATTCCCTTTTATTTTTTCATGAGAGGGTTTAGCAGAGCATATATAACTTGTTTTAAATATCTGGAATTTTTTTAAGAGCATATACAAAAAAAGAGAGAACTATTCACAAAGTTAAAATAATAAATAATATTTTTGAATCCTAAACTACTCTTCAAGTTAAGAAAAAAGCGGCAACTTTGATATTGTATCTTCGTCTCTTCTTGGTAAGTGTGCAGCAACAGATAATAGTTCCGCTATTAATGTGTCTATTATATGGCGGAAGGGTCATTTTAAAGAATGATGCAGTTATAATTCATGTTCATGGACCTCTTCTGTTTTATTAAAATTATACTTCAGTTCATAATTATAGAATATTTGGTAATCCCGTACTTTTAACGCTCCTAACCTATAATTTCAATCATACTTTTACAATGTAATATAATGGAAGTTAACCAAATGACTAATGGCTAACAATTAACGATTACTACATTATTAATTTGGCTGTTACCTTTGATTGGTTTAGGTCCATAGGTAAGCTGAAGTGCGGAATTACCATAGGGGTGCTAAAGGATGGGATTACCAATCAAATAAATCTAACTAAATTTTTAGAAATTCTGAACTCCAGCCCATTACTATATAACTTCTCCCTCTTAATTGAGTTGTATGATTTTTTGTCAATTGCATATAGTTGATGCACAGTGCAATTATATTCCATTTTTTCTAAAGTTTGTCTTATACTAAAAATCTGATCTATTGTAGACCTATTACTTCTAAATCCACATTGGTAACTTTTCTCTTAATGAATTTAATTAATTTTTCTTTTTTCCAAATTATCTAAATTCAAAATTTGTTTAGTTAATACAAATATTACATTCTTCAAAGCCTCAGCATAGTTGCTATCCGGTCTGATCTGTAACATATATCTGACTACTTAACTAAATTTAAGCTACATAAATATTGCATAGTCATGTGAACAAAGCTGCACATGTGCTGTGAATATTTCAAGCACTAATTCTTTCTGAGCTGCAGTGTGTACTTCTTGCATTCATTATTTTACATTGTCAAGTAACAATTATATGATTACATTAATTTACTTATTACTTTTATTTTTTTCCATTATCACACCAGTTTTTTTTTTATGATACAGGTTGCAGGAAAGTAAATTCTCTATATAACGTGTTAAGAACAAGTAGGAAATATTGAATTAAAACTTTTCATCATAACATTGGTCTCACCAGGAATCGAACCTGGGTTTACTTCATGAGAGGCAACAATGTTATTTAATTATTAGGCCTATAATATCTTAATGTGTTATATTATAATACTAGGAAATATAAATGAACATATTTGTAACTATGTTCATTTAGTACGCGCAGATGATTTTAATAATCGAAAATTAAATATAGGTCTGGAGGAAACAATTTGCAGAGATATGTTTTCAGTAACAGAAAAGTGGCAAAGAAAAAACAAACCTGCCGACTTGTGTATTTTAAGCAGTGACGTACATTCAACTCCAGCTACTCTAGCACTGCTGGGGTAAATAGTATATTTACAATTTGAATTAAAACAATATTTTTGTCAAATTTCATTCAAATCCACCATGCGTGAATATTTAAATTTCCCGCCGCGCCACCAGACTTTTTTGTGGCATCTATCGCTTGGCGGAGCCTTCCGCATCCCTACAAACCGCTACAAATTCGGTTCTCTATGCTACAAACGCTCTATGTACTCTATGGCGTAAAAATGATTGAAAATGATCGCAAAGATGGTGCTGCTGTCTTGAATAGAGAGTGTATTATTTGTTCAAGTTTTTCAAAACGTATGGCTTAACTTTAAATTTACAAATTAAATATTTTAACATTAATAGCAATGAACGGAAGTTCTGCAAGTGAAGTTGGTATGTTCAATTTTCAACGAGTAATATTTTAAATGACTGTCTAAAATAAAGTTTAACTAAAACGAAGGAAATGACATTTCAGTATACTTATACTGACGTTTCAGTTATAATTTGTGTTCCACTTCATATGAGTTTGTATCATATCGCCTTTTTTTTTTTTTTTTTTTTTCTCTCCAGATAATCATTAATTTTGTATGGTATATCATGGAGTGTCATTTTTTCTCCTGTTTTATTTTGTTAATGATACAATAATATTTCGGGGATTATTTGCTACAATACCATTTATGTAAATTCAATTAAAATACGGAAAAACACAGTTTAATGTAGCAGTATGTAAATAATTGCCCGAGAGAAATATATATGTTGATTTTTTTTTCCCAAAAAAAGATGTGAGAAATGCCTTAAAATTAAGTGAAAAATTAAGCTGACAGTAACCTAAAATCACCATATTTTCAATATGAAATATGATTTATTAGTCATTGCTCAAACAATGTAGCCAGCTTATCACAAAATATTTCAAACATTTTGCAATGATTGTTAAATTTTTTTTTTGCAATTATTAAATATTTATCTATATATGAAAATTGTGATATTTAGCTCTCAAATGATTTTTCTAAGTTCTGCAGAATTGTAGTGCTTGTGCACAAACACTTAATGAAACTTCTGGTAGATGGAGGACATACGTGTAAAATCAGTATGACCGACATTCACAATTAATTCCAAAACATGCTATAAGGAATATTTCACTCCATTTTGTTCATTACTTACTCACTGGCACTATCAAAACCCATAGTTTCATGGCCACACAGACATAAGCTCTCCATACATCCCTATTCAGAGCTAATGCTTTCCAATCATTTCCTGTATAATCTACTTCAAAATTAAATTATATATATATATATATATATATATATATATATATATATCTTTCTTTCATGTACTGTATAATCTAATTATAAAATCTAAATTGAACAATATTTTCTTGCCGCTACACTTAGAAGCCATAATTAACACTTATAAAACTCACAGAATTAATTATATTCTTCAAACCTCTCACTAACACTGACACTACAATATGAACGAATAACTGCAAACTGGAAACTAACTTGAAATGAACAAAATGTAATGATAATAAAACATCTGGCACATCCTCGCCTTTGAAAGTAGTAACCGCATGGTCAACAATGCATGGAGACTTCAAATTGATGCGCAGTAGGTAGGATCATAATCTGGGCTGGGTGTTTCTTAAAACAGATGTGATTTCTCCATGTTTTGAGTAAGAGGATGAGTAGGATGGACTTTTGTAAACAAACATGTTGGAAACAGAAAAATCTTTATCTTTCAAGTTTGTCTTATAGCAAATAGAATTACTTATTTCATAAATTATATTAGACTACAACCTACAAATATCACTGCTGGCCGAAAGTGATATGATAGAGCAAATATCATTGCGAGCTGCATTCAAAGGGATCGAGGGCCACGGGTCGGACACACCTGATCTATTCTAAGTTAACACAGTCATGTTCACAATATAGTAGTCTTAATGTCTATCTATCTCTCTTCGGGTTTTTACAGCTACTCCCATCTTCCCGTGCCAAACCTCCAAAGACTACGATCTTGGGTATCTTCAATGTTTAGCCCTCTTGCTTGCATTACTATCCTCATGTTTTCCTTCCATGTTAACTTTGGTCTCCCTCTTTTCTTCTTTCTGATTGGTTGCCATTGATATAGTAGTTTCGGCCATCACTCATCTTCCATTCTTAAAATATGTCCTATCCATTTTAATTCCTTGTCCACATAGCTTTCAATTATGCTTTCTTCTGCTTCCGTTATGTTTCTAATTTCCTTATTTGTGATATGTTCTAATTTTGACTTTCTGGCACTTCTGCATAAATAATCCATTTCTTGAGCTATTAGTCTATTCTTGTAGTAATTATTGATGGCCCATACCTCACTTCCATACATTGCAACAGATCCCACCAATGTTTTACCAATATACTTTTTTATGTCTGAATGTTAATTGCTGAAATAATTGAATTAATATTAAGAAGTAAAAGTAAAGTGATCCCATGACAGGCCCGGAGGCCCTTGGAGTAGTAGGAGGTTAAGGCTCCCACTTTTCTAGACAATCGGCACTTTGTCAGCCGGGTTGTCAGCCCTGCATGATGGCTGCCTTTACCCCCAGAACAAGCATCTGGTACTCATTTCTGTTAGAGGCTGAGTCGACCCCAGGGCCATAATGCCGCCAGAGGGTTTGGGTCAGTTTAAAAATCCTGACCCCAACGGGACTTGAACCCTCGACCCTCTGGTTGTAGCTCAGTGCCTTAACCACTACGCTATGGCATGCCCCATTAATATTAAGAAGCTAAAGCTATTACTATGATTGAAATAAGAAAATGAATGTACAGAACTAAATTGTAATCAATGGTAAAGAGAAAATTTTTTGCCCAAACTGGGAATCGAACCCCGACCTTTCAGCTTTCCATGCTGATGCTCTGAGCACTGAGCTAATTCAGGCTACATTCCCGTTCAAGCATAAATCCTCCCTTTACCTTACTCTCTTGGCCCCACATTCAATGCAGAGAATCATCATTCACAATTATGCATTGAATGGCTTCTACTTAAGAAGACATGAAGGTACTCCACACAGCTATAGCATTATTTATTAAATTAATATTAAGAAGCTAAAGCTATTACTATCATTGAAGTAAGTAAATTAATGTACACAACTAAACTATAGTAATCAATGGGAAAGAGAAAAAAAAAATTACCTCAACCGGGAATCAAATCCCAAACCTTAAGCTTTTTGTGCTGATGTCTGATCACTGAGCTAATTCAGGCTACATTACCATTCAAGCATAAATCCTCCCTTTATCTTACTCTCTTTGCCCCACGTTGAATGCAATGAATTATCATTCACAAATTCACATTGAATGGCTTCTACATTAAGAAGACATGAAGGGACTCTACACAGCTATAGCATTATTTATTAACCCTTAATTACTCGCGCATACATAACCAACTTGAGGACTTGCGCGGGGTATTTCTTTGCCTTCAAGTCTTTATCATAGTTAATAACACTGTATCACATTATTACAAAGTTTAATGATATTTTTAAAAAATAATAACATATATACACACCTCACTCAACAGAAAAGCAGTCTGGACTTGACTCCATCACGTGATCTTTGCATATCGGCTTGCTGCACTTGGCGCAACACTTTGTTGTCTTCGGTCATGTTCCCTGGAATATTGAAGTCTCTTCAGGTCTATTTGAATATTTGTGTTCCTTACAACTAGGTTGATTATCTCATCAGTAAATAATAGATTCCAAGCCTCAACACTAGTTTTAGCATGTTTGCCAGTTGTTTCACACCAGGTTTCTCTGTCACAATATTTTGTGCAGGCATTCTTCCCCTAACATTTGGTGGTTCCTTGTACCAGATAGTTCCATCTTTTCCTTTATAAGGAGCGTATCGAATTGCCAGTGGAATGTCATCTTCAGAGAAACTTGCTGTAGCAGAAACATCTTCATCTTCTGACATAATATCATCCTGATCACTTTTAGCGCACTGAATAGAGTTAGAATCATGATCACTGTCTTCTACACAGTCTTCGTCTGATGAAGAAGAAAATCTGCCAACAATTTCATCATCTGATGCTTACAACAGTTCTATAATTTCATTTTCTGTCAATACTTTCCTCTTTCTACTCATATTTACTCTTAGACTTCAAATTGTAAGCACAAGAATAGAAAATAACTCTCTACAGATGCTAGGCATGCGCGGGGTAAAAAATTTCTGCAGGCAGCAACAATGACATAAAATAAATATAATTGCATCATTAACTATTCCAAGATACTAAATGCAACTGAAACACGTGCTGGAAGAGTTCATTTGAGAATAGGTGAGTTCCAGGGAATTTCATAAATGTAATTGTCACTAAATAGTAGCGTCTTTCGACCTAATGGAAAAAAATTACCCCATACGAGTAATTAAGGGTTAATAAAGCTCCAAAAATCACGTGACTTAATGATGTAGGATATAGTACAGAGCATGTTGGTAGATGTCAAAATAGAAATATCAAAAATACCTAAGGACCTAATTTAATCTAAGATAACACAGTCATGTTAACAATGTAGTAGTCTTAATGTTAATTGCTGAAATAATGTTCCAAAAATCACGTGATGTAGGATGTAGTACCAGAGTATGTTGGTAAATGTGAAAGTAGAAAAATCAAAAACAATTGAAACAGTTTGTAACCAATGGTCCATTGTATCATTTATTTGAAGACATTTGTGCTACAGTAGCCAGATTAGTGTATTCAATTTCAAATATCCACACTTGGTATTCATTGTACGATCCAGATGAAGTTGGTTGAATTTTAGAGGTGAGATTAATTTTGACAATGCAACTTACTTTGGAGTGAAGTAAAAGCATTGAAAATTGTCAAAAAAAGTATAAATAAGCAGTATTAAAACTATTAACAATTCTAATTTTTTTAGGAGTTATTATTTTTGTATTTAGGTATGTCAGGACCAAGTATTCCAGGGCCATATCATAGTTCAGAACAGACTGAGGCCTTTCCACTGAAACATAGTCTATATCGAGGCAGTAGTGCAGGACATCAGAAGGCAAGGGGATTTAAGGCATTCACAAGTTGCTGCACTGGGAATTCTTCAGAAAAAAATGGTGGACTCCGAATCATAGTGATGTGTTTTGCAGTTCTAACATTGGCTGTTATACTTGCCTTGGGAATCCAAATTTATTATGGAGATTATCAAGTAAGATCTAGAATAAAATACTTTTTTCTTATTAACAAAACTTTATTTATACCCATTATATTTATGAACTAGCTGATAAATTTTTATAATAACCTACAACCAATTGTCTAATTAAGTTTTAAGATAATGTCCCCAACTCAGGGTCGTGTTGAGGTATGGGATGAGTTGAAGCCCCTGTTTTTATAGAAGTCTGTGAGCAATAAGGGTGCCAGCTGATCAAGTCTGATGCACCATCACAGGGGCAGATGAACAAAATGAAATGTATGAGATGAGTATGGAGAAATGCTGGAATGAAATTAGTGGCAGTGGAAAACAGGAAAAACCCTGAGAAAAACTTGCCAAAGCTCTGTTTCATCCACTAGAAAAACCAATTGGAGTGACCAAGGCTCGCAATCTTGAGACTCAAGCAGTGAGAGGCAGGCATGTAACCACTTGCACCATGGAGGCACCCTTAATGAAGTTTTAAAATATTAATTTTTTTAACAACTATTAATTATATAAAAAATTTGGGAATTTTTTTACATTATGAGGTTTAATTCATAAGAATTAAATGAATTGTGATTTCTTCTTACCTCATACTTCTATGTTTTTTTATTTCTTCTTACCTCATACTTCTATGTTTTTTTATTTCTTCTTACCTCATACTTCTATGTTTTTTTTATTTCTTCTTACCTCATACTTCTATGTTTTTTTTTGCTTTTTTTACTAATTATTTAGTCATTCTCTCATTTTACTCACAAGGGAACTGTCAACCATTTCATGTCAAAACTTACTTTAAAATTTCTTCCAGAGAAGCATTGTGACGTACAAAAGCTGTTTCCAAATAATTATCTGCCCTTTTTTTAACTGTAAGGCACTAAAATTCAGCACCAGATCTGTCATTTAAATTTTAAGAAAGTAATATAACACCTGCATTGATCATCATCATCATGACCTTATGGCATGACAACTTCAAATGTGAAAGTTTTGGCCTTCTCAACAATCCTCCTCCATGCCAATCTGTCTCTTACCATATTCAAACTAGTCACTTTCATTTTCCTTAGATCGTTCATAGTGTCATCCTCCCATGTGATCTTCGGTCTTACAACAGACCTGCCTCCTATAGGTTTCCATTTGTAGAGCTTTTTGACCAGTCTCTGATCATACATTCTTATCAAATGTCCAAGCCAACCAATTCTGAAAGATCTTATATGGTTTACTATGTCCTGATTTTTTATTAATTTGTTTAGTTCATTATTTGTTTTGATTCTCCAACAGTTATCAGTTCCTCTATTTGGTCCAAATATACTTACTTACTTACTCACTGGCACTATCGAACCCATAGGTTCATGGCCGCACGGACATAAGCTCTCCATACATCCCTATCCTGAGCTAATGCTTTCCAATCATCCCCTATATAATCCACCTCCCCAAATCATAGTTAATGTTATTCTCCCACCTCATTCTTGGTCTACCAACTGGGTGTTTTCCCTCTGGCTTTCCTACAAGAAGCTTCCATGCAAGTCTCCCATTCCCCATACGTGCAACATGTCCTGCCCATCGCAGTCTATGAGACTTAACTGTTCTTATTATATCTGGCTTTCTGTAAAGACCATGTAGTTCATTGTTATGTAGTCTTCTCCATTCACCTGTCTGTTCATCTCTCTTTGGTCCAAATATTCTTCTTAAAATTTTTCTTTAAAAAATTAGTAATTTCTGTTTTATTGTTTCTTTTAGGACCCAAGTTTCACAAGCATATGTAACTACTGGTCTAATGAGTGTTTTGTATAACCTTATTTTTGCAATTTTTGATATTAATTTGCTTTTAAATAAGTTTCTATTACCTGCATTGGTACATTTGGATAATCCTCACTACCTTCTGTCCAGACTGCATCCTGCCTCACTTCGCTCCACTCTTACTCATGCAGGAAGTTGTTCTACTCCGTACAGTGAGTTGACATTGCTGGATTCTGGTTTCAATTTCTGTGCCTTGGTGTTAAAAACTGCAGATAATTTTTTGGACATAGTCTTAGTACATCACAACACTTCTCTGGGAGAAAATTCAAGTTAGGTTTTGACATGCAATTATTGACAGTTCCCTTGTCAGTAGTCTGCATTTTAATCAAAACGTATGTAATGTAATTTTATTTTTACATAGTTAAATATGGGAAATTACATTATGAGGTTCTTAATTCGTAAATTAATGAGTCATTTTTTAACATCTTACCTCATATTTTATGTTTCTTCAATCACGGGAACTAGTTTTCGAGAGAGATCCTTCCTTCGAAAACTAGTTCCCGTGATTGAAGAAACATAAAATATGAGGTAAGATGTTAAAAAATGACTCATTAATTTACGTAGTAATTTTATTTTGTTTTTATGTTTTAATAAGCTCCTGGGCTATGTAGCTCAGTAGGCAAGTGTTTGATGGTTCCAGTTCAATCTTGGGAAGCAGAGAGATGCAGAATTATTTTTCCTTATTTGTCGCCGGACTGATCCTGAGGTCAAATATAAAATGAGTATCTGGTACTTTCTGGTGTTTAAATTGGCTGGAAAGTAGTGCTAGACACTATATGACTCATTAATTTATTAATTAAGAACCTCATAATGTGTTTCCCATTTTTAACTTTGACTATATGACTTCCTCATGCTGTGGCTGAGAATCATGAATCCTTGTTTTCACTCCCTTATGGACCTCCATGGCTTTTTTAAAGGGTGTCTGTAGTTTTTGCTTTAATATCATTATGTGAATTTACATATTTTTTTGTATATATTTTAAGTTTGAAATGTTTTCCCTTATGTTTATAGCTTGTTCCGCATGGCAGTGTTGCCACAGATCACCATCGGTGCTCTACTATTGGAACAGATATTCTGAAGAGAGGTGGTAATGCTGTAGATGCAGCTATTGCTTCAACATTCTGTATGGGTGTGGTAAATTTTCATATTACTGGTCTGGGCAGGTGAATAACTTGCTATTGATTCAACTTTACTACTTAACCTTTAGAAGACTTGAGGGACATGTTTGTCCATTAAATGTAAAGCCCTAAAGGACTTAGTGGACATATTTGTCCAATGATAACATTGTTTCTTCGTAAAATTACAAAAATTCAGAAAATATTGTAAAGAAATTATTAGTGGCTCTAACCTATTGTGTTCTGATCAAGTATTCACAAAAAATTAAAAAAAAAACATCAGGTGCCTTTTTCACCCCTAATTTTTACATATTTTTTCATGATAACATTATTTCTTTGTAAAATTATACAAATTCAGAAAATGTTGCAAGGAAGTCATTTGTGGCTCTAACCTATTGTGTTTTAGATCAAGTATTCATAAAAAAATAAGAAAAAACATGTGGTGTCTTTTCACCCCTAATTTTGTATTTAAATTATAATGAGTTAATATGGTAAATATCTTGTTAGTATTTATTTTTAAAAATATCTGATAAGCTACTCACATTATTTTGATAATCCAGGATGCCATATACGTGAAGCCATTTTTTTATATGTTAAAAAACAAACCACAGTCTACAGTTACTAATTCAAGACTGAATCTTAGTGTTGTATGTTATGTTGCTAAGGTTTGGGTGCCACAGAAAAAAAAAATGTGCTGAGAACTCTGTTGTCAACACGGCAGGGCATTTATTCATGTTTATGCTTTGAAAGCAGATATTTCATGGCACACGTGTTCCAACTACTACAACTATGTCATCAAATCCCCCTTGCAAGAGTACAGTCACCTTCAAATCATAAACTGAACCCGTTATAAAGTCAAACCAAAAAATATAGACCTCACAAATAAATTTTAACTTTTAATAATAAGATTCTCTATTGTATGAAAAAATTAAACATTTCATTGAATAATACACTCCTTTATGAATGAAATAAAAGTTATTTTATACTTATATCTCTTATAGTTTATCGTAAAAAAATTTTTTGTTAGTATGCGTGCTCTACCATCCATTTAATATCACGGACTGGGATTTAAATTCCGTCCTGCAGTTCATGTGGTATTTTTAAGTACTCCGGAATATAAAGGTTAATGAAAACTGACATAAAGAAAAGAATTAAAAATGAAATTACTTAACTGGGTTGTTTGCTAAGAAAATACTCTCATATGGAGTGAGTGATAATTTCAGGCAACATTGATAGTTGGGACATATTTTGTTAACTCATTTTTTCTACTACTATGTTTCAAGAATATATTGTAAAAAATCATGCAGAAATGTGCTTAAAAGAGTAGGAAGGTAAGCAATGAAGAACGACTTACGTTTTTGAGAGAAAATCTTTTTTTTTTTCAAATGCCCCAGGTTGTCTTTCGACATTCCTGGTTTCTCTCCTGGCATGGCATACTTGTAACCCACTTCTGAGGTTGGGGCGCCTGGAAGGTGGGGTTACGTTGCCCCGATGGTATGATGGGTGATGATGATGGTGCGCCAGGAGAGTCCCTAATCCTAAGCTTAACCTAAGATGAATATGAATGATGATGATTACAATGGCCATATGATTTCGGGGACCGTTTAAGCCTTAGAGTGTTCCTGACATTTGTGTTACAGGTGAGGAAAAACCCCAATAAAAACCTCACCCAGAAAAACTGTCCCGACCGGGGATCGAACCCGGGCCTGCTGCGTAACAAGGCAGCATGCTACCCCGAGACCACCGAGGCGTGTGGACTATGAGAGAAATCTTTGAGGATATTTGGACCAGGTGAATATAAAAATGGAAGGTGGCAGATAGGATGCAATCATGAATTGTATTTCCTATTCACATATCCTGATGTTGTTAAATATATAAGATAGCTATACCCGAGCCATCATATGTCCGGCTTTGAAGTTTAGGTTATGCGAGGGGTAAAGGGAGAATTTGCCCTCTACTGCCAATAAGGATATGGTTGCTGTGGGAATAGATGTCTGCCACAACTAATCACTGCTCTTGATGCAGGTATAGCGCACTGATAAGGTTCGAAATTCCTGAGATGTCGGCTAACTGCACACATAAAGCGGCCACTCCCACTGAATATCCATATCGGGAAAACTGTCATGAAAATGTCAAGGCCGGAGAATCAGTGGCTGCAGTATATATTATGTTGAGTTAGCCATATTATCAGGATGGCAGAGGATAATCCTATTAAAAAATTCACACTAACAACTCAAGGAAGTAGAAGAATAGGCAGACCTAAGTTGAGATGGTTAGATAAAATAGAATCATATCTTAAGAAGCTTTGTGAAAGAGGATGGAGAAGGAACATTTGACAGGGATGGAGGAAGAATTTTAACCCACAAGCACAATCAATGATGTCTGAAAATTAATCTAAAGAAAACAAATTATATGGCAATAGGAGGAAGCCCAAAATATTTTATAGTAGAAAATGGAAAAGGAAATAAAGCATTGCGAAGAATACACATATTTTGTGGTCAAAATTATTATTAAGAATTGGATTCACGAAGATGATGCTAATTCAAGAATTAACAAAGATAAGCCATCAATACCTCAACTAAACAGCATTTTATGGGATAAAGATATAACAATGAAAACAAAAGCAAACATTTATAATATAATTATCAAAAGCACAATAATATATGACTCAGGAATATTGCATTTGAAAGCAAGAAACACAATGTATTAACAATACTGCCCAATTAGTATTTATAATTTTTGAAACATTAAAATCCTTAATATTTAATTTTAGGAAGTTATATTTTGAGGTTATTTTAATTATATTATTTTTAGTCTGGACATCTTACCTCAATATTAATGTTGATTTGTTCTTGAACATGTTTCAAAACAATTCTGTTTTATCGTCAGCTTTCCCAGAATTGTTTTGAAACATGTTCAAGAACAAATCAACATTAATATTGAGGTAAGATGTCCAGACTAAAAATAATATAATTAAAATCCTTATTGTTTATTTTGGTTGAGGACACCTGTATATATAACAGAAATAATCCTGAAATAATAAAAAAATCTCAGAAATAACAATATGTGGTTTATCATGTTATTGCCCCAAGCCCTTCAAATAATGTTATATGAAAAAACATTTAATGTGCAAGGATCCCTAGTAGAAACTATCAAAACAGCACAATTATGGTGGTTTGCACATATGATAAGGATGACAGAAAACAAATAACTAAAAAAGATTTATGAATGGAATCCGACAGGAAGAAGGAAGAACAAAACTAACATGGACACAAAGAGTAATCAGAACAATGGAATAAAGTGGCTTGGAGGAAGGGGCAGGGAAAATAGGAGTGGAGATTGGCTACAGAATCATAAAATTAGCACCTGGAATAAAATCTTAGAATAAAATTATGTTCATATTTGAAGAGAAAAATTATACGCTCAGACCAGGACTTGAACCCGGGACCCTTGGTTTTCTAGTCCAAGTGCTCTACCATTTGAGCTACCTGAGCAAGTACCGATTTAACCGCAAATTTTTCTCTATATACGTTGTAATTCCCGCCCACCAAATGCTTTGAAGCCTTTGCTTCTATCTTTGCAAATGGCGGCTCCTATATTAAGAAGACATATTTGGGAATTATACATTACATTATAAATGCCAGTACGGGTTCAAGTCCCGGTCTGAGCGTATAATTTTTCTCTTCAAATATGATTTATCCATCATTGAGATGTATGAAATTAATAATAAGAACATCGTAAAATTATGTTGTGTGATCATTTTATTGAATTACCATTACTTATATAAGGAAATGTATAGCTTAGAAATTAATCTGAGTGTATATTTTGATTCCATCCATAGTAATTCTGCCCAAGGGCGGGTCCTTCACTGCAATCATAGCATTTTCGTGCTATGCTTTACAGCTTTACTAGGGAATTGTAGGTGTGGTAGCTTCCCATTGCTTTCCACACCGGTGAAGGATGATGATGATAATGATAAGGATGATGATGATGATGGCCATATGATTTCGGGGACCGTTTGGGCCTTAAAGTTTTCCTGACATTTGTCTTACAGGTGAGAAAAAACACCGATAAAAACCTCGCCCAGAAAAACTGTCCCGACTGGGATCGAACCCGGGCCTGCTGCGTGACGAGGCAGCACGCTATCTCGAGATCACAGCGATGGACCATATTTTGATTACATTCTTAAAATATTATCTTCTCATGTTACAATAATTTTGTTTTGACATTTCCATTCCATTGGTATTTTGAACGGTAAAATGAATTAATGCAAAACTCAATGACCTTCTGTTAATATTAACTTAATTCTAATTTCCCATAACATATTTTGAAATGAGCTATGTATTCTGTGTGTGTGTTTTATCTGATTTATTTTATTACAGTGGAGGATTTATGATAATCTACAGTCATCGTAAGAGGAAGGTGCTAGATGTGATAGATTTCCGTGAAGTTGCTCCATCTGCTGTAAATATTTCTAAAACTTCACCTGGCACACTGGTTGGTGTACCAGGTTTAGTGAGGGGATTAGCATTGGCACATAAATTGCATGGAAAATTACCTTGGAAAGAATTGGTTAAACTGCAGCTCATGTTGCAAGGTGAGCTTATCACTGTTAAATTATACAAGTTTTGATTGTCCATTTAATGGAAATTGAATATAGTTTGGATAATGAAGATATTTGGTCCGTATATTCTTACCTCTTATGGTTGTTGAATATGTGTTTCAATGCTGTAATCGCTGACGATGGGGCTCAGAAGCCTTGAAACATATGTTCAACAAAAACAACCATAAGAGATAAGAATATACAGACCAATACCTTCATTATTAAATAAACCTCTTAATTCAATGTTTTTATTATTAATTTCATACATCTCAATGATGGATAAATCATATTTGAAGAGAAAAATTATACGCTCAGACCGGGACTTGAACCCGGGACCCTTTGTTCTCTAGACCAAGTGCTCTACCACCTGAGCTTACCTGAGCAAGTACTGATCTAAATGCAAATTTGTCTCTATATACATTGTAATTCCCGCCCACCAAATGCTATGAAGCCTTTGCTTGTATCTTTGCAAATGGTGGCTCCTATGTTAAGAAGACACATTAGGGAATTACATATTACAATTTAAATGCCAGTACGGCTCTTTTTTATGTTTTTATTATTAATTTCATACATCTCAATGATGGATAAATCATATTTGAAAAAAGCCATACTGGCATTTATAATGTAATGTATTAAGTTATGTAGACAGGAAATAACACTATGAGGTTTTTTAATATTGTTTATTTTTTATTATTTCACTCACCTCATACTTCATAATTCCTAGCAGAACCAGGGTTTCTTCACATCATTTGTGACATTCTCAATGCTGTGTCACGTTCACAACTGACGTCCAACGGCCTTCTATCCTGCAGACTGACCTCCGCGCCATCTGATGGCCGACCGACGAATTTCCAAATCAGTCCTCTCTCCTTATAACCGGGTATTTCAAAATTCATAGTTGTATTTTCATTCTTGCATATGTAAATTTTTTCCCAAATTGTGAGTTCCTTCAGTTTTTCCAATTGTTTAAGTAATTTTGTTTTGGTTTCTATTCTATGTTTTTCTGACCAGGCTCCTTTAGTAATTTGACAAGTTTCAAAAAATTTTCAACAAATTCAACATTAAATTAGCACCGAAAAATGATTACAGCTTAGGTAATTTAATAAAAACCAACAAAAATGAAAAGATTGAAGACTGCAAAAAATCGGGAATTATCAAATTAATTGTAAAGATTGTGAAAAGATATACATAGGAAAAACAAAAAGGAATCTAACACAAGATTAAAAGAACACCTCAGAAATGTTAAAAATGGAGAACCGAAAAATCTGCAATAGCTGCACATGCCTGGTCAGAAAAACATAGAATAGAAACCAAAACAAAATTACTTAAACAATTGGAAAAACCGAAGGAACTCACAATTTGGGGAAAAAATTTACATATGCAAGAATGAAAATACAACTATGAATTTTGAAATACCCGGTTATAAGGAGGGAGGACTGATTTGGAAATTCGTCGGTCGGCCATCAGATGGCACGGAGGTCAGTCTGCAGGATAGAAGGCCGTTGGACGTCAGTTGTGAACGTGACACAGCATTGAAAATGTCACAAATGATGTGAAGAAACCCTGGGTCTGCTAGGAATTATGAAGTATGAGGTGAGTGAAATAATAAAAAATAAACAATGTAATGTATAATTCCCAAATATGTCTTCTTAATAAAGGAGCCACCATTTACAAAGAAAAGGGAAGAAGCAAAGGCTTCATAGCATTTGGTGGGTGGGAATTACAACGTATATAGAGAAAAATTTGCGTTTAGATCGGTACTTGCTCAGGTAGCTCAGGTGGTAGAGCACTTGGTCTAGAGAACCAAGGATCCCGGGTTCAAGTCCCGGTCTGAGTGTATAATTTTTCCCTTCAAATATGATTTATCCATCATTGAAACCTCTTAATGTTACTTCCTATTGTATTTTTAAAATATTTTGGATAATCAAACACCTGTGTCCCATGCCTTGACTGAACCTGTTTTGCCAGAGTTCCCATGGAGGATGAGCTTTTCTAAAATATTTCAACCAGTTTATAACACCAGTTCTTGCCCAGCATTTTGAAGCTCTTTCCTTACTGGCAGGCCTAGGTTCGATACCTGGCAGGGTTAAAAATTTTAGTTGTAAAAAAATTAATTTAATTGTAAAATTTTCGATCTCAGGGTCAGGATGGGGGATGGTGTATAATTTTCAATTGCTAAATTGTGTACGAAATTCCTGCATTAAATTGCAAATTCCTCCAGAGTACACATGTTAAGAAGGCATGTGGAACTGTTGATAGCGATTTGTCCATCGGATGGGGGCATTAAGCTTGGCAGCTCCCTTGATGCTTTTTGAATGTAGTAGGCCATGTGACAACACTGGGTTTCACCTTCTCCCTTCTCTTCATTGTTATCCCTTATGTACAACATACTCTACACTGCACATACACTCCTATTTAACTTTTATAGGAATTAATCACTATGAGGTTTAATTTATGTTAAAATTAAATGTTTCCTACCACTCCTCATACATATCTTCTAAGTAGATCGCGATTTTGAGACCATAACGGTCTCATCTTCAGTACTATTTTGGCGACTGATGTTATGTCGATCGGAAGAAACTCTTCTTCTTCCCTCTGTTGGTGGACCAATGAACCTCTGGATCAGGTCAGAATTTGCAGGAATTTAGAAGTTCATAAGTTTTGCATTGTTTTTCTGAATGTGGATTTTTTTCCCAAACAGTGAATTCCTTTTTGTTTATCTGTTTGTTTAATTAGCTGGCTTTCGATTCAATTAAATGTTTTTCGGACCAAGCATGGAGAAGTGGAAATGTCTGATTTAGCTGCTCATGCTGGGTCCGAAAAACATTTAATTGGATCAAAAGCCAGTCTAATTAAACGAATAGATAATCAAAAGGAACTCATTGTTTGGGAAAAAATCCACATTCAGGAAAACTTATGAACTTCGAAATTCCCGCAAATTCTGACCTGATCCAGAGGTTCATTGGTCCACTAACAGAGGGAAGAAGAAGGGTTTCTTCCAATCGACATAACATCAGTCGCCAAAATAGTACTGAAGATGAGACCGTTATGGTCTAGAAAATCGCGATCTACTTAGAAGATTTGTATGAGGAGAGGTAGGAAACATTTGATTTTACCATACACTCCTATCTCTGTACACAATACAAGAATACATCATCAATGTAAAGTGGGGTGCCGAAGGTTGAATGAATTGAAAATAGACTACATTAAATGCCATTTATCTGTCCACCGCAGAACCTGAAGCATGGAAAGTGCTGTGAATGTCATTAAGAACACATACTGCTTTTTACCTTAGCTACCCTGGGTTGGCACCAGTCCAATTCACGGGCTAAAATTTCATAAGAAAATTTCTTCCACTTAGCGGACTCAAACCAGTGTATGTCTTATAACTAGAGTCCAGATGTTAGGCACTTAAAAAATTCAAAATAGACAGGCAAAAAGGCACTATAAATCATTAATATAAAAGTAAAGTGATCCCACTACAGGCCTCAGGAGGCCCTTGGGGTAGTAGGAGGTTAAAGCTCCCACTTTTTCTTGACAATCGGCACTTGATGTCAGCCGGGTTGTCAGCCCTGCATGACGGCCGCCTTTACCCCAGAACAAGCGTCTGGTACTCATTTCAGTTAGAGGCTGAGTCGACTCCAGGGCCATAGTGCCGCCAGAAGGTTTGGGTCAGTTTAAAAATTCTGACCCCACCGGGACTCAAACCCTCGACCTTCCGGCTTGTAGTGCAGTGCCTTAACCACTACGCTATGGCGAGCCTTTAATATAGGCACTAAAAATTCAAAATAGGCCCTTATGAAAAATGGACTACAACATAAAGTTTTACAGCCTTACGTAAAGGATATAAACATATGTTATCAATAGCATATGAAGATATCAGAGAGGATTTTGGTATTTGTTTTGCCTTTTTTTTTTTGCGAAACACACAGTGCGTAAGGTGGAAAAATAAAATAGCCGATACTTATTTCGCCTAACGGGAGAGCATTGAGGGGGGAAACAATCTACCTGCTAGGTTATTGGCTTATTGCCACCCTTATCCTAAAATATTTTAACAGAATTTATAAAAAAAAACTTGAAAATTTCTAAGTCCCAGGTAGACACCACGCGCATTCACCAATGATATGTGTCATGTCCATTTCAATCAGTTTCATTAAAATGCTAAGTTAATTTTGAGAAAAAATGGCTAATAGGCATTGTAAGCTGAAATAGGCATTTATAGGCAGAATGAACTTCTTGGAAAACAACTCTAGGGTCATCAATATGAACTAATATAAAGTCACTTTTACAATATCTATAATAAATAACTGTAGGCATTTTACCTAACATCCGGTCTCTACTATAACTCTGTGCCAAGATATGTTGCCTTAACTTTCTCTTCTAAGAGTGTGGGACTGATGAAGATGTAGTGCTAATATCTGCTTTCCAACTAATTAAAGAATCCATTCATCCTGTTATTTACAGTTGCTTCCTTACTTCTCTAGCTTTCTTAGCGTTTAATTAAACTACTTCATAAAATTGCAAGTAAAATGTGATTCTCCATTTTATTTGTATATTTTAAATTGTGTCAATTCTGCATTCTTACAAAAAGAATAGTCATTATGATTTAATCATAGTTAAATATGGGAAATAATATTATGAGGTTCTTAATTTGTAAATATGAGGTAAGATGTAAAAAGTGACTCATTAATTTATGAATTAAGAACCTCATAATGTTATTTCCCATATTTAACTATGAATAAATAAGATGACTCAGGTCTTTGGGAAGTTAATTATGACTACTTGATAACATAACCTCAAACAAAATTGCATCTGGAAGTTCATTAAATTTAAATTCATTAACAAGTTTCATTACAACATTTTTCGATCTTATAAGAGAGATGTTTTCTCTTGAAAACTAGTTCTCGTGTTTAAAGAAACATAAAATATGAGGTACGATGTAAAAAATGACTCATTAATTTACGAATTAAGAACCTCATAATGTTATTTCCCATATTTAACTATGAATAAATAAGATAACTCAGATCTTTGGGAAGTTTATTACGACTACTTGATAATATAACCTCAAACAAAATGGCATCTGGAAGTTCGTTAAATTTAAATTCATTAACAAGTTTCATTTAAAAAATTTTCGATCTTATGACAGAGATGTTTTCTCCTGAAAACTAGTTCCCGTGTTTGAAGAAACATAAAATATGAGGTAAGACATAAAAAATGACTCATTAATTTATGAATTATGATTTAAATTGGAATTCTCTATGCCTCGCCTCATATCCAGTGGATATGAGGTGAGGTATAAAGAATTTTAATTTAAATCTTAAATTAAACCTCATAGTGATTTTTCTTATAAAAGTTCAATAGTCATTATGACTGATTCCCACTCACACTAATATTAAAAAGTTACTTATTAATATTGCCTTTTTTTTTCAGGACTGTTTCTTTATATACACAGGTATCCTCAACCAAAATATACAATTAGGCTATATATTTTGGTTTTTTTAGCATTAAGTTTTTTTTTACAATGTATGAGGAGCTGGCCAATAGCATCAACCCCCAACCTGGAGGAACAGAGACATTTTCTGGAGTCCACCATAGATCAGTTGCTTTCACTGCAGCTAAGAGTCTGATCCACCCTTTATTGCCTCATCCACCGTCTTCACCATACCATACTCTGCTGCATCCACTGTTGGGATCTTCACCGTAACCCTGGCTAGGGACCCTCACAAGGTACTATCAGATGGGTCAGCTGAACCTAGGTTTTTTAACGCGGTGTTACTCCTCCTTTCTCATCTAGACTTGCCACTGACAATGGTGGAGTTTTAATATTGTTAATATTGGAAATGTCATATAGAAGGAATAGAAGACAACCGACTTGCAAAAAGAGCTAAAGAGGATAAACCAATGGACGGGAGAAGAACAAGAGGAAGACCAGCCAAGAGATGGATGGACAGTGGATGCACATCCAATATGTCTTCCTCCGAGAAGTGATTTGGGATATAAACATGATGAAAATCCTACAAATTACAAATAAGAAAGAAAGAAGAAGAAGAAGAATATTTTATTAATGTTGTTTTATTAGAATAGAACTAAACATGCCAGCAATCACTGAAAATATCAAGACTTGTCAGAAAAAACTGGTAGAACAACTTAATATGAATGACAAATAATAGACTGCCCCTGAAACTGCCCAACTACAGACCAGTTGAGAGTGACCAGCTTTCAGTCTGAAGCAGAACACATCAGATGGGCTAATCCATAAATGTTCTTGATTATTAAGAATTAAATTATAATGTTTTTATTACCTCACCTCAAATCCTTTTTATTCTAGACTGCAGTTTTGGAGCTTATCTCCATCATCAGTAGCCTCTGGTCAACCGGTGTTATGTTGTTTCTTGGCGGTTTTCTTCTTCCTTGTATCAGTGGACCAATGAACCTCTGGATCAGGTCAAAATTTGCAGGAATTTTGAAATTCATGAGTTTATTTATCTTGTTTCTTTAGATGTGGATTTTTTCCCAGACTGTGAGTTCTTTTTGTTTATCAAACATACAGATAAACAAAAAAGAACTCACAGTCTGGGAAAAAATCCACATCCAAAAAAAACAAGAAAGATAAACTCATGAATTTCGAAACTTCCACAAATTTTGACCTGATCCAGAGGTTCATTGGTCCACTGATAGAAGTAAGAAGAAAACCGCCAAGAAACGACATAACACCGGTCGACAGAGGCTACTGATGATGGAGATAAGCTTCGAAACTGCAGTCTAGAAGTAAAAGGATATGAGGTGAGGTAATAAAAACATTAATTTAATTCTTAAATTAAACCTCATAGTGTTCTTTCCCCATGAAAGTTAAATTCTTGATTATTATTTAATTTTAGGAAGTTTATTTTAAGGTTATTTTAATTAAATTATTTTCAGGATGATCATCTTACCTCAGTATTAATGTTGATTTGTTCTTGAACATGTTTCGATTATGTCATAATCATAATCATCATCAGACTGAAAATAATTTAAGTTCTTGATTATGATTGTTTTTTTTAATTTTTGGCGTTATATTTCAGATCTGGTTTTGTGGTATTGGGAAGTTTAGCAAATGTGCATTCTCATATGTCATTGGATGGAGGAGATTTGTTTAATACACTGTCCACTTTGCAACTTGGAGAGAATTACAAGTTGCCAAATCTAGCAGCAACACTTGAACTTATTGCTGATAAGGGACCTGATGGTCGGTATTAAAATGACCTTGTTTTCCCACTTGCTATTGGTGGAATGACTAACTTTCTGGCTTCCAGGTATTTCTACTTATGTAAATAATTTCCTAGCATGTTCTTCTTAAATTTTTATCTCAGTATTAACAAAATTCACAAGTTTATGATAAATTATGGTGACTGGATTTTAAAAAATGGAAGTTAGCATGATTGTAAAATCAGAAGTTTTTAGAAGTTGGCATGATTGTACATATTTTTGATGCCCATTAATAGGTAGTCACTGGCAGTGCACTATAACATACCCAAACACTTAGCATACCCAAATATTTTAACACAAAACAATCACTACTAAATTCCATGAATTTACAACCATATGACATATCAGATCAATGCACTTTCACTTGCCTCTGGTCCTGAGGTTTGCAGATTCAAACCTGGTTGGGTTGATCTTCTTTTGAGATGGAGGGACTTTAAGCCATAGGTCCTGAGTCTGAAGATTTTCAGGCTCGTAAAAAAAACCTTGTGCCTAAATTAGTGCCTCTGAGCAAAATGTAATCAGGCTTCACTATCCTATATCTTAGTTGGCTTACTAGATAGATATCTCTCTGTGGCAGTGTGCTGACCATATCACTTGCTGATATCTGTAGGGAAATAAGCATACCTAAATTCAGTCGACAAGAAAGTACTAAAGATAAGGCCACCGAGGCTTTGAAATTGTGATTAACTTAGAAGACTGGATATGAGGAGAGGTATGAAACATTTTAATTTAATCTTATACCTAAATTAAATTTAACTTTTTTTTTTCATTCTTCCTAAGGCGAAAAATAATTTATTTAAAATTTTAAATACCTAAATTAGCTTGGTCAAGAAACTCCTGCTAGGGAGCACCCATGTTCCTATATGGGAAACACAGAGATAATCAACCAATGAATCAGTTCACCGTCAATACTGCTCTTAAGCCTATTACTATTAGCGTAAAGCTTTTCCAGTGTTTTTGTTATAAAGCAGAAAGCTCTAGTATTTGGAAGATATATTGGAAAAGCAAATGAGTGTCCACATTATGAAAACATTCTCCAGTGAACGGGAAATTTAACACAATGAATTTTGTATGGATAAAACTTCAAGCTTTTAAGTGCTCTTAATACGGATCATTGTGATATTCCAACTTCCTGAGCTGGATTTTCTAGGACTTAATTCAATTCTTGTACGAATATAATCCAAATTTTCTTTAGTAAGAATTCCTTTTGGACAACATTTTCTTCTTATTTAATATTGAACCATTTTTTTTTTTGCAAATTTTTAACATTCTTATGCATGACTCAACAATATAAATGTTCTGATTGTGGTGTATTCAACTATGGTTAGTGGATTACTGAACTCACTGTGACTATAATATGGTACAGTTGACGGGAATGTGGCCACAAAGCACCAACAGAGTTTAGCATCAGGTTCCTCAAAATCCTTTAGTGAGTTTCAGTGTATGGCCACTCCGTGCCTGGTGATGGTTGAATGCCAAGAATGCTGATTGTTTGTCTTCTTCGCCTCTCTCTGCAGTATGCCACATAAATATCATAACTGGAGTTTGTCTTGAAGTATCTATCTTTCCAAGTCTTTGTAGTCCTTTGTAAGCAGACTGTTATCCTTTACCATAATGCAACTTCATCAGAGCTTTTATTAGCAGCTTTCCAGAGTTTTCACTGGGCTTTCTCAATTACCGTGGTGTACCAGAGACAAAATATCTCCATTGTACATCACCCCAGTAAGCATTCTCCTAATAAATAAGGTGAGTCCGGAGTCATCTTACCTTATAATTTGTTGTGTTCTATTTGAACATTTTAATATCATCATCATTGTTGGTTCTACAGCCCGTTGCAGGCCTTGACCGCCCCTACAATGAGCCTCCATTTGTCCCACTTCTCCGCCTTCTCTCTCCATCCTCGTACACCCAGTGTTCTCAGGTCCTGTTCAACGCTGTCCAGCCATCTAATATTAGGACGTCCAACTTTTCGATTTCAAATTATAGTTGTCAATGTGACTCTACGACATATGTCTGATTCCTCTTCCCTGTAGAGATGCCCAGCCATCTAATTTTTGCCATCTTTATTGTTTTAATGTCTACATCACCATATAGTTCATATAATTCATCATTATATCTAATTTGCCAGTTTCCACTCTCACATATTGGGCCAAATATTTTCCTTAATATTTTTCTTTCAAATATTCTAATTTTGTTTTTTCGAGTTTTTGTTAGGGCCCAACTTTCACAATAAAGTTTTATATATTTTTATTTTTGTTTGAATACTTATATATCGGGAACTGAGTTGTTTTGTAAGTCCAAAATATCCCTTGCTGGCTGACATTAGTCTGTGATTGATTTTCTTTATCAATCATATTTTCATTCGTTATCATAGAACCCAAGTATTTAAATTCCTTCACTTTCTCAAAATTATAATTTCCAACTGCAAAACAGGCATCATTGCTTGGACTGCTTGTTATTTCCATATATTTTGTCTTGCTTTCATTCATTTTTGGCTTATATTTTGTGCTGCACTTTACAGTTTTAAAAAGGTTTCTCTAACTACATCGGGTGTTCTTCCAATTATATCTATATCATCAGCATATGCTAATATTTGTGCTGATTTATAAAATATTTGAACATTTCAATATGCAATCAGCTAATTCCTGACTGTTGAATTTTATGTTGTCGGCCCTGGATGCCTGCTCCATCTTTTTGGCTGACCGAATAACTTTAAAATCACATCTTTTTCCCTGGGAAATTCAAAATTCATAATTCTGTTTTTTTTTTTAATTACTGGGGAAAAAGATTTGATTTACAAGTTCTTCGGTCAGCCAAAAGATGGAGAGGGAACTAACAACATAAAATTCATCAGTCTGGAAAAGCTGATGGTGGTATGCATAGCATATCAAAACATGTTCAAATAGAATGCAACAAGTTACGAGGTAGGATGACTCTGGATTCACCTTACTTAAGAAAAACTTCATAATGTTACTTCCTATTGTAATTTATTAAGCGTTCTATTTAACTCTGCCTAGCTCTCACAATGGACTATATCTAAAAAAATATACTGCAATTCAAATTTGTTTTCCCATAGGGTTTCTATTCTAATATGTGAATAAGCCTAATTCAATCATGTTGAATTTAAATATGAACTCAGTTTCCCTTCATCACATACCAATTTTTCAGTGTGTGAGAAAAAAATATATACTTCCTTACATTGGTCCTATCAAATGTATGTTATTATTATAATCCACAACACACTTAATCATATATATGTAGGAATGTCGCACATTAGCGACAAAACCTGGTCTGCATAAAAATCAAGAAAATATGAGGTGAGTCAAAACACACAACTCAAATTATTCATCTTCCTTCCGAGTATTAGGCCAAGGCCTGTTACGATCCTATAGAAAATTTTCCCTCCAGCGTTTCATAGGACGGCCCAGTGATCTTCGTCCTCTTGGTATATAATTATAAACAGCTTTGGGGATCCGATTTGAACTCATTCTTTCAAGATGGTGTTTCCAATTTAGTTGGTACTGTTTAATATAGTCCAAAATTGGCGTAGTCTTCAATTCTTTTAAGATATCGGTGTTCCTTTTCCGATCCCATCTGGTGTAACCCGCTATTCTGCGCATGAATCTCATTTCACAAGCCGTTATTCTGCTTTCATGTTGTTTTTTAGTGTCCATGCTTCACTACCATAGGTCAACACTGATCTAGCCAAAGTGTTATATAAACGTAAATCTGGTGTTTTTTTGTACAAGGGATGGTTTCATAACTTGATTAATAATTCCTAAACTTTTATTATAACTAGTAACTTTTTCAGGGATATCCTTTTCATCCCAGATAGAGAGATAATATCCAAGATATTTAAATTGATTAGATCTCTCTAAAATTTTATTCTGGAGACAGATTTTACTTTGTATGGGGTCCTTCCCATGAAATGCCATAATTTTAGTTTTGTTAATTGATATTTCCATATTAAATTTGGCAGCTATTTTTTGTAAATTATAAATTGATCGTTGCAAATCATTTTCGAAAAGTGCCAGAAGAACTAAATCGTCTGCAAAAAGAATAGCAAATTAATTAACTTAATTATCATAAATTAATATTTGACCACTGTTCTTAATTAATCACTTACAGGTTTTCATCCCAACTTCAAATAAATTAAGAGTTATACACAAATTGCATTGGAAATATATTATTTATAAAATTGGTAAATGCAAAAAAAAAAAATTGGTACATGAAAGGGGGGGGGGAAGAAAAAGATTGTAGTTTTGTGATCAACTTATCAGAATTAATAAATGAGATTTTTGCAGGAAACCCCAGGATCAAGCATAGCAGTATTATTAATTGTGCATTTCAAGAATATATATTTAATGCACATCATTATTTCTGTAACTCACTTCAGAACATCTGAATGCCATTCAAATATTTTAAGAAAAAAATTTGAACTTGTGCTAGGATATGAACTACAGACCCCCAACCCTTGCACTGGCTCTCTGCACATTGCCAACCTATACATGTTTACAAATTTTCTCCTAAGTTTTAAAGATGTATTATGTATACAGTATCTCTGTGATTTAAATTTCCATAATACCAAATTTGCATAGTTTATTGCATGCATAGGAGAAACAAAAAGGAATTTGGATACTCACACTAAGGAACACTTTAGAAATATTACAAATGGTAAAATTGAAAAATCAACTATTGCAGCACATAGTTTATTGGAGAATCATAAAATTGAAAAATAAGCCCAACTTTTAAAACATCTAGAAAAACCTTTAAAATTGACAATTAGGGAGAAGATATATATTCAGAAGAACAAATTTAGATCCATGAATTAGAGATTCCTGATGAACGTGATCTCATCTCAAAGTTCATCAAATCAACACCAGATGGCAATGTTATTGATGGAGGTTCCAATGAAAATCTGGTAGTCATAATGCCGGTTAAAAATGAGAGAGATCTTCCTCTTGAAAACTAGTTCCCATGTTTAAAGAAACATAAAATATGAGGTTCTGATTGAGGGTCTTTCCACTTTTCAGCGGTTGCCATTTTACCAGCTGGCTGCTGGCCCTTCACATCCACATGTGTCAATCACAGAAGTAGATGATCAACAGCCAGTGTAGGGGTGACATGTGGTTAGCATGTCGAGTCCCCCAGCCATTATAGCTGGTTCCTCAACCTGGAGCCGCTACTTATTGTAGCTACCCAATTGTCTCACGATGCTGGGTGGGCACCGGTCCCATACTGGCCAAAATACCATGAGAAAATGTCTTCCCCCATGGAGACTCGAACCAGCGCAAGTCCCGTAGCTCTGCGCCAAGGCTTCCTACCTTAACTGCTCGGCTATGGCACGGGACAAATATTAGGTAAGATGTAAAAAAAAAGACTCATTGATTTACTGATAATTTATCCCTATTTTTCATCTTGTACAGAACTGTATGAGGAATAAAAATGTGGTCATTTTAGAGTTTGACAGACGATAGGTTTTAAGGTTTTGATGTATTTCGATCACATGTGGAAGGAAATCTTCAACAATGCTACAAAATGTACAATAGTGTGCCAGCCTGAAAAAATGCAGTTGGAACTATGTAAACTTAAGTACTATCCTAATTTTCAAACAGCAGGGGGTACTGGTGTAATTTTTTGAAAACCTGTTTTAAATTAATGTTATACACATCTCAGAAACTGGCCTTTAAAACTTACTTCCATATTCAGTAGTAAAACTGGCTTCTCTGCAAGGAATCTGGTTAAATCAAAGATCAGAAACAGATTAAGCGATTCAATGTTATCCCATATTCTGAAGATTGCAACTTCAGAAATGAAAGTGCCTTTCTAGTATTGAATTTTTACAAATTCATCCACATCAAATGAATTTTTGACAGCTGACACAGTGCTACTGACTTTAATGCAGATCCCTTTCAGGTCAGAGTCAACCCCTGGGGGTCGATATTACACTATTTTGGGAATGACTGACCTAAATTAACACCTCAACAAAATTGTAATACTGAACTCTCCATTATGTACTTTTTGTGACATTCTGTACGAACTAAAAAAAAAATGTAAGAATTGTCATGGGCTGAATCCTGCACTAAGTGAAAAGATTAATCTAGCTGCTTTGTATTGATCTGTAAAGAAAAATATGAAAAAAATCTGTGAAGAGGCCATTTGAAAATAACAAATGTTAGTACAAGTGTGTTCCATTGTTCATCTTCAGTGATTATAATAGATCTGCAAACAGAGTTTTTAGCCAGATTGAAATGCAATGAAGATTACTAAAATAATTGCTTGCCATTATAATGTTTGATGGTTAGTTTGAAAGTAAATAAAGAAATTGTTTCTGAAAGCATATAACTAGTTTGTTGAAAAATTTATTGATTGCTTTATGATATTAAAACCCCTCAGGGGTCCCCATCTAGGGGATATGTGGATGGCGACCACAAGGTGCCCAAGCTGAGCAAAACATTGCTTCCACTTACTTGTGTTTTGCTCCTTACTTTTATCTTTAACCGATCTGGTATTTCTTCCTTTCTTCCACTTACTTATACCAGACTCTTTTAACTTTACTATCTAACCTCTCTTGGTTAACTCTTGTTTTTTCGACCCCGATGCTATTAGGGCATCCGAGGGCTAGGGAGTCTTTCCTTTCTTCCATTTCTTCTTTCCTTTATTTTCTTTTCTTCTCCAGAAAAGCCTGACCAGAGGCTATAAGATGGCAGCCCTATCACTGGTCTTGCCTTCTTTTGGTCAGCAACCAATCGAAGGGACTATTATTATGCTTTCAAGTCTTATACAAGAATTTCCCAAAATCTCTGGGCCGTCCTGTGAAACGCTGGAGGGAAAATTTTCTATAGCATCGTAACAGGCCTTGGCCTAATACTTGGAAGGAAGAAGAAGAATGATATTAAAATTATATTCTATTTGACTTCACTTGACAATGAGACATTAAAATGGTATATATAATTAATTTGTTCAGAGGGGTGAAAAACTCAGGTAGATTCTTAAAATTTATAGTACAAGTTTTTTTTTTTAACTTCTTTTCACTGTGATACAGAATAAACCAAATTTAATGTAGGATTGTATTCATATAAATGCAAAAGCCATAGAAGAAAATATTTCAAGGGTTACAAAATTTGATTCCTGAATGTATCTCTATGAAAATATAAGTTGTTGTTATTTATTTTTCAGTTTTCTATAATGGAACCCTTGCAAGAAGAATAGTTGAAATTGTGAATAGCTTTGGAGGCAATATGACAGTACAGGATATAGCCAGTTACCAAGCTGTGAGACGTCCACCTTTGATAGAAAATTTTGCTGGATTTAATGTGTTTGTACCTAGCCTTCCATCTGGTGGTCAAGCTTTGTTGGAAATATTAAAGTTACTTCCAGATTTAAATTTTACAATGGGAGGTCAAGGTCTAACGCCTCACTTTGCTATTAATTTAGTAAATGCTGCTGAGGAAACGTACAAATCAATGCTTCAGGGTATTTGGGGTAAGTTGTCATCTATTGTTTTTCTTGAAAATGTCAAAGTACTGTCTGACAAACCCATAACTCTACTTAGAACCTTCAATCAAGTATCTTAGTCTCCATTTTGAGTCCACCGCTGTGATCTCGAGGTAGCGTGTTGCCTTGTCACGCAGCGGGCCTGGTTTCAATCCCCACTCAGGACAAGTTTCCTGGGTGAGGTTTTTTTGGGGTTTTTTCTCACCTCTAAGACAAATGTCAGGATACTTTAAGGCCTAAACGGTCCCTGAACATCATCTGGCTATCATTATCATCAATATCATATTCACCTCATTAGATTAAGTTTAGGTTTAAGGTCTCTCCTAGGCTTCATTACCCACCATCATCACCCATCATATCATTGGGAAAGTATAACCCCGCCTTCCAGGTGCCCCAACCTCAGAAGTGGGTTACAATATGCCAATGCCAGGAGAGAATACCTGAAATGTCGATTGACAAACAGGTGGCATTGAACAAAAAAAAAGTCTTCATTTTGATTCCAGGCGTACTTTTAGAATTCACATTCATTGTCTCCTACATAAATCAAGTGCTGCAGTTACACTTCTATATCCTTTTTCCAAGTCACCTTACAGGATCAAAATTACCCTTTATAAAGTTATGATCCAAAGCATGCTGCTGTATGGGTGTGAAGCCTGGAGTATCCTTGCTGCTATCCACAAAAAGAGAATACAATTAACACAAAATAAATGTACAAAAATTATATTCTGTGAATGGAAGATCACAGAATACCCAAACAAATATTAAGATATCAACCTGCAGGAAGAAGAAGACCAGGACGTCCACTCAAAAGACTTCTGGATGGTGTTTCTCTTGAGGCCGAAACAGGTCAACAAATGGCTTAAATTCGTGAATGTACTATGATGATGATGAAAAATTATATTTTTTGCCCCCAGATACACAAGGATTCTAGAGCTATAAGCAATGATGCAAATGCCCTATATTGCAAACATAATAAACCATTCAAGAAATTTACATACCATCCTTTAGTATTTCGTAAGTTTCAAAAAATTTTCAAGGAAAGAGTTTGCAGTATTAATTTTACAGAAGGCCGAGTGAATCTCAAGATCAGAAAAAAATAATGAAGAAAAATCTTCAATCCTCAACTATATAGAATTGACATCAGTCATGGTGGACTAGAAATTACAGTGCTCACCTTTGGTTCTGAGTTTTGGGGGTTCAATCCCAGCGGGGGTCAATATTTATTTATTTATTTATTTATTTTTTTTTTTTCCAGGGCATAAAAATTCTGAATAAGGGTTCCTTTGGAAGGCCATTACTCACTGCATTATACAGTAATACACAAACTACTGTACAAAAATAATTTACTCTGAGAAAAATATACGAGTACATTTGAACCCGGTAAAAGCCCACTTACATTACATCCACAGATTGGGTTGAGTTAAAAAAAAGAGTATCTAACAGAAGACACTGGTGTTAATCCATTAGTTTGTCTTCCATTGTAGGCAGACAGTGTTCTTTTAAAGGTTTTTATTATTCATATCATATGTCTCAATGATGGATAAATCATATTTGAAGAGAAAAATTATACTCTCAGACTGGGATTTGAACCCAGGACCTTTGGCTATCTAGGCCAATGCTCTACCGACTGAGCTATCTGGGCGAGTTCCAATCTAAATGCAATTTTTTCTCTTATATACACTGTTAATTCCCCGCGCACCAAATGCTATGAAACCTCTGCTTCTATCTTGCAAGTGGCTTCCTTATTAAGAAGACATTTATTTGGGAATCTTACATTACATTATAATCAGTACGGCAGGAATAACAGCGTATATAAGAGAAAAATTTGCATTTAGATTAGAACTCACCCAGATAACTCAGTCGGTAGATCATTGGCCTAGAAAGCCAAAGGTCCTGGTTTAGAGTCCCAGTCTGAGCATATCATTTTTCTCTTAAAAAATGTTCTTAATTAATAAAGTTGGAATTTTAATGACTTACCTCATATTTGTAGATGTCTTGAAGACTAGTTTTGATATAATAATAAGTTTTGTCTATAACTATTGAAGATGAGGCTAACATGCCTTGAAACATATGTCTAACAGAAACAATGATATGAGGTAAGAATTAAACAAAAAACCTCATAATGTTACTTGCTATTGTATTTTCAAATAGTTTTGATATGTTACATATCATTACCAATGATACGTAACATATCAAAACTAGTCTTCAGGAAATCTACAAATATGAGGCGAGTCATTAAAATTCTAATAATCTATTAATTAAAATAAACCTCATAGTGTCATTTCCTTTAAATATTAAGAATGTTCTTCTTGTTTGGTTTGAGGTCAGGGCATTGTTTTAATATGGGTGTTATCTATTATGGAGCATTTTTGTTGACATGTGGTGCAGCTGGCAGGTGGAAGGATGTTGATTTTATGAAGGTGGGCTTCCAAATAGTTAAGTCCAATGGCCATTCTGAATATTTGTATGTATGTATGCATATATGTGTCATCATCTTCCTTTCACATTGTAGTCCTGAAAGGGCTGTTATGATCTATCAAAAGTTTCCCAAACATTTCTTCCTTGACCATCTTAAAAAATCTTTTATCTAATTAATTTTGAGTTGTTTTTTGACTCACCTCATATTTCTTGATTCCCATGAAGACCCAGGTTCCATCACTGCATTTGTGACATTTGTGATGAAACTTGGTTCTGCATGGGAGTCAAGAAATGTGAGGTGAGTCAAAAAACAACTCAAAATTAATTAAAATTAAATTAAATTAAAATTTAAAAAAATAATTAAAATAAACCTCATAATGTTATTTCCATAACTTAATCTTTATCTTTTAATTAGTTCTTTAAAATTGCCTTGGGAATCCTGGATCTAGATATATGGTCTATGTTTTGATGCCAGTTTTGTAATCAATTGTGGGCACCATATTCAGTTCCTCAAGGATGTTGTAATTTCTTCTGTGATCCTACCTGGTACAGTCTGCTGTTCGGCACATTAACCTCATCTCAGTAATTGTAATTCTACTTTCATCTTTTTTTTTTGCAAGGTCCATGTTTTCCATCCATATCAGAGAACTTGTCTTGCCAATGTCCAATAAATACAGGAGCAAATATGTTTTTGACCAGAGTAGTCTTCATTAGATTATTATGCATATATATAGTGCTGCCTTGTCATGCAGAGGGCCCGGGTTCAATTCCTGGTCAGCACAGGCTCCTAGGTGAGGTTCTTTTTAGGTTTTTTCCATACCTGTAAGACAAATGTCAGGAAGCTTAGGGCCCAATGGTCCCCGAAAATCATCCAGTCATCATCATCATCATCTTTCACCGGTGTGGAAAGCAACGGGAATCTACCACACTTATAATTCCCTAGTAAATCTGCAAAGCATTGCATGGAAATGCTATGACTGCAGTGAAAGACCTGCCCTTGGGCAGAATTACTATAGAATAGAATATATAAGTCTACTTAGGAATGCATTTTCTATTGATAAATCATCACTTAAAATCGCTCACGTAAATTCACAAAGCATTCTGTCCCACTTTGATGAGTTTGAAACCATATTTTCATCTCTTGGACTGAGCGCCATTTTAATTTCGGAAACCTGGCTCACCCCATCCATACCTTCGTCCCTGTTCACCTAGACGGATATACACTGCTCAGAAATGACAGAATAGATAAAAGAGGTGGAGGAGTTTGTGCCTTTATATCAAATGAGCTTAATCCAAGAATTGTCCACAAGTCCCCTTCTGTATATTCCGCTCGCCCCGAGTTCTTATTCGTAGAAATTCAAGCCAGTCTAAAAAAATGTCTCTTATGCATTGTATACAAACCTCCAAAAATTGGGCACCTTTCGGATCTAGAAAACGCTCTGAACGATTCATTGCCTCATTATGAACACGTTATTGTCGCAGGCGATTTTAATACAAATCTTTTCAGACTGACTCACCAGCCATACAACTTAAAAATATGTTCCAAAGCTTTAATATGACCATTGTTCCTCTCTCTGCCACACACCATACTGCTACTTCCGACACTCTACTGGACTTAATTGTGACTACACATCCACAGAAAGTACTGTCATATGGACAAATTCCTGCTCCTGGCATATCTGCTCATGACATTGTATTCGTAGAATACTCACTCCAATGTCCTAAAAGACGCTCTAAATTAATACGTACAGAAATTTACAAAACATAGACGATACTAAACTAAAATCAGACGCTTTAGAACTACCTTGGTATTCAATATGGAATCTTAGATCAGTTGATGAAAAGTAGACACATTTAATACACTGATACTACAACTATACGACAGACATGCACCAGTAAAAACCCGACGATTTTCCCGCTCCCCTGCTCCCTGGATGAATGATTCAATACGTGAACTTATGTCAAAACTAGACAAAGCATACCGAACATACAGAACGACTTAACAATGACGATAACTTGCAACTTTACAAACAACTTAGAAACACAACTACAACAACTAGACGAGCTGCCAAACTACTACACGGGACCCCACATTATAATCGGACCTGAAATAAGATGCATCGGTACACTTGGCGAAAGCTCCGTGCAATGGGACTTAGACAGTTGAATCCCTCAACTGACTCTATAGACATTTCTTTAGATTCCTAAAAATGAACATTTTTCCCTCCATAACCCATGACACCTCCAGACAACAAGACTAAAATAGACATTCTTAAAGACTTATCCCCATCCCCCCATATATGAAGCAGATAAATTTTACTTTTACGACATTTCGCCTATAGACGTTAAAAAATCAACTCAATCGGATTAAATCCAATGCGCAAGGAACCGATAACATCAGCATTTTAATGCTACATAAAATCATTGACATTAATTCTAAGCTACCAACCCACAGTTGACTCATATTTTCAATGAGTCCCTTATAACTTCTATCTTCCCTATTGTATGGAAACAGTCTAGAGTTCGGCCTATCCCAAAATAAGTAAACAAACACCTACTAACTGTAATGACTTCCGACCGATTAGCATCCTTCCGACATTATCTAAAGCCCTGGAATATATTGTACATAAGCAAATGACTGATTATCTCCAAGAAAATCACCTCCTTGATCCTTATCAATCCGGCTTTAGATCTGGTCATAGCACAACCACAGCTTTGCTAAAAATTACCGAAGATATTCGTGAAGCTGTGGACAGACGTCAATTGACTCCTTTAACCTTACTTGACTTCAGCAAAGCTTTTGACACAGTAGACCACGACTTACTTATGATAAAGCTCAAGCACCTACATTTGTCTGATAGCGCTGTATCCTGGTTCAACTCATACCTGCACGGTCGTCAACAATACGTTTCATTAAACTCTAGATCTTCGACTTGGCGTAACGTGCCGGCTGGAGTCCCCCAGGGCAGTGTTCTCGGACCTCTTCTTTTCTCAATCTACATAAATGATTTGCCAGCTGTACTAAAAGCACTGCCGTTATCACCTCTATGCTGATGATCTCCAAATTTACCTACATTCACCTCCTCATTCTCTCTATAACAGCTGGATGAAAATGAATGACGATCTCATATCCATCTTTAACTGGTCTTCAAGTATCGGTCTAAATCTAAATCCTAACAAGTCACAAGTAATTCTAATGGGACAACAAAGACTGCTTACAACCTTTGACATATCTACACTTCCAAACATTACTATAAATAATATAATTATCCCTTATTCTTCTTCAGTAATAGATCTTGGACTACATCTAGACGCAAATTTAACCTGGCAAACACAAGTGAAACACATATGTAAAAAGACTTTCTCCATCTTACATTATCTTAGACGTTTAAAGAATTTTCTCCCAGTTTCGTTAAAACAAATCCTAGTGCAGAATCTTGTGTTACCACACTTCGATTATTGTGACATTATATATAATGATCTAAACTATGCCTTGTCGCAGAGACTGCAGCGTGTTCATAATGCTTGCATTCGATTTATTTTCAATATCCGCCGTTATGACCATATTTCCGAACACTTTAATAACCTCTCTTGGCTCCGTCTTACTGACAGACGTAAATTGCACTCTCTTTCGCTACTTTTCAAGCTTCTGAATTCCTACATTCCTACTTACCTGGCGTCCAGATTTGGGAAGTTATCCTCCTACCACAATATTGACACTAGGTCACAAGATAGCAGTCTGCTAACAATTCCTCTTCATAGCACTTCCTCCTATTCTACTTCCTTCACAGTAGCCTCCGCCCGCTCCTGGAATCTCCTTCCTCAAGATATCAGGGGTTGCCGCACACTTGGCACCTTTAAGTCACGCTTATACAGTTACCTGTTGTCTAATAATTAATTTTTCTCTATTTATTTAATTTTATACTATGTCATTAATCTTTTCCTCGTTTTTTTATATATCTTGTACATATTATATATTTAATTCGTTAAATTTAGAGTAAATCAAAATACATTATAAATATTAATTGTATTGTATTCATAACTTGTAATCGTTTATATATATATATTGTAATTTAGATTTAAGACTTTTCTTTTGTATTTTTTTTAAACCTGGTTGAGTGGTAGACAAGGCCTTAACTCTGCCAGGTAAAATAAAGCTATTATTATTATTATTATTATTATTATTATTAATATTATTATTATTATATAAATATATATATATATGACATGAAGTGAAAAATAAATGCCTGAGTCGAGATTTGAACCCAAGTTTCTAAACTTTGTACGTTTAGCGCTCTAACCATCTGAGCTACTCAGTAATCCTAACACAAATATTTATTTTTTTTATATATGTAGTATTCTCAATTTACACGAGAGGTAGCAGGATATAGTTCCAACAGCCATCTTGTGGCCACTATAACAAGTAAGCATATTTAAAGTGAATATTTACTTTATATCAGTAATGCTTGTATATTTAGATGTTATAACATCCACCATAGTAATTCTGGCCGAGGTCGGGTCCTTCACTGCAATCATAGCATTTTCATGCTATGCTTTGCAGCTTTACTAGGGAATTGTAGGTGTGGTAGCTTCCCGTTACTTTCCACACTGGTGAAGGCTGATGATGATGGCCATATGATTTCGGGGACCGTTTGGGCCTTAAAGTTTTCCTGACATTTGTCTTACAGTTGAGGAAAAACCCCAATAAAAATCTCACCCAGAAAACCTATCCTGACCAGGGATCGAATCCGGGCCTGCTGCGTGACAAGGCAGCACACTACCTTGAGACCACAGCAGTGGACGATGTTATAACATATATATATGTGTGTGTGTGTATATATGTATATATGTAAAATTTTGTTTTATAGGAGATCCCAGCTTTGAGAATAACGAGCCAGATGGAGGTGATATTGATTACAGCGTGAACTTCACTAAGTCAGCTGGCTCTCATGTGTCAGCAGTGGATTTGAATGATCTATATGTGTCTGTTGTGAGGTCAGTATACTTCACATTCATTTTGAGGATTTTTATTTAATTAGAAATGTTTATCCAGTGTGATTCGTTAGAATCAAACAAAATTATTTTTAATAGAATATAAATATGAATAAAAAATTGAACTATTATAGGAAATTCATATCATAAAGTTGGGAATTTTACATTGTGATGTTTCTTAATAAAAATCAAAAGAATCATGTATTCTTCTTATCTCATACATGTCACGACAACAGCTGAGGATGGGAATGATGTTTCCCGATACCACAGTTCTGTGTTAAAGAACATAGATGTATGAGGTAAGAAGAAAACACAATTCATTTAATTTTTATAATAGGAATTATGAGGTGATATGAAATTATTAATCAGGAACTTCACACCTAACTTCATAAAATATGGTTTTCTTACTTTACATGTTTTGAAAGCATTTGCTTTTGTCATTAGATATGCTCTGACTCAGGGTAAGATTATACCTGCTGTTGGTTTTATTACCTGACATATTTCGAATGCCTGTGGTTTCATCATCTGCTTCAATCTTAGTCAAAATGTATCTTATGAAAGCTAAGGCTCTCAAAGCATATTAGGCGAGAAACCCATATTTTATGAGGTGAGGTGTTAAGTTTCCGACTCATATTTATATTCTATTGATAATTTATCTCAGTGTTAGTTCTCATAAATTTTTATTTAAAAATTATTCTTCTCTTTTAGTGTGTAAGTACAGTGTCAGTAATAGAATATTGTAAGTCTGTATTTTAAGGATTTCAAGATTCAGACCACAACATAATTTTATGATTTAATGTTATAGGAATTAGCACTATGTGGTATTATTCATTTCAGTAAAATTTTATTATATTTGAAAAGAAAAATATACGCCTAGACTAGGGTTTGAACCCAGGAGCTTTGACTCTCTATGTCAATGCTCTTCCATCTGAGCTACCTAGGCCCCCAGTCTTGGCGTATATTTTTCTTTTCAAATATAATTTGTCCATCATTAAGATGTTTAAAAACGAATAATATTAACAAAATTTTATTACCTCACTTCATAATCTTCTTCTTCTTAAGACTAGTTTTGGATCCTTCTTCTGTTCCATCATCAGTATTTTTATGTCTGTTGTTTTCATCCTGAAGAGCCATCTCTTCGTGAAAATACTGATGATGGAACCAAGGAAGGATCCGAAATTAGTCCAAGAAAAAGAAGATTAATTAAATATAATATATAATTAAATATAATAAAATTTTACTTAGATAATTTTATGAAATTAGAAAAAAACATAGTGTTCAGGCAAAAAGGTGTCTGGATCCTCCAGTTATGGACAGATGTAATTTTTTATTACGTTATTTGTATCCAGACTGTCTGTGGGGCTCACTGAATCTCTTGTAAAGTTTATAAAATTAATATTCATCTGTAATGTACTTAGCAATTTAATATTTAAATTCCAGTTAGAATTCTATTTATATAGTTTAAAATAGAACATTACACATTAATTGTAAAAATAGTAGTTTTATTCATAAATTGTGTCCACCGCTGTGGTCTCGAGGTAGTGTGCTTTTGTCACGCAGCGGGCCCGGGTTTGATCCCTGGTCGGGGCAGTTTTTCTGGGTGAGGTTTTTCCTCACCTGTGAGACAAATGTCAGGAAAACTTTAAGGCCCAAACGGTCCCCGAAATCATATGGCCATCATCATCATCAGCCTTTACTGGTGTGGAAAGCAACAGGAAGCTACCACACCTACAATTCCCTAGTAAAGCTTCAAAGCATAGCATGAAAAATGCTTATGAAACCATCCCTTGTACAAAAAAACACCAGATTACGTTTATATAACACTTTGGCTAGACCAGTGTTGACCTATGGTAGTGAAGCATGGACACTAAAAAAACAACATTAAAGCAGAATAACGGCTTGTGAAATGAGATTCATGCGCAGAACAGCGGGTTACACCAGATGGGATCGGAAAAGGAACACCGATATCTTAAAAGAATTGAAGACTATGCCAATTTTGGAATATATTAAACAGTACCAACTAAATTGGAAACACCATCTTGAAAGAATGAGTTCAAATCGGATCCCCAAAGCTGTTTATAATTATATACCAAGAGGACGAAGATCACTGGGCCGTCCTATGAAATGCTGGAGGGAAAATTTTCTATAGGATCGTAACAGGCCTTGGCCTAATACTTGGAAGGAAGAAGAAGAAGAAAAATGCTATGATTGCAGTGAAAGACCTGCCCTCAGGCAAAATTACTATGGATGGATTCATAAATTGTAATAAAGCAAAGTAATTCTCATTCTACCTCCTGCAACAGAAGAAATAAAAACTTCAGGTACAAATTTAATTCAATTATTTGTTCGTTAATGCAAAAAGAGAATGTTGTTTTGCATTGGAAAAATTGTTTCTGGTGTTGGTTAGAACTTATATTTTGAGTCCCTAAAAACACCATTTAATTCTTATATCGCCATGTTATACCTGTCTTTATCCTCGTATTAAATTTCCAACAGCAGGGCTTCCATCGGCATTAATTTTTGTCCCCAAATATATTGATTTGTCTTCTTTCTCACACCATGACATATTAATTTATCTCTAATTACTATATTCTTTGTTTTGTCCATATTTATCTTTAATCTCCATTTTTTGTATTCCTCCTCCAGTTTTCTTGCCATATACTCTAAGGGTCGAATGTTTGAACGCATTAGACAGTAAAAGGCGTTCTCTGCTGATAAAGTTTTATCCAAACACATTTTTTTTACTCAGAAATCTATCACGCGGTAATACTGGTACGCTAACCTGACAAGGTACCTTAAGATCGTAGCTCAAGATATAAACTTATGTGAAAATCCCGAAGGGAACCGATGGGTAACCAATGTTAGTTTGAAACTTATCCCAGATGTCGTAACCTTGAAGACTTCGATCATGTTTTCAGTATACGCGGAGAAGAGGAATTTGATAGAGTCTCATATTACCAAAGAATTCAACTGGAAGAACAGGAGAATCGGCGTAATATTGCGCGTCGCAGACGTGTTTGTATACGGTATTATTTGCGGGATGCAAGCATAAATGCATTCCTCTATAGCAGACGTTTTATCGCTGAGAATTCTGGGTAATTCGTTGCCAATATTACGAAAACGTCAACATTCATGCATGGCCAGTTAAGGCGGCCGTTAATTCGATCTCAGCTCACCAGTGATTGGAAGTAATTTGAGTAGAGACTAATGTATTTGCATACGACCCTAAATATTCATAAACCTCTGCCATCAATAGCTGTTCATTAGAAAATAGCAACCAATAAACTGTGTCTTCTACCTTTATTCCCTTTAGTGAATGTTTGTTTTTCAATTGGGTTACAGTTTTCTTTAGATATATTTATAACAAGATCGGCAATAACATCCTTTTGTTAATAAATTCCATTAGATTTACTTTAAACTAAAGATGTGATCAATGGTGGATTGGCCTTCTCTGAAACTTGTCTGTTCTTCTACTTCCATTTTACTATATTCTTATTCCACAAAATAATTTACAATTTTTCTGTTTTTCTACTGAAGGTGATTTTCACATACATATTTATTTTCTTTAATGAATGAGTTGCAGAAAATGCTTCAACATCTCACCTCATAAAGTTGTGTCTCTTCACATTTCAAAAGTATGGTCTTACTTTCATCTTCAGTCAAACTCCAACTGAGTTTGACTGAAGATGAAAGAGAAACTATACTTTTGAAACCGGTATCATGAAGACACACAACATTATGAGATGAGATGTTAACTCATTCATTAATGTAAATACCTCATAGTATTACCTCCTACTTTAATTTTGATTAAAATCTTTCTTTTCCTTTGTGTATAACTGATATGCTGGAAATATACAACTCACAAAAATATGGGATGAGATGTATATTTCTGGTTCATTCTCTTGATTTCGTTACATTAAAAGAAATTTTCTAGAAATAGCTCTTGCATTCAGTTGCGTTTAGATTGGAAGCCTAGGTAGCTCAGATGGAAGAGCATTGACATAGAGAGTCAAAGGTCCTGGGTTCAAACCCCAGTCTAGGTGTATATTTTTCTTTTCAAATATAATTTATCCATCATTAAGATGTTTAAAAACGAATAATATTAACATTGAAAGAAGCACTTCTGGCTTTATAAGTAATGTTTAAATTCCCAATAAAAAGTCTTCTTAATAACGAAGCCGCCATTTGCAAAAATCATGGCAATGGCTCGTAGCATTTGGGGTTAGGGAATTAACTATGTATAAGAGAAAAATACGCGTTTAGATTGGAGGCCTAGGTAGCTCAGATGGAAGAGCATTGACATAGAGAGTCAAAGTTCCTGGGTTCAAACTCCAGTCTAGGCATATATTTTTCTTTTCAAATATAAATTGTATAAACATTTACTTATTTTTCTATAAATTGTCTTTATTAATTTTATTTATTCACATTATGTGAAATAACCAAGGAGAAAATGCTGTGTTTGTGTTTAGTTTAATATGGTATATAGAGGGAGTTAATTGTTAAAACTAGCGAATTAAAATCTGTTTCACACTTTGATTAAAAAAGTAAAGCAGGAAACAAGTTCATGACTGAATTATATTAAATATAATTGAAATCTAATTTTATTTTTCAGTGGCCTCAACACATGGCTGGGATCTCAAATTTTTGTAGATGAGAGTTTCATTTTAAATAATGCACTTATAAACTTTGGAGTGGGCAAGAACAAACCTTTAGGAGGAAAACGTCCAATTTCTTATGCCACTCCAGTTATAGCTACAGAGATGAGACGTATCTGTGGTCGTAGACTTGTATTTGGTTCAGGTGATACAACGCTTGCATTACAAGTTCTAGCAAGAATGCTTGTGCTAGACAGAGATATTGACTTAAGCATCGAGGCTCCTCGTTTTCATCTTGAAAATATTAATAAGACTGTTTACCTTGAAGGTTAGTACAGATATAAAGATTATAATGATATTATCTATATTGTGTCTATTATCTGTATATCATTAGCTGTAATGATATAATTTAGAAGTTACATTTGAAGCACCTCTAAGACTTTTTGGATCTTGCATCTGCTCTTTGATCTGATACTCATGGGCCTGACTTTTCAGTACCTGAACTACCAGCAGGCATGTGTGGTGGTGAATCTAAAAGCAGCTCCCCAAATTCAGACACTGAATAAAAACTTTAAGTCTTGAAAATCATGATAATGAACAAAAAAAAAAACTAAATTACTTGTTAAAGGATTTATAACTCAAGATGGAAAAGTATGAATTTCTCAGTTCAAGACTTCATGAGAAAAATCTTTTATTATTTATATAATAAATTTGGGAATTTTTAACACTATGAAGTTCAATTCATAAGAATTAAATGAATCATGATTTCTTCTTACCTCATACTTCTATGTTTTTTTAAACACAGCACTGCAGTATCAGCGACCATTGTCACCAACTTCAGCTGTTTTCATGACTGTCAATTTTTTTCTTTTGCCGGTAATTATCCAAACTGTCTTCTGGTGTTCTTTTGAAGGAATTATTTTCTAAAGAGCCATCTGGTGTTCTATTGAATGAATCATTTTCTAAACTGCCATCTGTTGTATTTTTGAAGAACTTTGTAATCAAGCTCGGTTCGTCTGGAATCTCGAAGTTCATGGTTCTAGTATGGTTTTTTTGAATATATATTTTTTTCCCAAACTGTTAAATCCAAAGATTTGGATAGATGTTTCAAAAGTTTTGCTTCTTTTTCAATTCTATGATGCTCTAATAAACTATGTGCTGCTATAGCTGATTTTTCAATTTCTCCATTCTTTATGTTTCTGAAGTGTTCTTTGTTACGAGTTTCCAAGTTCCTTTTTGTTTTTCCTATATATATCCTGTTGCAATCTTTGCAATCAATTTTATAAATTCCAGATTTTTTGTTGTCTGGGATGTTAACTTTATTATTAGTTAACAGAAGATTACCCAGGCTGAATTTGTTAATTGGAGCCAATGTTATATTAAATTTTCTGAAAATTTTTTGAAACTTATTATGAACTTCAGGATGGTAAGTAAATTTCTTGAATTTTTCATCTTTCTTGGAATCATGTTGTAGGGTGGTGTATTCCTGTAACCTTTTCTGTTGTTTAAATTTCTTTAATTTATTCTTTATTATGTCTTCATCGAAACCATTTATTTTAGCAACATGTACAATATGATTATATTCCTTGTCAAAATCTTCTACATTAAGTGGAATATTTATCAATCTGTGTAATAGACTATTGAAAATTGCATGTTTATGTGACAAATGATTCAAACCTGAAGATTTTATGTAGTTGTCAGTATGTGTGTCTTTTCTATAAATATTAAATTCATTTCTTTGTCCCTCTTCAGTCATGACTTCCACTGATGAAATTCTCTGGTTGTTGATTTCTCTGTGGAAACAGAGATTTGAAATTTTATGAGTTGAGTCGTTAAAAATATGTTCTCCACTCACTATTAATGATATAACCTCATAATGTTTACTTAATGTTAAACTTAGTAGGAAGTAACACTATGTGGTATTAATAATTTATTATTAAAAATATAAAGTTTCTGTCCACTACTGTGGTCTCGGGGTAGCGTGCTGCCTTGTTACGCAGCGGGCCCATGTTCGATCCCCGGTCGGGACAGTTTTTCTGGGTGAGGTTTTTATCAGGGTTTTTCCTCAACTGTAAGACAAATGTCAGGAAAACTTTTAGGCCCAAACGGTCCCCGAAATCATATGGCCATCGCAATCATCATCATTCATATTCATCTTGGGTTAAGCTTAGGATTAGGGACTCTCCTGGTGCACCATTATCATCATCATCATCCATCATATCATCAGGGCAACGTAACCCCGCCTTCCAGCGCCCCAGCCTCAGAAGTGGGTTACAAGTACGCCATGCCAGGAGAGAGACCAGGAATGTCGAAAGACAAACCTGGGGCATTTGAAAAAAAATATATACGAGTATAGTATATATATAAAGTTTCTTGAAAAGTTTTTAAAAATGTAAAAGATTTTTTTCTTTTTAGCTTAGGCCTATGTTGTCTTCTTAAATGCAAATATATAAATATATCTAGTCTATTTGTACATTTTTTTTTCAAGATTTATAATGCTTCTCAGAGCCCTTTATTTATAAGTATGATCCAATTTAATTTTTTTTTTAATTTCCTTAGATGAATGCATTTTGAATATTATTTTATGTCTATTTCTTCAGAGGGTGAGAAGCGACGACTGCAGGAAGACAACATACAAGGACTTCTCAATTTTTCATATCAAATAAAGACATTGATTCAACCATATCAGAGTTCAAACATAGTGGAAAAACTAGGAGATGATTTGACATCACATTCAGATTCCCGTGGTGATGGCATGGCATCCAGATATTAGTATAACTAGGTAATTTTGGAAATTGTACACAAGATATGATAAGGTTTGGAAATAATATGCTGTCAAACTGATGTTCTTTATGAACTCAGCTCTTTGCAAAATAACTACTATACTAAACAGATTTACATACTCCTGGTAGCACAATGAAGAATGAACTGCATTTCAATATGTGATTAACAATCCATGCTATAGTTACACTAGTTTAAATTTACACTTCAAAATCAATTTTTTTTAACATGACATGAAGTTATGCTATAGTAAAAATACTTGCATATTCTTGGTATTACAGTAAACAATGAGCCATAAAGTCAAAGTGTGAATTGGAAACATTCTACCTCACATAAAATATTATGATCCTCTCACGAGGATATTTACTAGCTCAGACTTGCTTCACAACTAGCAAGTCCAGGTTTAATAACTGGCTGAGTGGGATTTTTAACTGTAAAATTTTCATTCTCACAAGGGAACTGTCAACCATTGCATTCTAAAATCTACCTTGAAATTTCTTCCAGAGAAATCTTGTGATATACCAAGGCCATGTCTAGAAAATTATATGTCAATACTAATAAAAATTCATTGTTAAAACCGTTGAGGTGGAGAGTCATAAAATAAAATAAATTAAAATATACCTTCTTAGGTAAAATCCGTCGTCCTCAAATTATTAAATATGTATTCTTTATGCCTGTAGGCATTTCAGAACATCCGTTCCATCTTCAGCAGGTCCTTCTTTGCTACAGTATCTATGATGGTTGATGCTGCTAGTTCTAACGTGGTGTTGTCGTGACACCAGCAGCATCAACCATCATAGGTATTGTAGCGAAGAAGGACCTGCTGAAGATGGAACGGATGTTCTGAAATGCCTACAGGCATAAAGAATACATATTTTATAAGTTGAGGATGACGGATTTTACCTAAGAAGGTATATTTTAACTTATTTTATAAAATTATATGTCTTTATTTTAAAATACAGTAGGAAGTAACATTAAGAGGTTTGTTTAATAATTAAGACGTTTTGTCTGTACATTCTTACCTCTTATGTTTGTTAAATCAACCAGAAGAGGTAAGAATGGACAGACAAATGTCTTAATTAATTATATGTCTTTTTAACTGCATGGCATTAAAATCCAGTGCCTAATCTCTCAATTAAACTATAGGGAAGTAATACAACTCATGAATTAGTAGATTGTATAACCCTGACTACATGCCATCCACACTAGTCCTGCTTCACTCCACTCCTCTCTTAGACATGCAGGGAGTCCACCTACTCCATACACTGGGATGTCCTTGCTGGTTTCTAGCTTTGATTTCTGTGCCTTGCAGTTAAAAGTGGCAGATAATTTTTTGGACATGCCTTGGCATTTCACAATGCTTCTGTAGGAGAAATTTCAAAGCAGATTTTGGCATGTAATGGTTGTCAGAGCTCAGAGGGATGGTGATGTACAATTTTTAATTGTTAGTTTAAACTCCAGATTGACATCATCATCATCCATGCAAGTATTAGGCCGTGTGGCCTGTTACGGTCTCAAAGAGGAATTTTCCTTCCAGCGCGTTTTTGGACGTTCCAGCAATCTTTTGCCTTGGGGGCAGTAGCGAAGTATGGCTTTTGGAATTCTATGAGACGGCATTCGTTGAAGATGGGCTTTCCAGTTCTAGTAGTTTTGTATATGGTGAAGATAATTTGATTAAATTCCAAATCCCTCCTCAGTACATCTGTTGATGTGGTGCTCTTGGTAGCAGTTGCCTGTTGGATGGGGGTGTTAAGCTTTAGTGCTTTTCCACCGGATTAGTCTATGCGAACACTGTGTTTTGTCTTCTCCCTTCTCTTCATCATCATCCCTCATATTACACTCAAAACATACACTCGTCTCTGTACACAATATAAATACACATATATGTACAGTTGACTGCCAAAATGGTGCATACATAGCAAATAGACCATACTTATATCATCTAGCATAGAAGCCAAGGCATGAAAAGTGCAGTGGTGGCATTGGTATACACACTCATATACCTGGACATGTTTTGGAGACAGTCATCCCCTTCACAACCATTTTTCGAAAATTCATTCAGAACTTAATCGAGAATGGAGATGACGGTCTCCAAAACATGTAGAGATAAGGGGATCTTATTTTATGATTTGAGGTGAAAAGTTTCCACAGCATATTTTGAAATTATTGACCATATTACCTCGTAGTGTCACTTCCCATTACCTTTTTTAAAAGAATGAACTGCGATTCAACATGTAGTTAACAATCCTAGTCATAGTTACATAAATTTCATTTTTAAACTTGAATATTGATTTCATAAATTAATAATGGGAAATAATTTATATAATAAATTTGGGAATTTTTAACATTATGAGGTTCAATTCATAAGAATTAAATGAATCGTGATTTCTTCTTACCTCATACTTCTATGTTTTATTAAAACTCAGCACTGCAGTATCAGCGACCATTGTCACCATCCTCAGCTGTTTTCACGACTGTCAATTTTTTCTTTTGCCGGTAATTATCCAAACTGCCATCTGGTGTTCTTTTGAAGGAATTATTTTCTAAACTGCCATCTGGTGTTCTTTTGAATGAATCATTTTCTTCAAAAATACAACAGATGGAAGTTTAGAAAATGATTCATTCAAAAGAACACCATATGGCAGTTTAGAAAATAATTCCTTCAAAAGAACACCAGATGGCAGTTTGGATAATTACCGGCAAAAGAAAAAATTGACAGTTGTGAAAACAGCTGAGGTGGTGACAATGGTCGCTTATATTGCAGTGTTTTGTTTTAAAAAACATAGAAGTATGAGGTAAGAATAAATCACGATTCATTTAATTCTTAATGGGAAATAACTTTATGAGGTTTACAAGTTAAAACTAATAAATATTGAATCGTGAAATCTCTCTCATACTCCGTGATTTTCAAGCACAGAACCACTTTTTCAAGAGGCATCTTTACAACGATCGTAAAGATGGCTGAAAATTAGAGAGATGTCTCTCAAAACTGCATTTCCCTGCTTGAAAATGATGGAGTATGAGATGAGATTTTACAAATCAATATTTATTAGTTTTTAAATATTGATGTTATTAAAATAACATGTAGTCAAACAGAATGAGTACCATATTGTCGGCGTTCAAGCAGAAATCACTAAGTCCAAAATTGGCTGTTTTGAGATATGTACACTACTATAGTACGAAAATGATTCTTCATAGTCTGACAAAAGCCACTAAGTGCTTCCCTGTCCATTTCTAATTCATAGATGCTTAATATTTTCTGGCGTAAAAGACTTCTGATGTGTAATCAAATTTGAATATCGCTGTATCTCAAAACAACAATATTGGACTTAGTGAAATCTGCCAGAACGACGATTATATATTAACTTGCAATATATGTTTATAACTTCAGATATTATGTCGAAATATACTTTAATTTGGAAATATGAAGTTACCAAAAATGGAAAAATGAGCTAATGTGGCTGTTATCTGTATTACGTATTTGATAATGAGTATCTGTACCTTTATTTTTTACTGTAATATTATTTATTATTATTATTATTATTATTATTATTATTATTATTATTATTATTATTTTATTGTCATTATCCTATTTAAGAAAAGAATACAGGGTGTTTTAAATACTTCAACAATGTATGAGCAATAGTTAGCATTTGAAAATACCATAATGGGGCATGACAGTTCTTCATCATCGTTGTTCTCTTCATATATAAGGTGGTCCTCACTGCCATCGAGAGTATTATTTACATCACACTTCTTGAAAGATTTAACAATAATGTCTTCTCTCACTCTAGATCATGAATGTTTTATCCATTGACACACTTGTTTGATTGTATGTCATATTAAAGCTCGCTTCAGTGTGAATTCATGTTGGGTTTCATCCATAACACTGGTCAACATGATTTTTGTCACATGAGTATGAATAGTTTTACTTAATGCAGTTTTTTATCGTGTTTTCAAATATGTATTCGGAATTTCTCCATCACCCACAGTTTATATTTTATTTCAACTTCAATTAATGGATTTAAATAATTATTTTTTTAATGAACGTTTTTTCGTCCATTTGTCCATTGTAAAATAAAACCAAATGAGCTAACTCAAATGATTTCAGCTATGGAAAAGAGCTATCAAGACAAATGAAATCCTAATATGCTGGCCGATTATTGTTGGACCATCAAAAGGGATGCTCCACAGGCGAAATATAGCAGAAAATCATCATTTCTTACTTTCTAGGTGAGTCCGAATATTCAAATATTGTTTAGTTACGAATGTAGAAAATATTAAAGTGTTTGAAATTATAAATGCCTGTCTCTCGGAAACTTTGTCTGATGGAGAAAAACCAATTTGAATTCAGGAGAAAAAATACTATCACATATTTTTCTTTCTGAGACAAAAAAGTTTCTTTTTTGTTGCTCAGTGCAATCCATTTGTTCAAGTTCACTGGCACCATAGACTGCAATGATGCATCATAGGCTAGACAGTGTTTTGGTTTTGTGATGGCGGGGCGAGAGGGAGACAGTGTTAGCAAACTTGTGAATCCCCGCAACTCATGTTAATCACATCAGTACACTGCTGCCGCCAGTTGAATCCAATGTTGCCAGATAGAGATAATTCCTGCAGCATTGAATAAATGGCTATTTTTAAGACTGGTGGGAATTTTAAATCAAACACTGGACATTTTTATATTAATTTCAAGTATAAGATGTACCTGAATTTTGGAGGCAATTTTTCGAAGAAAAAAGTTTAGTCTGTAAAATACGGTATACTGAGTGTTTGTTAGATTCAGAACTTCCAAACCATTGAATTACTACTAAAATTCCAAGTTTTGGGTAAAATATACATCTTATTTATTTTAAGGATTCTTATAATAATTAAAATATAAACAAATAATTAATTTATAGTTAATTATGGGAAATAACATTATGAGGTTCTTGATTCATAAATTAATGAGCCACTTTTACATCTTACCTCATATTTCATGTTTCTTTAAACATGGGAACTAGTTTTCAAGGGAACCATCTCTCTCATTTTCAACCGACATTATGACTACTGGAACTAGTTTTCAAAAGAACCATCTCTCTCATTTTCAACCGACATTATGACTACCAGAACTAGTTTTCAAGAGAACCATCTCTCTTATTTTCAACCGACATTATGACTACCGGAACTAGTATTCAAGAGAGCCATTTCTCTCATTTTCAACCGACATTATGACTACCGGAACTAGTTTTCAAAAGAACCATCTCTCTCGTTTTCAGCCAACATATGACTACCAGTAATCACAATGTCGGTTGAAAATGAGAGAGAGGGTTCTCTTGAAAACTAGTTCCCATGTTTAAAGAAACCTGAAATATGAGGTAAGATGTAAAAATGACTCATTAATTTATGAAGTAATTAATTTAACTGACAAGGAATTAAGTAAATAAAATATCAAGCAAGCTGCATACATTTAAGCCATTTAATGCTATTACTTGATTCAGAATGAATTAAAATTATGTTAAGATTAAATTAATAAACTTTTAAGCCACATTTTTTAACAACACCCATTCATATAGTATAGCCTTGCACTTATGAAAATAATGTTATTTTATTATAATATAACAATTTAAAAATGAAGGGATTTTGTTGTACATTAACGACCTAGTTCCAATTAATTTTGCTAATACAGTCTACTTACCCTATTTCCTGTCCTTGTTTTAAAGAGGAGCAAATTTTTAACAGTGAAACGCATTATTTGATTGTATTAATTTACATCAGTGAAACATGGACAATACGAAGAAGAGTTGAAAGCCGAATAACAGCAAATGAGATGTGATTTATGCACCATACACAAAGTAGGACCATAAAAGAAATGAGGAAATTATGGAAGAGTTGGATGTAGAACCCATTCTTCACCATATACAAAACTACCAGAACAACTGGAAAGCCCATCTTCAATGAATGCCATCTCATAGAATTCCAAAAGCCATACTTCGCTACTGCTCCCAAGGCAAAAGATCGCTGGGATGTCCAAAAAAGCACTGGATGGAAAATTTGTCTTTGAGACCGTAACAGGCCACACAGTCTAAAACTTGCATGGATGATGATGAAGGTGATAATTTACATCATCTTAACTACTGTAAAGTTTTAAAAACAGTAAAAGATGGTAATTTACAGATTTGATGGATTTGTACACTACATATGCCACATTTCCCCAACATGGACAACTTTTGCAGAAAACTAATTAGACATTTGTCTACTGGGTCTCTCCCTTTTTCTCTTCTTCATTCTCCATATATTCTATTTTTTTTTCGATTTTTGCCACTATCAACTATTTTAATTTATTTCTTGTTAATTTGCTACAACATATATGCAAAGATAGAAACAATGGTTTCAAAAGCATTTGGCGATAGGGAATTACAACGTATATAAGAGAAAAATTTGCGTCTAGATCATAACTCGCCTCGGTAGCTCAGTTGGTAGAGCACTTGGCCCGGAAAGCCAAGGGTCCCGGGTTCGAGTCCCGGTCTAGGCAAAAATTTTTCTCTTCAAATTTAATTTATCTTTCATTGAGAAATGTTAAATTAATAATAAAAACATCATTAGAGGCCTTACTGGCTTTTAAAGTAATGTTAAATTTCCAATAAATGTCTTCTTAACTAAGAAGCCGCCATTTGCAAAGATAGAAACAATGGTTTCAAAAGCATTTGGCGATAGGGAATTACAACGTATATAAGAGAAAAATTTGCATCTAGATCGTAACTCGCCTCGGTAGCTCAGTTGGTAGAGCACTTGGCCCGGAAAGCCAAGGGTCCCGGGTTCGAGTCCCGGTCTAGGCGAAAAAATTTTTCTCTTCAAATTTAATTTATCTTTCATTGAGAAATGTTAAATTAATAATAAAAACATCATTAGAGGCCTTACTGGCTTTTAAAGTAATGTTAAATTTCCAATAAATGTCTTCTTAACTAAGAAGCCGCCATTTGCAAAGATAGAAACAATGGTTTCAAAAGCATTTGGCGATAGGGAATTACAACGTATATAAGAGAAAAATTTGCGTCTAGATCGTAACTCGCCTCGGTAGCTCAGTTGGTAGAGCACTTGGCCCGGAAAGCCAAGGGTCCCGGGTTCGAGTCCCGGTCTAGGCGAAAATTTTTCTCTTCAAATTTAATATAAATGAAACTTTCACTTACCTTGGGATTGCCGTTGATTCAGTTCAGGAACCTTTTGCTTTGTAATATAATGCCTTAAACTTCTCAGTTATTTTGCCAGTTGAAAAATAGTGTTAAAAATATATATATATATAACCAAAACATTTTCAGGAATTAATATGTCAATTTTATGATGTCAGAAAATGTTAAACTAACACTTTTTAACCAAAATATGTTACTTTGATTAATTACATTGTAGAAATGATTTACGATATTATAGTGATCTCACTCATTGTTATGAGCTATCTTCAAGTTTTAAAAATGGCCACTTTTCAAGAACAACAAATCTTTAAAGCTAACTGATGGAAATTCAACCTAACTAATAAATCCTAGACAAAAAGAGCAAATTTTATGATAATTGTTAGTGATGATTTATTTCAGTTAGTTTTTTTTAAATTAAAAACCGATTTGTGTATACCTGAAGTGAAACTCAAATATTATTTCTTCTACATAGAAAGTGGGTAATTTACCATTTTTCAGAAATATTAAAAGGTAGTCGACAAAAATTCAACATAGTTAATAACTAGAGAACGAATTTTGATGTGCTAGAAGTTAAGATTGCAACATAGTATAATAAGTAGTTAAAAAAAATCTTCAATTGATTTTTTATTATATAAAACTTTCCTCATTAGAGGATTGCCACAAGGACAAAAGTGATACAGACAATTAGTTTTCAAAATTGATGAAATACATTTTATAAATACATTAAAAAATTTCAAATTGTAATTGAAGTATATTCTGTAAAATAGAAATTTTGTAAAGATGGTTTCTTAAAATTAAAATTGATCTTCTAATGGCAGTGATGGCAATTTTAGAAAGATACACTCTGTCCAAATCTAAAAAATTCTAAAATTTAACTGAGAATCCTGGTATAGTACCTCTTGCCCCAATCATGAATCCTGTGACAGTTATACCATCTAATTGGTATTTATCTTCGTAATAGTCAACTGTTGGCTCATATATGGCTTTCTTTTCAGAGTCAACTTCCTCAGGTTGGCCACAATACCCTGCATTCAGATTTATAGAATCATTGCTTATTGAGGGATGTAACAGTATTACCTTGACATTACACTTCTTATTTTTACATTAGGAAAGAAATTTGATTTACTTGCACATTATACTGTGTTGCAATCTTAACTTTTGTATACAAACATCCTTTCCCTACTGATAACATATGTTAGATTTAAAGACCAATATAAAGTTAGTGTTAGTCGTTTTAGTCAACTTTTTAAATAGAAGACCATGTGTGTAAAGTAAAGGAAAGTGATCCCACGACAGGCCTTGAGAGGCCCTTGGGGTATTGGGAGGTTAAGGCTCCCACTTTTTCTGGACAATCGGCACTTGATGTCAGCCAGGTTGTCAGCCCTGCCCTTACCCCCAGAACAAGTGTCTGGTACTCATTGCCATTAGAGGCTGAGTCAACCCCAGGGCCATGGAGCCGCCAGAGGGTTTGGGTCAGTTTAAAAATCCTGACCCCCATCGGGACTCGAACCTTCGACCTTCCGGCTTGTAGCACAGTGCCTTAACCATATGCTATGGCGTGCCCCGACCATGTGTGTGTGTGTGTATGTGAAATGAACTGAGATATTACTTAATATGTAGGAAGTGGAAGGATTTGATTAAGTTCAAAATCAGGATAGTTTCGTGTTGAGAAAACCAAAATGAAGGGGATTTTGCCCCCCTCAACCTTCCCCCCCCAACAGTCTGACAAACCCATAACATATTATGTGTAGATAGTAGGTGAAGCTAAAATTCATCATAGAATGAGGTAGCCATCTTTGATGTTTCTATTTACGTGCATCTTACGAATCTGGTAAATTACCAAAAAATGCTATCCTTCCACAAGACATTTTACAGTATATATAAATGAAGTAAAATAAAATTTAATTTGTTATATACTATCCCAATAAATTTAGAAGATTTTTTAAATAACAATGTTTATGAAATTGTACTCTGTTGAAAACACTGCACAAGAACTGAATTCTAGCATTAACAATATAATCTATTTATAATAGCATAGTCCATTGTTGATCCATAGCCTTTCCTTTATAAGGAATTACTAGATCAAGTTGATTTTTAGTTACCTTCTTTGCTCACAGACATCATGGATTGCATGTGGTCAACACACCGACCCAATGAGACATCTAACAGGCAATTAAGGTATTATAGGACATTGATGTCTGTATATTTTGCTTAGAGGCTTCTTTATTCAGGCTTAAGGATTTTTACGAGCCTGAAAATCTTCAGACTCGGGACTCACAGCTTAAACTCCCTCCCGGAGGACTTGCTCCTTGGATTTTTTCAACCTAAAAAATCCATCGAACCCAGCCGAGTTTGAACTTGCGACCCTCAGAACTAGAGGCAAGGAACATAACCACTAGTCCTCTAGATATAGAAAAAATGAAATTGTATCATAATTAGATGTAAGTAAAAAAAGGACATTGGTTTAGAACTCAGGGCACTCGTTTCATTCACACAATAACATGTTTTCAATTTTACTGCACAATCATTGTTCCCTAGCATTATTATAGAATGTCCTCTGCAGAAAAATGGTTAACATGTTTCACCAGCATCACATAGAAACTTTTCTTTTAGCATTAACAATATAATGTATACTGAAATAGCTCCAATATTCAGATTAACCGAAGCGTTAAATGAGTTTTTTATTATTTAACATTTTCCAATGCTGTTACTTTACACAGTTCCAATAATGGATCATATTATAATATTATAATGATATTGTGAAAAGATAAATTAATGTCTGAACCGTGGACCTCTAGTTCTCCAGACTAGCATGCAGCCCACTATATCATTCTAGACTTGGCACAAACATTAACAATTCTTTCCAAATATACAAATCTATAATTCTCGTTTTGTCCACTGCCAGGTAGGTGTCACTACCATCACCAACAGCCGGCTTCGTTTAGAAGTATCTATATTTGAGAATTTTACACCACTGCCTTTATAAGTAGTAAAAGATGTTATTTAACATTTTCCAATGCTGTTATTTTAACACAGTTCCAATAATGGATCATATTATAATGATATTGTAAAAAGTGATCCCACAACAGGCCCGGAGGCCCTTGGGGTAGTAGGAGGTTAAGGTTCCCACTTTTTCTAGACAATCGGCACTTTGTCAGCCCTGCGTGACGGCTGCCTTTACTCCCAGGGCCATAGTGCCGCCAGAGGGTTTGGGTCAGTTTAAAAATCCTGACCCCAATGGGGCTTGAACCCTCGACCCTCTGGCTTGTAGCTCAGTGCCTTAACCACTACGCTACGGTGTGCCCCTATAATGATATTGTAAAAAGAAAAATTAATGTCTGAACCAGGAATCGAACCGTGGACCTCTAGTTCTCCAGGCTAGTGTGCAGCCCACTACACCATGTCTGCAATTCAAGTTAACAGCTAGGAATGTAAATTATTGTACAAAGATTTCAATATTTCACTTTAAGAACCAAAGTTACATCAATTGAACTACTAAATAAATAAATATCCTCAACTCGTGTCCAACTCAGGATGAGATGAGATTAGCCTCCTATATAGACCTCTGTGAATGACAAGGGTGTCTGACGCACCATCGCAGGGGCAGATGAACAGAATGAAATGGATGGGATGAGTAAGGAGTATGGAACTACTACTGAAATAAATAATAAACGAGATTGAATAATATGCTTGTTTACATATTTCATAATTGTCAAGTATACATAGTAAAGTAGATAAATTTTGGTAATTTTTTGTAGACCACATGCCACTCACTTTTGATTATTTCTGACATTGCATAGTACTTTCTGTTTAGTCTATTGCTTGATCAAAAATCATTCTGTTGTCAATTATTGAACATTGTTGTAAATAAGACAAAATTATTTGTATCTTTGCCATTAGAGATATTTGATTATGCCTACTTCTTATAACTAGTAACAAGTCATTTAGTGTCTCAAATCTTAAGATTTTATTGACAGACTTTTATAAATGATAGGTCATAGAGAGAGAATCATTTCTTGTTAAGGAAAATATATTCCCAAACATGTCATTTATGATATCTGCTTATTGGTCAAGGTATGTCCTACTCTATGTACCAACTTCTAGTTACTTTAACTATGTATTAAATAACACTGTTACATATAAATAAAGTGAATCTGTTCGTTTTACCTCATAAATTTTTATTTCCTTTTGTACATGTTTCAATATATAATTTATAAGCCTTGGGAATTTCAAATTCATAAATTTTTCATTCTTGTTTTTTAATGGTGGATTTTTTCCAAACTGTGAGCTCTTTAGATTTTTTCTATTTGTTTATTAATTTAGCCTTTCTTTCAATTTTATCTTTTTGTGACCAAGCATGAGTGGCTACTGCAGATTTTTTCACTTCTCAATGACGTTTCTAAGGTGTCATTCTGGTTTTCAAATTGATTTTTGTTTTCCTTGTTTCAATTTTATCTCAATTTCCACATTTAATCTGATAAATTCCTGATTTGTTTTTTCTTCCATTTTATCAATTTTGTTGGTTTTAATTATTCTATTGAGGCTAAAATAATTTCTTAGTCCCAATCTAATGTTATACTTTTTTTAAAAAATTGGAACATAGGTGCTTCAATAGATGGTATGTGAATTTCTTAAATTTTATTCACATAATGTGGCATGGGGCACAGTATTTAAAAAAAAACATATTTTGTACACAGTTGGTTTTCATTGAATATCTGAACCTTATGGGCAAGCACATTGATCATTGCACTGAACTCATAAACAACATTAATAAATTAATGAGTCATTTTAACATCTTACCTCATATTTCATGTTTTTCAAACACGGTAACTATAGTTTTCAAATGATCTTGTCATTCATTTTCAACCGCCATTATGACTAAACAACATGTTTGGGAGTGTATGTTCTTCAACAAATATGATTCTCTCTGTATAATCTATCATTCCTAAAAGTTTGTTGATGAGGCCACATAACACTGTGTAGATGGCAGAAGATTTTAAACTGATTGTCCTAAGATAAAGATCCAAAAATCCACATTTTGGATTCCATGAAATCCTAAATTTGAGAGACTTATGTTGTTCTAAAGGATTCTATATGGGCCCTTATAATTAGAATGTGAGTAGAAATGTGAAGAAATTAGTATCAAAATATGAAAAAGAGATTGTCAAAATATAAAATTGTAATAACAAAATATTTAAAAAATGAAGTATATCTACTTTTTCTTTGTCAGCATTAAATTGTTATACTGGAAAATAAAACGAGCATTCAGATGTAAGGATAATGAATTGATTATTGTTTATTTGTATAATATTTTTATAACTATATGTTAGTATAATTTTTAATTATGATTAGTTTATTAGCTTTCAAGAATTTAAACCAAAAAAATTAATCACTAACCATTCACATAAAACATACTCAATTTATCAACACAGACTCAATCTGTAATACACTGTTACAATAACTAACACTCTGGCACTTTTAAACAAACATGATTCAAGGTGAGAGGGGTTGGAAATACTCTCCAATTCTTTTATTAACTATTTCCAGTTCTACCTTTTTTCATAATTTTTCAAAAGTTGTTTTATATTTATAAATTTGTTTCTAATGGTTGGAGAGTCCAGAAAAACAGGTACAAACAATTTCAAATATATATAAACTATTTATAAATCTTAAATATGCAGAAATATTAAACTTTTGTTGAAATGTGAAAATACTCTTCAGATTTGCCATTGACCATAACATAAATATTTTTGGTTCCCACTTCATTATTCTTTCATAAATAAATACCCTCAACTCGTGTCCAACTCAGGGTTGGGTCAAGGAATGAGACGAGATGAAGCCCCTATATTTATAGAGGTCAGTGTACTACAAGGGTGCTGGCCAACCACTCCTGATGCACCGTCACAGGGACAAATGAATGAAATTAGACAAAATGGATGAGAGGAGTAGGGAGAAATGGTGGAATGAAATTTGTGGCAGGGGAAAACGGGAGAAACCCTGAGAAAAACCTGCCCATGCTCTGTTTCGTCCACCGTGAAACTCACCCGGAGTGACCAAGACTCGATCTTGGGACCCCAGCAGTGAGAGGTGAGCATCTAACCGCTTGTGCCACAGAGCCACCATTATTCTTTCATATTCTAGAATACGAAATTTCACATTTCCACTCACTCTACTTATGATCTATTATAGTTGCAAGTGTTTGGGTCAAATTATTTTGAATCAAGTTCAGTTTTGTCAATAGTTTACCTAGTGCTTTGCTGTTTTACAACAAAACTTCCTACATTATTACACTCATATTGTATGTAGAACTGTGATTGCTGGCACATAGAGTATGTAATTGATTTTTTAAAATTCTAAATTTTTGTTTTGTGCTGTAAGACACACAATTTCTTAGAAACTAAATTGGTTGTTGAACTATTATAGAAAATATCACTATGAGGTTTAATTAAAAATTTAAAATAAATTCTTTCCACCTCACCTCATACCCTGTCCCCTAATTAGACCAGTTTTGTAACCTTAGTGGTCTATAACCCTAACATGCCTTTATGGCAAAATAGGGTTTCAAAATATTTAGAGATTCAATAATAATATCCTTAGTGGTTACGTCTTCAGTAGGTTTACAACCAGTGTTCTGTTGTCCAGAAGCTGATTCTGTAAAACTACTGAAGATGTAACTACTTAGGTTACAAAACTGGTCTAATTAGAAGACAGAATATGAGGTGAGCAGAAACAATTTTCATAGTTAAATATGGGAAATAACATTATGAGGTTCTTTCTTCAATGAATGAATCTTACCTCATAGTTTATATTTTCTTAAACATGGGAACTGTAGTTTTCAAGAGTAATATCCCTCACATTTGCAACCAATATTATGCCAGTCGTAATATTGGTTGAAAATGGGAGGGATGTTCCTCTTGAAAAGTGCAGTTCCTGTGTCCCTTTAAGTGCCATGAGCTGATTTGATCGGCTCTGATGTTCTGTCCATTACCTGCCAGACAATATACTTAAACTACTTGCAAAGGCAATCGCTTCAGCAGATGCGATTTAAATCTCTGACACAACAGATATTACCCGTGGCAAGCAGACGGTTAAGAAAACATAACATATGAGGTAAGATAAGAAATTACTCATTCATTCAATAAAGAAAGAATTTTGTTTTAAATTTTAACTAAATTGTATTAATTTTATTATCATTTACTGCTTTTGATGTGTTCATGAATAATGATTGTTTCTTGAAAGTTCAAGATCTCATATCTAAAAATCTTTCTGATAATACTAAGTTTGCAGTTTTCTGCCATCTGATTAAAGGTTTGAGACACTGTATGATTTATAAATGAGAACCATATCACCTGCCCCCTCCTTGTTCTCTATGTACCTACTAACAAATAGATAAAAATCTCTTTGTTTTAGTGTTTTAGATAGTCTAATGTACATGTATTGTTTGATATTCTGCAAATTGTTTTTGTTAAGTTTTCTTTAGAAAACTGTCATCTGAGTCTTTCCACTTGTAAGAAATAATTTCACATTTACAGTAGTTTCAGGTTTGTTCACTTTTACATGATCCTGAAGATTAATGTAAAGTAGAAGATGAAGATCCATATTGCACTAGAGTTGTGTTGAAATATGAAAGGTGCTGCAGAAGAAGGTACTGGATTCTTGCTTTCATTTTCCCAAGTTTGGGAATTGCTACGTCTTGAAAGACTTATCTCTCTCCAAGTTCCAACTGAAACCAACATTCAAATGTTAAGACTTTCTTGGTTAATATATAATATTTACTATATACAGAGTGATCCTGTAAGAGCATGCAAAATTAAACAGTACATGGGGAATGCTCCACTAAACATTTTGAGATAGGAAAACTACATGTTTTAATATTAAATCTATTACTTCTCACTGAATGATAAATTAAATTTGAAGAGAAAAATATATGCCTAAATCAGGATTTGAACCCAATAATTTGTCATTCAGTGAGAAGTGATAAATTTAGTATTAAAACATTGAATATTAGCTATACTTGCTATAAATATAATGCTGATTTCCGTTTAAAAATCTTCTTGTTTAAGATGCTGCTAAAAGGCGTTTAGTGGAATAAATTCACTGCTATCTGGCACTCAGGAAGCGTATTAGTATAAGAGAAAAATCTACTTTTAAATCGAGATGCCTAATAGCTTAAATCGTTATAGCACTGGTTGTACAGAACCAGAGATATTGGGTTCAAATCCCAATTTAGGTATATATTTTACTGTAATCAAATGGTAAAGAGAAAAATTTATGCCTGAACCGGGAATCGAACCCCGAACCTTCAGCTTTCCGTGCTGATGCTCTAACCATTGAGCTAATCCAGGCTTCCTTCCCATCCAAGCACAAATCCTTCCTTTACCTTACTGTCTGGTCCCACATTCAAATGCTATGAATCATCATTCACAAATACACAATGAATGGCTTCTACCTGAAGAAGACATGAAGGGACTCCACATAGCTATAGCATTATTTATTAAATTAATATTAAGAAGCTAAAGCTTTTACTATGATTGAAATAAGTATATTAAAGTACACTACTAAATTATTGTAATCAAATGGTAAAGAGAAAAATTTATCAGGCATAAATTTTTCTCTTTACCATTTGATTACAATAATTTAGTAGTGTACTTTAATATACTTATTTCAATCATAGTAAAAGCTTTAGCTTCTTAATATTAATTTATTAAATTTAATATATTTTACTCTTCAAATTTAATTTGTCATACAGGGAAACTAGGGCCCGAGAAACCAGCTTAAAAATATGGGATTTAAATTGGAGTTAAATTGTCTTTCACATTACTATCTAGTCTATTTTATCTATATTATCAATTAATTGCATGTACCACTATTGTCACAATAAACATTTTGTATCTTACAACAGTTGTTCAAACTAACAGCCATCAACCTTGGTGCCATAACATCAGTGTACAAGATTGTTATATCTTCAACCATTAAATTTTTACAAGCAATTGAAATTATGTCCATCTGAGGGGAGCACCCAGTATTATGGAGGGTTGTTTCCGATCTCTGATAACGATTTGCCAAGTAGATTGTGACGTTGGAGTGTGAGTCATCAGGACAGGAGTGTGCGAGGTGATCAAACCAGTCAGTGTGCTGCTTTTGTTACACTCGCACACATGTTGCTCTCATAATGCCTAATCAGATAGACCTGTTTTGGGAAGGGTACATTACTGCCCTTTCCGACGCTAATTATAGTTATTCCGCTATTATTGAGGCTTGCAAAAACATAATTTTATGGTGTCAAAGTGTGGAATTAGCTCAGTGCTTAATTAAAAGGGAAAGGGTTGCTTGGGATTAGTTCCAAAAGGAAAAAAAGGGCAAATCCACGACCTGCTACTACCCGCACCACAGATGTAATCAGAAAGGTCAAGGTCCTTATCTCTGGTGGTAACCCTGCCACACAAAGGGTGAATGCTAACAGATTGGGAATATCCCTTAAAACTGTAAACACCACAATAAACAAAGATTTAAACATGGAGAAGCGCCACAAAAGCAGGGTTCATAAATTGTTGCCACGTCACATTGCCGAATGCCGCACCAATAGCAGGAAACTATGAAAAGCACCTGGCAGGGAAAAATGGAAATTTTTGGTCACACTTGATGAAGCATATGTTTATCTAGGAGACTGCAACAAACCCCGGGCAATTTACTATAGAGAATGAGGTGAAAAAAAATTTCAAAAGTGGTATGCCGAATGCAGAGAAAGTTCTCCAATGGATTTATGGTCATCGCGGGATATTGCTACAATGAAAAACTGACCATTCATAGAGTAGCTAAAAAGGCCAAAATCAACTCCCAGTACTACCAGGAAGAAGTTCTCACCCCAATTTACCCGACTAAAATCCCAGCTCTCTATGGTACAGACAAAAATCAAGTCTGGGTGTACCAAGACAAGGCCTCCAGTCACACTTCTGGTTCAACCTTGGCGTTCCTGGAGAAATGGAGCAGGAAACTGGAATACATGCTATTCCATTCAGCAACATCCCAGTGAAGTCTCCTGATGCATCACCGATGGACTTTGTGTCTTTGGACTCTTCAAAAGGGCACTGGGAAACGCGTCCTCAAACAATAGACGGTCTCTGGAAAGCATATAAAGAGGAGTGGGAACTTCTAGACATGGCTGTGCTGCATAAGAGTCTTCTGCCGCGGAAACTCCGATGCCGAACCATAGCTTCGGTGAAGAGCCATCAATTAGAGCATGCTCGATGGTGGAGGCACGGCTTTTCTTAAGGTAAAACTTAAAAATCATTTCTTATCAGAGATCAGAAACAACCCTCCATATATGCACTATTATACTATGTAATTTAGCCACTTGAAATTTGAACTTTTTTTAATAAATATTGATTACCTAGAATTAAAACCCTACTAGTGAATGCAAATTTCATAGCATATATCAATGAACTTACCTCCATTACTTGGTAGATGAATGGATTTCCCAGGGGTGTAGGATTCTGTGGATGATGTAGTTAGAACATTTTCTGCTTGAATTGTATATGTAAACCCTAAAACAAATTATGAATATTAAAGCAGTGAATTTCATAGACAATTGTAAAAGTGAAGAGAAAAAAAAAACTAGCAAATATGGAAATTAGCTGGTTATAAAATAATGTTATTTTTTCCTATTTGGGGCTTGCTGATTATTAAGAACTAATTCCAACAAAAGTATTGGCAAGCACAGAATAAAGTGCAAACAGAAACAAACATAAAAGCTCCAATTAACATTGGTTTGCAAATTAATTATTCATGAGTAGAAACCAGACATTAGGCAAAATGCCTATAGTTATTTATTATAGATATTGTAAAAGTGACTTTATATAAGTTCATACCAACGACCCTAGAGTTGTTTCCCATGAAATTAATTTTGCCTATAAATGCCTATTTGCCATTTTTTCTCGAAATTAACTTAGTATTTCAATGAAATCAATTGAAATGGACAAACTTCATGACACATATAATTTCACAGAAATTTTCAAAGTTATTTTTATACATTCTTTAGAACATTTCAGTATAAGGATGGCAATAAGCCAATAACCTACCAGGTAAATGGTTTCCCCCTCAATGCACTCCCGTTAGGCAAATATTGTATTTTTCCACCTCATGCATTCCCATTAAATGAAATACCCTAAGCTATGTATTATGCTCTGGCACTAAGGCTTGGAGAAAGTTCTATAGTACAGCTTTTCTTATTTTCAATACAAACATTGCCAAGGGACAAAGAGGGTAGATGGCTCAAGCTTTCTTTCTCTGTCTCACACCTGGTGCTGAAACCTTTAAGTGACTGGCAATATTATTTTTGATGTTGGCAACACTGTATTCAGTCTGTAGTCCTCATTCACAGACAGATGCTTCAAAGACAAAGTGATGCAACAAGTGTATGTGGCTTATTTTTTTTTTTTTTACCTTTAGAACAGTCTTTTTTTACGATGCCTAAAGAGCGGACGACAGTAAAAGACAAACTGACGAATTTAGTGAAAGAATTTGGTGCGGAAATATTGTCAAGTGACGATTCAATAATGTTCTGCAAAGTGCCACATTCTGCAGCATGTACAGTACACTCTGCAAAACATAAGTCTGGTCTTTGTAAGAGGGCAAAACAAATTCCAAAAGCATCTATGATATCTTTGCATGCTACTGATAGCTTAAATATGTTTATATCCTTAACGTAAGACGGTAAAAAATTATGTTATAGTCCATTTTTTATATGAGCCTATTTTGAATTTTTTGTGCCTATATTAATGGTTTTTAGTGCCTTTTTGCCTTCCTATTTTGAATTTTTTAAGTGCCTAACATCCAGACTCTATTCATGGTAGCCATCAATTTGCAAGTACCTAGTAGTATGGTTGGTACCTTAAATAGAGTTATGGGATCAACTCTTAGTTTGTTTATGCATGTGCGGTAACTCACTTTCCCCTTTTGTTGGAATTCACCATCATAAACTGTTAGGATTAAAAATGTAATATTGAAATTAATGACTTAGGCTTGCTGTTTGTATGCAATAGTTAATCAAAAAAAAAGAGAAAAATTTTTGCCTAAATAGGGATTTGAACTGAATATCTCAGCTTAATGCACTTCTCTTTAATTGTAATAACTATAGCTTGCAAACATCAAGCTAAGTACATTAATTTCAATATTACATTTGTAATTAGCTGATTATAAGAGAATGAATATTTATTATAAAGTCTTCATTCAAGGGAACTGTCAACCACATTGCATGCCGAAACCTATCTTGAAATATCTACTGGAGAAGTGTTATGTACCAAAGTTGTGCCCAAAAAAAAAAATCTGCTGCTTTTAACTGCTACGCACAGAAATCGAAGCCAGAATCCAGAGCACTTGCAACCTTCTCTGCAAAACAAATAGACACCCCTGCTTGAATAGAGTAGAGTGTGACATCATTACGATGTTTAAAAACGAATAATGTGAACATTGAAAGAAGCACTACTGGCTTTATAAGTAATGTTTAAATTCCCAATAAAAGTCTTCTTAACAAAGGAGCCGCCATTTGCAAAAATCGTAGCATTTGGGGTTAGGGAATTAACTATGCCGAAGCAATGCATTCTTGTAAGATTAGGGGCTTAAGTGTAATGCCAGAATTTACTGCAGCACTATAAGATACTTGTGGATTGATTTTATGGGAATTAAAGGTGCGTGCTGTAGTATTTTTTGCCTGTTTGGGTTGCCTGCTTCTCAGGTATGCCTGATTGGCCTCCTCATACTTGGGACATTTTCTGTATGAAGCAGGATGACCTATTTCTCCACAATTTGCACACTTCAGTAGAGAGGAATCAGAGCGTGCTTCTTCTCGAAGTGGACAATTCTTATGGCTGTGTTCTTTTGCACAGATAAAGCATTTTGGGGTAAGTTTACAACCAGCAAAAGTGTGATTGAATTTCTGGCACTGTAGATTTGGTCTACAGATTAATCCATCCATAGTAATTCTGCCCGAGGGTAGGTCCTTCACTGCAATCATAGCACTTTCATGCTATGCTTGCTGCTTTACTAGGGAATTGAAGGTGTTGTAGCTTCCCGTTGCTTTCCACATCAGTGAAGGGTGATGATGATGGCCATATTATTTCGGGGACTGTTTGGGCCTTAAAGTTTTCCTGACATTTGTCTTACAGGTGAGGAAAAACCCCGATAGAAACCTCTCCCAGAAAAACTGCCCCGACCGGGGATCGAACCCGGGCCTGCTGCAAGACAAGGCAGCACGCTATCGCGAGACCACAGCGGTGGATGATTAATCCTTGTTTATGACAATGAACTTAGATCATTTCAAGATGTGTATGATAGTCCAGTGTTAGCTATATTCACTGAATATTATTCAGAGTTCACATGGCGATATCCATTATGTTTGCATTTGGTAGTGTGGTAGATAATTCTGGAAATGCATGCTATTATGCATTGCAGAGACTTTTGATGTCCCAACTCCTTTCAAAAAACGTTAAGCTGAAGATATATAAAACTATTATTCTACCAGTTATATTATATGGGTGCGAAACATGGACTCTTACTTTAAGGGAGGAAAGGAGATTACAAGTATTTGAGAATAAAGTACTTAGGAAAATTTTTGGACCAAAGAGAGATGAACAGACAGGTGAATGGAGAAGACTACATAACAATGAACTACATGGTCTTTATAGGAAGCCAGATATAATAAGAACAGTTAAGTCTCGTAGACTGCGATGGGTAGGACATGTTGCACGTATGGGGAATGAAAGACGTGCCTGGAAACTTCTTGTAGGAAAGCCAGAAGGAAAACGCCCAGTTGGTAGACCAAGAATGAGGTGGGAGAACAACATTAACTATGATTTGAGGGAAGTAGATTATACAGGATATGATTGGAAAGCATTAGCTCAGGATAGGGATGTATGGAGAGCTTATGTCCGTGCGGCCATGAACCTACGGGTTCGATAGTGCTAGTGAGTGAGTAAGTAAGTAAGTGTGGTAGATATCAAAAAACTGCACATAGAGAGAACACACAGTTTTCATTAGATAATTCAGGCTGTTAGAAGCCAAGAGGTGTAGGTGATCTTTTCGCAAAAAAAATAGAACTTCAACCATAAACCTGTGTTTCTTAATACTGCATGTTATGAATACATAGGGTATTTTACGTAGATATTTAATTATTTCATCGATTATTTTAATTATTCAAATAAAACGTTGAAATAAAGCTTTATACATATTATATTTCAGAACAAAGTTTTCAAGGCTAACTGCAAAATCTCTGCTTTTAGACTCTGGTATGTTAGTACAGTTAAGTCAGTGGAAAACGTATGCCTTTATAATTAATACTTCCACGTACTAACGCTCGGCTAGAACCTCATGCTACCAAAATTTCCAAGTCCCGAAGGTCCTTTAAGCCCTAAGAAAACCAGCAGTGCGTAATTCTGCAAAACTTAAACTTAATCCTATCCTCCTCGATTATGTTTTGTGGTGATAGTTGTGCATTGCTAATCTCATCACCATATGTTTTAGTCTCTGGTTGGCTTGGCGTTAGTCCAATTCTGGTTCATCGCGGCGTCCGTGCTGTATAAATCGAAGAGGGATTTTTTCTTTCTTTGTTTTTCAATGTTTATACTTTTTGAAGATGATGTACATTATTTTCCGCAGTTCTTCTATATGGGTGTTTTCCCGTGACTGTTCGTAACATTCTCTTATCGCCAATAAATCATCAGTTTTAAAAAGTCGGTGAAGCAAGAAACTACTAAATCTAAACGAATTCTTCAATGAGTGAAATTTATGTTTCAACTTTCCTAATTTAACAATTTGATCCTTTTCTTTTTAATTAATTCCTATATATCAAGCTATATTGCAAGAATGTAAACATGACTGACGCTATAGCGATACTGAATTAAAGATAACATTGCACACTCCCACTTCAATGTTCGGATTTTGCTCATGTTTGGATAATGAATACCTTTCTCACTTTACTTCAATAGCATATGCTGAGTTTAGCTGCTAAAAATCGATATTGCTGATTAACAGACTCGATGTTTGTTGTTGTTGCTAAATGCCAATTTTGGTTCAAAGAAGAATAAAAATTGATCCTGGTAGAGCAGTAACATACACACATATATCACATGGCAATTTTAGTAAGATCGATGAAGGATAAATGAGAAAGAATAATAAAACATTTCAATTTTTTGTTCATGATAACCTTAATGAGTTCATTAAATCGGAATTCACTAATAGTTTATTTAATGTAGGATCATTTTATATTAGTCACTATCAGACCCGGCATAACGTTGTCTTGCCCGAACTTTCAATTCTCGTGTCATTGTCGGACGATACAAATATAAGTTACTTTTTTCCATAAAATTCATTAATTAATAAGTTCGCAAGAAAACTCCTCACTGCCATCTGTTGTGGCTCAAGAAGCGTCCATTATGTCGTCGCATTGTTGTCGCGCGGAATATGTCATTTTTACATATCTGACATAAAAAAATACTATTACTCGATCGCAGCGCTACCTACCGGGTCCAATTGTGAATCTAAACCATCCAGAGGCCGACTCAAACATAAAAATATTCATCAAAATCGATGCAATCGTTCAGGCAGTTCTTAATTTCGGATTTGAAGTAAACCTCCACTTCTAATTGTCGGGTTTCGCTCCTTTTATGACAGTACGTACCTCGGTTTATTTTAATATGACATACCGGGTTTCGTTGTGAAACATGGAAAATTATGACCGCTAGAGCGATTTTTAAATTTTTACTTCTGGTGAAATCCTACGCCTAATGGTTTTAGGAGGCTCAATTGTAAATATAAGCCATCTAGGGACCCACTCAAACACACACAAAAAGTTTCATCAAAATCTGTCCAGTCGTATAGGCATTTTTTAAATTTCGGATTTCAAGTAAAACCCCCATTTCTAAAGGTCAGATTTCGCTGATTTTTTGTTAATACATACCTCGGTCTATTTTAATATGATATTCCGAGTTTTGTTGTAAAACAACGAAAATTGCGGTCGCTAGAGCGATTTTTAAATTTTCGTTTCTGGTGAACTCTTACACCTAATGATTTTAGAATATAATAGATAACGGCTAAACACTCGCCTTGACTGAAACCCTGTATATACAAATTTTCACGAAGATCGGATGGACGGTTTAGAAGTCTATAAAGGACACATACATACATTTATATTATTTCACAAAATACATTTATGCTATGGTTTATCAACGACGCAAAGCGCCAGCGCAAAAATTGCTTCCCATGTATTTAAATGGATGTGGTTTATCTACAACGCAAATTGCTGGGGCGAACAATTTTGCGCTGATATGTCGGGTCGTGTATTTGAATCCGGGACGCAATTTGCCAGCTCAAACAAAGAATATAGAAGATATTACCCGTACTCATTGGTGTAAATTCTAAAAACAAAACTAAGATTTTATGACAAAATGTCGGAAATACAGTACTTGTTTTATAACTTTCCAATTTTAACGACGAAAGTTAGATAGTTTTGTTGCAAATCATCGAGTTCTATACAATATGAGCATGAAGGAGTACAGAGATGTACAGAAAAAAGTTATTGTGGCTTGAACTTAGTCAAGAGATAAAGAAAAGCTGTAAATATTATATCTTGGGAATATTATCGATGTACATAAATTTCGTCTTCTGTTAAATTGAAAACCTAATAAAACTGCTCAGGCGAAAATCTGAAGTATTCCAAAATTTGGTATTTGCATCAACCATATGTTTATTTAAGAACTAAAGAATAATTTATTCTATAATTTTCCATACAACATTCATATGATGATGTTGTTCTAGATACTTTTTCTGTCTTTATTAATATTTCGTACTATTTTAAACGTTTTGCAACGATACTTAAAAAACTTTTTTTTGTAAAGAATTTTAATATGTTTATCTATGTACACAAATTATGACTTCTCCTCAATTTATTTTTAAAGTTCTTTATTAGAATTGATGTTGGCATACATGAACGCTTATAAAATTAAATCCACCAGATGGCAGGACAAATGACCAACATTTGCATTTAATTCCAAACCATATTTTAAGAAATAAATGTTCAATCACTTCATTTTGTTAGGTTCCGATGGGTCAGTTTAGTGTACATCAGATTAGTTTATAGTTTACTAAATAGTATGTATGTAATTAATTTCATTAGGTTATGCAGGGACAGGTTTGTATACATTCATTTTTGTAAACACATTTGGAAATTTATTATGAACGTTGGCCATTTTGATTTCCTTTATATGTAGTGCCATCTGGCGACAATTTCACAAACATACGCTCTACCGTATTCGCTCCATACGAAACCAGTATCACGCCGAGTGTAACGCGACACGCTGTATAATAAACGGTAGCATTATATTAACTGGTAGCTAATACACGGCGTGCGCTGCTACTCCTAAATAAATGTTAATGTGTTTTTACCACCAGCCGTGCGCTGTTATATGCCCGGGAATCTGCTTATCCCGATCTTCTTGGCATCAATGAAAGACAAGAATGGTTATTGTGAGTTAAACGTAGAAGATAAACATATGCTGTCGCGGACTTTTTTGTAGAGTTTTTTGAGATGTTCAACACTCTCATAGCCTATGTTCATCCCTGGAATCTCCTGAACATTTTTCAAAAAGTCCCATCTCAATCGGATGAACTGTATGCAGAGCACGCTTGCCCGGGAATCTATCTATCCCGATCTTCTTGGTATCAATGAAAGACAATAATGGTTATTTTGAGTTATCCGTAAAAGATAAACATATGCTGTCGCAGACTTTTTTTTGTAGAGTTTGTTGAGATATTCAATTCTGTGTACATTAATTTGGTGTATTTGTTATGGTTTAGGCAGCGTAAGCCATTTAAGCGTCAAAATAGGGACATTATTTCACTTTTGATGTCCCAACTCCTTTCAAAAAACGTTAAGCTGAAAATATATAAAACTATTATTCTACCAGTTATATTATATGGGTGCGAAACATGGACTCTTACTTTAAGGGAGGAAAGGAGATTACGAGTATTTGAGAATAAAGTTCTTAGGAAAATTTTTGGACCAAAGAGAGATGAACAGACAGGTGAATGGAGAAGACTACATAACAATGAGCTACATGGTCTTTATAGGAAGCCAGATATAATAAGAACAGTTGAGTCCCGTAGACTGCGATGGGCAGGACATGTTGCGCGTATGGGGAATGAAAGACGTGCATGGAAACTTCTTGTAGGAAAGCCAGAAGGAAAACGCCCAGTTGGTAGACCAAGAATGAGGTGGGAGAACAACATTAACTATGATTTGAGGGAAGTAGATTATACAGGAAATGATTGGAAAGCATTAGCTCAGGATAGGGATGTATGGAGAGCTTATGTCCGCGCGGCCATGAACCTACGGGTTCGATAGTGCCAGTGAGTAAGTAAGTAAGTAAGTATTTCACGTTTTCACTACAAAGGGCGATTTTTAGGGGTGAAGGGGTTGAATATCACAACACTCTTATAGCCTATGTTCATCCCGGGAATCTTCTGAACATTTTGCAAAAAAAACCATCAACGGTATGGCCGCGTATAGAATACGAACAAACAAATAAACAACCATATTTATTTATATATATATTAGACTAGAGTCTGTGTATTTGTTCATATAAAATATTTAAAAAAAACTTTTTAACGTTTACTTGTACCGTATTTTGTACATTCAATATTAGGCTCATATTTCGAGGATTTATGTTTACATATTATTCTTGTATATATTAAATAGGATATTACTATATAAATATTCGGCCTGTAGCCATGATATCGCAGCAACTGCAACTTTTTTAGCGTTTGGCAGTACTGCTCGGGACCGTTCTCTATGCTCGGACCTCGGGGCTACGAGAAGCGGGGAGGTGTACCTCCTCTCACTCCCCACACTTCCCCCAGCAAACACAAAGTTTGTAACATAGAGGTTTGTAACCGATTGTCGTATAAGTAGTAGTAGTAGACTCTCGCACGTAGATGGCAGAGCGATTAGTTATAATCGCCAATTAAATTACTGCTAGATTATAATAAATAAAACTCGCACATATGTAACTATTTGTATAATATTTCTCACGATTAAAATTTTGTTTAATATGGTGATAAAGAAACTTCAATTTGATGTCAAAACATTTAACAGATGTTCATTTTCAATTAATTTGCCAGCTTTTATGCATAGTTAGCAGATTATACACCATGGTTAGTTAATTGCTTTCTCTCTGCTTTTTCTCACTCTTAAATTCTATATTCAATTTTTGAAATCGATTCTAGGTCCTTAACTTAGAATTGATACATTCATGATTAGGAATTACTAAACAATTTCGTGATCTAAGTGAACGTAAGTGAATCCATCAGCACATCAGCAGTTCGTACTTAGTTTACTATTCTGTTGGCTTACACAAGATATTACGTATGCGAAAAAGCGGGCAGTACATCATATATATTTATGCGTGTGTCCCCATTTTCGTTCTCAATAGATAGGAACGCATTGTAAATTTCATGTACTTCCATATTTTATACGTTAAACAAAATCAGCGTAAGTGTACTAATATGGTAAATTAAGCTGGGAGGACCAATTGTTACACGTGCTTTACCCGTGAAGGAAATTACCAATCCAAAGTTAAACCAAGTATAAACTCTGATTTTTTAAAAAAATATTATGAAGTCCTGCAGCATTTGAAGTAACTAATATCGAATATTTAATGCAATATTTTACTTATAATACTCCTAATTTGAAGTTAAAATGAATTTATTCATGACTAGCTAATACCCGGCGTGCGCTGCTACTCCTAAATAAATGTTAATGTGTTTTTACCACCAGCCGTGCGCTGATTCACTCTACTTTTTTATATAGTTTATTTAGATGTTCAATTCTGTGTACATCAATATGTGTATTTGTTATGGTTTAAAGAACAGTTAAGTCTCGTAGACTGCGATGGGCAGGACATATTGCACGTATGGGGAATGAAAGACTTGCATGGAAGCTTCTTGTAGGAAAGCCAGAGGGAAAACGCCCAGTTGGTAGACCAAGAATGAGGTGGGAGAATAACATTAACTATGATTTGAGGGAAGTAGATTATACAGGAAATGATTAGAAAACATTAGCTCAGGATAGGGATGTATGTAGAGCTTATGTCCGCGCGAACATGAACCTACGGGTTCGATAGTGCCAGTGAGTAAGTAAGTTATGGTTTAGACAGCGTAAGCCATTTATGCGTCAAAATAGGGACTTTATTTCACGTTTTTCACTACAAAGGGTGATTTTTAGGGGTATAACCTATGTTCATTCCAGGAATCTCCTGTACATTTTTCAAGAAGCCCCATCTCAATCGGAGGAACGGTATGGCAGAGCACGCTTGCCCGGGAATCTACTTATCCCGATCTTCTTGGTATAAAAAAAACTCAAAGCGCGACAGGCCTAAAAGGCTGTTGGCTGGCCAGCCGGCTGTTGGCCTCACATCCGATTGATTTTCCGATTGAGGGTCTTTCCACTTTTCAGCGGTTGCCCTTTTACCAGCCGGCTGCTGGCCCTTCACATCCACATGTGTCAATCACAGAGGTAGATGATCAACAGCCAGTGTAGGGGTGACATGTGGTTAGCATGTCGAGTCCCCCAGCCGTTATAGCTGGTTTGTCAACCTGGAGCCGCTACTTATTGTAGCTACCCAATTGCCTCACGATGCTGGGTGGGCACCGGTCCCATACTGGCCGAAATACCATGAGAAAATTTCTTCCCCCACGGAGACTCGAACCAGCGCAAGTCCCGTAGCTCTGCGCCAAGGCTTCCTACCTTAACCGCTCGGCTACGGCGCGGGACGCCTCACATCCACATGTGTTAATCACAGAGGTAGACGATCATCTAGCCGGTGTAGGGTGACATGTGGTCAGCATGTCGGATCCTCCAGCCATTATAGCTGGTATTCTCAACCTGGAGTCACTACTTATTGTAGCTACCCAAATGCCTCACGATGCTGGATGGGCAACGCACAATGGGCCAGATACCAAATCTAGCTGGAAAAAAGTATTTTACTAACTCTCGCCAGTTCATCTTTCTTCACTCTAAAATTATTGCCAGATGACTCTTCTTCACTTATCTGCAATGGATGGTGGAATTCTAAAATGTATGTAGACAAATATAAACATTGGAAGTTGCCGATAGTTAAGAACTCATCTGGTCCGCATCCAAGTTGTGTACCGAGCTGTAGAAATAAATATGTTTTGCATTAAAGTTCAGTGAGTTATTCTTCTTATTCAATATGGATACTTTACCTCAAGGTTTGTAATTTTCATTGATATATTTAACATGTTTCTATACAACCAGATATTGTGTTAAATACACATGGAATCATACCTTCGAAACACTAAAAAATTTACACGATCGTTTTACTTTAAATAGAACTACAAAAAAACAGTTCCGAACAGTAGTACAAATTTTAGTTAGAATATAGAGTGATTTATGGATTTAAATTCCCGCACAATAACATGTGTGCAAAGTATTGGGTTTTTTGTAATTAGCTTTTTTTATTAGAAGGTGGCGGCCGGCAGCTGAGACCTATCTTCGCGCGCAGAGAATTGTTTGATTTAATATATGAAGAAAAGTGATCGATAGAGGCAATAAGTGATCCTCTATTAATAAATTACAGTTAGGGGATGTTCGGAGAATCTTTTAAAAAATTTAAAAACAATTTTTTAAAGCGATTTTCTAAAACATAGGAAGTTGTGCGAGAGAAAGAAAGTTAGATTTCTACTGAAATAGTCTGATTGGCTAAAAGTAAACGTAAATTTTCCCGTTATTAAGAATTTAGAACACTGATAGTCGTTGGAAAATCCTGTTCCATCTGCTTATGGAATTGTAAGACCCAAAAATATATTTTCGAAGGAGCTGCAATAAAACAAAAAAAAGTCTTACTTCTGCTGAAATGTCTGTCTTGGGAAAGGTAGCATAACAAATTTGCTTCCCCAGAAGCATTATAGGGTGGATAAAATATCACAACCTCTCTTCTTGAACCTAGTCTCATGTTAATATATCGACATATTGATATTTTATTGTCAAAAAAGACACTGCTTCGTTCGACAAAGATGTTGGGGGAGTTGAGCGGGGTGATTTGTAATGCTTATTATTATTCAAGCTATTTTTTGTGTTTTTTTTAGTAATGTCTTTAAAACATCCGCAGTATACCGTTTACCATATGACCAAAGTGATATTTCTGTTGCAAGAGCAAGTTCATCGCGAGAGAATTCCTCCTTAAGTGAACATTTCTTTTATTCCAGCCTCTTCGAAAGTTATTTTGGGTCTTCCGATTCCATAAGCAGATGGAACAGAATTTTCCAACGACTGTCATTGTTCTAAATAATTCTTCACAACGGGAAAGTTAACATCCACTCATAGCTAATCAGAATATTTCATTAGAATTTTTTTCTTTTCGCGCACAACTTTGTACGTTTGAGAAAATCACTTTTAAAAAAATATTGATTTTTAATATCATTTAAAACATTCTGCTAACATCCCCCTACCCCTAATTTCTTTATTAAATGATAACGTATTGCCTCTATCAAACATTTTTTTTTCCCATATTACATCAAACAATTATTCTCTGCGCACAACGGTAGGCCTCAGTTGCTGGTTACCTCCTGTAATGTGAAACTAATTGAAAAGAACGAAATAATTTGCACACACGTTATTGTGCGAGAATTAAAGTCCATAATCACTCTATATTAAGTTGTTATGTAGGTAGTGTTTTCATTGTATGGAACTTGAGAAATCAGTTAATTTGGATTTAAATAATGATAGTGATTGACAGTCCCTGGAATGACTGGGAAGTGAGTTCCATGCTCTAGTCGTCTAGTCATATATATTGCGTAAGATTCACAGTATAAACATGTCCTGTGCTGTGGTATCAAAGTAAACAAGTATATTATGCCTAAATTGTGATAACCCGAAACGTTTTGAAAATGCGTTGACAAATAACTTGGTATATATTTGTCCAGAATTAGGAACAGCAAAACATGTGAATATAGAGTTCTTCTGTCACTTAGGCGTAGCCATGATAATGCCTGAAATGAAGGAGACACGTGGTCATAACGACGGAGTTTGTATACAAATCGAATGCACGCATTATGAGCAAGCTGTAGTCTGTCAGATCAGTTGTCAGATTGATCAGTAATATGCCGCAGTAATCGAAATGCGGAATTACAAGAGTCTGTGGTACTTGTTTTAAATTCGTGGGAAGGAAGTTTCTAAATCTATTTAGGGAGTGAATAATTGAGAACACTTTCTCGCATGTATTATTCATCTGGATTTTCCAGTCCAAGTGCAGGTCCATGTAGATACCCAGATTTTTGGCGATTATAAGAATTGTTGGAACAATCCCTAGCATGTGTAGAGTATAATATTATAATGATATTGTGGAAAGAAAAATCAATGTCTGAACCAGGAATCGAACCGTGGACCTCCAGTTCTCCAGACCAGTGTACAGCCCACTACACCACTCCAGACCTGGCACAAACATTAACAATTCTTTCCACATATACAAATCTACAATTCTCGCTTCGTCCGCTGTCAGGTAGGTGACACCGCCATCGCCAACGGCCGACTTCGTTTAGAAGTACCTGTATTTGAGAATTTTACACCACCACTTTTATAAGTAGTAAACGATGTTATTTAACATTTTCCAATACTGTTATTTTAACACAGTTTCTATAATCTATCATATTATAATATTATAGGCCTAATGGAGGTCCACGGTTCGATTCCTGGTTCAGACATTGATTTTTTTCTTTTCACAATATCATTATAATATTACAATATGATCCATTATAGGAACTGTGTTAAAATAACAGCATTGGAAAATGTAAAATAACATGTGTATGGTCACAGGTAGAAATTCATTAAATAATGGAAATGGACAGCTAATGACAAATGAGGGAAATTTTGAGGAAGTGGCTGAATTCAAATACCTAAGAACAATAATCACAAGTAGGAATGAGATGCACAAAGAAATTAAACATAGGCTCAATTCTGGAAATGCATGCTATTATGCATTGCAGAAACTCTTGATGTCCAAACTCCTTTCAAAAAAGTTAAACTGAAAATATACAGGCTGGACCGCTCGAATGGACCTAATTTCAATTGCTTGTTACTGGCAAACGGTTGAAGATAGAAACTTAAAACAACGTTCATAGTACAGAAAAACTCACCAAGTTTCGAATCCTGTCGGTAGATGGCACAAAGATACGTTTCTCGTTCTTAGATTTAATTGTTTGTGAAAATGGCGACTCCGCAGATGAAAGCGCAAGCTGTTTTGTGGTATGCGGAGTTTAAATCAATCATTAGAGTTCAAAGGGAGTTCCGGCGTGTGTTTAACCGTGATGCTCCAACTGCTAGAAGCATAAAGAAGTGGCGTGATACATTATTAGCTACAGGATCTGTGTTGAAGAAGCATGGTGGTGGTCGCAGAGCATCCGATGAAATGGTAGCAAATGTTCAAGCCGCATTTGAGCGAAGCCCCCGGAAGTCATTAAGAAGAGCTTCGCGGGAACTTCAAATACCAAAATCGACATTACAACGGATTGTCCACAAACGCCTCAAACTGCACGCATATAAAGTGCAGTTAGTGGCAACGTCTGGAGCCGAATGACATGCCGAAACGAGTGGAATTCGCCAATACGATGCTGGACCGTCTCGGCGCTGATCCTGACTTCATGACCAAGATTTTCTTCTCGGACGAAGCCACTTTCCATTTGTCAGGCAAGGTAAACCGGCATAATGTGCGGATCTGGGGATCGGAGAATCCTCACGCTATTCAAGAGCATGTTCGTGATAGTCCGAAGATGAATGTTTGGTGCAGTTTGTCACATAATAAGGTCATTGGACCGTTTTTTCTTCGCCGAGAAAACTGTTCGTGGTACCACATATCTTGACATGCTGGAGCAGTTCTTCTTTCCACAAATTGAACAACTGCAGCCTAACATCGTTTTCCAGCAAGATGGTGCTCCTCCCCACTGGTCCAATGAAGTTCGTACGACTTTGGACAACATTTTCCCTGGCCGTTGGATTGGTAGGGGAGGACCAATCGCGTGGCCCCCGAGATCTCCCGATTTAACACCACTGGATTTCTTTCTCTGGGGATATGTCAAAGATAAAGTTTACACCACCCCAGTCAAAGACCTTCGTGATCTTCGTGAGCGCATCATAGAGGCTATTGAGAACATTCCAGAAGACATACTCCAACGTACTTGGCAAGAAATTGTTCATCGCTTTGATATCGTCACAGTGACTGCTGGGGCTCATATAGAGATGTGGTGATCTGGATATCAAAACTTGGTGAGTTTTTCTGTAATATGAACGTTGTTTTAAGTTTCTATCTTCAAACCGTTTGCCAGTAACAAGCAATTGAAATTAGGTCCATTCGAGCGGTCCACCCTGTATAAAACTATTATTCTACCAGTTATATTATATGGGTGCGAAACATGGACTCTTACTTTAAGAGAGGAAAGAAGATTACAAGTATTTGAAAATAAAGTACTTAGGAAAATTTTTGGACCAAATAGAGATGAACAGACAGGTGAATGGAGAAGACTACATAACAATGAACTACATGGTCTTTATAGGAAGCCAGATATAATAAGAACAGTTAAGTCTCATAGACTGCGATGGGCAGGACATGTTGCACGTATGGGGAATGAAAGACTTGCATGGAAGCTTCTTGTAGGAAAGTCAGAGGGAAAACGCCCATTTGGTAGACCAAGAATGAGGTGGGAGAATAGCATTAACTATGATTTGAGAGAAGTAGATTATACAGGGAATGATTGGAAATATTAGCTCAGGATAGGGATGTATGGAGAGCTTATGTCCGCGCTGCCATGAACCAACGGGTTCGATAGTGCCAGTGAGTAAGTAAGTAAGTAAAGTAAAGTAATCCCACTACAGGCCTCGGGAGGCCCTTGGGGTAGTAGGAGGTTAAGGCTCCAACTTTTTCTTGACAATCGGCACTTGATGTCAGCCGGGTTGCTAGCCCTGCGTGATGATGATGTGAAATGACCTTCCCGCGCCGTAGCCGAGTGGGGGGATTTAAATCCCCTGACGGTTCTCAGCTGAGGGAGGATTTCTTGGAATGACATTTAAATTTGTAAGTTAGAAAACAAAGTTTTGTAAAACGTTTATATCTTGTTTGATATTTAAAATATCCAAATAGAAATTTTAAAATGTATTCAGCTAAAGGTGAGGCTAATTACAATAATTGTAAACTACAACAATACAAATAAAATGTATAATACCGTACCTTAGAAATTTAGTTGAAATTTATTTGTATACATAATCCCGCTTCATAGTCAGAGCATCTAAATACTGTATCTTTCTGTTTATATTTTTTTATAAAACACAACAGATATTTTGTTAGGGAGGGTTTTATTTCTTCTCGGTGGTATTCTTCCCAGAAAATGCCTTGTAACTAATCTCGGTACTGTTGAATGACATTCGGGAACATTTCTTTCTACCCCACCCCTTACTTACTTACTTACTCACTGGCACTATCGAACCCGTAGGTTCATGGCCGCGCGGACATAAGCTCTCCATATATCCCTCTCCTGAGCTAATGCTTTTCAATCATTCCCTGTATAATCTACTTCTCTCAAATCATAGTTAATGTTGTTCTCCCACCTCATTCTTGGTCTACCAACTAGGCGCTTTCCTTCTGGCTTTCCTACAAGAAGTTTCCATGCACGTCTTTCATTCCCCATACGCGCAACATGTCCTGCCCATCGCAGTCTACGAGACTTAACTGTTCTTATTATATCTGGCTTCCTATAAAGACCATGTAGTTCATTGTTACCCCTATGTTGCACAAGTTAAGCTTCACCAAGTTCAATGCGAAAAATATTTAGTGGTGAATTCTCCCTACAGATAATCACGCTGTTCAGTTAGCAATGTTTAGAAGGTGGAAAATATTTTCATGTACTAGTTTTTATTTTCTTCCATTCCAACAAATATACATGTAACAAAATTAGTCTGTTAGGTCCAAGGATCCTATATTTATATTATAATCTACAATAGATTTTATGTTTGCTTTCCAGTTTCTCGTCTAAGCATTTTGTAATATTTTCACTATGTTTATTTGTAGGGGCCATGGCGAAACACTGCCACCCTCCTGCTAGTCTAACAGGATTGAACAGAGCCACTAATTCAAGTTAGAATTTCTTTCACAAATTTGGTGCCATATATATATATATATATATATATATATAAAGAGTCACATATTTCATTTGAAAGAAGAAACCTTCTCCAACCTAGCCATATAAACAAAGTTTTAAATAGTTTTTATGGTTTCCAAAAAGAGAGCAGAGAAACGCGGACTATTATAACAGTCTCTAACGCAGTCCATAAAAACAATGAGGAACTACATGAACTACATGAACAAATATATATACATATATATAATATATATAATATATATATATATATATAAAATATATAACATAAATTGTATGTTAATTGAAAGCTTGAGATCTCCTCTATAAGAATGCAGTTCACAAATTGTGTTGTCTTTGTATATTTTTACAAAGAATGATAATAAATCAAATGCGCCGGATATAGAACATGCTCAATCAGCACTTCAAACTTAGCCACATTTAACAATAAATTAAACAATTTGAAAATAAGTTATATTATTAATTTCATATATCAAATAAAAGCGTATTCTTTCCTCTACAAAATTATATTATTTAGTCATTTACTTAGTGAATCATTCCCGAAAAATAATAGTTTCGGTAAAGAAATCATGCGGGCGATGCCCGTCACTCCGCAGAGAAGAAGTGTTTTATTTATGCGGGCGGTGCATGTCACTCCACGCTGATCTGATGGGTTAAGGCAAGATGACTTGACGCAGAGCAACGGGACTTGCGCTGGTACGAGTCTCTTTGGGGAAGAAATTGTCTCATGGAATTTCGGCCAGTATGTGACCGGTGCCCATCCAGCATCTTGAGGCACTGGTCTCCAGATTGAGAAAATCAACTATACCTTCTGGGGGATCCGACATGCTTACCACATGTCACCTCTACACTGGCAGGAAGATCGTCTATCTATGTTACTAACACATGTGGATTTAAGGTGAGCAACCGGCTGTTAGGCCAAGGGCCTCCTAGGCCTGTCTCGCCATGCAGTTACTATTATTTATGTGAAATGACCGAATTGGTAATAATAATCAATATACAACACTACTGCCACTTCCCGTGCTTTCTACTGTTGCATTTTGTTATTAAACACAACGCTGCCTACAGTGTTCTGCCCGCGGGCAGGCCCCTCACCGCTCCCCCATACGATGGTTGCGATGAGGGGCCTGCCCGCGGGCAGAACACTGTAGGCAGCGTTGTGTTTAATAACAAAATGCAACAGTAGAAAGCACGGGAAGTGGCAGTAGTGTTAAATATTAAACAAACTCTCTGGTTCAATGTGTATATATTCCTAGTAAATAATACAAACGTTGCATTTCCATATCGACCTAAATCTTTTGTCTACTTCCGGTGATGCGGCAGACCAGGCTGACCCGCCTTCGTTCTTGGCGTTTGCTATAGTGGAATACTCTGTCTTTATATGTGTGCTTTCTCTATCGGTACTGGTACCTATATTTTATTGTCATTATTATTTTTTTTAGAATCCCATCGTCATATCCTTTTATTCCTAATTCACGCCAGTTGCATTTGATTCTGCTTCTTGCAAGTATTTAACTGTTTTCAGACTTTTACATATCGCCGCATTTAACTTGTTTTCAACTCTTCTCTTCCAAGTTATTTTGGGTCTATTCATCTTCTTTGGCCCTCCGCTGTGGTCTGGAGGTAGCGTGCTGCCTTGTCACGCAGCGGGCCCAGGTTCGATCCCTGGTCGGGGCAGTTTTTCTGGGTGAGGTTTTTATCGGGGTTTTTTCTCACCTGTAAGACAAATGTCAGGAATACTTTAGGACCCAAACGGTCCCCGACGTCATATGGCCATCATCATCATCATCATCATCATCCTTATCATTATCATCCTTCACCGGTGTGGAAAGCAACGGGAAGCTACCACACATACAATTCCCTAGTAAAGCTGCAAAGCATAGCATGAAAATACTATGATTGCATTGAAGGACCTGCCTTCGGGCAGAATTACTATGGATGGATGGATGGATACAGAGAATTTTAAAAATACAATTCGCAGTAGGCTTCATGGTGAAGGTCAACGGCTCTGTTATTTTATGAGAGAGAATCGATATTTGATAACGCGCGGTTCGATAGTTATGGGTTGATAAATTTGGGTTCAAATTTATTTTATATCCTTATTAGTTTTGCAACGCATTATTCATCGATGCAAATTTGTGTACTATCTGTGACTGATAACTTTCTGAATAGGCCGATGCGCGAGATCACACTGTGGTCCATGGTTTACATCCAGCGCAGTGTTTGACTGTGTGCGCCATTTTCTGCATTGGCGATGAATGCATTCTAATGAAGTTGAAGAGGTCGATAATACAACCATTTTTGCAATTAAACAAGTTCATTACGCAGAAACTGCGTAATCTAAGCGAATTCCTCAGCATATCCATATTTGCCGGTTTACGGAATATATATTTTTCATGTTAATTAAATCGTATGTATAGTTTCGTTGAGAGAAAACAAACATGGCGGTCGCTAGAGAAAACTTTAAATTTCGACGTTCTGGCAAATCTCCACTCTTAATGGTCGAATTTAGCTGATTTTTGGTCAATATCTTTCTCGATTTATTTCAATAGCATGTACCTTTTTTCGTTGCGAAAAATAAAAAAGTGTTTTTTCTTTTAATTTTTGCTTCAGGTTAACACCCAGTCTTATTGATCCGATTTTCCTGATTAACGAACTTGACCTCATTTTTCTTAATCAATTACTGTATTCCGAATCTGGTTAAAACAATTCAGTCGCTATAGCATTAACAGATTGTACATATGGACAGGCACACCATATTAAAAGCAACGATTCATATCCGATCACCTAAGTTAAGCAACAATATGGGTGGTTAGTACTTGGATGGGTGACCTATTGGCAACACCACGTGGTGTTTGGCAAATCATATTTTGTCATCGGCCATATCTTGTTGAAAACACCAGTTCTCATCCGATGCCGATGGGGTCAGAATTTTTAAACTGGTCTAAACCTTCTGTGGCACCATGGCCCTGGGGTCGACTCAGCCTCTAACGGAATTGAGTACCAAGAGTCTTGTTCTGGAGGGCTGACAATCCGGCTGACATCTCGTTCCGATTGTAGGATTTTTCTCCCTACTACGGCCTGTGGTGGGATCACTTTTCTCTCTATATATACAGAAAAAATTTTTTCATGGTCATTTTCGATGTCTAGTAAATAGGATCGCTGGAGTTAATTTTCATAAGGACAACCTTCTCTTCCACTCATCAGGACAAACATGTTACGTTCAAATACAAACATCACAATAATATTATATACTAACGATTATTTAGTCAAACTGAACAATAATATAATGTAATCAATGATAATTAAAATTAATATAAAATATATACACAAAAGAATAACAGGTCCTATCTATTATAAGATACAAGGAAACTAATAAAATGTAACGAATTAATCTATCGCTTATATATTATATTAGGTTGAAATATTAATAAATCTTAATACATTTTCATTAAATAATAGAAACAAATATTAATATTGTCTAAAGAATACTATGAGTGAGATGTTTCTCTTAGTAAAAAAATCTTCAGATTGTTCCTGAAATATGGTATAATTTGGCACTCTCTGACATAGGGTGGAAGATAATTCCATGTTCTAGGAACAGAAAATGTAAAAGATTGTGAGTAATATGTTGTGTGACGAGGAAGGATATAAAGGACAAGGTACTGAAGAGATCGGGTACCTAATTTATGTGTATCAAATAGTCAAACGAAGCGGTGTTTAAAATAATTAGGTAATATGCCATGCCATACTCTCATTGGGTTCATAGAGGTTATTTTACTAATTAATTTTTTAACTTAATATTTTATAATTCACGCAGAAGGAAAATCAAGCTATGCAAAACACGTTATCCATGAAAAACATCGTATGTTATATATTGAAAACACCCTAACATTAATGCACAGAGAAAATAATCCAGCGAATATAAATGTACTCGAGGAGATGGAAATTTTGAGGGTATTTAACAACGACCATCTGATAAATGAAAACGCACCCAGTACGTGTAACCCCCTCTACCAGATCATCAGTGAAACACCAGTTCTGAATCCTGCTGATAATGGCACTAGTCCCGAAAGCGCTACAGATAAATAGCTGATAAAGTTGAGGAGACGGACCTTTTAGGTAAATATTCCATAATTTTATATTTTAATTTTGAATAATACCCTAACGGAACTTCATCATGAATCTTATTAATGTCAATATTTTATATCCGAAAGGCTACAATAAATTTATGCTCCACAGCGGCCATGACAGGCATTATCAAACCTCCAGCAAGGAATGGAATTACCTTCGTTCATGGACAGATCTCGTAAAAGGAAATTGCATATCTCGCTAACAATATACTGTATATTAAATTTATTGCTGTAAACAATATAACTTCCTCGGACAAGAAGATAAATCATAATAGAGGACATAACATAAAGTTACGTAGAAAACCTCAGCCGGAATCACATTCACCGAACATATGTACGTTTTAGTAGCACTTGAACAACGGAACTTGGACATACCCAGCTGCTCGTTATGGTGGATGCGTGTGTTAGTTCTTCCGATGTAATGCAGGGAGAAAGTGATGTTATTATCATTGCTTGCACTATACACAAAAATTCCTGTCTTCTTACATACGTCATTGTAGGGCATGAAATAACTTCGCTTTACGAGTATTTGAAAATAAAGTAAAGTAAAGAGATTACAAGTATTTGAGAATAAAGTACTTTGGCAAATTTTTGGACCAAAGAGAGATGAACAGACAGGTGAATGGAGAAGACTACATAACAATGAGCTACATAGTCTTTATAGGAAGCCAGATATAATAAGAACAGTTAAGTCTCGTAGACTGCGATAGGCAGGACATGTTGCACGTATGGGGAATGAAAGACGTGCATGGAAACTTCTTGTAGGAAAGCCAGAAGGAAAGCGCCCAGTTGGTAGACCAAGAATGAGGTGGGAGAACAACATTAACTATGATTTGAGGGAAGTACGTAGATTATACAGGGAATGATTGGAAAGCATTAGCTCAGGAGAGGGATATATGAAGAGCTTATGTCCGCGCGGCCATGAACCTACGGGTTCGATAGTGCCAGTGAGTAAGTAAGTAAGTAAGGGGTGGGGTAGAAAGAAATGTTCCCGAATGTCATTCAACAGTACCGAGATTAGTTACAAGGCATTTTCTGGGAAGAATACCACCGAGAAGAAATAAAACCCTCCCTAACAAAATATCTGTTGTGTTTTATAAAAAATATAAACAGAAAGATACAGTATTTAGATGCTCTGACTATGAAGCGGGATTATGTATACAAATCAATTTCAACTAAATGTCTAAGGTACGGTATTATACATTTTATTTGTATTGTTGTAGTTTAAAATTATTGTAATTAGCCTCACCTTTAGCTGAATACATTTTAAAATTTCTATTTGGATATTTTAAATATCAAACAAGATATAAACGTTTTACAAAACTTTGTTTTCTAACTTACAAATTTAAATGTCATTCCAAGAAATCCTCCCTCAGCTGAGAACCGTCAGGGGATTTAAATCCCCCCACTCGGCTACGGCGCGGGAATGTCATTTCACATCATCATCATCATCATCATCGTCCTTTCAAGTATTAGGCCCAGTGGCCCGTTACGGTCTCCCGCCATCTCCGAAAAGGTCGACCCACAAATCTTCTGCCTCGAGGAATGTAGTGAAGAATTTGTTTTGGTATTCTGTGACGATCCATGCGCTGAATATGGGCTAGCCAATTGTTTCTATATTCTTGGAGGTATTCAGATATAAGTACGATGTTTAACTCTCTGGCTGTTGTTGAATTTCTTTGGTGGTCTAGAAGGCTATGACCTGCAGTTCGTCGCAGAAATTTCATCTCCGTGGCTGTAATATGACGATCATCCTGAGTTCTGATGGTCCAAGCTTTACACTCTCTTTACAATCTTGGCTAAGATTATTTAAAACTTTGTAAGTGTTTGGGTTAAGTTTGGTGAGATCTCTCTCTAGATTAGAGACGAAAGTGTCCCAATTTTCTCTGTGTCTTCTTGTCATTTCACATATGATATCTAAATGATCTAAATACTATTTGTTCAAACTTTGTGAACATGTTCGTATTAGGTCTATCACATTATGAAGACTACCTAACTCATGCCCCAATCACGTTTCAATTAATTTTGCTTTACACCAATGACAGTTGTTTTTCACCTCGCTTTTTATCGATTTATCTTTATCACCTCCTTCTTTTGTGATAAAGAAAGCTCCTCCATTTTAATATTCTGAACAGCTCAGAGCATTTTTTTTTCAACAAATACATTGAATATAACAAATAATGAACAGATTCCTTTCATTTTACTGAGTTGTTTACTAAAAAAATAATTAATAACCTCTAATGCTGATTATAACATACAGTTTGATGTGTTTAATTATTTCTCAACTAGGGTGCATTCTTACAATAATGCGATCCTATTTGGCAAAAAATAATATGATTAAGTTGCAGTGAATATACATAACCTGACATTTCTGATTAATTTTTAAACAACGCCGTTTACATTAAATATATTAACATTTCAAAATACCGGTAACTATATTTAAATGACTTTTGAGTAAACAGGTTAATTTTATTCGTTAAATAGTCCTTACAAATGCCACTCTTGATTTCCAAAACCTCTAGATAAATTTGGAAATCTTTCGTGGCACTACTTATGATGATGTGACTATGAATTATGCAAATTACTCGTTTACCCGGCTACCTTACAATAGATGTAAAGGCAGAGGCGGCTCGAGACCAATATTATCAGTGAAGCTCTTTTTCTATACTTTATTTTCCTTAATGTCGGCCGCGATTATGTTATTTGCCTCTAGTTACGAGGGACTGGACCATGGTAGATGAATTTTTTTAGGAAGGAAAAATCCAAGGGACAAATCCTCCGGGAGGTACGGGAGGGACTTTAAGCTATGGGTCCCGAGTCTGAAGATTTTCAGGCTCGTAAAAGAACAAGTCTGAATAAGGTGTCTGTGCAAAATTGACCGAATGTTCACATCCTAGTACAATCTTGGTTTCCTAAATGTCACTTTGAGGCGTAGTAGAACATTATAGCTTCATCCTTCACCCTCCGATGCATTTTCTCCCACTTCATCACCACTCCCAGTCCAGTAATTCAAGTCAATTGTAGGCGGCGCGCAGTAATACGAATACTCAAGATATGGGTGAACAAAATACAAAATAAGACCTAGAAACTATAATCATAAATAGGAATGAGATGCACAAAAAATTAAACATAGGTTCAATTCTGGAAATGCGTGCTATTATGCATTACAGGGACTCTTTACGTCCCAACTCCTTTCAAAAAAAAGGTAAAGTAAAGTAAAGTGATCCCACGACAGGCCTCAGGAGGCCCTTGGTGTAGTAGGAGATTAAGGCTCCCACTTTTTCTAGAAAATCGACACTTGATGTGAGCTGGTTGTCAGCCGTGCGTGACGACCGCCTTTACACCCAGAACAAGCGTCTGGTACTCATTTCCGTTAGAGTCTGAGTCGACCCCAGGACCATAGTGCCGCCAGAGGGTTTGGGTCAGTTTAAAAATCCTGACCCCACGTTAAACTGAAAATATATAAAACTATTATTGTACCAGTTATATTATATGGATGCGAAACATCGACTCTTACTTTAAGGGAGGAACGGATATTACGAGTATTTGAGAATAAAGTTCTTAGGAATATTTTTGGACCAAAGAGAGATGAACAGACAGGTGAATGTAGGAGACTATTTAACAGTGAACTACATGATCTTTATGGGAAGCCAGATGTAATAAGAACAATTAAGTCTCGTAGACTTCGATGGGCTGAACATGTGACACGATTTGGGAATGAAAGACGTGCATGGAAGCTTCTTGTAGGAAAACCAGAGGGAAAATGCCCAGTTGGTAGACCCAAGAATGAGGTGGGAGAATAACATTAACTATGATTTGAGTAAAGTAGATTATACAGGGAATGATTGGAAAACATTAGCTCAGGATAGGGATGTATGGAGAACTTATGTCCGTGCGGCTATGAACCTATGGGTTCGATAGTGCCAGTGAGTTAGTTAGTAATTAAAAATCCTGTTTTAAAAGAGCATAACAATAGGAGTGGCGATTCACTAGCTTCAACTGAACACTCGTACTGTCTAAAAATATCCTGTTAACAAGTCTTGAAGGCTCATGGGGAGAATGAATCCAAGGATGTAGGATTCTTAGGAAAGGAAGAGGTAGGATGGCTAGACCTAATCTTTGACCGAGTTTACACGCCTGAACACTCCTGGTTCTCATTTTATAGAAGGCTCAGTGACCCCCAGATCCAGACTCGACATGAATAAATGGAGTCAAATCTCCACCCACTGCTCCGAATCAAACCCGAGTCTTTCAACTCACAGCCAGGCGCCAATACAAAGCGTAGAAATATAAACACTCTCCAAGACCTTTTAGTAAGGTTAGATTATAATTTCAAACTTCAAATTTAAACTTTGTCCACCCATTGAGTTTTTTATTCGCTTCAAATTAGTTATCCGGTTTTGCCAAAAAGTGTAATTTGCTAATTTGGCACGAGGTAGCGAGAGGTTGCTGGGCTATTGATTCTGTGACAGTTTATAACAGTACACGTGTCCCCATTAAGGCCGGTCCCTGTCATTAAAATTTTACTGGCGGTCGTATGCATAGAGAACCGTATGGCAATATTTACATATCGAAAGGTTATATCTGTGTTCATTAACGTTACAGAATTCTTCGCGAGAATCTGTTAGTAACTATCGAAAAATACCCAATTTTGTGTTTGAATGATAGAACCAATCTGATTTCAGGAATTAGATATTTTTTGTAAATATGAATAACAATGCAGCATTATAAAATCACAAATAATTTAGTAGCAGTATTCATAACTAGTAAAATGCAATTAGGTATATGTCAATTATATTATTACGAATTCCACTCATAAAATAAATAAATAAATATACATATTACCATAACTGCGCCAATAAAATTAATTTACATACAGACTGAACCGTAAGTCGTGCCTTAATTTCGGGAAGTTGATCTTTGAAATAAAGAATTAAATATGTTGTTGAATTTTGAATAGATTTCCGCTCTTTTTAAACTTGTAAAATATCACAACTTGCATCACTTCGACCAGAGCCGAATGATTTTTTTTCACCCACTCACGCACACGCACACACACAAGAACACACACGCACACACGCACGCGCACACACAGACACACACACACACACGCACACGCACACACACAGACACATACACGCACAGACGCACACACATAGACACACACGCACGCACACACACACACACATAGATACACACACACAGACACACACGCAGAGACACATTATGAATGCAAATTTACTTTAAAAATATCATTCCCATATCTTCGAATTATAGACACCAAAATGGAAAATCCTAAAGCCCCCCTCACACACAGAAAAGGTTAAAAATACTATTCTAAAATATAGCTCATAATTTTAAAAAAAAACTAAGCAGTAGGCCTACTATTTTGCTTTAACCAATCAGAAACAATTGTCATCCACTTCAGTTTTTAAAGAAGTTCAAGATAAACGTATATGGTAGAAGGAAGAATTGTTCCAATAGAGCCCTTAGAGGGCCCTTGGGGTAGTATGAGGTTAAGATTCTCATCCTTCTAGATAATCGATACAAAATTAACCGGGTTGTCAGACCTCGGTGACGGCTACCTTTACCTCCAGAACAAGTCGTCTTTTACTTATTTCAATTAGAGGCTGAGTGGACCCCCAGACCCATGTTGTCGCTAGAAGGTTTTAAGCCAGCTTTGAAGTATTTACCTCATAGTGACTTGAACTCGTGACCTTTTGATTTGTAGCATATTGCCTTAAGCAACAATGCTATTGTGTGACCCAAACGTAATTTGAATTTATATTCCACTTACCACAAACGTTCCTGCCTTTTTTGAAAATGTTTATGTTGTATTCGATGGGCAGTTTCTGAGTAGTGCTTACTTTATACTAGAGGAGTCCTTCCAAGTCATTATCTAGATACATATCACCTACTGTAAGAATGATTCCTTTCCCTAAAGCATTGACAAGCCCCACAAATAGAAAGACATTTTGTAAAGAGAAAAATATAGACAATTCTTACGGTACCGGTATATGTTAACTATTTAACTCATCAACTTTTATAAGATTCATGATGTGTTCCGTTGAGGTATTATTCAAAATTAAAATATAAAATTATGGAATACTAACCTGAAAGATCCGTCTCCTCAACTTAATTAATTATTTAACTGTAGCGCTTTCGGGACTTGTCCCATCATCGGCAAGATTCAAAACTGGTGTTTCACTGAAGATCTGGTAGAGGGGGTTACATGTATTGGGTTCGTTTTCGTTTATCAGATTGTCGTTGTTGTGAGCTGCTTTCATCTGCTTTCATGAAAGCAGCTCACAACAACGACAATCTGATAAACGAAACGAACCCAATACCAGATCTTCAGTGAAACAGCAGTTCTGAATCCTGCCGATGATGGGACAAGTCCCGAAAGCGCTACAGTTATATAATTAAATAAGTTGAGGAGACGGACCTTTCACGTGAATATTCCATAATTTTATTATTTAACTCATGCCCCAAATGGCAGTCAATGGCCAATCACAATTCAATGAATTTTGATTTACAACCAATCACAGTCGTTTTTCACCCTGATTAAATCACTCCCATTTTATCGATTTCATTTTATCAAGTGGCACGAATGTAACCAGATTCTGCTTGCGAGATATAGGCTAATATAAAAACATTCGTAGCAATTGATTGTACGAGTACCATAAAAAAAACACTTTCGCACTTTCTTAAACGTATTATTTCCCAGGAATTAACGTTGCAGAAAAATATAATTGACAATTACATCATAGGACATCAGAAATTAATTAATAATCTGTAATGATGTGTTTCATTTTTTCTTCACTAGGGTACATTCTTACAATACAGCGATTCTATTTAGCAATAAATATGATCTGGTTGCAGTGATGAAAAAATGAAACATAACGTTTCTCATTTGTTTTCAAACATCGCCGTTTACATTAAATATATAAATATTTTAAAATAACTATATTTAAATAGTCCGCCGCTATGGTCTCGAGGTAGCGTGCTGCCTTGTCACGCAGCGGGCCCGAGTTCGATTCCCAGTCGAGACAGGCTCCTGGGTGAGATTTTTTTTCGGGGTATTTTTCCTCTCCTGTAAGACAAATGTCAGGAAGCTTAGGGCCCAACGGTCCCGAAATTATTTTTATTATGTATTTACCTATCAGTGTTATCACCCTCGTCATTTTCACCGGTTTAAAAAGCAACGGGACAGCTACCATACACATAATCTCCCAGTAAAGCTGCAAATCATAGCATGAAAATGCTATGCCCCAGGCAAGAACACTTATATTGCTAATGTACGGTATATTCCTAAAATCAAATCCAAAAATTGAATACTTCTTTTACAGTGTTGTGCTCTAGGTCAGTTCCTTCACTGCAAACATAGTATTTTCATGCTATGCTTTGCAGCAAATTGAATGTGATTTTTTTTTGTCTAATGCCACCAGGTTGTCTTTTATGACATTTTTGCCTTTCTCCCCTGGCATTGGAAGAATTGTAGTCCCCTTTTCATAGGTTGGGGCACCTGAAAGCCGGAGTTACGTTACTCCGATGGTATGATGGGTGATAAGTGATAATGAAGCGCCAGGAGAGTTCTTAAACTAAATTTCAGACCATGGGCAACCACACGAATAATTCCCTTTAAGGAAAAATTGCTATGGTTTGACCGGGAATCGAACCCGGGGCCTCATGAACAGTAGTCAGGAACGCTGACCACTAGTCCATGAGTCTGGTCATTTATAGTGCATTGCGGGTGACTTGAAGTTGAAAGTATATATAAATATAAATGTAAAATTATCGGGGTGTTTTTTTTATTTATATCTCTTTTGTTTCATTCTGCGACTTTTTAAGTATTTGAACAAAATATAGTGACTTAGAGGTTTAAAATACAAGGATGTATCTGCTTCAAGGATGCCGAATAAGCGTTGACGGATTAATGGCAGTAAATGTCACTAAGAAATTTGAGAATAAAGTACTTAGGAAAATGTATGGACCAAAGAGAGATGAACAGACTGGTGAATGGAGAATACTACAGAACAATGAACTACATGGCCTTTATAGGAAGCCAGATATAATAAGAACAGTTAAGTCTCGTAGGCACATATGGGGAATGAAAGAAGTGCATGGAAGCTTCTTGTAGAAAAACCAGAGGAAAAACGCCCAGTTGGTAGACCAAGAATGAGGCGGGAGAATAACATTAACTATGATTTGAGGGAAGTAGATAATACAGGTAATGATTGGAAAGCATTAGCTCAGGGTAGGAATGTATGGAGAGCATATGTCCGCGCGGCCATGAACCTACGGGTTCGATAGTGCCAGTGAGTAAGTAAGTAAATGTCACTAAGATATCCGATTATCCTGGTGACAACATAAACAACTATTAAATTAAGCAGACTCCATCCATAGTAATTCTGCCCGAAGGCAGGTCCTTCACTGCAATCATAGCATTTTCATGCTATGCTTGCAGCTTTACTAGGGATTTGTGTACGTGTGGTAGCTTCCCGTTGCTTTCCACACCTGTGAAGGATAATGGTAATGATAAGGATGATGATGATGATTGCCATATGATTTCGGGGACCGTTTGGGCCTTAAAGTTTTCCTGACATTTGTCTTACAGGTGAGGAAAAACCCCGATAAAAATCTCACCCAGAAAAACTGCCCCGACCGGGGATCGAACTCGGGCCCGATGCGTGACAAGGCAACACGCTACCTCGAGACCACAGCGGTGGACTTAAGCAGACTAAAGACAGAATATTTCAACAAAATTTCATTCGTCAGTATGTTGTGAAAAGGAAATATCCAATCAACCGGGAAGAAGAAGAAGAAAAACTGCCTGTGTTTCAGTATGCAAGCAATATTAAGAATTTTGGGGACTGGCTGATCATGGAGCCCTTGAAATTAATTTACAGCTGAAGAAAAACAGATATCCCGTACATACATATGTATAAACCAGTGAGAATTCACTTAGCAGAGACAGCATAAGATTGTGGACATGAGTTTACAGTTCTAGCCATGAACACAAGTAAAAAATTACAAATTGTTTGGATGTGGAATCAACTCTAATCCACAGATGAATTATCATGCTCCTCGACGAGGCCACCCTACATCTGATACTTGCTCCAGCACCTAGAATTACCGCTAGCAGACATCAGCAACACAAGAGTGAAGCGACTATCAGCAGGCATGGCCACATCTTGTGGTTCTAATGTTTAAAAGAAGGTGTATTTACCCTTGGTAACGATGCCTATGGACAATGTGGAAGACAGATTGTTGTACAAAAGAAATATGCAGACAGCAGAGCTGTAAACAACGTTCCAAATGTTAATGGAGCTAGTATAAAAGACATTGAGTATGGACAGGAAGACAAATGGCATGTCAGTGCAGGGTGTTTTATAACATATTTGAACTTAAAATAGCCGCGAGAATGAGTGAAATACACTATTCAATTAAAAATATAATGTATTTAATTAGTTTCTTGACAAGCTCCACAGTAGTAATATATTCATATTTTGAACAACATAATACATATCCGGTCCAAACAACGATCCGCGTTTATCCCTTAAAATATCAAAATACAATGAAAAAGATAAAATGATTCGTGCTGCCATCTGATGTCATTCGTTCACTCGAACTAGAAATAACGTAACATTACAAGCTTCAAACAGCGTGGGCAGAAAGGAGCAATTTCTTTTCAATAACCGGCACAACTATGCAAATATTCAAATTATTTTTAATGTGTTACTATTATATATTAGTATTATTATTATTATTATTATTATTATTATTATTATTATTATTATTATTATTATTATTATTATTATTATTATTATTATTATTATTATTATTATTATTATTATTATTGAAAATAAATTTAGAAAAAAATAAATGGAGTGTGGAGCAGAAACCGAAGATTCAATAATAGAAGATTAGAGGATGTGAAGAATTTGAATATTTGGGGGTAAAATTAGATAATGAGAATAGTCAAGAAAGTGACATTATTGAATCTCCAAATATTTTGAAACCCTACTTCGCCACAAAGGCATGTTAGGGTGGAAAGTGGCATTAAGAAAAGAATAAATAAAGGTGGAGCTGTAACAGCAATGATAAATTATGTCCTATGGAATAGACATGTAACCAGGAAAAATAAGTTACAAATATATAATTGAATAGTGAGAAGTAGAGGTACTTCGGGTAATTTGGACCCCTGTTTTAAATTTTTTGTTTTTCTTCTTTTAATTAAGGGATTTGAATTTTGTTTAATTATAATTATTATCATTATTGTTGTAACTATGAAATAGCATTGTTATTTTATTCAAATATGGAAACATCTTCATAATTTATAAACTTTTTTACATTACAAGAAAGGTCCACTTTAACCTCCATATTCGGGTAAAGTGGATCCCAGAGTCCACCTTAGCTTTTAGTCTATTTTTAAGTTTATTTACTCTATTAATTTATACAGACAGGCACAGATTAATCTGAAAATATTTATGACTGATCATAATTAAAAAGCGTTGATATTTATTTACCCAATGTTTTGATAAATTATTGTTGATTATAACATTCACACGTCATTCAACTGCAGAAAGTCTTTGGGTTTAATAAAATTACAAGGATATTAAATAAAATTAATTAAGTGAATGGTTTTTACAGATAGCATCCTCATTGATGAAATATACGTATTCGTGTAAAGTGGACCCAGGTCCTCCTGGAGGGTCCGCATTAACGACTTCCTTTGTTATGTTTAAATATTTTATACAGCCACCATGTCACATAATATAAAATCAAATCCGCCAGTATATTAAAACAGCATCTACATAATATAACATACATAGGAATTTTTTCAACATTTGTAATATCCAATAGCAAAAATTAAGAATAGATTCTTAGCTTAAAAAACTTTTAAAGTGGTCATTTTTATAAATATCACAAATAAACCCTTCTTCGCACAAAGAATACAAGAAACTGGCCTTGAACCTGTCAAAGTTGACGAGGGAAAGAAGTTAAAATATGCTCTGTTCGAGGGCAGCACCAATTAAAGAAGATATTAACATGGTCCACTCAAACAGAAGGGTCCACATTACCCGAACTTTCCTATAAAAATAATTTTATTTCGTAAATGATCCATAATCTGGTGTCTTCCGTCACCCTCAAGAAATTTGCTTTCTCCGTTTGTAGCGATCCTGAACATCTTCATCTGTAATCCCAGTTCACCCATAGTTCTTCTCACACCTTCCACCCAACCTTCTTTTGGTCTTCCCCTTCTTTTCCATCTATTCTCCATTCCAAGATCTTAGGGGTTCTATCAGATAGCATCCTCTTGAGTTGTCCCTACCGTCTTAATTGTCTTTCTTCAATTATCTGTAACACATTTCTTTAAACTTTCTTGATTTCCCTAATATCAACGAATCTATTTTCTTCTAATCTGTACTTCCGTGATGATCTCCAATAATCCATATCTGTTGCTAATATCTCGTAAGCTTGGCAGCCTTTAATTATTCGTATATCTGATCCACGTAACATAACTTTATAAATAAATATATTTGTTCTGTAAAGGATGTTGTACTCAATAATAATATTTATAATAATAATCCATCCATCCATCCATCCATAGCAATTCTGTCCGAAGGCAGGTCTTTCACTGCAATCACAGCATTTTCATGATATGCTTTGCAGCTTTACTAGGGATTTGTGGGTGTGGTAGCTTCCGCTGCTTTCAACACCTGTGGTGGATGATGATGATGATGATAAGGATAATGCTGATGGCCGAATGATTTTCGGAGACCGTTGGATATACGAATATACTTACTTACTTACTTACTTACTTACTCACTGGCACTATCGAACCCGTAGGTTCATGGCCGCGCGGACATAAGCTCTCCATACATCCCTATCCTGAGCCAATACCTTCCAATCATTCCCTGTATATTCTACTTCCCTCAAATCATAGTTAATATTGTTCTCCCACCTCATTCTTGGTCTACCAACTAGGCGTTTTCCTTCTGGCTTTCCTACAAGAAGTTTCCATGCACGTCTTTCATTCCCCATACGTGCAACATGTCCTGCCCATCGCAGTCTATGAGACTTAATTGTTCTTATTATATCTGGCTTCCTATAAAGACCATGTAGTTCATTGTTATGTAGTCTTCTCCATTCACCTGTCTGTTCATCTCTCTTTGGTCCAAAAATTTTCCTAAGAACTTTATTCTCAAATACTCGTAATCTCCTTTCCTCCCTTAAAGTAAGAGTCCATGTTTCGCACCCATATAATATAACTGGTAGAATAATAGTTTTATATATTTTCAGCTTAACGTTTTTTGAAAGGAGTTGGGACATCAAAAGTCTCTGCAATGCATAATAGCACGCATTTCCAGAATTGAGCCTATGTTTAATTTCTTTGTGCATCTCATTCCTATTTGTGATTATTGTTCCTAGGTATTTGAATTCAGCCACTTCCTCAAAATTTCCCTCATTTGTCATTAGCTGTCCATTTCCATTATATACAGAATTTCTACGTGTGACCATATATTTAGTTTTACTGATATTTACTTCCAGTCCTAATTTCTTAGTGTTACTCAATAGTGTGTGCGTGTTGGCCTTTAGTATCTCCTCGCTATCGGCCAGTAGTACTACATCATCAGCATAAACTAACAGCTTATTAATACCATTGAGTTGTAAGCCTTCCTCATTCTCTAAAGATTTAATGGCATGCTCTAGTACAAAATTAAATAGTAGAGGAGATAGTGCATCTCCTTGCTTCAACCCATTCTGGATTTCAAAAGTGTCTGAAAACTGTTTGCCTACACGCACCCTACTCTTTGAGCCATTTAGACACATTCGTATAAGTCTAACTAACTTTTTAGGAATTCCGAACTCCAGCAGGATACTATATAACTTCTCCCTCTTAATTGAATCATATGCTTTTTTGAAGTCTACATATAGTTGATGTACAGTACCATTATATTCCCATTTCTTTTCTAAAATCTGTCTTATACTAAAAATCTGATCTGTTGTAGACCTGTTTCTTCTAAATGCACATTGATGATCTCCTAGAATGTCATCAATATAGGAGTAAGTCTGCTTACTAATATATTTGTTAGAATTTTGTACGAAGTTGAAAGTAATGAGATGCCCCTGTAGTTGTTGCAATCAGTTTTATCTCCTTTCTTATAAATTGGTACGATAATTGATTCCTTCCATTCATCTGGAAGAGCTTCTTTTTCCCAAATCATACTAAGCAACCAGCGTATCCTGTCCATCAATTTTTCTCCCCCTGATTTTATCAGTTCTGCTGGGATCTCATCTGAACCTGATGCTTTATACATCTTCAATTTTTCAATCGCCATTTCAACCTCTAATGCACTTGGCTCTGCGACTAGCATTTCTGCTGTCTGTAACTTATCCTCCTCAATGTCCTGTTCTGTATGTACATTTAATAGCTGATTAAAGTAACTTTTCCATCTATTTAATATACTCCTGGAATCTGCAATCATATCCCCATTTTCATTCCGAATTATATTTGTTCTAGCCTGAAACCCTTTCTTCTCTATACTAATTCCCTGATATAATTCTCTAATGTTCCTATTTTTTGCATTCATTTCAAGGTCATTAATCTTCTCTCTCAAATATTCCCTCTTCTTACTCTTTAGTAACTTGGTGGTTTTCCGTCTAACACTACCCAATTGCTATAAATTTACCTCATTTGGCTCGTGTAACCATTTCATTTTTGCTAGCTTTCTTTTCTTTACAATGTCGGCACATTCCTCATCAAACCATTTCTTGTTTTGCCTCTTTTTTAAACAACCAATGCTTTCTGATGCTGACAATTTAACAGTTATACTTCAATTACAATTTGAAATTTTTTAAATGTATTTACAAAATGTATTTCATCAATTTCGAAAATTAATTGTCTGTATCACGTTGTCCTTGTGGCAATCCTCTAATGAGGAAACTTTTATATAATAAAAAATCAATTGAAGATATGTTTTTACTACTTATTATACTAGCACGCCGTAGCGTAGTGGTTAAGGCACTGAGCTACAAGCCGGAGGGTCGAGGGTTCAATTCCCGTTGGGGTCAAGATTTTTAAACTGACCGAAACCCTCTGGCGGCACTATGGCCCTGGGGTCGACTCAGCCTCTAATTGAAATGAGTACCAGACGCTTGTTCTGGGGTAAAGGCGGCCGTCACGCAGGGCTGACAACCCGGCTGACATAAAGTGCCGATTGTCTAGAAAAAGTGGGAGCCTTAACCTCCTACTACCCCAAGGGCCTCCTGAGGCCTGTTGTGGGATCTCTTTACTTTACTTACTTATTATACTATGTTGCAATCTTAACTTCTAGTACATCAAAATCTGTTCTCTGGTTATTAACTATATTGAACTTTTGTCGGCTACCTTTTAAGATTTCTGAAAAATGGTAAATTACCCACTTTCTATGTAGAAGAAATAATATTTGAGTTTCACTTCAGATATACACAGATCGGTCTTTAATTTAAAAAAAAAAAACTAGCTGAAATGAATCATCACTAACACCATTATCATAAAATTTGCTCTGGCATTTGTCTTACAAGTGAGGAAAACCCCGAAAAAACCTTACCCAGGAGCCAGTCCCGATCGGGAATCGAACCCGGGCCCGCTGCGTGATAAGGCAGCACGCTACCTCGAGACCACAGCGGTGGACAATAAACATAATAATAATAATAATAATAATAATAATAATAATAGCATAACTTTACATACAAAATTACGACACTATAAGACTGTAATTAAACCAGAGTGCCTCTATGGAGCAGAAATATTAATTTTGAACAGAAAAAATATATCGAAAATATAGTGAAAAAAGAATGCAAAATTATAAGAAAAGTTTTAGGTCCACAAGACATAGATGAAGCATTTAGACTCAGAAGTAAAAAGGAAATAAAAATATATACTGACATTCATAGTGATATTAGAAAACGAAGGTTAAAATGTTATGGCCATATTAAACGAATGAAAACAAATAGGCTTACAAAACAGATAATGGAATTCTGCGAAAACAGAAGTAAAGCTCCAGTGGATACTATGAAGTGGATTGATGAAGTCAAAAAGGACTTAAAATTGGCAGGAATTACTAAAGAAGATATCCCAAACAGAGATATATTTAGAATTAAGGTGAATAAGTGGCAAATTGACCAAAAGGACAAACCGAAGAAAAAAACTGGAACAACTTGGACAGATGGGAGAAAACAATCTCATAGCAAAAGAATGAAAAAAATTTGGGCTCAAAGAAAACGCCTCTAAGTACTTTGCGTAGTGCTACATGGGCTCATCCGCAATTTAAAAATAATAATAATAATAATAATAATAATAACATTAATAACTATTATTATCATCAAACAATAGAATATATGTGAAGCATAATGACGAAGAAACTAGCTATGCGGATAAAAATCAAATAGCAGGCGACTGCTTCGAATTTAGTGTAATCTTCGGGTGTATCAACTAATAAAAATAAATAACAGTTAAAAAAAACCAAAAACAACACGCTTTATTAGAAAACCAAACTAAAAAATGAAAAATAAATTTAATTTCCAACACGCTTGGGATAAAATTAAAGTGGTCAACAAAAAAATCATCTCCAAACACATCTAGAATAAAACTAGAGTTATCTACAAAAAATAATTTTACTATCAAAAGCATGGTGTGGTCTATATCAATTAATATATTTGGTAATAAACAGATATTGGTAAAAGTAAAGTCTCTAAGAAGAAAACGTAAAAATCATAAGAAGCACCTCACGCTTTTGATGGTAATTTTTGTTTTTTGTAGATAAGTCTAGTTTTATTCTAGATGTGTTGGAGATGATTTTGTTTTTTGACCACTTTAATTTTATCCCAAGCGTATTGGAAATTAAATTATTTTTCATTTTATAGTTCGGTTTTCTAATAAAGCGTGTTGTTTTAGTTTTTTTAAACTCTTACTTATTTTCTATTTTTTAGTTTGGTTTACTAATAAAGCGTGTTGTTTTAGTTTTTTTTAACTATTATTTATCTTTTTAATTTTTAGTTTAATTGATTGTCATAAACCGGAATCCCATGAAAATTTAATTGCTTAATACTCTTCTTAAAAAAACCTCCGGGCCGGATTTGAACCAGCGACCTATGGATTACTGAAATTATATACCACTATAGTCCACCGCTCTACCAACTGAGCTCTTACAACGATTGGCTAAAAAGTCGATAAGTCCGCAACCTATTATACCGGTTTTTATTTTTTTTTTCTGATGATTCTGGCCAGTATTTTAGAAAAAATGTATGACATTATTGTATTGTCATGGGTCCTTTGCAAGTATACAAAGTTTCAAGCCGATCCAATATTTTTAAGTGGGTGAAAAATCGTGTTCAAAGATTCCGTTACATAGATACAGGTCCGTTACATAGACAGATACAGCTAAAGCTAATATAAAGCGTGTTTAAACAATAGTAATAGTATTTTAGGGCTACTGTAGCCTATACTTCGTGTACTATTCAGAAACGTCCTTACAGTGTGATAGTAGGGTAGTATATTAGTAGCTACCAGGAGAGTTTGATCACGTACAAATGAAGAAAAATCTTCACACCTAGGATGCCTGGTATCGAACGCAGAACACCCAGTCCTTAAAAGCTTTTCATTCCTGTGGAATATTGTTCGCAGAAAAATTGTATCTAGAATTTTAACATTTCTAATTTCCAACGTATCTTACTTTGAGGCCACTTTCGAGAAGCGCTTATAATCCAAGAACACAAGATGTCACGGTTTGTCAGATACTGTTTAGTATTAAAATTATTCGCATTACGTAATTTTAGAGGTGTCGCAAGAAGCCCACTTTCTCGAGTTCCGCACTGTTTATCTTTAGTATAATTCCAATCACAATTCCGGAAGGATAATCACATTCCTCGGAACCAGTGTTAAACCTCATCGAATGACACGCATTATTCAATGAGTTTCTGTACTTTGGTTCGTGTGAAGCATAAAATTTTATTAGTTTTCCTTGTGAAAATGATAATAATAATAAATATCTTGGTGAAATAATTAAGGAAAATGGAATCGAAACAAAAGCCAATAAAAGTAGATGCTAAAAAATAGAAACAGCATTTCGGCTTACACACAAAACTTATAATAAAAAATGCATATCTTTACATACACAATTACGACACTATAACACTGTAATTAAACCAGAGTGCCTCTATGGAGCAGAAATATTAATTTTGAACAGAAAAAAAATATCGAAAATATAGTGAAAATAGAATGCAAAATTATAAGAAAAGTTTAAGTCCACAAATCATAGGTGAAACATTTAGACTCAGAAGTAAAAAGGAAATAAAAATATATACAGACATTCATAGTGATATTAGAAAACGAAGGTTAAAATTTTATGGCCATTAAATGAATGAACTCAAATAGGCTTACAAAACAGATAATGGAATTCTACGAAAACAGAAGTAAAGCTCCAGTGGATGCTATGAAGTGGATTCATGAAGTCAAAAAGGACTTAAAATTGGCAGGAATTACTAAAGAAGATATCCCAAACAGAGATATATTTAGAATTAAGGTGAATATGTGGTAAGTTGACCAAGAGGACAAACCGAAGAAAAAAACTGGAACAACTTGGACAGATGATAGAAAACAAGCTCATAGCAAAATAATGAAAGAAATTTGGGCTCAAAGGAAACGCCTCTAAGTACTTTGCGTAGTCCTACATGGGCTCATCCGCAATAAAAAAAATTATTTATATCCAGATATTTAATGTTTACACATCTTTCTGCGCCTAAAGTTTTATTTTTCTTCTCCACTCATCTCTATCCATCCACTCCATTTCCTCCAGTCCTCTTGTTCTCTTTCCCGTTTTTATTTCTTGCATCCACGAGTTTCCTTCTTCTTCCAGGTGGACACCATTCCAATGTTTTCATGGATAACCTTCCTTCCTGCATTCGTTGTACGTGCCCTTACCATTTTAATTGCTTATATCTTATATAATCTACTATTGAATATCTAATATTCATTTTTTCTCGTATGAAAATATTTCTTATTTTTTTCTAATTTTGAACTTCCAGCTGCTCTCCTCAAGAAATCCATTTCCATCGGCATAAGTTTTTATTCTAAGTTTTTGTTGAATTTCCAAAGTTTAGCTCCGTATGTAACAGTACTTCTCACTATTGAATTATATATTTGTAACTCATTTTTTCTGTTTATATGTCTGTTCCATAAGACTCCATTCACCACTGCTGTTGTTGCTCTACCTTATTCATTCTGTTCTTAATACCACTTTCTTGTTTGTCCTCTTTATCTACTTTTACTCCCAGATACTCAAATTCTTCACATCCTCTAATATACCCATTTTGATCTTCTAATATTAAATTCTCGGTTACGGCTCCATATCCCATATAAAATATTTTTTTCTAAATTTATTTTCAAACCCCAGTTATCGTATTCGTTCAATAATTTTCTCAACATAAACTGCATGTTTTCATATTCTTGAACAATTATTATCTGGCCATCCGCAATAATAATAATAATAATAATAATAATAATAATATTATTTATTATTACTATTATTATTATTATTATTGTTATTATTGTTATTATTATTATTATTATCCATTATTGGTATGGGCACGTACGACGAATGCAAGAAGAAAGATTACCCAGGAAAACATTGGAATGGTGTCCACCTGGAAGAAGGAGGAGTGGAAGACCTCGAAACTCGTGGGTGCAGGAAATAAGAACTGGAATGAGAGCAAGAGGACTGGAAGACATGGATTGGATGGAGAGACGAGTGGAGAAGAAAAATAAAGCTTTAGGCACAGAAAGATGTGTAAACATTAACATTCTGTATATAAAAATTATTATCCATCAATGAAAACTAGATAATCATTCCTAAATTTCTCAGTTTACAGGTGTTATACGGAAGACATCATACACTATAACTACTCCGAGCCAAGTTCCAGTTGTAGGCCTACTGTAAACAAACCTGTATAAGGTATTATTCTGCCGACTGCGTCTATTGGGAAAACCATGGCGTTACTTTTACCCACCATATGACTAAATTGTGTACGGAACCGTCATCGATGGAAACATTGATTTTAGGCAACATCGTATATACGAGAAGTAGACTGAATACAGGGTAAGATATTACTAATAATAATTAGGAACTTCGATTTCTTACTTACTTATGACAAAAATTATATATGAGCCTACCTAATCAGACGCTTACGCTTTTTCCATGATGCCGATAGCTAGCCTTTATTTAAAATTTCATTAAGCTCCATGCTGACTCACCTGTAAATGTTGCTTTTATATTCACCCATCCTCAATGGCTAATGTAGGAGCTTTCATGACCTGATAACATTATTGTGTTTATTGCATCATCGAAGATTGTCCTAAATTATCAATTCTCAATAAAGGAGACGAAAGACGTGTTAAAAATGTCTCGAACAGAATATCAGGGTTTAATTAGACCCATTATATCGTCACTCTTTCGACCAAGGTACTTTCTTCTTCTGGCTTATCGCCTTCAACCTGTCCGGTGTGGGTAACCCTTTCGGCAGCAATGCTATGGCATCTTTACCTTGTCGTGGTGGAGTGGCTTGCGTGCTTAAATGACCCCGAGAGCTATGCCGGCGGTAGCATTGCTGTCGAAAGGGTTACCCATACCGGAGGGTCGAAAGCGATAAACCAGACGAAAAAAGTACCTTGGTCCAAAGAGTGACGATCTTTCACGTAAAAATACGACCATCGGGAAAACGTGGAAATGGATTCCACTGGGGTAAAATTCTCCTTAAAAGTGGGAATGAGATGCACAAAGAAATTAAACATAGGCTCAATTCTGTAAATGCATGCTATTATGCATTGCAGGGATTCTTGTCGTCTCGACCCCTTTCAAAAAACGTTAAACTGAAAATATATAAAACTATTATTCTACCAGTTATATTATATGGGTGCGAAACATGGACTCTTACTTTAAGGGAGGAAAGGAGATTACAAGTATTTGAGAATAAAGTTCTTAGGAAAATGTTTGAACCAAAGAGAGATGAACAGACAGGTGAATGGAGAAGACTACATAACAGTGAACTACGTGATCTTTATAAGAAGCCAGATATAATAAGAATAGTTAAGTCTCGTGGACAGCGATGGACAGGACATGCGGCACGAATGGGGAATGAAAGACATGCATGGAAGCATCTTGTAGGAAAATCAGAAGGAAACGCACAGTTGGTAGACCAAGAATGAGGTGGGAAAATAACATTAACTATGATTTGAGGGAAGTAGATTACACAGGGAATGATTGGAAAACATTAACTCAGGATAGAGATGTATGGAGTACGTATGTCAGCGCGGATATGAACCTACGGGTTCGATGGAGGCAGTTAGTAAGTTAGTTATATTGAAAAGTATGTACAGTAATATCAAATTACAGTAGAAAGAAACATCCCAACTCCCGTTGCGTGCGCAGTTTAAAACTGCATCGTCTTAAGTTAATGTTTAAACATAAAATGCTATAATTTGTGTGTAATTCAGAAGTTGATGACAGTTATGGGAAAGCGTGCCACACTGACCTACTTGAACGTGATTTCAGTGGGTCAGATGTTCATGTGAGCTTGTTGCCAATGACCTTTCATCCACTCCACGTGTAAAAGTTATTTCCTCTCTTCATATAGATATGTTTGAACTTATTAAAGATTACGCTAAAATTATTGTAAGTATATTGGTGTATGATTGTAATAGAAAATCATTTCTACAACGTCATATTATTATAAAAACACTTATTTCAAGCTGAAAGAAGTGAAAACGCGTTTAAAACTCGTATGACAAAAAATATATATTAATTTGCTTCCTGTTATTGTGGTTATTACTAAAATATTACCACAACTCTGCCTAGGTCTGTTATTTAGTCAGATTTTTCTTACTGTTTCAATAATAAATCAAATTTCATTACAATTTAATTCGTTAATATTCTTAGTGTTTAGGTGAATGGAGAAGACTACATAACAGCGAGGCACATAATCTTTTTGGGAAACCTGATAGGATAATAAGAACAGTTAAGTCTCGTAGACTGAGATGGGCAGGACATGTGGCACAGAATGGGAATGAAAGAGAGACATGGCAGCTCCTTGTAGGGAAACCAGAGTGAAAGCGGACAATAGGTAAGCGAAGAATGAGGTTAAAGAATATTATTAACCATGATTTGAGGGAAGTAGATTGTACAGGAGGTGGTTTGTAAACATTAGCTGTTGATAGGAAAGTATGGAGAGTTATGTCCGCGCGGTCATGGACCTGCGGGTTCCATAGTCCAGTGAGTTAGTTAGTTAGTGTTAATATATTCCCCAAATATTAATTGTATAAAGATTACTTTTTTATGTAAATACGTTATAAATAAATGAATCAGTATCACGGCATTGTCAAGGATGTCCTTAGTAAAAAGTAAGCATCAACTTTTTTTTAATGAGCAGAGTGCAGCAATAAAATAAACTTTGTATATATATATATATATTAATTAATTAATTAATTACCTGGTCCGGTATTTATTTCACCCCCTAGGGATTGCAAGACCTTGTCGTTGGTGGGGGGAGCTTGTGAATCACAATGATCCTATGGGCTATATCAGCAGTAGCATAGCTACAGGTAGGGCCTCCCAAGTTGGACAGGCCAAAGGTGAGTGATCAGACTAAGAAGCAATCCAGATGGGTAGATCAGGCTCAACAGCTGTGGTGAAAGCAACTGATCTAGGGGACGGAAACCCCGAAATCAAATGACCTGGTCCACCGAGCTGGGGGTTGGGCGTTAGGCCAGCAACCTATCACTGTGAAAAGCTTTCCCGCTACATCATCTCAACGAAGTACAGCCGGACAGAAACAAAGAAGACGAAATCTACTGCACAAGATAGGAAGAAGTGGCGTAAACTGGTTGAGAAGGCCAAGACATTCCACTGGAAGTCGTAGAGCCTGACGAAAAAGAAGAAGGTATTTATTTATCCCAAAGTTCATCTTCTTCTTCTTCTTCTTTTCATGTGATAGACTTAGCTATCTGTTACGGTTCTAATCCAACTTTTGAAGGGTCTGCCCATTTTTCTTTTAATCAGAAAACAATGGATTCGACAATAATATCAACCATTTCTGATTATTCTTTCTTAGAGATGCTTAGAGGTGCTAGAAGTCAAATTTGGGCTTGAATGCCGTCGGTTCTGTCGCTACTCAGCTTAACGATTCCGAAAACTGTTGTTCCAACACTAATCTCAGTCATGTTCGACATTTTGTTTTTCACCTTTTCTTACTCCCCTCTCCACACTAGAGGTACTACGAGCCAAACTAGCATCGGCACTATTACCAATGCGCTTAGATATGCCAAAAGTATGAGTTCGACACTAATATGGGCCGTTTTTTTATTATTTTTACTTGTCGCCACCTCCCTTTCGCCCTAGGGATCGCTTGAGATCTCTTTCCACCATATCGATTGAGAAACAAACATACTAACAACTGAACATCCAAATTTATATATAATGTTGATGTGATAGTCCAAAATGTTAAAATTGTATTTTTACCAGCAATTAAAAAAACACAAATTTGTTAAATTATTATAATACCATAAATCATAGCTTACTTACTTACTTACTTACTTACTTACTTACTTACTTACTTACTTACTTACTCACTGGCACTATCGAACCCGTAGGTTCATGGCCGCGCGGACATAAGCTCTCCATACATCCCTATCCTGAGCTAGTGCTTTCCAATCATTCCCTGTATAATCTACTTCCCTCAAATCATAGTTAATGTTATTCTCCCACCTCATTCTTGGTCTACCAACTGGGCGTTTTCCCTCTGGCTTTCCTACAAGAAGCTTCCATGCAAGTCTTTCATTCCCCATACGTGCAACATGTCCTGCCCATCGAAGTCTACGAGACTTAACTGTTCTTATTATATCTGGCTTCATATAAAGTCCATGTAGTTCATTGTTATCCATAAATCATAGAATATTTATAAAATGTTTAAAAAATTGTATTTATTACTGATCAGGTGATGTATTTTGTAGAGTGTACCAGAATTTTATATGACGATGTTATACCCGTTTGAACAACTTTTGTGAAACCAGCATGTCGAGTAAACATTATCTTGGTTTAAATTAGTGTGTGTACAAAATATAATTTATTGTCCATCCCGATATTCCCAGGTTTGCACTGATCCAGGATTACTTCCTAGACCACTAGTTCCTATTCTAAATATATTGTATTTCGACCCTCCTACAAGCTCTTTAAGTTTGTACGCAACCTTTTGAATCAACCAGAAATAATGATACACAAATTTAAATTTAAAAAAACTAGCTGCAGATAGTAAATATTTAAGATCAGAAAGAGACGCCTCCATGCTTGCCACCTGCGAATGAAAGATGTTGAGGAAAGTGTATGGTCCAATTCAGAATAAAGGTATCTGGCGAATAAGATCATCATCATCATCATCATCATCATCCTGCCAGGTATTAGTCCTAGAAAAACTGTTACGGCCTGAGAAAGCGGTTTTCGTGCCATCTTTTCATAGGTCGATCAAGTGACCGTTTCCCATTTGGACAGTAGTTCATTATGGCCTTGGGGATCCTGGATCTAGCCATTCTTGAGACATGTTCCTTCCAGTTTTGCTGATATCTGTAGATGTAGTCCAGTATTGGTGACACATTAAGTTCTTGAAGAATTTCTACATTTTTCTTTCGATCCCATTTAGTGTAGCCAGCTGTTCGGCGCATAAATTTCATCTCACAAGCTGTTAGTCTGTTTTCATCTCTCGTCCTTATAGTCCACGCTTCACTCTCATAACATAGGAGTGGTCGAGCCATTATTTGATAAAGACGAGTACGAGTTGATTTTTGCACTAATGAAGGTTTTAAAACTCTATTAATGATTCCCATTGATTTGTTGAATTTCAAAATTTTCTTTGGTAAATCCAAATTTTCAACAAAAGAGAGTTTATAAGAGAATAAGAACAAATCAGGAAATATACTACTTATACAGGGTGTTCTAAAGTTATCATTACAAACTTCTAGTGCTTGTAGAGGCGACTGAATAAATAACGTTTTAAATAGGAACAATTTTCCGGAAACGTACTGTTTTCGTGCTGCAGTTACAATAAGTTCGCAATAAGCTTTTAAACCTCTCCCGACTGCTGGGGATAAATCGATTGTAGTTTAATGATTTACGACTCGATTAATCAAATTTACACAACCCAACATTCGCTGATTTCGTGACAATGTCCAATGTCAAGGGGAAATAAAAGAAGCTTCAATTTGTCGCTGTAAGAATAAGATGGAGCTAGTGAACCGGAACACGATTCGCAGGTTAAATGTTTGTAACGAGTTTGGTGGTCGTCACATCGAAGCGCTCTTGTAGTGGATATGTACGAGTACTAAGCATAATTTTAAGCACAGTAGAGATGTTTGCTAATTTGCGTAGTAATAATTATTCTTACAGTGAAAAGTGAAAAACTTATTTTTCCTTTGACATTGGATATTGTCACGAATTCAGTGAATGTTGGGTTATGTAATGTAATTAATTTAGTCTTAAATCTTTAAATTGCTATCGATTTACCCCCTACAATCGCGGGAGTTTTAAATGATTAATGCAAATTTGTACATGCAGCATGCAAACGGTACGTTTTCAGACAAAGGTTCATATTCAAATCATTATCTACTCAGTCCCCCCTACAAGTCCTAGAAGTTTTGAATGGCATTTTTCGAAGAAGACCAATAGTTTTTAGTGTAACTTCTGGCCTATTAATTTCATATATTAATTAAAGTAGTCGTAGTGAATGAATTGCAATAAAGACTCTGTATAAAGATAATGATATAGTTACAGAGTCCACTGCTGTGGTCTCGAGGTAGCATGCTGCCTTCTCACGCAGCGGGCCCGGGTTCGATCCCCGCTCGGGACAGTTTTTCTGGGTGAGGTTTTTATCGGGGGTTTTCCTCACCTGTAAGACAAATGTCAGGAAAACATTAAGGCCCAAACGGTCCTCGAAATCATATGGCCATCATCACCATCATCATCAACCTTCACCGGTGTGGAAAGCAACGGGAAGCTACCACACCTACAATCCCCTAGTAAAGCTGCAAAGCATAGCATGAAAATGCTATTATGATTGCAGTGAAAGACCTGCCCTCGGGCAGAATTACTATAGATAGATAGTTAGGTCTACAGATATTCATGTTGGTCGTACTGAGTTGTTAGGTCATGTATACAGAATGAATGATAGACGTTCACCCAGAATGATAATGGCGTCAAACTAGGTTCCAAGAGGAAAGATGGCAGAGATAGGTTACGATAATGGATGGAGGATGTAGAGAAAGATTTGCGAAAAAAAGGTGTAAGGACATAGAGAGCAAGAGCCACTAACTGAAGTGAACTGATTTTTGTTAGAGGGGAGGCTCAGGTTCAAACTAAAAGGACCGTCACGCCAATTATGATGATGAAAAGAAAAGCACTCTGGCAGCAGCAATTTTTGTTTTTTCGTACGAAACATGGTGTACACGATTTAATAAAACTTTGGGTTGAAGGAGAAACACTGTATTGTGGAATACTTCTATAAAAAACACATTTCGTAAACCAACAAATTTGTATCATTAGAAGAGGATCAAACACTTGGAGTATACATCATCGTAAACAACAACAACGAGTAGCAAAAGCTCAAACTGCTGATGATGGAAGTTAACTTCCGAAAGCGCTCCAGTTAATTTTATATACACCATTTTAACAAAGTTGAGGACGACGGCACCTGCCAACAGGTACATTTTAATTTTTAACTTTTATCTTATTAGAAGAGGATTTATACATAAAACCCAGATTTTCAATATTGTTATAGCGTTTGGAAATTGTTCTATCGGCCGATATTCCCTTGCTAGGAAACTGGATATAAACAATTTTAATTAACAAAATCTTTATATATATATATATATATATATATGTGTGTGTGTGTGTGTGTGTGTGTGTAATTATCATTCACAGATGATCAAGTGGTAGTCACATCAGGATGTGAAGATGCAAAATATATGGGTAGGAAACTAGAGGATGAATACTCAAGATGGGGTTTAACAATTAATTATAAAATTATAATAAAACAGAATATATGAGCACAGATCTTTCCAAGGAATTAAAAATAAATGGAACAAATACTAAAACAGTAGAACATTTTAAGTATTTGGGATCAATAATTCAAAAACAGTAGAACATTTTAAGTATTTGGGATCACTAATTCAAAAACAGTAGAACATTTTAAGTATTTGGGATCAATAATTAAAAAACAGTAGAACATTTTAAGTATTTGTGATCAATAATTCAAAGACAGTAGAACATTTTAAGTATTTGGGATCAATAATTCAAAAACAGTAGAACATTTTAAGTATTTGGGATCAATAATTCAAAAACAGTAGAACATTTTAAGTATTTGGGATCAATAATTCAAAAAGATGGATCATCTGAATTAGACATTTAAAAAAGAATAATAGAGACAAACAAAGTTATTGGCATATTAAATTCTATTTTATGGAGTAAGCATGTAATCAACAGGACTAAATCATTAATATATAGGCCTAACATAATTATTGTGAAGAGTATTTTATTATATGGTGCGGAAAAATGGGCGTTGAAGCAAAAACACAGAAATAAATTATTAGTCACAGAAATTGAATTTTTAAGATCGGCAAGAATATCAAAACTGGATAAAGTAAGAAATAATACCATCCATCCATAGTAATTCTGCCCGAAGGCAGGTCCTTCACTGCAATCATAGCATTTTCATGCTATGTTTGCAGCTTTACTAGGGAATTGTAGGTGTGGTAGCTTCCCGTTGTTTTCCACACCGGTGAAGGATGATGATGATGGCCATATGATTTCGGGGACCGTTTGGGCCTTAAAGTTTTTCTGTCATTTGTCTTACAGGCGAGGAAAAACCCCGATAAAACCTCACCCAGAAAACTGCTCCGACCTGGGATCGAACCCAGGCCCGCTGCGTGACAAGGCAGCACGCTACCTCGAGACCACAGCGGTGGACGAAATAATACAATAAGAGAAATAATGAATGTATACAAGAATATTGTACAAGAGATTGAAGAAATCCAACTAAGATGGTATGGACATATAATGAGAAAAAGGAACACACAAACAAACAAACAAACAAACAAACAAGTATTGAAATTGATACCTCCTGGAAAAGGGACACGTGGTAGACCAAAGCCAACGTGAATAAAGGGAATTCAAGACAACATGAAGAAGAGAAATATGACAGAAGCAAACACGCAAGACCGGGAAGTGTGGAAGAAAAAAAATTGCATATTTTGATTGAGGACACCTGTGAAAATAACAGAAACAATCCTGTAATAAAACAAATATATATATATTCAGGCTGCACATGTTTGTAGTTTGCAAAACTCAAAAAGTAGTCGGACGATTAATTTGAAATTTTGACACAACGTTGCATTCGAATACCCACGTGTTTTTATATACGGCGCGACACAGTTAATAGTCGTTTGTGTTCTCGCGGGCCATATTACGAGTTTTACAAGTTGTTGTATCACTTCTTGTATACAGATTTTCAGGTAAGGAGAGCGTTTAGCCGTTATTATGCTCTAAAATAATTGGGTGTAGGTGTTCACCTGAAACGAAAATTCAAAAATTATATTTAATTTATTTAGGCGTAACAGTGCACGCCGGGCATTAGCTAGTAAATATACGTTCCTTTACTAGCACAATCGAGCCTTAAATTCGACCTGATGAAACATTTGTTTAGTTTACGCAGTTCACGTATAATAATAATAATAATAATAATAATAATAATAATAATAATAATAATAATAATAATAATAATAATAATAATAATAATAATAATAATAATAACGGTAATAATAATGATAATAACGGTAATAATAATAATAATAATAATAATAATAATAATAATAATAATAATAATAATAGTAATAATGGTCCAGCGCTGTGGTCTCGAGGTAGCATGCTGCCTTTTCACGCAGCAGGCCCGGGTTCGATTCCCGGTCGGGACAGACTCCTGGGTGAGGTTTTTTTCGGGGTTTTTCCTCACCTGTAAGTCAAATATCAGGAAGCTTAGGGCCCAACAGTCCCCGAAAATCATACGGTCATCACCATCATCATTATCATCATCATCCTTCACCGGTGTGGAAAGCAACGGGAAGCTACCACTCTATAATTCTCTAGTAAAGCTGCAAAGCATAGCATGGAAATGCTATGATTGCAGCGAAAGATCTGTCCTCAGGCAGAATTACTATGGAATGAACAACAACAGTAATACTACTACTACTACTACTACTACTACTACTACTACTACTACTACTGCTACTACTACTACTACTACTACTACTACTAATAATAATAATAATAATAATAATAATAATAATAATAATAATAATAATGCTTTATTTTAGTTGGCAGAGTTAAGACCATAAGGCCATCTCTTCCACTTAACCAGCGAATAGTATAATTATACAACAATTACATACTTATCACAATTTAAAAATATTTTTAAAATATAGACTGAACAAAAGACAATAGGGATGTGGCTTAATATTAGCTATTACTAACAAAACATGGAATAAAATTAAAATAATATAAAGTAAACTTATGTGAATAGATCTACCTAGTTGAATATTTATAGGTATATACAAAATGCTGAATATAGTTGTTATGCATTTAATATTTTAAAAATTTAAAGTGTGGAACTTAAGATATCAGTTAATTTGGCGGACTCTTATGATTTTAAAGTCAGATTTGTAAAAATATAAACTAGAGTATATAGTCTTATAGACAATATTAAAATAAATGGTTTATATGCAGATACCAAAAGAAAGGCTGAGTTAAGGAAAGAGTGGAGAATGCTGAGTTTGCAGTGAAATACCTGCTCTTGGGCAGAACACTATGTATGTATATATACTCCTTTTTAGGATGACTGCAACATCATAAGTTAAAATAATACAGATTAGTATAAGAGCCCAAAATAAGTAGCATATTTTGAAGTTGATAGTAGAAAACAGTAATTCAATCGCCATAGTATATTGAACGAAAAATATGTATGTATCTATCAATAATCATTCAAATCAGTGCAACTTTCACCCCTTTTCTAAAACATCTTCTGATATGCGAAAATTGGATTCAATTAAGTACGGTGATGTGAAGTTATGGCGTAATTAATAGTAGATAGTTTCCCGGTGAAATTGGCTCCAGTTTCACGCTCGCTTATCGCCTGGATGACTGGACGTAATTTCTTACTTTCTTCATTGCTTGAAAATATTCCTTGAGATTCAATTGCACTTAATGTAAAATCAGGTATAACAAAAGGTATCACAGTTCAGTGTGAACTCATTAACAGACTTGGAATCTACGTATTATAGGAATACTTCGAAATGTCACATTATATATTTATTTTTTGGGCCTAGATATTGGTTCCATACAATAGAATTCCATTTCTCTATGTTTCTACCAAAAATTAAAATTTAATAAAACAAAACTTAAAATTTTACATGATTTTCATATGTATTACAATATAAATTGCTTCTTGTAGGAAAACCAGAGGGAAAACGCCCAGATGTTGGGAGAATAACATTAACTGTTGTGATGTGAAGGAAGTAGATTATACAGGGGATGATTGGAAAACATTAGCTCATGATAGGGATGTATGGAGAGCTTATGTCCGTGCGGCCATGAACCTACGGGTTCGATAGTGCCAGTGAGTTAGTTAGTTAGTTATTACAATATAAATTCGTAACAGCTGTTTCGGTACTTTATACCTTCTTCAGACATGATTACAACAAAATTTACGAATTTATATTGTTAATAAATATGAAAATCATATAAAACTGTAAGTTTTATTTTTATGTAACTAAATAAATGTGGATTTTCATCAAGTAAACGCCAAATCAATAATAGATTACATAAAAATTAAAATGATTATTTAGTAATAAAACTATTTCAAAGATGCTAGTATCACCAACAAAGACGTTAGATTGTTTCAAGAAATTTAATATAACAAACCTCGGTTGAATCGACAAATCTTATTTTTATAATAGTATCCATCCATAGTAATTCTGCCCGAGGGCAGCTCTTTCACTACAATCATAGCATTTTCATGCTATGCTTTGCAGCTTTACTAGGGAATTGTAGGTGTGGTAGCTTCCCGTTGCTTTCCACACCGGCGAAGGATAATGATATTGATAAGGATGATGATGATGATGATGATGATGATGATTTTCGGGGACTATTGGGCCCTAATTTTCCTGACATTGGTCTTACAGGTGAGGAAAAACCCCGAAAAAACCTCACCCAGGAGCCTGTCTCGAACGGGAATCGAACCCGGGCCCGTTGCGTGACCTGGCAGCACGCTACCTCGAGACCACAGCGGTGGACTTATAATAGTATAAGACTACATAGTAATTTAAGGGGAGATGGTTGCGAATAGGAGTAAAAGTTAACTCATAATATATATATATATATATATATATATATATATGAATATGAAAGTTTTCTTGGGTTTTCCGTGTCTTGGATTCAAGTTCGGCCACTGGCCACTCATTCCGACGTTTCGGCATGATCCCACATTCCATTATCAAGGAATGTTAAGTTCGAGTCACAGGTTTATATATATACATCCATCCATCCATAGTAATTCTGCCAGAAGGCAGGTCCTTCACTGCAATGATAGCATTTCCATGCTATGCTTGCAGCTTTACTAGGGAATTGTGTAGGTGTGGTAGCTTCCCGTTGCTTTCCACGCCGATGAAGGATGATGATGATAATGATAATGGTAAGGATGATAATGATAAGGATGATGACCATATGATTTCGGGGACCGTTTGGGCCTTAAAGTTTTCCTGACATTTGTCTTACAGGTGAGGAAAATCCCCGATAAAAAACTCACCCAGAAAAACGGCCCCGACCGGGGATCGAACCCGGGCCCGCTGCGTGACAAGGCAGCACGCTACCTCGAGACCACAGCGGTGGACATATATATATATATATATATGTTATAACTATATTTTTGACATTTGGACATGAAGGAAAATATATGATATTAAAAGAAAAATGAATGCTTGAGTCGGGATTTGAACCCGAGTCTCTAAACTCTGTACGTTTAGCCCTCTAACGACCTGAGCTACCCAAGCATTGCAACACAAACATACATATAGCTCTGCGTCAAGATATCTTGCTTTAACCGCTCATTTTTTCCAACACTGGAATAGTTTTTAGTTCGTTTATTATTTCTGTATTAGTTTTATAGCTCGACCATTTGTATCCTGCTGTTTTCATCATATACAGTACCCCATCTCTGCTGCTCTTATTCCTGAGGCAACAGCTGCTTTGATAGTCCATGATTCACTGCCATATAGGAGAATAGGAATAACCAAGATATTGTATAATTTAATTATTGTTTTCTTTAACGTTGTATTTTAGTTAGAATATATCGTTTATTACTCCTGTTATATTTATAGTTATTTAACTTATTTGTTTCGTTATGTATTATTTATTATAAATATATTATTTATATTTATGGTTTTAAGAATGGAAGATGAGCGATGGCCAAAGCAACTATATCAATGGCATCCGACCAGAAGGAGGAAGAGAGGGAGACCGAAGTTAACATGGAAGGAAAACATGAAGACATTACTGCAAGCAAGAGGGCTAAGCATTGAAGATGCCCAAGATCGTAGGCTTTGGAGGTTTGGCACGGGAAGACGGCAGCAGCTGTAAAGACCCGAAGATAGATAGATTTATACGAAGGGCAGCAAGAATTTCAAGAAGAGAACAAATACATACTCAGTTATAAGGGAGAAAATGAAGGCTGAAGATACTACTTAAATCATATTAAAACTCAGCAACTACGATGGTATGGACATGTCCAGCGAATGGAGGAGGATTGACTACCAAAATTTGTTTTGGAATGGAAACCTGAGGAAAGACGAGGTAGAGGAAGACCTAAAACTTCCTGGAGTCAGGGAATATATTTATACCTGATGGAAAAATATGTACAACAACCAAGAGATTAGATGGACCGACAAAATTGGCTATTAGGAAACGGACTATGCCAAAGACATTAAACAACCGATATATATATATCATCCGGTATCATGGCAGCTGCCGCCGTCTTCCGGAAACCAAACGTCAATTCCTCTCTGTCCATCCATTGATCTTCCTCTGATATTCATAGCTGCTTGTACCCCTTCTATCCAAGTTTTCTTCGGTCTTCCTCTCTTCCTCCTATCCATTGGGATCCATTCCATAACAATTTTTGGCAATCTTCGCTCTGGCATTCTTTTGACATGACCATACCACTGCAATCTTTTCTTTTCTATAATGCCTATGATGTCCGGCTCCTCTTGTACACCCATAATTTCCCTTATTTCTTTATTTCATATTCTATCCATTCTAGATTTTCCAGCTGATCTTCTTAAAACATCCATTTCTGTACTTAAAATTCTTTTCATTTCCCTGGTAAGAATTTGCCAGACTTCAGCACCATATGTTAAAATGCTCTGAATTATGGTTTGATATATTTGTAATGTTCTATTTTTGTAATATTTTTGCGCCACCAAACAGAGTTTAAAGCATTTATTGCTTGTTTTGTTTGTGCGATTCTATTTTTAATTTCCACTGTGTTATCGCCTGAATGGTCTAATTTTGTTCCTAAATAAGTGCATTCAATACTAGGTTTTAGTTCTTCTCCATTGTTGAAATTTATATTTTCCATATATATGGTGAGATCACTAAATGTCCTCGAAAATCTTCAATTCAATCTTGATTCATTACGGGTCTATGTTTTTAACGCTTGTTGAGGAGCGAGCCTTTCTTCGGCTCTCTTGTCAACATTGAAATTGTTTGATTCATGGAACATTGCGCACACCGAATTCTCTCAGAGCTACTAAAATCATAATATTCAATTTCAATTTGATTCTAATTTAAAAAGGGAAATTATAATGCATTAAAATTGTAAATGTTTATATGGCTCACACTGTGTTTTCCAACTGAAAATTAAAAGACTCAGACACTGTAACGCTTGCATGATATGTGTTACCTTAGAATACCGGTACTATAACACTGGAAAGAAACTGTTGAGTCCTTCGATGCGTAGTAAGAATGCGTTTCGTTCTGTTATTTCTTTATAGAATAACATCTACAAACTTCGCGCTAGAATTAGCGAAGTTCTTCCTCATACGCGGCTACGAGTGATTTCAACTTCATACAGTCCCTCCCATTTCAGTAATATGTGTGAAATTATTTCTATATTCGTGTTAGATTGGAAGATTCAGACATATTAAAGAAAAGTAACATCGCTCTTTGGATTTTAGTCCACTTTATTATTTTATCTTATTTTATGTGGAAATCTGAAGAATTATAACATTCCAAATACGACAAACTGCTTGAATAGGGGATTAATTAGAGCTGTAATTTTATTCGCAATAAGTCAGAACGTCAAGGATATATTTGCCAGTATTGTGCATGGGAGTTGAAGTGGGTTAAAGCAAGGAGATGCACTATCTCCTCTACTATTCCATTTTGTACTAGAGCATGCCATCTTTATTTATTTATTTTACCTGATGGAGTTAAAACAGTAAGGTCTTCTTTACCACTTCACCAGGGTTAAATTATACATACAATAAGAATTATGATTGATACATAATAGATATAGACTACACAATATAAAGTTGACAAGGGTAAGAAAGAAAAATAGTAATAATAATAATATTAATAATAATAATAATAATAATAATAAATAGTAATAATAATAATATTAATAATAATAATAATAATAATAATAATAATAACAAAAATAATAACCCATAATTAGATAAAGTAAACGGCTTGGTAAAGAAAGTTTAAAATATCCTTTCACAGTAATTCTGCCCGAGGGCAGGTCCTTCACTGCAATCATAGCACTTTCATGCTATGATTGCAGCTTTAATAGGGAATAGAAGGTGTGGTAGCTTCCCGTTGCTTTTCACACCGGTGAAGGATGATAATGATGATGATGATAATGATAGGGATGATGATGGCCATATGATTTCGGGGACCGTTTGGGCCTTAAAGTTTTCTTGACATTTGTCTTACAGGTGAGGAAAAACCCTGATAAAAACATCACCCATAAATACTGCCCCAACCGGGGACCGAACCCGGGCCCGCTGCGTGACAGGGCAGCACGCAACCTCGAGACCACAGCGGTGGACGTTTAAAATATAAAGAAACAATAAAAGTGTTCATGGAAAAGTGGAAAGCAACGGGAAGCTACCACACCTACGATTCCCTAGTGAAGCTGCAAGCATAGCATGAAAATGCTATGATTGCAGTGAAGGACCTGCCTTCGGGCAGAATTACTATGGATGGATGGAGAGAATGTAGAAGTCCTACAATGGTGTTAATATAATCAACCATCATCAGTATTATTATTATTATTATTAGTAGTAGTAGTAGTAGTAGTAGTAGTAGTAGTAGTAGTAGTAGTAGTAGTAGTAGTAGTAGTAGTAGTAGTAGTAGTAGTAGTAGTATTGTAGTAAGACCTAGTTGTAATAATACTATGAATAATGTATTGAACATTGTTGACAAATCTCTGTCAATGGGATGGAATTAATGATTATTATTAGAAATACCAAGTATGAAAAATATTTCTCAGATTCAGTTTTTATTATTTTTTTGGCAGAAAAACCACGTCACACTAGACCAACAGGGTTATTATCTAGTGGACCATATTTTTAATAAATTTTGTTACTTTCTTGCAATGTATTTATTAAGAATAAGAAATGTAAATGCACGTTTCAAAGACGTGACGATATTAATTAAGGATTCATCTGCTTCATTATTCTTTAAATATAATAACATATAATAGCATGAAAATGCTATGATTGCAATGAAGGACCTGCCCTCGGGCAGAATTACTATGGATGGATGGATGGAATTCCAAATATAAGTTAAAGGAAAAATTCAAATTGTATTAAAAAAAAAAAAAAAGGAACTTAAAAAGATAGGTATTAACTTAAGACAGGGAGGCAGTTGGAATAATACATTAAATCTTGGAAGAGGAGGAATGGGGAAATCGAAAAATTTTTAAAGATGCAAAGGATAGGAGAACGTGGAAGGAAATTGAGAAGTCGGCACGAAATATGACCCGGTAGAGAGCTTTTTCGATGTCTCCTGTGGATGATGATTGTAATTTCACTATGAAGTGTCATTAAATTATAAAAAAAACACTTCATTTATTCCAGTTCATTAGTATGGTGTAAAAATGGAATGCTTCTTAGTACTATAATACTGTTATTGTCCGTCACTGTGGTGTAGTCGGTAGAGTCCCTACCCTCCCCTCCGGCGACCCGGGTTCCATTCCCGGCCGGGTAAGGGATTAAAAAAAATCTCAATCTTCGGACTGAGTGTGTATCGTGTCCTAGTTGTACCCATTGGGTTTAATTTCTCTAAAAATAATACTATTATTATTACTACTACTAATAATAAGAATCCATCCATAGTAATTCAGGTCCTTCACTACAATCACAGCATTTTCATGCTATGCTTGCAGCTTTACTAGGTAATTGTAGGTGTGGTAGCTTCCCGTTGGTTTCCACACCGGCGAAGGATGATGGTGATGATGATGATAATGATAAGGATAATGATGATGGCCATATGATTTCGGGGACCGTTTGGGCCTTAAAGTTTTCCTGACATTTGTCTTACAGGTGAGGAAAAACCCCGATAAAAACCTCACCCAGATAAACTGCCCCGACCGGGGATCGAACCCGGACCCGCTCCGTGACAAGGCAGCACGCTACCTCGAGACCACAGCGGTGGACACTAATAATAATAATAATAATAATAATAATAATAATAATAATAATAATAATAATAACGTGGTAAATCAATTTCCTGAAATACGAAGATTTTATCTTCTCTGCTCCATATAATATATATTTTTGAAATGTTGTAAAAATGTTATTTTAATATCCTACTGAAATAGCTTCACTTACGAAATTGGATAATGTTTTATAACAAACATTAGATATTATACATAATTTTTATTATAAACAAAACCAGTTTGGTGTTCAATTCAATTAATAAATAATTTATCAAAAGTATAAAATAAAAATTAAATTAAAATAAAAGGAAAGATTTGTAAAGACGTAAGAAATTAATTTTAGAAGTCGTACGCCTACATGCAGTCTTCTGTTATACCCTGAAAATTGAGTATGTGCCCATATATTATTATATCACACACTTGTTTACAATCAGAGTAAAACACTATTAATTATGCAATTTGTTTTTCTTATTTCAACTAGGTGTGAGTTTTTCTCTAATTTTCCTCAAATAATTTAAAGCTTCACCGAACAAATGATAATATAGGCGTTATATATACTGCTAAAATAAATATATCCTCATTAAAAATGCTTTATTGTTATAAAAGCCGTCAGGTAGCACTGCGAGCGATGCCCCGCTGCCTCTTACGATAGAGAATTGTATACAAGGAAGGAAAAATTTATGTTCGCTCTGGGAGCCTTAGTGGCGAAGTTGGTATCGCACTAACATATAAAGTTTGAGGTCTCGGGTTCAATTCTGGTCCAGGCATTAATTTTTCTTTTCATGTCATATGTATAATCTTATAATTCCCTAGTAAAGCTACAAAGCATAGCATGAAATGCTATGATTGCAGTGAAAGACCTGTCCTCGGGCAGAACACTATAGAATATAATTCATCATTTATTAAAAGTTTAGATTTACAATCCAAGTTGGAACATCCAAATAAAGCAAGTGTCAAAAAAGGTATTTTCAATAATGCGATATTCAAATAGATTCAAAAATTTTCTTCCGACCGATCTCAAAAGAATTCTTAAACCCTCGTGATGCCGCATTTGTATTATTATCGACACATATTAACGATGAACTAGCACATAAATTGCAATGTATTATGTATATCAGACATAATCAATGTTCGTAAATATGACTATATTTCTTCATACTTCCGCGAAATGTGCTGGGCCCATTTCCATTATCGTAGAAAAATGCATTACTTTGCTCTGATATTCAAAATTATACATATGTCTATTCTAACCTACTTACCCACCCCCTTCCAATCGCAAATCCTACTTGACATCCCAAAACTCAGAAGCTTACACCTGTTTTAATTCCTATACAGTAGGCCTATATACTTATTAGACTCTAGAACTCCTTACCATATGAGATTAGGGACTGCCGGGAATTAGTTTCTTCTAAAATAAATTTAAATCTTTATTTTGTAATTGGTCTTTCAGTGGATTCATTTATGATTTTTGATTTTTCACTTCTCTTGTAATATTGACTTGATTAATTTCAATTCTAGTTTAATTTGTTTAAATCCATCCTGCCCCCGAAGGCAGGTCCTTCACTGCAATCATAGCATTTTCATGCTATACTTGCAGCTTTACTAGGGAATTGTAGGTTTGGTAGCTTCCCGTTGCTTTCCACACCGGTGAAGGATGATGATGATGATAGTGATAAGGATGATGATGATGATGATGGCTATATGATTTCGGAGACCGTTTGGGCCTTAAAGTTTTCCTAACATTTGTCTTACAGGTGAGGAAAAACCCCGATAAAAACCTCACCCAGGAAAACTGCCCCGACCGGAGATCGAACCCGGGCCCGATGCGTGACAAGGCAGCACGCTACCTTGAGACCACAGCGGTGGATTTTGTTTAAATATTTACTTATAATTATTTATTCTGTGTTATGATCTTTATGTATTTTTTTTCTGTATTTAATATTTTTACTGATTGAGTGGAAGTGAAGGCCTTATGGCCTTAACACTCCCAGTTAAAATAATTAATTATATGTGTATATATTTATTCTGACAGTAATTTGATAAAATGGTTCGATTTCTGGTTATCGGATAACATAATTATTAGCTTTAACAGATCAACAGAGTAACATAGTATTATCAAATTTTCCAAAAAAATTGAAAAGTTAAGTTTAGGGATGTAATGTTAAGAATGCTGTATAACTGATTGAATTAAACTTCGATATATCAATATTATTTTAAATGTACACAAATCGTGGTTTAACCTTTTTTTGTGTTTATGGTGCTTTACTTAATATAAAATAAACTTTTTGCCGATTGGTTAAGAATACTGAAATTAAAATGAAAGCCCTAAATTTAATGTTTATTTTAAGTAATGGTAAGAAATTAAATTCATGAAATTCTTATGATTATTATTGCGATTAGCCAGATTAGATTGTCATATAAATTTAGTTTGGATTACACAATAACTCAAGTTTCATGAATCAATTACACTGAGCAACAAGAAAGAAACTTTTTTTTTGTCTCAGAAAGAAAAATATGTGATTCTGATAGCATTTTTTCTCCTGAATTCAAATATGATATCGGTTTTTCTCCATCACGCAAGGTTTCCGAGAGACAGGAATTTATAATTTCAAACACTTTAATATTTTCTACATTCGTAACTACACAATATTCGAACATTCGGACTCACCTAGAAAGTAAAAAATTACTATTTTCTGCTATATTTCGCCTGTGGAGGATCCCACTTGATGGTCCAACAATAATCGGCCAGCAAATTAGGATTCCATTTGCCTTGATATATCTTTCCTATTGCTGAAATCTCCTGATGAAAGTGTTCCCCATGCTCATCGCTCACTGCGCCAAGATAATAAATGGACGAAAAAGTTTATTAAAATAATAATTATTTAAATAATTAATTGAAATGGAAATAAAAAAACTGTGGGTGATGGAGAAATTCCGAATACATATTTGAAAACACGATAAAAAAACTGCATTAAATACAACTATTGGCACTCATGAGACAAAAATCATGTCGACCAGAGTTATTACAGAAAAATATGTAGAGTATAGGGCCTACGTAGGAAAAATTTAATAATTTCTAATTTCCAAAAAAGAGCTCTGAACTCTTTTAATATATCGATTGACCAATGTTTATCAAATCACAAAAAGACATAAGAATACAATATAATGTAGGAAATTCGTAAATTAATCACAGCATAGGTTTACTAATATTTTTTTTGTAATTGTTGGTAAAATGTCAATTAATAGAACAATACCAATTGCATTCTTTAGTCTGTGAATTATTTTATTCAATTGGCCACTCATTAGAAATTGTTTTAAAATCACTTTGAATATCAATATTCTTGAATAACACGATGTAAATGATACTTACCCACTGCACAGACGAGAAGAAGGAGTGTAGCCATAGTAGACGGGTACATGGATCCACACTCCGCGCCTCGTACCTCCCAACTGACACTTTGCCAGTTTCTCTCTTTCTCATCCTAAGCTTAATTTCATATACTTTCTTTCCGCTTTCTGCTCCGACACCAATTGATATGCAATTTTCCGCCATAATGTGTTTTTTCCACAAAATGTAAAAATTGAAACCATATTATTCTCCCATACATAATTAAAACTAAATAATGTCACACGTAGAAATGTATAATTGAAATGGATAATTAATTACACAAATGAGGGAAAATTTGAAGAAGTGGGTGAATTGAAATAGGCTCTACATAGGAACAATAATTACATACAGGAATGAGGTGCACAAAGATATTAAACATGGGCTGAATTCGGGAAATGCATGTTATTATGCATTACAAGGGACTCTTGTCCCAACTTCTCTCAAAAAACATTAAACTGAAAATATATGAAACTGTTATTCATCCAGTTATATTATATGAATGCGAAGCATGGACTCTCAATCTAAGGGAGGAGAAAATATAGCATGCATCTAAGAATAACATTTTTAGGAAATTTTTGGACCAAAGAGAGATGAACAGGCAGCCGAATGGAGAGTGTACTCAATGGTGAGCTGCATGATCATTATGGGAAGCCAGATGTAATAAGAACAGTTAAATCTTGTAGAATGCGATTGACAGTACATGTGGCACGAATGTGGAATGAAAAAGGGCCTGGAATACCCTTGTAAGAAAACCAGAGGGAAAGCGCCAATAGGTAGGCCAAGAATGAGGTGGAATAATAACATTAAGCATGATTTGAGGGAAGTGGATTATATGCTGAATTATTGTATAGTATTAGCTCAGGATAGGGATGCATGGAGAGATTATGTCCGTGCGGCCGTGATCCTATGGGTTCAATATTGCCAGTGAGTTAGTTATTCTCTCATATTAAATTGTATTTTAAGTTATGTGTTAATAGTCGCGTAAAAATAGTTTTAGGGCACTTCCCTTATTTAACTACCATTTTGTAGAAACAATCTCCTTCAAAAGTGAAGAGCACTTCCCTTCTTTAACTGCCGTTTTGCTGTAAGTCTCCTTCGAAAGTGAAGGAAAGAAAAAATAATGCCGGTTTCTTGGATATTCTAACTTACTAACTCACTGGCACTATCGAACCCGTAGGCTTATGGGCGCGTGGACATAAGCTCTCCATATACCCCTATCCTGAGCCAATGTTTTCCAATTATCCCCTGTATAATTTACTTCCCTCAAATCATAGTTATTATTATTCTCCCATCTCATTCTTGGTCTACCAACTGGGCGTTTTCCCTCTGGCTTTCCTACAAGAAGCTTCCATGCACGTATTTCATTCCCCATTCGTGCCACATGTTCTGTCCATCGCAGTCTACGAGACTTTACTGTTCTTATTATATCTGGCTTCCTATAAAGACCATGTAATTCACTGTTATGCAGTCTTCTCCATTCACCTGTCTGTTCATCTCTCTTTGGTCCAAAAATTTTCCTAAGAACTTCATTCCCAAATATTCGTAATCTCCTTTCCTCCCTCAAAGTAAGACTCTATGTTTCGCATCCATATAATATAACTGGAAGAATAATAGTTTTATATATTTTCAGTTTAACGTTTTTTGAAAGGAGTTGGGACATCAAGAGTCTCTGTAATGCATAATAGTACGCATTTCCAAAATTGAGCCTATGTTTAATTTCCTTGTGCATCTCATTCCCATTTGTGATTATTGTTCCTATGTATTTGAATTCAGCCACTTCCTCAAAATTTTCCTCATTTGTCATTAGTCATTAGCTGTCCGTTTCCATTATAAAATGTATTTCTATGTGTGACCATATATTAATTTTATTTTATATTTACTTCCAGTCCCAATTTCTTAGTGTTACTCAGTAGTGTGTGCGTGTTGGCCTTTAGTATCTCCTCGCTATCGCCCAATAGTACTATATTCAATAAATAAAATACCCGAGTTGTATGTTCTAGAAACCATTACTCTAATTCACTTAATTCGAGTTTTAAAAATGACTGTGCATATTTATTTATGTGATGAATTGCACATTTATTTATATGATGACTATGCACATTAATTCAGGCAATGACTATGCAAAAGGCCTATTAATCTGCGTTATCAACACGGGCTTATTTATATAAAGATTATGATTACCTCCATCCCATTTGTAATGTAAGTCTATGCGTGTCAACTTACCACATATACAGTTGATAAAAGATTGTGTCTGCGTGAGGTAAGTCCAAATTCATATACCAGTAATGTTTATAGACCTTGGTTTTTAGGCTATATATAATTCTTTCTCATTAAATGCCTCCAGAGTTTTGAACGCACAGTTTCGTGTAGTTCTATATTTCCTGTTTCAATACGAACGATATAGTTACTTACTTACTTACTCACTGGCACTATCGAACCCGTAGGTTCATGGCCGCACGGACATAAGCTCTCCATACATCCCTATCCTGAGCTAATGTTTTCCAATCATTCCCTGTATAATCTACTTCCCTCAAATCATAGTTAATGTTATTCTCCCACCTCATTCTTGGTCTACCAACTGGGCGTTTTCCCTCTGGCTTTCCTACAAGAAGCTTCCATGCAAGTCTTTCATTCCCCATACGTGCAACATGTCCTGCCCATCGCAATCTACGAGACTTAATTGTTCTTATTATATCTGGCTTCCTATAAAGACCATGTAGTTCAATGTTATGAAGTCTTCTCCATTCACCTGTCTGTTCATCTCTCTTTGGTCCAAAAATTTTCCTAAGTACTTTATTCTCAAATACTTGTAATCTCCTTTCCTCCCTTAAAGTAAGAGTCCATGTTTCGCACCCATATAATATAACTGGTAGAATAATAGTTTTATATACTCGTATTTTCAGTTTAACGTTTTTTGAAAGGAGTTGGGACATCAAGAGTCTCTGCAATGCATAATAGCACGCATTTCCAGAGTTGAGTCTATGTTTAATTTCTTTGTGTATCTCATTCCTATTTGTGATTATTGTTCCTAGGTATTTGAATTCAGCCACTTCCTCAAAATTTCCCTCATTTGTCATTAGATGTCCATTTCCATTATACACTGAATCTCTACGTGTGACCATATATTTGGTTTTATTGATATTTACTTCCAGTCCTAATTTCTTAGTGTTATTCAATAGTGTGTGCGTGTTAACGATATAACTGGTCGTTATGCACTTCGCTCGAGAGCGTAATAGCCTCTTTGTATGGATGGACTCCAATATGCATCTGAATAGCATAGTCTACTTGCCTATAGGCCTATACGTATTTGAACCCACGCCTCTTATTATAGTCGGATCATAATTTGCTTCCATACGGCCTGATCCATGAGGTGAAATTAGCTGGAGAATACAAATTAATGAAGAATGTTAATATTTGACTATGTGACCAGCCTCATGGGCTAGTGGTCAGCGTTCCTGACTACTGTTCATGATGTCCCGGGTTCGATTCCCGGTAAAATCATAGGAACTTTTCCTTAAAGGGGATTATTCCTGTGGTTGCCCATGGTCTGGAATATTGGTTAAGTTTAGGTTAAGAACTCTCCTGGCACTTCATTATAATTTATCATCCATCATATCATCGGGGTAACGTAACTCCGCCTTCTAGGCGCAGCACCTTCAGAAGTGGGTTACTATTAAGCCAATGCCAGGAGAGAACACCAGAAATGTCAAAATGTCAACCTGGGGCATTGAAAAAAATATATATTGTAGGGCCAATTTATTTGTTATGTTAACCAATAAAATCTGAGACTTCTATCGATGTCGAGGAAATTAGGCCTGCAGTTTTTTTAAGAGATTCTACCTCGGGGCTGTAATAATTGGAGGAATCAATTTCGTGGAACTCCGTTGCATAATTATTATCTGTAGGAATTCACCCCTGGCGTCGCGTCGAAATAAACTCATCAGAAATTAGCGACATATGACTCATACAGGAGGCACACGATAATGCAAAGAAAACTTTAAATTCTTAAACCGGCATGATGACCGTATTTTGTTTGTCTGGACAACATTTAGGGCCGTTGCAATGTTATGTTCCGTTATTACGTCCTTATTAAACTATGCTTAATGAACATGTAATAAACCTGATTCCAAAGTTTGTGACGATACTTGTAATTTATTCGATCGAGCAACCGTAAACGAACTGTTACTTATAGAAGATGGCACTGATGTCACGGCGAACCTTCAATTCACGTTTAAAAACATGTGAACGGCTCTTCGCACAGTGACGGAACGTTTTGTAGTCAGTTAATAAATTTTTAGAATACCCGAAATGAGAGCTTGAAAATAAATATCAAAACAAAGCATAGTTACGTGGAAGTTGACACAAAAGTGAAGATATGTTAGAGAATCGCTTTAAAATTGACATTTGTAATCGTTTGAGACAGTAAGGTTAGTTTACGAAATCTTTATAAACACATATTTAATTAACATTATTTATATATATATAACACTTAAATTTCTTCATTGAGATATACACCTGATTATGATTTTGGGTTTCGTTATCCCCATTTAAACATTGATTCTTCACTGCAAAACGTTGAGAATACCTGAGCCACGCCTACCTAACTATGCGTAATTTACAGGCACCTGCATCATTTTTGTTATATAGTGTTTCTATAATGGACAGGGAATTATCTTTAATGACAAAACAGACCACGTATTTATGATTTTAAAATTGACATCTTACAACTCTTTCAATTTTTCAAATTTACTTTACTGCAGTTAATTTTGCCATTTATTCAAATTTCAAAGAATTTTTGCGAATTATATGCCACTAAACGGGAAAACGCACAAATTGATGTTCCAGTATTTGAATAATTCTTCTTCCTTTGGCTCTACGGTCCTCTAAGAAACTTGGCCTCCTTCATGACAACTGCACATTCTTCTATATTAGTAGCTTTCTGTGTCTCCACCTTTTCACATTCAGTTGTCTGAAGTCTTCCTCAACCTTATCTAACCATCTTAGTTTCTGTCTTCCACCCTTTCTTCTTCCTTCCGGTTTCCCTTCTAAAATCTTTATTGCAACTCTTTCTTGCTCTATCCGCAACACATGTCCTACCCATTACAGTCTCTTTTTTCTAATATCTCCTACCAGATCTAAATCCCTATATAATATGTGAATAACTACCCAAGAGAAATGTTGATTTCCCCCCCAAAAGATTGAGAAATGCCTTAAAATGTAGTTAGAAGTTGAGCTTAAAGTAACCAAAAATCACTATATTTACAATGTAAAATATTTATTAATCATTGCTCAGACAGTGCAGCCAACTTATCGCAAAAGCCTGCTAACAAATAAGTGAATGTTGAACTAATCTGGTGTACTAACTTTTCCATTTTCTCACCATAACTTGCCACTATTGTAGGTGGACTCCTGTGAAAGAATCCTCCTATGTGTGCGTAAACACTTTGGCAATTGGTTCTAGTGGGAACATGTGTTATCACATTGGCCAAAATGATGCTAGTAGTCACTTCTGGCTCAACTGCACTTATACTAGCGCTTGATTTTTCAGTTATTGTTTTTTATTTTATTTTACTTGATGGAGTTAAGACCATAAGGTCTTCTCTGAAACTTCACCAGGGTTAAATTATACATACAATAAGAATTATGATAAATGATACATAATAGGTAAATATAGACTGAACAATATTAAATTGACAAGGGAAAAATAGTAATAATAATAATAATAATTATAATAATAGAAATAATAACAAAAAATAACCTATAATTAGATTAAGAGATTGGCTTGTTGTAAACTATGGCTCTTCTTCTGTATTTACTAACATTATTTAATATTTTAAACTTTTTCAAACAATTTTTATAACATTATTAGACAATTTTGAAGTATTTATTTAAATATGCAAATTACAATATTATGACACTGTTAGACAATATTGTGATGCTAACTCCTATTTTCTCCACAGAGTATATTACTTATTCTATGATTTTTCTATCGCTGTTTTGGGTTATCGCAGGATGGATCAGCGTTAGGGAGTGATAAGTAAGTGTACACCCATTTTTAATAAACGCTTGGTAATTTTAATATATTTCTTTAAACATAGATTTGGGGATTTATTGCAAATATTGGTCATTCAAATTTCATAGCGACGGATAGTAATCGAGGATGATAATCAATATGTGGTTCGATTGTGGGCTATCGCTGGCTCTATAAACTCTGGTGCATGCGCACTGTTGTTCTATAGGACTTTGAAAATATTTCACGCTAGTTTAAGTGCAGTTTTTCCGTCACTTCTTCTTTGATTGAATATTCACGGTGGCATAGAATAGCAAAATTGTTGTTTAGGCATTCATCTTATATTGTACAAATTAACAAGATTATCCTTTTTCATCTATCTTATTAAAAAAGTAAACATATGCTTGGAGGATATAGTGAAGAATTGTAGAACAAGGTAAGGGTGGTAATACAAGCAAAAAGAATTAAGAGCATAAGATTTGCAATTTGTATGGTTTTTTAGTAGAAGGTGAAAAGACAGTATGGAATATCTTAATGAAGCTAAATGACAGGTGTGGTAAGTGTGGGTTTGAAGATGAATGCAAAGAAGTCAAAAGCTATGATTATCAGAAGAAGCCAAAAAGATAAACGTGCAAAGACTGAATTTGTTAGTTCATGTTAAATTGTTCAAATAAGAAGTCTCTGGTATGGCAGTGCAAACCCTAAAAAGCATAGTTTTACTCAAAGACTTCAACGTGTTCATAATTCTTGCGCACGTTTTATTTGTGGTATTCGCAAATTTGACCATGTTACACCGTCCCTGGAACAATTATCGTGGTTTCGTCTAAGAGATCGTAGAACTGTCCATTCCCTATCCCTTCTCTATAAAATACTTCACACATCATCGCCTAATTATTTATCACGCCGCTTCATCAGACTATCCGACACACATAATCTTGACACTCGATCCCATCAGCACATTGTCCTTTATATCCCGCCTCATCACACTGTATATTATTCATTATCTTTTACGGTGTCACTTACCAAAACATGGAATTCCCTTCCACCCTATGTCAGAGACTGTCAAACTATAACATCCTTCAAAAACAAACTAAAGAATTATTTAATAACAAACTAATTTATACACCTCACTGATAGTATTCTTTTAGCAATATTAATATATTTAATTATTTATGTAAATAATATTAAGAATAACAAATATTTTTATTTGTTTTGTTTTAAATATTGTATAATCGTAAAATTAGTTTTCTATATCTCATTATTTTCCTGTTTTTTATATACACTAGACAGGGACAATTTAATATGTCTTGCTTGTATACATTTTATTATTAGTTTTAGTCTTAATTTTAACTAATATTAACTGGATGTATTATAGATTGTAATATGTATATTAGATATTATCTTTTGATCAAATTTTTACTTAGTGTTTAATATTAGAGTTAATTAAGATTGTTATATTCTTATGTAATATATGTTTGTCCTGGTGAGTGGAAGAGAAGGCCACATGGCCTTAACTCCACCAGGCTAAATAAATCTTAAAAATCTTAAATAAAAAGGGACATGACAACAATAATTACTACATTTTTTCTAGTGGTCATAACAATAATAAGGACAATCTAATAGAGAGGGTCTTCATATTTAAAACTTTTGTGATTCAATAAACTATATTAATGGGTGTTTATAATAAATTCTTCTTCCATATATTAGCTCATTACTTTTCAAATTAAAGAAATTTAAGCTCCTGTTAAAAGCTTCAATATCTTCAATTATTGTTCTATATCAAGATCATTTAGGAATAATAATTACAAACAGGAATGAGGACTAGAAAGATATTAAACATAGGCTAAATTCTGGAAACACATGCTATTATACATTACAGGGATCCTTGTTATCCCAACTTCTTTAAAAAAAATATGTTAACGTAGCATATTGGTTAAGGCACTGCGCTACAAGTCGGAAGGTCGAGGGTTCAAGTTGCGGTGGGGTCAGGATTTTTAAACTGACCAAAACTTCTGGCGGCACTATGGCCCTGGGGTCGACTCAGCCTCTAACAAAAATGAGTACCAGACGCTTGTTCTGGGGGTAAAGGCGGCCGTCACGCAGGGTTGACAACCCAGCTGACATCAAGTGCCGATTGTCTAGAAAAAGTGGGAGCCTTAACCTCCTACTACCCCTAGGGCCTCCCGAGGCCTGTAGTGGAATTACTTTACTTTACTATTATAATGTTATTCTTCCATTTATATGGATGTAAAACATGGTCTCTTACTTTGAGGGAGAAGAAAATATTATATGTATTTGAGAATAAAGTTCTTAGGAAAATTTTTGGACCAGAGAGCTATGAACAGACGGGTGAATGAAGAAGACTAAATAACAGTGAGCTATATGACCTTTATGGGAAACCAGAAGTAATAAGGATAGTTAAGTCACATAGACTGCGATGGGCAGAACATGTGGCATGAATGGGGTATGAAAGAGGGGGCATGGAAATTTCTTGTAGAAAAACCAGAAGGAAAACGCCCAGTTGGTAGACTGAATGAGGTGAGAAAATAACATTAACCATGATTTAAGGGAGGCAGTTTGTACAGATGATCGGAAAACATTAGCTGGGATAGGGGATGTATGGAGAGCCTATATCTGCTTGGCCATAAAGCTCCAAGTTCGATGGTGCCAGTGAGTTAGTTATATCATAGTCACATTTCACTGAATTTTTCTTAGTAGTCTTCTTCGGCTCAACTGCACTTCTACTAGCACTTGATTTTTCAGTTATGTTGTGAACTATAGTTCTTCTTCTGTATTTATTAACATTATTTAATATTTTAAACTTTTTCAAACAATTTTTAGAACATTATTAGACAATTTTGAAGTATTTATTTAAATATGCAAAATTACAATATTATGACACTGTTAGACAATATTGTGATGCTAATTGCTATTTTCTCCACAGAGTATATTACTTATTCTATGATTTTTCTATCGCTGGTTGGATCAGCATTAGGGAGTGATAAGTAAGTGTACACTCATTTTTAATAAACGCTTGGTAATTTTAATGTTATTAATATATTTTTTTAACATAGATTTGGGGATTTATTGCAAATATTGGTCATTTAAATTTCATAGTGACGGATAGTAATCAAGGATGATAATCGATATGTGGTTCGATTGTGGGTTATTGCTGGCTCTATAAACTCTGGTGCATGCGCACTGTTGTTCTATAGGACTTTGAAAATATTTCATGCTAGTTTAAGTGCAGTTTTTCCGTCGTCTTCTTCTTCTTCTTATTATTATTATTATTATTATTATTATTATTATTATATATAAGGAAACGTTGGCTCAACTGTACTTTTACTGACTTTTGATTTTTCAGTTTGTTGTTATAAATTATAGCTCTTCTTCTGTATTTACTAACATTATTTAATATTTTAAACCTTTTGAAACAATTTTTATAACATTATTAGACAATTTTTAAGTATTTATTTAAATATGCAAATCACAATATTATGACACTGTCAGACAATATTGTGATGCTAACTGCTATTTTCTCCACAGAGTATATTACTTAGTCTATGGTTTTTCTATCGCTGTTTTGGATTATCACTGGTTGGATCAGCGTTAGGGAGTGATAATTAAGTGTAGACCCATTTTTAATAAACGTTTGGAAATTTTAATATTATTGATAATTTTTTAACATATATTTGGTGATTTATTGCAAAGAATGGTCATTTAAATTTCATAGTGATATGCTGCCACCTAGCATAAGATTTTTTAACTTTAGTACGATATCGATAGTAATTGAGGATAATAATCGGTATGTGGTTCGATGGTGGGTTATCACTGGCTCTATAAACTCTGGCTCATGTGCACTGTTGTTCTATAGAACTTTGAAAATATTTCATGTCAGTTTAAGTGCAGTTTTTCTGATTTTTTTTTTTACATTCTGAGGACATGTCTCATTTAATGGAATTTTTTGTTTTTTTCACAGGTGTGAATTATAAAAGAATAATTCAAGATGGGTGGCATATTCTCAAGAGCAATGGATGATAATCTTAAGAAGAATCAGGAATTCATCACAGAGATGAATAAAATTGCTGTAAGACTTGTTCTTAATCATCTTCCTCATTTTAATATAATAAATTTGGGAATTTTAACATTATGAGGTTTTCTTAATAAGAATCAAATGAATCATGAATTCTTGTCTATCCTCATGTTATCTATTGAGTTTTAGAGAGTCCCTCCATATGTCACTATACTTAATCGTTTCTTGTTTAACCACATCAATTAATTTAAATATGCTTTTTAATCACTTATTTAACTTGTTTCTTGGTCTCCTTCCTGTCATATTTTCAGTGACTTCCTTCTTCTTCTACATTATGTGTATCCAACCATAGCTGACGACACGAATCCATTGCATACCTATGCTATAAGTTGCAATGGGGCTGCATTTGAACATGCAGCTTATGTGGGCATTCAAGGTGAGTGTCCACAAGATTAAAAGGAAGAGATATAAGAAAGACAGAAATTAACCCTTCGGCCTCGAATACTCTAATACCATCAGGGTCGAAGAAAACAAGAGGTCAGGCTAGGGAGACTGGATAGGAAACTAAAAAGGGGGATCTGGTATTAGAAAAGGAAGAAATACCAGATTGATTGAAGATTAAAGTAAGGAGCAACTTCCTTGGTTCTTTCAATTATCACCAGTAGGATTTGCCCATTTGAACTCTGTTCTTCCTTGCCACTCGCTGAGAGTCTCAACATTTCTCTTGGGATGCATCAGTGATGCGCATTACCGATGATTGAACTAATCATAGTAGGTCAAGTTATAAAATGTGAAAGTGTAATAATAGTGAACCAGTATTCTACATTTATACCATTACAATATGGCCATCATCCTTATCATTATCATCCTTACCATTATCAGTATCATCATCATCCTTCACCGGTGTGTAAAGCAACGGGAAGCTACCACACCTACACAATTCCCTAGTAAAGCTGCAAGCATAGCATGAAAATGCTATGATTGCAGTGAAGGACATGCCTTTGGGCAGAATTACTATGGATGGACCATTACAAAGTACATGTGTGGAATTACAGACATATTTGTTATAATTTTTCAGAATGTTTATTATACCTAATTGGCATGCTGCCTTGTCACACAGTGGGCCTGGGTTTGATCCCTGATTGGGACAAGTTTCTTGGATGATGGCTTCTTTTGAGGGTTTTTCCTCACCTGTACGATAAATGTCAGGAAACTGTAAGGCCCAGGTGGTCCCCAAACATCATCTGGCCAATATTATTGACATTATAAGATTCATTAAGTTTGGGATTAAGGCGTCTCCTGGCACATCATCATTATCATCACCTATCATATATCATCGGGGCAGCATAACTCTGCCCTCCGGGTGCCCCAACCTCAAAAGTGGGTTACAGTAATGCCATGCATGGAGAGAGTATCAGAATGTTGAAATGACAACCGGGTGGCATTGAATAAAAAAATACACCTAATTATTATTATTATTACCTCATAATGTTTCCTCCCACTGTAATTTTAGTTAAATACACCTAGTTGTACATAAAACTTAAAGTATATTATTTTCTCTATGTATATCTATATTGATGATGTAATTGATAATCAGCAATATGAATTTAGAAGAAATAGGTCTAGAATAGATCTGATTTTTGAAAAGAAATGGGGATATAACTGTACTATACACCAGCTATACGTAGACTTCAAAAAGGCATAGGGTTCAATTAAAAGAGAGAAGCTGTATAGTATTTTGCTGGACTTCAGAATTCGTAATCATTTTGTTTGACTTATTCAAATGTGTCTAAATGGCACAAGAGGTTGGTTACATGTAGGAAAATAGTTTTCAGGTACTTTTGAAATTCATGATGGGTTAAAGCAAGAAGATGCAGTATCTCCTCTGCTATTCAATTTGAAATTAATTTTATTAATTGCTTTCCATTTAACATTATAGAAAATTCAAGATATGTTAAGTTATGTAGATAGGAAATAACACTATGAGGTTTTTTAATATTGTTTATTTTTTATTATTTCACTCACCTCATACTTCATTCAAGATATGTTGTTTGTAGTGGAAGTAAACAAATGGAACTATGAGTGAATAGCACAGTTTACACAAAGCTATTTCATGTGTAAAAGAAAATAGACAATACATTTATTAATATTATTAAAATATGCCTCTAATTAGTACCGGAAGATGAATTCTCAGTCCCGCGCCGTGGCCGAGTGGTTAAGGCAGGAAGCCTTGGCGCAGAGCTATGGGACTTGCGCTGGTTCGAGTCACCATGGGGGAAGAAATTTTCTCATGGTATTTTGGCCAGTATGGGACCGGTGCCCACCCAGCATCATGATGCATTTGGGTAGCTACAATAAGTAGCGGCTCCAGGTTGAGAAAGCAAGCTATAACGGCTGGGGGACTTGGCATGCTGACAACATGTCACCCCTACACTGGCTGATTATCATCTACCTGTGTTATTGACACATGTGGATGTGAGGCCAGCAGTCGGCTGGTAGGTTAAGGGCCTTGTAGGCCTGTCGTGCCAGGAGTTTTTTAGATGAATTCTCAGGACCATTGGATTTACTTCATCCTCTCATTAATATTCCAGATGCATGACTGTTCCATTTCAATCTCAAGACTTACACAATCTGCCCATGTAGAAGCTGTTTAACTTCCTTCATTGTGAAAATGTTACTGTTTATCCCTACATATTCCTTAACGTGTCCCCAGATTAACTCAACTGTGTTTAATTCTCAGTGATATGGCTAAAGCATAATACGAGAGCCATTTCAAAAGTAATGCATGTTATTTTTTTACTAATGCCTTTATTTCTTTGACATTATCTGTTTACAATCCTTCAATAGTCACCCTGCTTCTCGATGACTGAGTCACAGTGTTTAGGAAGCATTATTATTCCATTTAGGACACTATTTTATTCATGTGTCAAATAATAAAGAATAAAGAATATTATTGAATAATAAAGACATGGAAAAAGCCGTACTGGCTGTAATGTATAATTCCCAAATATGTCTTCTTAATAAAAGGAGCCGCCATTTGCAAGGTAGAAGCATGGCTTCATAGCATTTGGTAGACGGGAATTACAATGTATATAGAGAAGGATTTGCGTTTAGATCGGTACTTGCTCAGGTAGCTCAGTTGGTAGAGCACTTGGTCTAGAGAACCAAGGGTCCCGGGTTCAAGTCCCGGTCTGAGCGTATAATTTTTCTCTTCAAATATGGTTTATCCATCATTGAGATGTACGAAATCAATAATAAAGTTATGTTACATGCTTTTCAACTAATAATTACCCTCTACCAGAATTTTCACTCAAATTCAGGAGGGCGAATAGTAAATAATTTCTTACAGCTAAAAGGGAGGATAAAACATTTCCCCCTCCCCGGGACTACGGTACATGCTTAAATACGGCCCCGTCGCGTAAGTAAAATGAGGAATAAGCCTGTGAACAAATTTAATTTGGCGCTTCCGCAGCAGGACCGATCCACTGAATGCAACGTTCCCAGTAGGGATGCATCCCTCATAAAAACATCGATGTCCGAAACATCGATATTTGTGAACAATATATCGATGTTTTGGGAAAACAATTAATAAACGCAAAATAATGTTGAAAATGCTTATTAATTATTTATTTCGCAAAACAGAGTTTAAAAACAACAATTTGGTAACTTGTTACAAGTAATCTGTTTCTTTCTTGGACTATTTAACTCATGCCCCAAATGGGAGTCAATGACCAATCACGTTTCAATGATTTCTGTTTTACAACCAATCAGAGTCGTGTTTCACCAAATATTTATCAGTGTTATAATTACCATATTAAAGAAAGCTCCTCCTTACAATATTGCGTTCCTTTGGCAATAAATAGTATGATCTGGTTGCAGTGATAAACAAAAAAGAAGCAGTAGAAGCGTACCTATCGTTTCTCATTTGTTCCCAAACATCGCCGTTTACATTAAATATATAAATGTTTTAAAATAACTATAGTTAAATAATGATTTGTGAGTAAACAGCTTAATTTTATTCGTTAAATAGTCCTAACGAATGCCACTCTTGATTTCCAAATTCTCTAGATAAATTGGAAATCACTCGTGGCATTACTTATGATAATCGTAGCCGTAGCCTCTGAAAACAGCCGCTCACTGGGCACCGACTTTACTATGATAGGCAAATGTATCATCGCCAGGTTATACAGCCCAGGAAATAAAACGTTCATGTCGTTCAACATTTCTAAAGCATCTGCTTTTTGGCTGAGGAAGCGAACTAGCAGCGATAATAATACAATAGATGGTGCTAGGCGTGACAAAATATCGTCATAAAGAGCGATGTATCATCAATGTTAGGGGTTTTAACATAATATCGATCATATCGATGTTGATATATCGTTTGCATCCCTGGTTCGCAGCCGAATCAAGGAGTCGAAACAGAACGTCATAGTACACCATCCTCGCACACAGATGGCAGAGCCATCAGTAATATTAATCCCAAAATATAATTAATGGTATACTGTAATAAATAAAACATAAAATATAACAATTTATGAAATATTTATCAGGCTTAATATCTTGTCATAATAAAATAATGGAAATATTTACATTTGACATCAACATTTAATAAATAAATATTATAAGTTAATCAGCCAACAGTCTTTCACTGCTGCCAAATTATACGTCATTCTTGAATGTTTTGGACGCCCTTTTTCTTATGGCATTCGTATTAAAACTGAACAATTTTTGAATTCGATTTTGGGTTCATGCTCTAAAATCGATAATTATATCATGCCCACAGATTAATTCTATGATTTAGTGGTGGGAAAAGTGGTTCATTCTTATGAAGTACTTTCATTCTTACTCACTAGAATGAAGCAGTTCACTCGCGAAGCGTTGTGGTTCTTTACTTCACAAGTTAGCCTCAGGGCGTACTCTTCGTGGCAGTTCGTTCGTTCTCCAGCCACTCGCGAATTATATCTTTACTTCTCGAACCCAAGCCACGGTTTTATTCACGAAGCTTCATTGCTGCTTTGAAGCTCATATAATTTACTAGAGAACATTCCTTTATTTTACAAGCCCAAATTATTATTTTTACTGCTACTGTATAGATTTTATATATAATCAAGATATTCCAAGGAATTAAATAGTCATATTATTACGAGTACTATCAGTAAAAAACCCAGTAGTTTTGTTTTTATTTATATTTAATAATAATCAGAAATTCATATATAAAAGAAAAAAATGCAGGTACAATATTCAATATTAGATTTTATAAAGAAAAAACAATTAAATTGGTACAGACACATTAGAAGGGTGGAAGAAGGAAGACTACCTAAGATAATCATGGATTGGGAACCACAGGGAAGGAAAAAGAAGGGTAGACCAAATATTACGTGGATTCAGGGAATCAATGAAACTAAGAGGGAATGGGAAATATGGATGAACAGACAAGAATGGAAAAATGTGTTGAAACAAATGTGTAGTTAACTGTGAACATGGGTACCGGAAAAATGTATATTCATTGCAAAAGCCGGAATAATAATAAAAAAAATTTTAAATATAAAATGCAGAATTAAATAAAATCTTAACATTTTATTCATGTTTATAGATTAAACATAGCTCCATGAATCATAAATGTGTTCGTCTTTATATTGCTATAAATAGCCTATCTTACAACTTCCCACGTATCAGAAAATAAAATACAACAATTTTAGTAGAAGACGGTCTAGATATACTGTAGTACATTAAATCATATCTGCGAATCATGAACATCTATCGTAATATAGTAAATTACAATTTGATTATATAATGTAAATCAAGGCTTCACGTTAGCTACTGAGCGAGTTGGTTTAGATGGCAGCATTGGAAATTAGTAATCTGAAGGAACCTATTTTAAATCCCCATTCAAATTTTCATGGTTGTTCAATCATCAAGACAATGCTAAGCATAAATTCATTATCATCCATCACTAATCATAATTCAATCACAAAATAAATTACTACAAACTGCAAAATTCCTGACGCATTATGATCGTAGATTAACACATTTATAAATAAAAATAAACAAAAAATACTTGTGCTATTAGTGTTATTTGAACAATCCAAATATGTTAAGGTTAATTTATGTCTAAAGTAAAATAATAATTACAATTAAATCCCTATATCATATCCGAAACGTGTGCTAAAGTTTAAATGTCTGCATTATTATGTCGACGTTGCCCTCTCGGTAAATGCACGGTTATCCCGACTGGGATCCCAGGTTTGAATCCTGTCAGTTCCAGAGAGACATTGGTAGTGGGCCATACTGGAATTTTTCAGGATTTTGTTGGGATTCTCCCTTTCCTGAATTTTTCACCTCACAACACTCTGCACTTATCTTCTTTCCCCTATCATGTCATTTCATGTTTATTAATCATTAATTCTTTTCATATCAACCCTTCCCCTCATCTCATTTAGGAAAAAAAAGTCTATTTGGTCAAGGTGATTCGGGAGGGGGGCACATTTATATACTTCCCCACGACTTGGAGCCTATGTAACAACTTATTGCAGAATAGGCTCAAAGGAGGGTTGTAAACCCCTCATTGAGGCCCTGGGCCCAGCCCAAAAATGGCGATATGCTATGAATAATGTATGAATGCCTGAAATGTCAAAACCAGGAATACCATAACAGATTATATAACACTGTAGAATAGATTTAATTTCCATAATTCATAATAAATAATGGGTATTATAATATAATAAACCTAGACAAAGATTTCCGTGTTACGGACATTGAAATCCTGAGCCCATATTTTATTCTAATCTAAAAGGGAGGGTTATAGCCTCTCCTTGAGGCCATGGGCCCAGCTCTTAAAAAGACGATATGACTCGTGTATGAATCTTGAAATATAGTAATACAGACCACGTAACACCGTATAATATAATTAATTTTCATGTATTCTTAACAAACGCATGCTATTACGCATTGCAGAGACTTTTGATGTCCCAACTCCTTTCAAAAAACGTTAAGCTGAAAATATATAAAACTATTGTTCTACCAGTTATACTATATGGGTGCGAAACATGGACTCTTACTTTAAGGGAGGAAAGGAGATTACGAGTATTTGAGAATAAAGTTCTTAGGAAAATTTTTGGACCAAAGAGAGATGAACAGACGGGTGAATGGAGAAGACTACATAACAATGAACTACATGGTCTTTATAGGAAGCCAGATATAATAAGAACAGTTAAGTCCCGTAGACTGCGATGGGCAGGACATGTTGCGCGTATGGGGAATGAAAGACGTGCATGGAAACTTCTTGTAGGAAAGCCAGAAGGAAAACGCCCAGTTGGTAGACCAAAAATGAGGTGGGAGAACAACATTAACTATGATTTGAGGGAAGTAGATTATACAGGGAATGATTGGAAAGCATTAGCTCAGGATAGGGATATATGGAGAGCTTATGTCCGTGCGGCCATGAACCTACGGGTTCGATAGTGCCAGTGAGTAAGTAAGTAAGTAAGTAAGTATTCTTAACAAACACATTAAGAAAGGCACTATGATACGATGAACCTACAAAGGTTGTCGTGTTACGGACATAACAGCCGGAGCCTAAGTATTGTTATAATCTAATTTAATAATAGCAATGTTTTATACAGGTGAAACTGCTAGATAATTTATAGCAAATGTGGAATTTTATTTCAATAATGTTGATAAAATATATTTATAATAGAATTAGATCATAATATTGCTCCTATTTCCTATTAATAGGCCTATGTAGGCTGAAATATTTTCAACCACAAAGAATTTGAGGTATTATCGCCACACTATGATGGTTGTCCAGCGGCTCGCTTTGTTTCCCCGCAGCTGTTATATACCGGGCTTCCGATATAAACCCGGACCGGCCTCACGGGGTTTCACCCACCAGGCAGCGCTCTCTCCTCGTCCGCATTTCACTCTGCCAGCCGCTCGTCCTTGAACTAGTCAGTTTACTATCGTTCGACAAGATGAGACGTCAGCTGACATTAGAGCAGCGCATTTATGTGTGTAAATGTTATTATAAATACGAATCAGCTCATCGCGTTCGCGAGGAATTTATTCGGAACTTCCCTGGACAATTACCTCCTTCCAGATTGACAATCCACGATCTTGTGACTAAATTTGAGACCACTGGATCAGTACAAAATAAGAAACACACGCAAAGGCGTACGGTTCTCACCGAAGAAAAATTAGACGAAATTGGTGAAAATTTGGAACATTCACCACAAAAATCAGTACTGAAATTAGCACAACAAGTTGGGATTTCAGTACCTTCTGCACATAGAGCAACAAAATTGTTAAAATTCAAACCTTACAAGTGTACACGTGTTCATTGTCTAAATCAAGGAGATCCCATAGCACGTGTGCGGGAGGACAATATTTCCAGAATTTTCTATAAGGTAAGAAACACTTTAAGGACGGGTGGCAGGCAAGGTGATTTGCGGGAGGAAGAGACAAAACTGCATACTGGGTGAAACTCTGTGAGGCCGGTCCAGTTTTATATATTAAATATAAAGATGCCGACTACTGCCACTCTAATAATTCTGCATGTTAATCATTGTCAAGCATTGTTGCGTGACACCCACTTTTATATCAACGGACAAGCATCATAGTGAGGCAATAATACTGAAAAATGTGAAAATATCTAACTACTTTTTTTAATGTATTTACAAAATGTGGTATAGATCATAAACTCATATTTCATCAATTTCGAAAATTAATTGTCTGTATCATTTTGTCCTTTTGGCATTCCTGTAATGAGGAAAGTTTTATGTAATAACAGTATTATAGAAACATTGTTATGTTTTAAAGAAATTAATGATTCAGTACTGCAATTTATAAAATATTAGATAAATTAGATAACAAAAATAATTACATGAAATATTTGTGATAATTTAACATATTGCATCAACAAATTTTAGATAATTACTAACTGTAGATATCTTAAATAATTTTTGGGACTATTTAACTCATGCCCCAAATGGGAGTCAATGACCAATCACGTTTCAATGATTTCTGTTTTACAACCAATCAGAGTCGTGTTTCACGAAATATTTATCAGTGTTAAATTTACCATATTAAAGAAAGCTCCTCCTTTTTAATATTCTGAACAGGTCTGACCATTATTTTGCAGTGACTGACTCCCGAAGAAATACGGCTACCAGATTGTATATATAGTGTATAGATGTACACATAGTGCTTGCAGGAGTTAATATAAAAATATTTGTTGCAATTTATTATACCACCAAAAAAAAAAGAAACCACTGTTTGCACTTTCTTAAATGTATTTTTTCCCAGGTAACAATCCAGAAAAATATAATTGTCAGATTTACATCAGAAATGAATTAATATACAGTTTGATGTGTTTAATTTTTTCTCCACTAGAGAGCATTCTTACAATATTGCGTTCCTTTGGCCCAATAAATAGTATGATCTGGTTGCAGAGGTGAAAGCCAAAAGAAGCAGATGAAGCATACCTATCGTTTTCTCATTTTTCAAACATCGCCGTTTACATTAAATATAGAAATATTTTTAAATAACTATAGTTAAAATAATGACTGTGAGAGTAAACAGCTTAATTTTATTCGGTTACATAGTCCTAACAAATGCCACTCTTGATTTCAAAATTCTCTAGATTAAATTCACTCCTCAAGTCGTTGTGTCGTGTGAATTTATCGATAATTTGGAAATTCAATCGTGGCATATTACTTAGGATAATGTAACATATTTGGGGGTGCATCAACAATTTACATCATTACTAACTGTAGATATCTTAAATTAATTTTGGGAATATTTTTTTTTTACAAAAATAAAGGAATGAAAATTGTATTACACAGTATATAACATGAATCGTTTGGCAGCCGTGAGAGAGTAAAACCAGTCCCTCGACATTTCAAAGAGTGGGGGGAGTGAAGTTTGCCTCTCTCACACACTGTGTGACACACAGACACTTCATTTCTTAATGACTTCATTCGTGAATGACGCTTCGTCAGTGTCGTTTGCGAATGACACTTCATGAGTGAGGAGTTCATAGAAACGAAGCGCTTCATTGAAGCAGTTTGTTCACGAATGACCCATCACTACTATGATTATGATAATAAACATAGAAAATCTTTTATTTAACTTTTATAGGAATTAATCACTATGAGGTTTAATTTATGGTGAAATTAAATGTTTCTTACCTCTCCTCATATAAATTTTCTAAGTTGATCGCGATTTCGAGACTATAACTGTCTCATCCTCAGAACTATGTAGGCGACTGGTGTTATATTTATATATTAAATTTGGGAATTTTTAACATTATGAGGTTCAATTAATAATAATTAAATGAATCGTGATTTTATTCTTACCTCATACATCTATGTTTCTTTAAACACAGCACTGCAGTATCGGCGACACTTTGTCGTCATCGTCAGCTGTTTTCACGACTGTCAATTTTTTCTCCTTTTTGCCGGTAATTATCTAGACTGCCATCTGGTGTTCTTTTGAAGGAATTCCTCTTCAAACTGCCATCTGGTGTTATTTTGAATGAATCATTTCCTAAACTGCTATCTGTTGTATTTTTGAAGAACTTTGTAATCAAGCTTGGTTCTTCCGGAATCTCAAAGTTCATAGTTCTAGTATGGTTTTTTTGAATATATATTTTTTCCCAAACTGTTAAATCCAAAGGTTTAGATAGATGTTTTAAAAGTTTTGCTTCTTTTTCAATCCTATGATGCTCTAATAAACTATGTGCTGCTATAGCTGATTTTTCACTTTCTCCATTCTTCATGTTTCTGAAGTGCTCTTTTTTACGATTCATTTAATTATTATTGACTGGTGTTATGTCGATCGGAAGAAACTCTTCTTCTTCCCTCTGTTTATATGAGGAGAGGTAAGAAACATTTAATTTCACCATATAGAAAACCTTGATATGTCTATGATAATAGTTTAGTGTTAGCTATATTCACTGAATACTATTCAGAGTTCACATGGTGATTTTAGTTATGTTTGCATTTGGTAACGTGGTAGATGTCAGAAAACTCCACAGAGAGAGAACACACAGTTTTCATTAGATAATTCAGGCTGTTAGAAGCAAAGAGATGTTTGTGATTTTTTTTTCGCAAAAAAAATATAAAACTTCAACTTTAAACCTGTGTTTCTTAATACTGCAAAACTTACACTTAACCCCTTCACTTCTAACCTCCTCGATTATGTTCTTTTTACGTTTTGTGGTGATAGTTGTGCATTGCTAATGTCATCACCACATGTTTACTCTCTGGTTAGCTTGGCATTGGTCCAATTCTGGTCCATCACAGCTTCCGTGCTGTATTAATCAAAGAGGGATTTCTTCTTCCTTTCTTCTTCAATTTATAGTATCAGAAGATGGTGTAGCATTATTTTCCGCAGTTCTTCTATAAGGATGTCTTCCCGTGCCAGTTCATAACAATCTCTTATCGCCGATTATCAGTTTTAAAAAGTCGGTGAAGAAAGAAACTTACAAATCTAAACAAATACTTCAATGAGTGAAATTTATGTTCCAACTTTTCTAATTTAACAAACAGATCCTTATCTTTTTTAAATAATTTGTATATATAAAACTATATTATAAGAAAGTATACAAGACGGAAGCTAGTGTGATACTAAATTAAACTTAACATTGCGTACTCCCACACCAATGTTCGGATTTTGCTGATGTTTGGACAAAAAGTACCTTTCTCACTTTACTTCAATAGCATATGCTGAGTTTAGCTGCTAAAAATCGAAATTTCTGGTTAAAGGACTCAATTTTTTTTTTATTACCAAATGCCGATTTTGGTTCATAAAAAATAAAAATTGATGCTGATAGAGCAGTAACACACACACACATATATGTCCACCGCTGTGGTATCGAGGTAGCATATTGCCTTATCACGCAGCTGGCCCAGGTTCGATTCCCGGTTGGGACAGGCTCCTGGGTGAAGTTTTTTCGGGGTTTTTCCTCACCTGTAAGACAAATGTCTGGAAGCTTAGGGCCCAACGGTCCCCGAAAAACATCCTGCCATCATCATCATCATCCTTCACCAGTGTGGAAAGCAACGGGTAGCTACCATACCAATAATTCACTAGTAAAGCTGCAAAGCATAGCATGAAAATGTTATGATTGCAGTGAAAGACCTGCCCTCGGGCAGAATTACTATATATATATATATATATATATATATATATATATATATATATTATTATTATTACATGTTAATTTTAGTAAGTTCAATTAAGGATAAATGAGAAACAACTATAATTTTTTTTTTCATGATAACCTTAATTGCCTCATTACATCGGAATTCACTAATAGTATTATTTAATGCAGGGCCATTTTATATTAGTCGCTAGCGGACCCGGCAGACGTCCTGCCCGAACGTTCAATTCTCTTGTCATGGCCGAACGATAAAAATATAAGTTACTTTTTTACCTTAAAATTAATTAATAAATTTGCAAGAAAACTCCTAACTGTCAACTGTAGTGGCTCAAGAAGAGTGCATTATGACATCACATTGTTGTCATGTGGAATATGTCGATAACACAGATTACTACATATCTGACAAAAAAATCATATGACCCGATCAGAGTGCTACCTACCGGGTCTAATTGTGAGTCTAAACCATCCAGAGACCGACTCAAACAAATACAACAGTTTGCATCAAAATCAGTGCAGTTGGTTAGTGATCTTAATTTCGGATTTCAAGTAAACCTCCACCTATAATTGTCAGATTTTGCTCAATTTTTGACAATAACTACCTCGGTTTATTTTAATAGGACATAGTGTTAATAAATGAGTTGGAGAAAATGTTTTAACATCTCACCTCACAAAGTTGCATGTCTTCACGATACTGGTTTCGAAAGTATAGTATTACTTCCATCTTCAGTCAAATTCCAACTGTCGAAATTTCGTCGTTAACATCATCTTCTGAACTGCCATCTGTTGTAGATTTTATGAATTTGGAGATTAAACGATTTTTGTCTGGCATGATCATCGTCCTTCACTGGTGTGGAAAGCAATGGGAAGCTACCACACCTAAAATTCCCTAGTAAAGTTGCAAAGCATAGCATGAAAATGCTATGATTGCAGTGAAAGACCTGCCCTTGGGCAGAATTACTATGGATGGATGGATAGATATATGTACATATTTTTTTATGCTTTGACTCAACTTTTGTAAGATTCATGATGTGTTCCGTTGAGGTATTATTCAAAATTAAAATATAAAATTATGGAATATTCACCTGAAAGGTCCGTCTCCTCAACTTAATTAATTATTTAACTGTAGCGCTTTCAGTACTTGTCCCATCATCAGCAGGTTTCAAAACTGGTGTTTCACTGAAGATCTGGTAGAGGGGGTTACATGTATTGGGTTCATTTTCTTTTGTCAGATTGTCATTGTTGTGAGTTGCTTTCATGATTTCCATCTCTTCGAGTATGTTTATCTTCGCTGGATTATTTTCTCTGTGCATTACTGTTAGGGTGTTTTCAATATTTAACGTACGATGTCCTTCATGGATAACGTGAAGTGAATATTCCATAATTTTATATTTTGATTTTGACTCAACACTAATTGAAAAAAATAGTGCCTTCTTGCTAGCCTATTTTGATTTTTTTAGTGCCTAACATCCAGTCTTTATACATTGGTGTATGTGGTAACAAAGCATTTCTGGACCCATGTAGATATAATCTTTTTATTTTCTCTGAATATGAAGAATCCATACCAGACTTTTGACCATCATTTTTTATACACCCAGTAATTATGTATGTTCTTAAAATTCTTATAACTGTAAAGTGCAACTGATAATAGTATTTGTTGCTTGTGTTATATATGTCAGGTTGAGCGACAGATACAGATGCAGAATCAAATGAGAGAGAGGATGGTTGCACTGCAGATAGCAAGAGCAAGGGAATTACTCTACTGGTTTGGTTCTTTTTATGGTCTGGCTGCGTTGGGAATGTTTGCTGGGTAAGTAGTAATCATTTTAAATGGAATAATCTATTTTGGTAATTTTAGAGAACTGTACCATTTATTTTTGCATTTTTTCTTTATAACATTCCTAATTATAGAGAGATTTAAAAGAAAAAGATGAGAAAAAATTGTTGAAATTGTAAGTTTCCACAAAATGAGTAAAAGTCCTTCTGTGTACTACTAGACAATACTAAACCTGATTGAACTGGATGTAGTATAAAAAACTACAAACTATCAATGAACAAGAACATTTTCTCCTTTACACAGTTCATAATCGTACTTCTATTATGTATACTTGGTACATAAGGTTCTTTTTTACACGCTTTATATTAGCTTGACCAGTATCTATCTATGTAACGGAATCTTACAACGCGATTTTCTCCCACTTAAAATCATTGGATCGAATTGAAACTTTGTACTTGTGAAGGACCAGTGACAATACAATAATTTCATTTTTTTTCTAAAATCCTGGCCAGAATCATCAGAAAATAAAAAAAAGTGTCTTTGTATCTATGTAACGGAATCTTTGAACACGATTTTCACCCACTTAGAAACATTGGATCGACTTGAAACTTTGTATACTTGTAAAGGACCCGTGACAATACAATAATTTCATATTTTGTTTCTAAAATCCTGGCCAGAATCATCAGAAAATCAAAAAAAGTGTCTTTGTATCTATATAACGGAATCTTTGAACACGATTTTCACCCACTTAGAAACATTGGATCGACTTGAATCTTTGTATACTTGTAAAGGACCCGTGATAATTCAATAATTTCATATTTTGTTTCTAAAATCCTGGCCAGAATCATCAGAAAATCAAAAAAATAAAAACTGGTATAATAGGTTGCGGACTTGTCAACTTTTTAGTCAATCGTTGTAAGAGCTCAGTTGCTAGAGCGGTGAACTCTAGTGGTATAAAATTTCAGTAATCCATAGGTTGCTGATTCAAATCCAGCTGGGAGGATTTTTTTTTAGAAGAGTATTACTTTTAGCTCATACTACAACAGTATCAAATTTAAGGATATTTACATTTTTATGTTATTCTGTAAAATATTAAAACTAAAAAATAAAAAATAAATAATAGTTTTAAAAAACTAAAACAACATGCTTTATTAGAAAACCGAACTAAAAAATGAAAAATAATTATAATTTCCAACACGCTTGGGATAAAATTAATGTGGTCAACCAAAAAATCATCTCCGACACATATAGAATAAAACTAGAGTTATCAACAAAAAGAAAATAATTTTACCATCAAAAGCGTGGGGTGTTTTTTTATGGTTTTTTACATTTTCTTCTTAGAAACTTTACTTTTACCAATATCTGTTTATTATCAAATATATTAATTGATATAGAGCACCCCACGCTTTTGATGGTCAAATTATTTTCTTTTTGTTGATAACTCTAGTTTTATTCTATATGTGTTGGAGATGATTTTTTTGTTGACCACATTAATTTTATCCCAAGCATATGGGAAATTAAAATTATTTTTCATTTTTTAGATCAGTTTTCTAATAAAACATGTTGTTTTAGTTTTTTAAAATTATTATTTATTTAATGTATGTAGGAAATAACACTGAGGTTTCTTTTAATTATTAATGAGTTGGTTATTTTGACTCACAAGATTGAAAGAACACCTTAGAAATGTTAAAAATGGAGAAATAAAAATATCTGCAGTAGCTGCATGTGTATGGTCAGAAAAACACATAATTGAGACTAAGGCCAATTTAAAACAGTTAGAAAAAATCTAAGGAACTCACAATTTGGGAGAAAATGTACATCTACAAGGGTAAAAGGAAAACTATTAATTTTGAAATTTCATCATCATCCGGTATCATGGCAGCTGCCGCCATCTTCCAGAAACCAAACACCATTCCTCTCTGTCCATCCATTGATCTTCCTCCAATCCTCCGATATTCATAGCCTCTTGTACCACTTCTATCCAAGTTTTCTTCTGCCTACCTCTCTTCCTCCTTTCCATTGGGATCCATTCCATAAAAATTTTAGGCAGTCTTTGCTCTGGCATTCTTTTGACATGGCCATACCACTGTAATCTTTTCTTTTCTATAATGTCTATGATGTCTGGCTCCTCTTGCACACCCATAATTCCATGGGAAAATAAGAAAAAATTAGATTTGTAAGTTCATCAGTCAGCCAACAGAGGGAGCAGAAATCAACTTATAGGATGGACAACCACAAAACATCAGTTGAAATGCATCAATAATATCCTGCAAAATCAACAAAACCTGGTCTGCATAAAAATCAAGAAATATGAGATGAATCAGAATAACCAACTCATTATTAACATAAGGTTCTGCATGAACTTCAGTTAAAATCAGTTATCCATTTTATAAACAAGTACCAGTACAATTGGAAAACTTGTCTAAAATGTATGCTCAAGAATAGAATCCCAATAGACATGCTTCATTTCTGCCCAAAAAAAAAAGAATCTTTAGGCCATCTGAAGAAGAAATGAATTCAAAATCCAGCCTTGAGATCAAAACAGGCCATTAGGCCTTATACTTGTACGGAAGATGATGATGACATAGTAATTAATTAAACATAAATACATTTTGGTCATTTATGCCACGTGTCATTCAGATGAGTTTATTTTTCATTCTAAAAGTGAAATACCCCAATAGCAGGTGATGTTTATGTTAAAATTTAAGTTCTTACTTACTTATTTACTCACTCACTGGCACTATTGAACCCATAGCTTCATGGCTGCACGGACATAAGCTCTCCATACATCCATATCCTGAGCTAATGCTTCCAATCATTCCCTGTACAATCTACTTCCCTGAAATCATAGTTAATGTTATTCTCCCACCTCATTCTTGGTCTACCAACTGGGCGTTTTCCCTCTGGCTTTTCTACAAGAAGCTTCCAAGCAAGTCTCTCATTCCCCATATGTGCAACATGTCCTGCCCATTGCAGTCTACGAGACTTAACTGTTCTTATTATATCTGGCTTTCTATAAAGACCATGTAGTTTACTGTAATGTATTCTTCTCCATTCACCTGTCTGTTCATCTCTCTTTGGTCCAAAAATTTTCCTAAGTACTTTATTCTCAAATACTCGTAATCTCCTTTCCTCCCTTAAAGTAAGAGTCCATGTTTCACACCCATATAATATAACTGGTAGAATAATAGTTTTATATATTTTCAGTTTAACATTTTTTGAAAGGAGTTGGGACATCAAGAATCTCTGCAATGCATAACAGCACACATTTCCTGAATTGAGCCTATGTTTAATTTATTTGTGCATCTCATTCCTATTTGTGATTATTGTTCCTAGGTATTCAAATTCAGCCACTTCCTCAAAATTTCTCTCATTTGTCATTAGCTGTCTATTTCCATTATATAATGTATTTCTACGTGTGACCATATATTTAGTTTTATTGTTATTTACTTCCAGTCCCAATTTCTTAGTGTTACTCAATAGTGTGTGCGTGTTGTCCTTTAGTATCTCCTCGCTATTGGTCAATAGTACTACATCATCAGCATAAACTAACAGCTTATTAATACCATTGAGTTGTAAGCCTTCCTCATTCTCTAGAGATTTAAAGGCATGCTCTAGTACAAAATTAAATTGTAGAGGAGATAGTGCATCTCCTTGCTTCAACCCATTCTGGATTTCAAAAGTGTCCAAAAACTGTTTGCCTATACACACCCTAATCTTTGTGCCATTTAGACACATTCATATAAGTCTAACTTTTTAGGAATTCTGAACTCCAGCAGGATACTAAATTAAGTTCTAAATTTGTTTTTCTTCCCAATGCCATTATGTTGTCTTTATGACATTTCTGGTATTATCTCTTGGCATGACAGAATTGTAACCCACTCTTAGGTTGGGATGTCTGGAAGGCGGAAATACGTTACCCTAATGATATTATAGGTTATAGATGATCGTGAAGCAGCAGGAGAGTCCTTAAACCCAACTTAATCAAACAAACTCCAGACCATGGGCAAGCATGGTAATAATTCCCTGTAAGGAAATATTCCTGTGATGTCACCAGAACCCCATGTTCTGTAGTCAGCTCTGACCACAAGACCATGAGGTTGGTCAAGTTCTAAAATATGTTAATTTAAAATAAATATTCATGGCATATTTTTTTTTTCTCAGTCCTGGTGCAGCTTATTTTCGAACCACTCTTTTTTTTTACTTTTATGCTTTAATTTTAAGGGTTCTGCTTATATTTGGGGATGGCTTATTTTTGGGCCAATTAATGGCATGTCAAGATGTACCTATTCATTTTCATGCTATGCTTGCAGCTTTACTAGGGAATTGTGCAGGTGTGGTAGCTTCCCGTTGCTTTCCACACCGGTGAAGGATGATGGTGATGATGATGGTGATGATGATGATGATGATGATGGTGATGGCCATATGATTTCGGGGACCGTGTGGGCCTTAAAGTTTTCCTGACATTTGTCTTACAGGTGAGGAAAAACCCCGATAAAAACCTCGACCGGGGATCGAACCTGGGCCCGCTGTGTGACAAGGCAGCACACTACCTCAAGACCACAGCGGTGGACTTATGCTATATAGCATGTCTATTTTTAATCTGGTCTCACCCTCAAGCCACCACTGCTTTATTTTGTAAATAGTTTTCATCTGAAAAGCCATTTCTTTGACTACTATATTTATTTTGTAGTCTTTTAATGAATAGATCTTAATTGTTACAGTTCTTTTATAATATAGCTCTTTCATTTTTTTTCAAGTTTTCGTCGAACGAGGAAACCAGGAGTGCTGGCCCCATTGCTGCCTCTAACATTCATTGCTGCATATCAAGCAGATATGGCATATGGAAATAAGCTTCATAGAATTAGATGTAAGTTGACTGACAGCTTGTAATGTCTTCATTTTCTTCTCCATCTTTCATATGACAATTGTAGTGGTAAAAATAAGCAACTGAAAATGAGGAGATTCTTGGAATGATGATCACTTGCATTATTTTCAAGAAAAAAAAAACATTATAAGAATGTAAACAATTACCTGAACAATATGTGTGTGTGTGTAGGTGTGTTTGTGTGTATATATATATATACCAGGCTTCCAATATAAACCCGGACTGGCCTCACGGGATTTCACCCGTCAGGCAGCGCTCTGTCCTCATCCGCATTTCACTCTGCGAGCCGCTCGTCCTTGAACTAGTCAGTTTACTATCGTTCGACAAGATGAGACGTCAGCTGACATTAGAGCAGCGCATTTATGTGTGTAAATGTTATTATAAATACAAATCAGCTCGTCGCGTTTGCGAGGAATTTATTCGGAATTTCCCTAGACAATTACCTCCTTCCAGCAGATCGACAATCCACGATCTTGTGACTAAATTTGAGACCACGGGTTCAGTACAAAATAAGAAACACACGCCAAGGCGTACGGTTCTCACCGAAGAAAAATTAGATGAAATTGGCGAAAATTTGGAACGTTCACCACAAAAAATCATTACCGAAATTAGCACAAGTTGAGATTTCAGTATCTTCTGCACATACAGCAACAAAATTGTTAAAACTCAAACCTTACAAGTGTACACGTGTTCATTGTCTAAACCAAGGTGATCCCATAGCACATGTGCGGGAGGACAACATTTCCAGCATTTTCTATAAGGTAAGAAAAAGTTCAAAGACGGGTGGCAGGCAGGGGTAAATTGCGAGAGGAAGAGACAGCACTGCGTGCCGGGTGAAACTCTGAGGCCGGTCCAGTTTTATATTGGAAGCCTGTTATATATTTTTTTTCAAAAAGAATCCTCTAAAACCTCTTAAAATTAAATGAAAAGTTGAGGTAAATCTAACCTAAAAATTGACATATTATCGTTGGAACATTTCTATTACCATTGGTGAAACAAAGTAACCAACTTATAACAAACTAACAAAAAAATGAAACTATAATGCACATCTATGCTGTTTCCAGTTATTAGTATTACAAAGAAATAAAAATCGCTCATTATGGCAGATGTTTAGTCACTGTGAAAAAATTGTATTTCAAGGCTCTCATTGATATTTTCAAAGTTTTACAGTTTTGTAGTACACATGTGCAAGGCTTATAAAGTTCCTGATAGATGGGATTATTATCTATGAAACCATATGACCAACAATCACAATGAATTCCCAAACATTCGTAAATTAATGAGTCTTTTTTAACATTTTACCTCATATTTTATGTTTCTTCAAACATGGGAACTAGTTTTCGAGAGAAGGATCTCTCTCATTTTCAACCGACATTATTACTGCCGAATTTTCGTTGGAATCTCCATCAATAATGTTGCCATCTGGTGTTGATTTGATGAACTTTGAGATGAGGTCATGTTCATCAGGAATCTCGAAATTCATGGATCTAAATTTGTTCTTCTGGATATATATCTTCTCCCAAATTGTCAATTCTAAAGGTTTTTCCAAATGTTTTAAAAGTAGGGCTTCTTTTGCAATTTTATGATTCTCCAATAAACTATATGCTGCAATAGCTGATTTTTCAATTTCACCCATTTTAATATTTCTTAATTTTGCTTGATGTTTTTTATTATGAACTTAATACTTCTCATTGAAGGACAAATTATATTTTAAGAGAAAAATTATATGCTCAGACTGGGGTTTGAGCCCAGGACCTTTGACTTTCTAGGCATTTTTCTCTGCAAATATAATTTGTCCTTCAGTGAGAAGTATTAAATTAATAATAAAATCATAGAAAGAAGCCCTTTTGGCTTTATAAAGTAATGTTTAAATTTCCAATAAATATTTTCTTAAATAAGAAGCTGCCATTTGCATAATCGAGCAAAGGCTTGTAGCATACGACGATCGGGAATTAATAATGTATAAGAAAAAAATTTGCATTTAGATTGGAGTGCTCATATAGCTCAGTGGTAGAGCATTGGTCTAGAAAGCCAAAGGTCCTGGGTTCAAACCATGGTCTGAGCATATCATTTTTCTCTTCAAATATTACTTTGCCCATTAAATACAAAAATAAAATTTTAATTGTCATAATGCCACTTCAAGATGTGCCGGTTCGCTCAGGATAGAATATGACAACTCAGGGATGTTTATATTATTTATGTAATTATAAATAAATTTAAACTTATTACTACAGTTTTTTGAATAATTTTGCACTATTAATGTACAAAGAAATACAATTGTTTTATATCTCACTAATATTCGGAGTGGAGTTGATAAGTTTATTTAAGTCCACGTGTACTTAATATCACTTAAAATTCTGAGTTACTAATTATCTTGAATTTTAAAATACTTAAGATTTTAAAATTTACTAAAGGTCACGGACGGTTGCTTTAGGACTTGTTTCTTGTAGAACTTATGTGTGTAAGTGTATGTGAGAGCATTTTCACACGCGTCCTCGCCTTATAAGGGCGATGGCTCCTCCCATAGAGTCACCATCCCCACTCCAAATGCACATGTTATTCATTATACCTTAGAGGGGTATGTACCATTCATTTGGGGTTCCTATGTTGGTAATAGACTCATGCGCATGTTTGTGCACCTTCCAGTTATTACTATTAATCGTATAATTATATTTTAGTATTAGAGTATATTAATTCTAGCTACATAGACTAAAGAGATCATAAGTAAGAAGAAAGTTTATGACATGATAAGAAAAATAAATGCTCGGACGGGACTTGAACCGGGACCTCTGGATTTATATCCCAGTATGCTACCGAGCAAGTCTAGTACAAACATTCACCTTTCTTATATATATTCTCATTGTTACCAGATGTAGTGGGAACTCGGTCTCCACTGCCACCTCCCAGCTCCTATCAAAAGTAAGCTAATTAAAGATAATATTTTTACTTTATAGCAGTGACGCTTTATTGATGTTATAATTAAATTTTTGACATTGGGCAATGCAAGCTTAATATGACATGATAAGAATATTCTCTTTAATTTGCTTACTTGTGATAGGAGCTGCCAGGTGGCAGTGGAGACCGAGTTCCCACTACATCTGGTAACAATGAGAATATATATAAGAAAGGTGAATGTTTGTACTAGACTTGCTCGGTAGCATACTGGGATATAAATCCAGAGGTCCGGGTTCAAGTCCTGTCCGAGCATTTATTTTTCTTATCATGTCATATTAAGCTTGCATTGCTCAATGTCAAAAATTTAATTATAACATCAATAAAGCGTCACTGCTATAAAGTAAAAACATTCTCTTTAATTTGCTTACTTGAGATAGGAGCTGGGAGGTGGCAGTGGAGACCGAGTTCCCACTACATCTGGTAACAATGAGAATATATATAAGAAAGGTGAATGTTTGTACTAGACTTGCTCGGTAGCGTACTGGGATATAAATCCAGAGGTCCGGGTTCAAGTCCCGTCCAAGCATTTATTTTTCTTATCATATCATATTAAGCTTGCATTGCTCAATGTCAAAAATTTAATTATAACATCAATAAAGCGTCACTGCTATAAAGTAAAAACATTCTCTTTAATTTGCTTACTTGAGATAGGAGCTGCCAGGTGGCAGTGGAGACCGAGTTCCCACTACATCTGGTAACAATGAGAATATATATAAGAAAGGTGAATGTTTGTACTAGACTTGCTCGGTAGCATACTGCGATATAAATCCAGAGGTCCGGGTTCAAGTCCTGTCCGAGCATTTATTTTTCTTATCATGTCATATTAAGCTTGCATTGCTCAATGTCAAAAATTTAATTATAACATCAATAAAGCGTCACTGCTATAAAGTAAAAACATTCTCTTTAATTTGCTTACTTGAGATAGGAGCTGCCAGACGGCAGTAGAGACCGAGTTCCCACTACATCTGGTAACAATGAGAATATATATAAGAAAGGTGAATGTTTGTACTAGACTTGCGCGGTAGCATACTGGGATATAAATCCAGAGGTCCGGGTTCAAGTCCCGTCCGAGCATTTATTTTTCTTATATCATATTAAGCTTGCATTGCTCAATGTCAAAAATTTAATTATAACAAGAAAGCTTATGTTTGACTATGTTTCAGTGGAAGCAGAAAACATCATGCAGTTTGAAATGGATTTGTTAGAACTTCCATGTGGCCTACCATCTGCTTCTTCAATTGATCAGGCTCGTTTAGACAATGATGAAAAGAAGAAACTTCACCCATCGGTGCCTCCTATATAAACTCGTGTTTTGATAAAGTAGATTCATTCATTTAAAATGTGAATGCTGCTTTAAATCATACCAAATCCATGTATATAAAAATTTAATAGGATGTAACATGTTAAAAAAAAAAATTGGGTATACATGAGACTTGAAACATGTTTGGTAAAAAGAATTTAATTTAATTATCTCTGCTTTGTAACTGTATTTTAATTTCTTTTTGTATTTATGATTACAATTTAAAAACATTGAAAAATTGTTGCAAAACAGAGGTTATTAACATGTGTGATGTGTCTTAATTGTATATGGTTGACAGTAGCATATTAATTGGAGAATTACATTATCTTACGAATTGAAGGTTTTTTTATACTTAAAATTAGATTTTTTATCTAGTTTGTACCGAGAATTCTAGTTAGACATAGTCTCTACATATATATGAAAATGGCAATGGGTGCATTCTCAGTCTATACTCAAGGTAAAACTGTGTGACTTTTATGAATTCTATGCCGACAGATGACAAAAAAAAAGTGGAATATTTTCAATATGATTATGCTCTATCCCACATCCTGGTGAATTTTGAACTAGTATGGAAAGGATTTTTTATAATTATTATTAGAAGATTATGTCCTTCAAATTCACCAAATATTTTCCTTTGTTACTATTGTTTGGGAACTCTAAAAATGAGAATATCACAGGAATATCAGAATGCAGGTGGAATCAGTTTGAACAATTTATAAAGCGGTTCAAACCCGGCCGAAGTCGATGCATTTTTTAGGATGGAAAAATCCAAGGAGCAAGTCCTCCAGGAGGGACTTTAAGCCATGGGTCCCGAGTCTGAAGATTTTCAGGCTCGTAAAAGAACCTTAAGCCTGAATGAAAAGGCCTCTAAGCAAAATTTACCGAATTTTCCCGTCCTAGTACTACCTTGGTTTTCTAGATGTCAGTATGAGGCAGAACGCTGACCACGGACCACTCAAATGACATCTATACGAAAACAAGTGTAACTAAATTAGTATGGTTCAAATTCTTCCCTGTAGAGGGAGAGCGCCTAAATCTCTGTTAAGGGAAACATGGGCTTACAAGATACAAGAAGATAAAATAAAAATACAATTGTAATCAATTTACTAAATTAACATTAAGATGCTAAAGCTCTTATTATGATCAAAATAAGTAAGTTAATGTACACAATCAAACTATTGTAAGCAATGGTAAAAGGAAAAATTTCTGCATGAACTGGAAATCAAACCCTGAACCTTCAGTTTTATGTGCTAATGCTCTGACCACTGAGCTAATTCAGGCTTTCTTCATCATCATCATCATCAACAACAAGGATTAAGCCCAATGGCCTGTTCTGATCTCATTATAGGTCGAATTGGTCCTTCCATCTCTTCAATGGTCTTCCCAACAATCTTCTCCCTTTTGTTTTATAATTATACATTCTTCTTGGTATGCGCTGTCCATTCATTCATAATACGTGCTGATGGTAAGCATTTTGATAGTATTATATGCGTTAACAGAGATTAATTTAAATATGTTTAAGTTCTGTTCTTATATCATAATTTTTTTTTATCGGTCCTTTGGGTATCCTGCTATTGCTCTCAACATCTTCATTTCTGCAGCCTCTATTTGATTAATATCTGCCTATGTTAATGTCCAGGTTTCACATCCGTAGATGGAACTGCCAGTACTTTGTAAAATTTTAAAATAGTTTCTTTTCTAGCTTTATTCAATAGAGTATGTTTAATTGTGCCACATAGATAATTTAATCGTTGTATTTTAGTGTGTTTTAGTGTTCTTCTTAATCCAAGCAATAATTCTCCTCTTATCTTACTCTCTTGGCCCTAAATCCAATGCATTATATCTCACAGCTGTAGCTATATACTTTCATTTTCTATACCATTGATTACAATACTTTAGTTGTGCATATTAATTTACTTATTTCGATCATAGTAATAGGTCTAGCTTCTTAATATTAATTTCATAAATTGATTATAAATATAGCTATAGCTGTGTAGTATCCCATCATGCCTTCGTAATGAAGAAGCAATTCAATATTTTAAAATTCATTGGAGAACATTTTGTTTAAACAACTCACCTCATAGGATTCATGCTTCCATGATACCGTGGTTTCAAACACAGTCGTGTTCATCCTCAGCCATAACTCCGAGTCGGATAGGATTCATGCTTCCATGATACGGCGGTTTCAGTTTCAAACACAGTCATGTTTGAAACTGCAGTATCATGGAAGCATGAATTCTATGAGGTGAGTTGTTTCAACAAAATGTTCTCCGATGAATTTTAATGATTATACCTCATAATGTTTACTTCCCAACATTAATTTAATATAATTCAATATGTATTTGTGAATGATGGATCATTGTATTGGATGTGGGGTCAAGAGAATAAGTTAAGAGAATAATTTTTGCTTGAATAGAAAAGAAGCCTGAATTAGCTCAGTGGTCAGAGCATCAGCACATAAAGGTGGAGGTTCGGGGTTCGATTCCCAGTTCAGGCAGAAATTTTTCTCTTTAGCGTTGATTACAAGAGTACATGTGTTTACAAGTTATATCAGTATAGTTTCCATTGTGTTAAAAATATGAGGAGACAATAGACTGAATGCTGAAAATTGGTGAATCAACTGCCTTCATATGCCTAGGCTTTCTGCGATTCTCCATGTTAATAGGTAATAATTTGTGTAGAGATTGCAGACTTATTAACAGTTGTTGCTTAGAGTCACTAAACAAGATATAACATAGATTTTCTAAGGAAAAATACTGTATTTGATAGTTTTTTGCTTCAGTAAAAGAATATATACAATTAAATGTTATTAAAATTACACTTCACCTCATATTTACATAGGAAAATAAATAGGTTCAGAAGACAAATAATGAAAGTACGCATAAAAATGAAAAAAGAAGAAAATATAAAATTCAAGAAGTTTATATATAAAATGTCCACTGCTGTGGTCTCGAGGTAGCATGCTGCCTTGTCACGCAGTGGGCTCGGGTTCGATCCCCGGTCAGGACAGTTTTTCTGGGTGAGGTTTTTATCGGGGTTTTTCCTCACCTGTAAGACAAATGTCAGGAAAACTTTAAGGCCCAAACGGTCCCCGAAATCATATGGTCATCATCATCATCATCGTCCTTCACCAGTGTGGAAAGCAACGGGAAGCTACCACACCTACACAATTCCCTAGTAAAGCTGCAAGCATAGCATGAAAATGCTATGATTGCAGTGAAGGACCTGCCTTTGGGCAGAATTACTATGGATGGATGGATATATAAAAGACACAGATTTTATAAAATTTTCAAAAAGTTAACTATAAGTTTGGCACCAAATCAATTTTTGCTCAATAGAATAATAAAATCCAAAAAAATGAGAAATTGGAAGAAGAAAATAAATAACATGTTTATCAAATAAAATGTGGTGATTGTGATAAAATGTACATAAAAGAACAAAAAGTAATTTTAAAACCAGAGTGAAGGAACACCATAGAATCGTTAAAAATGTGAAAGTTGAAAAAATCTGCAGTAGCTGCTCATGCTCGGTCAGAAATATCAAATTGAAGGAAAGGCAATTAATTAAACAAATAGAAAAACATAAAGAACTCACAGTTTAGGAAAGGATCTACATAAAAAAAAAAAAGAAAGAGCAAGTAATAAATTTTGAAATTCCTGAAAATGTAATTTTATTTCAAGATTCGTCGATCTATCAACAGATGGAAGAGGAAATATTGAATCACAAATGACAAAACGTCAGTTGAGTACAAACTGACAATGGAGGATTATTAGTTTCTCTGAAACAGGTCTTAAGAAAGAAGAAAAATATGAGGTGAGGTATAATTTTAGGAATATTTAACTATTGATACCTCATGGTGTTAATTCCTACAAATTTATAATATTACAATATTTAGAATATGGGTTGAAGCTTAGCTCATGCACCAAAAATACTGTTTGCATGCTGAAATAATTGTAGCACACATACTATACACCTATTCAATAACACCAGAACATTCTTTGTCTCTCTGCTCATCTGTAAATTCAACAAAAGTAAGTTTAGTAATTTATCATATCAGTAGTGCAGCTATTATGATAATTATTTATGACATTCGCTTCATTGTTACTTTTGTTTGATTTGTCTTCATTACTCTAACACATGTGGATGTGAGACCAGCAGCTGACTGATAATCTTAGAAATTTCTATGACTCTTGCACCATGGAGGTTTTTCAAGAATGAAGATAGCAGTGAATGTCTCGTGCCATAGCCAAGTGGTTTAAGGCATAATACCTTGTTGCTGAGCTATGGAACTTAGGCTAGTTCTAGTTCCCACAAGGGAAGAAATTTTCTCATGGAATTTGGGCCAGTATGGGACTGGTTCCCAGCCAGCAGCATGAGTAACTTGGGTAGCTACCATGAGTAGTGGCTCCAGGTTGAGAAAACCAGCTATAATGGCTGGGTGACCCAACATGCTAACCACATGTCACCCTATACTGCTTTCTGGTTGTCCACTTCTTTGATTAACACACGTGGGTGTGAAGCCAGTAGTGGCTGGTAGGCCAATGTCCTACTAGGTCTATCGCATCATGGAGTAGTAATAGAGATAGCAGCGAGTTTTTCTGTACATAGAAGATTGTAACAATTACCTTCAAATAACTTCAGTATTTTCTTGTTAATTTATATTTAACAAGTTTATCATTCCTTTAGCTTATTAAGTGTATGTGATCTGTTTTATGAAGTTATTTTCTTATTATTCTTTTATTGCCCTTCTTAATTTTTCAGTAGTTTTTTCATCATTTTTAAGTTACTGGAAGTTCATGCAGTATTAATGGCATTGTTTAGTTGTTTCTTGACTCACCTCATACTTCTTAACTCCCATGCAGACTCAAGTTTCTTCACTTCATTTGTGACATTCTCAATGCTGTATTACGTTCACAACTGATGTCCAACGGCCTCCTCTCCTGCAGACTGACCTCCGCGCCATCTGATGGCTGACCGACGAACTTCCAAATCAATCCCCTCTCCTTATCACCGGGTATTTCAAAATTCATAGTTGTGTTTTTATTCTTCCATATGTAATTTTTTTCCCAAATTGTGAGTTCCTTTGGTTTTTCTAATTGTTTAAGTAATTTTTGTTTTGGTTTCTATTCTATGTTTTTCTGACCAGGCATGTGCAGCTATTGCAGATTTTTCTGTTTCTCCATTTTTAACATCTAAAGGAACACCTCAGAAATGTTAAAAATGGAGAAACAGAAAAATCTGCAATAGCTGCACATGCCTGGTCAGAAAAACATAGAATAGAAACCGAAACAAAATTACTTAAACAATTTGGAAAAACCGAAGGAACTTACAATTTGGGAAAAAATTTACATATGGAAGAATAAAAACACAACTATGAATTTTGAAATAGACGGTAATAAAGAGAGGGGATTGATTTGGAAGTTCGTCGGTTAGCCATCAGATGGCACGGAGATCAGTCTGCAGGAGAGGAGGCCATTGGACATCAGTTGTGAATGTAATACAGCATTGAGAATGTCACAAATGAAGTGAAGAAACTCGAGTCTGCTTGGGAGTTAAGAAGTATGAGGTGAGTCAAAAAACAACTAAACAATATTAAATAAACCTCATAGTGTTATTTCCTACCTACATAACTTATTAATGACATTATTTGCCATGACATAAATAATATATCATTATAACAAACTACAGGCTAATAGATATAACTTCTATGTCGCATGACAGATATAATGTGATATTTAAATTAATCAGAGAAAACATTATTGACAAATGCTTTAGTCAGTCTTGAAATGATCCAAGAATTTCACCTCTAATGTTAACTATTAGAGTTTGCCAACATATTCTTTTAATAGCAAGAGATGCGAAGCTGTCTTTGATTTTAAGATTTATTGGATTTGGTACCTTTTGGAAATGCATTTCACAAAGCATATTAACTACAATTTCTTAATAAAATGTAAGATATACTTAATATGGTAACTAATTTCAAACAATATATTCGTGGGAAAATTTGCCTATGGACAAAAATTGTCCTTGGGTTATTTTACATATAATAGAAAGAAAAACATTGCCTCTTCAACTAGGACTTGAACACAGGTCTGCTGCTATTTTCAGGGTGTTACTGAAATGAATGCAGAATTTTCGTGTGGTGGTAGGGAACATCCATACAAGTATTTTAACACAATGAACCTTGGGTCGGAAATGCATTGTTGTGGGTCTACAGAATAAAACAGCATTTAAAATTGTTGAACACATTGTTGTTTATTTATTAATTCTAAGAAAAATGGAAGGTATTACATGTTATTTTACAGTAATTGTTGGAAACGGCGACCATTGACCTGGGTGCACAGCTCCAGAGCTTGTAGCAATGATCGTGGCAATGGCTGCAGGAATCAGGGAGCATCCAGATATGCTTCTTGGAGTTCATCAGTTCGAGGTAAGACGTGCAGAGCTGTGCATCCAGGTTATTGGTCGCCATTTCCAAAAATTACTGTAAAATAAGTTGTAATATCTTCTATTTTTCTTAGAATTAGTAAATGAACAACAATGTGTTCAACAATTTGATCTCTATCATCAGGTTTTTAAAGCTGCTGCTGTCTTCCCGTGCCAAACATCCAAAGCCTACGATCTTGGGCATCTTCGATGCTTAGCCCTCTAGCTTGCATTACATGTTTTTCTTCCATGTTAACTTTGGTCTCACTCTTTTTCTTCTTTCTGGTCGGATGCCATTCATATAGTTGCTTCGGCCATTGCTCATCTTCCATTATTAAAACATGTCCTCACCACTTTAATTCCTTCTCCTCAATTCTTTCAATTATGCTTTCTTCTGCTTCCATTATGTTTCTAATTTCCTTATTTGTGACATGTTCTAATTTTGACTTTCTGGCACTTATGCATAAACAATCCATTTCTGGAGCTATTAGTCTATTCTTGTAGTACTTATTGATTGTCCATACCTCACTTCCATACATTGCAACAGATTCCACCAATGTTTTACCAATATATTTTTTTGTGTCTTTCCAAATATGCTTATCCCACCATATGGAATTTAACAAAGATAACAGTTTTAAATGCTGTTTTATTCTGTGGACCCACAACAATGCATTTCCGACCCAAAGTTCATTGTGTTAAAATACTTGTATGGATGTTCCCTACCACCACATGGAAAAGCTGCACTCATTTCGGTAACACCCTGTTTAGTAACTCACTATCCACAAATGAATTTACAATAAAATTATTTCCTCATTCCATTTGGATATACAGCAATAACCATTATATTATTTTTGGTCTGAACATCTTACCTCAATATTAATATTGATTTGTTCTTGGACATGCTTCAAAACAATTCTGTTTTATCGTCAGCTTTCCCAGACAACATTAATATTGAGGTAAGATGTCCAGACCAAAAATAATATAATTAAAATAACCTCAAAATATAACTTCCTAAAATTAAATATTAAATAGCAATAACCATATTGTCTTATGGAAGTGCAGAGTGAATTTTGATAATATTGATATTATCATGTTATGACTTCATAACAAAGTTTATGGATAAATGTCTACAACATTTGTCTTGAGGCTAAAATTGCCCATTAGCTGAAGACATGGGTTAAAGTACCAGTCCAGGATAGAAATGTTCTCTTTGTATCATTGTAAAATATTACTTTCATGTTAACTAAAAGTATTAACATTTCTGTAACACAGTTGAAATACTCTGCAATACAGATATAACAGTATTATATAGCTGCATTGCAATGAATATTTATCATGTTTTCTTTCAAATGTTTCCTATGACATTTTTGCTCATTAAAGTAATACTTCTCCAATTTAAATTGAATTGAAGAATTTACAATAATGTATTACTTCTACTAATAAATTGCATGCCTCCATAAAGCCATAATATTCATTGCAGTGTCTTATATGTGTCTTAAATTAAGTCACTAATACAATTGAATGTTTATTAATAGTTGGATATGTACTTATTCATAGATGCTGTTTCATAGTGGCACATTTTACCCAAAGTTGGTGGACAGTAATAAATTATGTATGAAATAAATATGGTAAATAAATTGTTAGGCATGAATTATTATTTATAGAATTTTTAATATGCATGTTACGTAGCACAGGCAAAGTCTTATTAAGGAGTGGTCGTAAAAAGCATAGAAAATGTGATTGGATATGATAGTACAGTTTTATATCAGAAATACAGGTTGACTTTTTTTAATTTGTCTAGTTAGTTCGTAATTCTATCTATGATTAATTTTAATAGACAAGTTTTTAAGTATAGTTTACAAGTCTCACTTTTTCATGTGTTTATATTCAACATTTTCTGTAGTTTTTTATAAACGTGCCAACTCATTATTTTCAGAAAGCTTGGTAGTTGTTGTATGTTGCCTCAATACTGGAGAACCTAAAAAAGTAAAGTAAACAGTTTTAAGAACATTTGTATTTTTCTGCCTCATTCAGATTTTTATCTTTTTGTATTTATTGTTATCATTAGAGTCCGGATGTTAGGCACTTAAAAAATTCAAAATCGGCAGGCAAAAAGGCACTAAAAATCATTAATATAGGCACTAAAAATTCAAAATAGGCTCTTACAAAAAATGGATTACAAAATAACTTTTTACAGTCTTACATGAAGAATATAAACCATATGCTATCAAATAGCAGGCGAAGAGATCAGACATGCTTTTGGAATTTGTTTTGCCTTTTTACCAAGAGCAGAGAACCATCACTTGAGAATATGTCTGTGCCAAATTCTTTCACGGAATTGGTCCGTTTGTATTTTACTGTTTTCAGCTCTTTAGGTATCTTAAAAAAAACTGCAGTAAGGTTAAAAAAAAAACACCACATACAATGGCTGCAACAATTTGTATTGGAAGCACCTGTCTGTGAATGAGGACTGCAGACTGAATTCAGTGTTACCAACATCAAAAATAATATTGCCGGTTTCATCACCAGGTGTGAGACAAAGAAAGAAAGCTTGAGCCATCTACCTTCTTTGTCACTCAGCAATGTTTGTATTGAAAAGAAGAAAATAACTTTTCTCTAAGCCTTAGAGCTGGAGCATAATACAATTAGACATAACTTAGGGCTATTTCGCTTAAAGGGAATGCATGAGTAGAAAAATACAATATTTATCTAACGGGAGTGCATTGAGGGGGAAACCATCTACCCTGCTAGGTTATTGAGTTATTGCCACCCTTATCCTAAAATATGCTAAGGGAATTTACAAATAGAACACTTGAAAACTTCTACGAAATGTTTTGTGCCATGAAGTTTGTCCATTTCAATTGATTTCATTGAAATACCAAGTGAATTTCAAGAAAAAAATTGGAAATAGGCATTTGTAGGCATTATAAGCTGAAATAGGAATTTATAGGCAAAATTAACTTAATGGAAAACAACTCTAGGGTCGTTGGTATGAACTTATATGAAGTCACTTTTACAATATCTATAATAAATAACTGTAGGCATTTTCCCTAATTTCCTGCTGTAGTTATCATCCTTTAGAGCATCATAGATGCTTTAGGACTTGTTCATATTACAACCTATATATAAACAACAATATAAAATATAACACATACATAAATATATAACGAAAACTATTTACATTGCAACTAAAATAAAGGTAAAGGTAAAGGTATCCCACTACAGACCTCAGGAGGCCCTTGGGGTAGTAGGAGGTTAGGGCTCCCACTTTTCTGGACAATCGGCACTTGATGTCAGCCGGGTTGTCAGCCCTGTGTGACGGCCGTCTTTACCCCCAGAACAAGTGTCTGGCACTCATTTCCGTTAGAGGCTGAGTCGACCCCAGGGCCATAGTGCCGCCAGAAGGTTTGGGTCGCAACTAAAATACACCAAATAAATCAAAGGGCAGCACTTCCACAAGAAAAGATAGTGATGCAATTTCAATCAAAATTTTTTACATACAATTTTAAATTTGGGTATTTGAAGAGAAAAATTTTCGCCTAGACCGAGACTCGAACCCGGGACCCTTGGCTTTCCGGGCCAAGTGCTCTACCAACTGAGCTACCGAGGCGAGTTACGATCTAGACTCAAATTTTTCTCTTATATACGTTGTAATTCCCTATCGCCAAATGTTTTCTCTTCAAATATAATTTATCTTTCAGTGAGAAATGTTAAATCAATAATAAAAACATCATTAGAAGCCTTACTAGCTTTATAAAGTAATGTTAAATTCCCAATAAATGTCTTCTTAACTAAGAAGCCGCCATTTGCAAAGGTAGAAGCAATGGTTTCAAAAGCATTTGGCGATAGGGAATTACAACGTATATAAGAGAAAAATTTGCATCTAGATCGTAACTCGCCTCGGTAGCTCAGTTGGTAGAGCACTTGGCCCGGAAAGCCAAGGGTCCCGGGTTCGAGTCTCGGTCTCGGCGAAAATTTTTCTCTTCAAATATAATTTATCTTTCAGTGAGAAATGTTAAATCAATAATAAAAACATCATTAAATTTAGGTATTCACCTGTGCTTAATGGTAAGTAAGACAATAACATGTTCTTTACAGCAAGTTTAAATTGTCTGTCCTTATGAAGTTTAATATTGGAAGGGAGATGATTATATAGATTACTACTTCTGGTAGCCTGTGACAATTTAGGTGCATATTATTAGACATTCTAGTGTTATGTTCATGTAAATCTGAATTTGTTTTGAAGAGTTTTAAATTTTTATGAATAAAGCAAACTGATTCTAAAATGTAAATACAAGGAACAGGTAATATTTTTAGTTCTTTGAAGAGTTTCTTACTTTCTGTTCAGAATGGTGCTTTCTTCGTGATTTTAATAATTACTTTTTGTAATTTGAGTAGATTTTGGTGATGACCCCCATAGTATTATGCCACTTTTGTATTCAGTCACTGTTTCAAAACGCATAATATTTGCTTACATAATGTTCATAGTATCATTTACAGGTCACTCACTCATATAGAGAAATACTCTTATATAACCTCATCAATTATGAGCTTCATTTGATATATCATGAGACATGAAGTCCATAATACAACCATTGAACAATGAGAACCAGCATGAAAAAGGCAAGTCTAATAGTTAAATCATTGAATTTCCTGAAAAGCACAGTTGGTGAATGAGGTGGGAGAATAAAATGATTTGAGGGAGGTGAATTATACAGGAGATGATTAGGAAACATAAACTCAGTATAGGGATTTATGGAGAGCTTATGTCTACATGTCAATGGACCTCTAGGTTTGACAATGTCAATGAGTTAGTCAGTTAGCTAGCATAGTTATTGACATTAATAGAAGATTTGATTGAATCTTTGCTAATGAAAGGAAAACCATCGAAGTTATCAGTAAATGAGGAAGAAATATTCCTGGTAATAAGAAAAGTGAAAAAGATTTTACGACTGAGTGCACCAAAAATTGCAGCAGAGTTGCTACAGGAAAGTGTAAAGCAGGTTTATTCTGAAACTGTGTGAAGGGTCCTAAGAAGAGAAGGGTATAATGGGAAAGTTCCACTAAAGAAGTCCTATTTCAATGTATAGAAAAGAAGAGAAGACTAGCATTCACAAAGCATCATATAAATATATATAATAGCTGGTGGCTAGATGTCACCTTTGTAGATGAAAGTAAATTGAACATATTTTACTCAGATGGCAGGGCACTTGTATAGTGAAACCAAATTAGAAACTTTAGAAACATCTACAGTATACCGTGAAATATGGTGATGGTCATGTCATAGTGTGGGGGTGTATACACAATTAGCAGCTGGTGTGAGGGAATTGATTTACATTAACTATTTAACTCATGCCCCAAATGGGAGTCAATGACCAATCACATTTCAATGGTTTTTGATTTACAACCAATCACAGTCATGTTTCACCTCAAATTTATCAACCGAAGTTTATCATATTAAAGAAAACTCCTCTTTTTTAACATTTTGTATAGGTCATAGCATTATTTTGCAGTGACTGACTCTCCAAGAAATACGGCTACCAGATTGTATATATAGTGCATGAATGTCAGCAGATAACGCATGCGGGAGATAATATAAAAACATTTGTAGCAATTGATTATACCACAAAAAGAAAAAAACCACTGTTTGCACTTTCTTAAACAAATTATTTTCCAGGAAATGATGTTGCAGAAAACTATAATTGACATATTTACATCATAAGATATCAGAAATTAATAATACCTATAATGTTGGTTATAAATTTCTCCACTAGGGTGCATTCTTACAATATTGCAATTCTTTGGCAATAAATAATATGATTTGGTTGCAGTGATGAACAAAAGAAGCAAATGAAGCATACCAATTGTTTGTCATTTGTTTTCAAACATTATATAAATATTTTAAAATAACTATACTTAAATATTGATTTGTGAGTAAACAGCTTAATTTTATTCATTAAATAGTCCTAACAAATGCCACTCTTGATTTCTAAATTCTCTAGATAAATTCACTCCTAACTTCGTGAGTCGTGAATTTATCGGTAATTTGGAAATCACTCATGGCATTACTTATGAAGATTACAGTGGATTATGGAGTATTACATCTTGAAGGTTAATTAGCTTAAATCTGCAGAAAAACTTGGGATCAGGCTGACCTTTATGTTTTACAAAGACAATGATATGAGATATAATGCATAGCTCCTTTACAATTGTCTAAAATTTATCGATAGCCCCAGTCACCGGACATTAATTGAAAGTATGTAGGATAACCTTAACACCAGAGTGAGAAAAGCATCAATCATCTCCAAAGAATGTTTTGAAAAGTAGACACCTAAAATAATGCTTTTTAATTCATACTGAATTCTCCAAGAAGATAATTGGAAATATGCCTCAGTGTACATGTGAAGTGACAAAACAAAAATGTACCATAATTACATGAGGTATCCGAATAAACAGTTAAGTGTGTTTATTTTTAATAGGACCAAATAATGAAGTGGTTAATACTTTCTGTATTCATGATATGAAATTATATCTTCTTCTTTAGTAGGCAACTACGACCTCATTGAAGTTTTGGCCTCCTCAACAATTTTTCTCCACCTGGATCTATTCTGGATACAGACTGGCCAATTTCCAATTCTCATTTCTAATATATCTTTTATAACATCATCTGTCATCTGTCCAGCTGTTCTGGTGCATATTGGTTTCCATTTGTATTCTTCTTACAAGCTTGTCTTACTGCATTCTATTTATATGTCCAAACCAGCGCAGTCTATGAGCTTTAATGTGGTTTATTATATTTTTATTTCATATTAGATTATTCAATTCAGAGTTAATTTGTATACGCCATGTGCCATCGCTTTCTCTAATTGGTCAAAAAATTCTCCGTAAGATCTTCCTTTCAATGATTAATAGTTTTTGTTTATCAGACTTCTTCAGTACCCATGTTTCACAGCCATAAGTTACAATTGGTCTTATTACTGTATTATACAGCTTAACTTTAGTTAATCTGGAGACAAGTTTACTTTTGAATAGTATTCTATTTGCATAGTAAGTTTTATTGCCCAAAGAAATTCTTTCACCAGCTCGACATTTGAAGAGTTAAGAGGTCAAAGAACACACAGAATCTCCTAAAGATGTCTACCGCAGTAGTAGACGAAACATTGAGTGTTAATAAAACCAGACCACGGCTATTTAGCCCGAAAGATATAAAATACATGAATCAAAATACCTGCTGTGAAAGTCTACAATTTTACAATTATGTTGCTGTTTTGCTTGGGATTTTAATAAAATTTTATTTTATTGGTAAATAGGTAGAGTAGCCATTAAACAATACTACCGCTGTGGTCTCGAGGTAGCATGCTACCTTGTCATGCAGCAGACCCGGGTTTGATTCCCAGTCGGGATGGGCCCCTGGGTGAGGTTTTTTTCAGAGTTTTTTCTCACCTGTAAGAAAAATTCAGGAAGCCTAGAGCACAACGGTCCCTGAAAATCATCCGGCCATCATCATCTTCCTTCACCATGAGGAAAGCAATGGGAAGCTACCACACCTATAATTCCCTAGTAAAGCTGCAAAGCATAGCATGAAAATGCTAAGAAGTGCAAGACCTGCCCTCGGGCAAAATTACTATGGAAGGTAAAAAAACAGAAAATTAAAAGAAAAAAGTTGAGATAAATACTTTTGGCTAAGGATGCTAAATCGCATTAAGTCCAAAACTTTTTCCATCGTATTAAGTTGGCTAATTTTAAAGTGATTTAATTGTTCATATAATTTGATTCAGGATATAAAGATCCACAATTCCCAATTCCTTTTTATAGTAGCTCTCATAGTTCAGGAGCAGTTCGTTGTTTGTCTTTCCTGTAAAATGTTACTTTTTGGACATAATATTTTATCGGCTCATCACAATTTAGGAACAAGATCACAAGAATCTTTACTTTTGATACCACAGCACAGGACATGTCTATACTCTGAATCTTACAAAATATCTATGACTTGAGCATGGAACTCGCTTCCCAGTCATGTCAGGGACTGTCAATAGCTATCATTATTTAAATCCAAATTAACTGATATCTTAAGTTCGACACAAAGAAAACATTAACTGCATAACAACTATATAGAGCATTCCATTAATAATCATATAGGAAGCTACTTACTTTATTTTTATATCATTTTAATTCTATTATATTCTATGTTTTTGTTAGTATTAGCTAATATTAGATCACATCATCATTGTATTTTGTTTAGTCTGTATTTTAATAATATCTTAAAATTGTAATATGTATGTAATTTTTGTATAATTCTACTAGTCGCTGGTTGAGTGGAAGAGAAGGCGTAACTCTGCCAGCTAAAATAAAGTATTATTATTATTATTATTATTATATGATTTGCAACAGTTTTTACTTTTCACCATCTTTTCTTGTGTAAAATGATGCTGTGAAGTTGCTGCTATGAAAATATGTTCATTATGATCACTCATTGATGGTCAATTATAAAATTCACTGCTCAAGGAAGTTATAAAATGCTAATTCTATCTTGAAGACATTATCTTCTTGTGAATTAATATCCTTGATCTAATACTCGTTTTACTTTATATATAAACACACAAAATAAAAAACTTTATTAAACATTCTTGTTTTTAATCAATTGAGTTGGTGTTTACTTGATGAAAATCCATATATATTAATTAAATAAAAATAAAACGTAGTTTTATTTGATTTTCATATTTATTATATAATTCAGTGACAGCTGTTTCGGTACACTGTACCTTAAATTATTGTAAATCAATGGTAAAGAGAAAAATTTTTGCCTGAACCAGGAATCAAACCCCGAAACTTTGGCTTTCCGTGCTAATGCTCAGACCACTGAGCTAATCCAGGCTTCATTCCCATCCAAGTAGAAATCCCTCCTTTACCTTACTCTACTGGTCCCACATTCAATTGCAATGAATCATCATTCACAAATACACAATGAATGGCTTCTACCTGAAGAAGACATGAAGGGACTCCACACAGCTATAGCATTATTTATTAAATTAATATTGAGAAGCTAAAGCTGTTACTATGATAGAAATAAGTAAATTAATAAACACAATTTAATTATTGAAAATCAATGGTAAAGAGAAAAATTTTTGCCTGAACCGGAAATCGAACCCCGAACCTTTAGCTTTCCATGCTAATGCTCAGACCACTGAGCTAATCCAGGCTTCATTCCCATCCAAGCAGAAATCCCTCCTTTACCTTACTCTACTGGTCCCACATTCAATTGCAATGAATCATCATTCGGTTTGTGGTTCGATTTCCAGTTCAGGCAAAAATTTTTCTCTTTACCATTGATTTACAATAATTTAATTGTGTTTATTAATTTACTTATTTCTATCATAGTAATAGCTTTAGCTTCTCAATATTAATTTAACACTGTACCTTCTTCAGACATGTTAACAAATTATGAATTGTGTTCCAACTGATCCAAGCAACAATACAACAATATTTATTTAAATTTTTTAATTTAACAAAGGGGATTCATTCAAATCAAGTTGAGAATTTAACAGTTTGTTACTATTTTTAAATGTATTAATTTCTACAGCCTCCAAAAGATCTAACTTCTTACCCTTATCACAAACATGTAAAATTTCAAAATTTTACATGTTTGTGATAAGGGTAAGAAGTTAAATTTTGCATGTTTGTGATAAGGGTAAGAAGTTAGATCTTTTGGAGGCTGTAGAAATTAATACATTTAAAAATAGTAACAAACTGTTAAATTCTCAACTTGATTTGAATGAATCCCCTTTGTTAAATTAAAAAAATTAAATAAATATTGTTGTATTGTTACTTAGATCAGTTGGAACACAATTCATAATTGTTAACATGTCTGAAGAAGGTACAGTGTACCGAAACAGCTGTCACTGAATTATATAATAAATATGAAAATCAGTAAATAATTATTAATATTTTTGAAACAATAAATTTATTAATGTATTAGCTTCAAATTCTTCGAGAATATTTTAATCAAATATACATATATTTTAATTAACTACGTTTTATTTTTATTTAATTAATTCTTCTTTTTCATTAACCTCGCATGTTTCTACTCATCGAGAGTGACATCTTTCTTTTTTCCTGTTTTTTAATTACTTTATTTATTCAATACTAATACAATTCATATCAAATTCCGTTGAGGTGAATAGTCTTACGATAAAAGTTAAAAATTAAAATATACCTGTTGGCAGGTACCGGGAATATTCAAATTTGTTAAAATGATGTATATAAAATATTAACTGGAGGCAAGTTTTGCTCACGACAGCTTGGCGGTCTAACATCTGACTTTCCTGGCGTATAAACAACCAAAATGAGTAGCAGAAGGATCATTCCTGCTGATGATGTAAGTTAACTTCCAAAAGGCCTCCAGTTAATATTTTATATACATCATTTTAACAAAGTTGAGGACGACGGCACCTGCCAACAGGTAAATTTCAATGTTTAACTTTTATCTTATGACTTTATTTATTGCTCTATATTCCCTGTTTCATTGCATACTTTTCTGTTCTCTCTTCCTCTGTATTTCCTGGCTGGCATCTTTCTCTTTAGCTCTCAACCATATATTTATTTTTGCTCATTCTATTCATATGGCCAAATTCTTCAAGTTTAGGTCTCTTAACTAATTAACCCACTAGTACCATCAAACCATGTTTGCAAGGACATAAACCCTCTGTACATCCCTATCCTGAGTTAATATTTTCCTATGATGCCTTGTATGTCCACCGCTGTGGTCTCGAAGTAGCGTGCTGCGTTGTCACGCAGTGAGCCTGGGTTCGATCCCTGGTCAGGTCAGTTTTTCTCGGTGAGGTTTTTATCAGGGTTTTTCCTCACCTGTAAGATAAATGTCAGGAAAACTTTAAGGCCCAAATGGTCCCCAAAATCATCTGGCCATCATCATCATCCTTATCATTATCATCATCACCATCCTTCACCAGTGTGGAAAGCAACGGGAAGCCACCACACCTACAATTCCCTAGTAAAGCTGCAAGCATAGCATGAAAATGCTAAGGCAAGTTATATTAACGCTGTTTTTTTTTCGGGAAAGAACAACTTCAATAGAATTTTTTCGACCTTTTACAGACCAGGAGTGATGTCTGGTATAAAAGGTCCAAAACATAAAAAAAAAATTAAATGAATATATACAGTATATGTCCACCGCTGTGAAACGCAGCATATATACACTCTAGGGGCAGTTCCCCCATGAAAAATTGTACCATTACTATCAATCAAATATGTTCCAGTGAGTAGCATGCTGTTGAGACGGATGCTCTATATTGCGCACTAAGGGACAAGAGTGGGTGGCAAAAGTGTTAGCCATTACAGTTATCCAATTGCTGTGGTCTCGGGGTAGCTTGCTCAAATAAAAGAACTGAGCAGCTCTGTGAAGTTCGGACATTTACTGTAACGGGCAGAACAAGTTTTTTGGGTGTTATTTTTTCGGTATTTTTCCCCCTCACCTTTAAGACAAATGTCAGGATACTTTAAGGCCCAAACGGTCCCCAAACATCATCTGGTCATCATAATCATATTCGCCCATGTTTATAATATGAATGTGTATGTGTGATTGGTGTGTTTCGTCTTAATGTTGTGTTGTCCCGGAGGTGGCCTTGTCACGCAGTCAGCCCAGGTTCGATTCCCGGTCGGGACAGGCTCCTGGGTGAGGTTTTTTCGGGATTTTTCCTCACCTGCAGGACAAATGTCACGAAGCTTAGGGCCCAACGGTCCCCAAAAATCATCCGGCCATTATCATCATCCTTCACCGGTGTGGAAAGCAACGGGAAACTACCACACCTAGTAGGCTAAAGCTGTAAAGCATAGCATGAAAATGCTATGATTGCAGTGATAGAGTTGCCCTCGGGCAGAATTAGTATGGATGGATATACAGTATATATAGTCTGCCTTCAGATTATTTCTTAAACCGTGACTATTACTTTAGGGACTACATTTATTTGGAGGTGTATTTTCGAAAATGTTATGTAATTTAGGTAAAAAGGTAAAGTGATCCCACTACAGGCCTCAGGAGGCCCTTGGGGTAGTAGGAGGTTAAGGCTCCCACTTTTTCTTGACAATCGGCACTTGATGTCAGCCGGGTTGTCAGCCCTGCGTGACGGCCGCCTTTACCCCAGAACAAGCGTCTGGTACTCATTTCAGTTAGAGGCTGAGTCGACCCCAGGGCCATAGTGCCGCCAGAAGGTTTGGGTCAGTTTAAAAATCCTGACCCCACCGGGACTCGAACCCTCGACCTTCCAGCTTGTAGCGCAGTGCCTTAACCACTACGCTACGGCGTGCCCCCATGTAATTTAGGGCCTATGTAAAACAAGATCATAATACAGTGTACTATATGATCTTTCCGATTATAAACTTAATTGAGATATAACTGTTCTTATTACAATTATCTGGTTTTCTATAAATATTATGTAGCTCAGTGTTCTCCATTCGCCAGTTTGCTCATCTCTCTTTCACCTATATACTTGTACAGACTCTTATAATGCCACACTTCGACTACTGCGACATATTACTGACTAATCTTACAACTGATCTATCTGACAGACTACAGCGTGCTCATAATGCGTGCATTCGATTTATATTCAATCTCCGTCGTTATGACCACGTGTCTCCTTCATTTCAGGCCTTATCATGGCTACGCCTAAATGACAGAAGAACTTTACATTCACATACCTTACTATTCCAAATTCTGCACACATATTTACCAACTTATTTAACAACACGTTTTCAACATTTATCGGCTCATCACAATTTAGGAACAAGATCACAAGACTCTTCTTTACTTTTGATACCACAACACAGGACCTGTCTGTACTCTGAATCTTACACAGTATCTATGGCTAGAGCATGGAACTCACTTCCCAGTCATGTCAGGGACTGTCAATCGCTATCATTATTTAAATCCAAATTAACTGATATCTTAAGTTCGACACAATGAAAACATTAACTACATAACAACTATATAGAGCATTCTATTAATAATCATGTAGGAAGCTACTTACTTTATTTTATATCATTTTAATTTTATTATATTCTATGTTTTTGTTAGCATTAGCTAGTATTGGATCCATCATCATTGTATTTTGTTTAGTCTGTATTTTAATATCTTAAAATTGTAATATGTACGTAATTTTTGTATAATTTTACTATTCGCTGGTTGAGTGGAAGAAAAGGCCTTATGGCCTTAACTCTGCCAGCTAAAATAAATCATTATTATTATTATTATTATTATTATTATTATTATTATTATTATTATTATTATTATTATTATATTTTAGATAATTTGAAATTAAGTGGATTAATTTGTCATCCACGTTATAGTCGATTAATTTTCTGATGAGCCCAGCATTTAAGAAATTGTCAAAATGTTTTTTTTTATGTCTAGATATAAGCCCACGGTGCGGTGGAGCGATTTTCATGGTATTCCCGTGTGATATTTTATATATATCTCATGAGTTGCATGGTTGTATTAGTAAACAACTGCACTACAGAAGTCTTTTAGTTAAAATTATTTTCTACCATACTTGATTATTGGGGCACACCGTAGCGTAGTAAAGGCACTATGCTACAAGCCGGAAGGTCGAGGGTTCGAGTCCCGGTGGGGGTCAGGATTTTTAAACTGACCTAAATCTTCTGGCGGCACCATGGCCATGAGGTCCACTCAGCCTCTAATGAAAATGAGTACCAGACGCTTATTCTGGGAGTAAAGGCGGCCGTCAAGCAGGGATGAAAACCCGGCTGACATAAAGTGCCGATTGTCTAGAAAAAGTGGGAGCCTTTATCTCCTACTACCCCAAGGGCCTACTGAGGCCTGTAGTGTGATCACTTTACTTTACCTTACCTATAATTAATTATTAGATCTAGTTTCAATCCCATTATGCCGTTTTTGATCTAATGTACAAACACCAATCAATTGAAGCGCCAACTAGATACAGTAATATAATAAATCGGTCATAAATTAATAAAAACATAATGAAAAATTATTCGTAGATATGAGATTAGGGTCAATAATTTATGTGTATTTTTTTTTAATTTGGTATCGGTGGACTAGTGGTTATGCTCCTTGCCTCTGGTTCCGAGGGTCGCGGGTTCAAACCCGGCCGGGGTCAGTGGATTTTTTAGGATGAAAAAACCCAAGGAGCGAGTCCTCCGGGAGGGACTTTAAGCCGTGGGTCCCGAGTCTGAAGATTTTCAGGCTCGTAAAAGATCCTTAAGCCTGAATGAAAAGGCCTCTAAGCAAAATTAACCGAATTTTCCCGTCCTAGTACTACCTTGGTTTCCTAGATGTCAGTATGAGGCGGAACGCTGACCACAGACCACTCAAATGACATCTATACGAAAACAATTGTAACTAAATTAGTAAGGTTAAAATTCTTCCCTGTAGGGGAGAGCGCCTAAATCTCTGTTAAGGGAAACATAGACTTAAAAGATTACAAGAAGATAAGTAGATAGGGCTTTATATGTTGATCTAACAGATCATAATGGAGTTTAAAACTAGCTAGGCTACAATGATAGGTATGGACAAATATAGTTTTACTAAGTTGAATTAAGCAAAATATTGAGGACGATCATTTACATTTTTACCCAAGATTCTTTGCAAATATTCTACAGTTCATTATCCGGAAGGCTGAGTAGGAACGATAGTTTGAAGAACGAGTGAATGATTAAAGTGACAAGACAGAAACACATATTCGTAAGCATTCAAGAGCGATAAAAGTAATTTCATTTAAAATTGTCAATTGAAATAACGGAATAGTGACGTGGATCACAATTTTGTGCCGATATTTGTTTAGAACAGACAAAGGTAAACATTTGTGCAATAAATATGAATGATAAAATGATTTGAAGAATCTTAAATGCGTATAAATGATCATATGTATATTTATATTTCATCATCAAAGTTCAAGGTTCATTCCGCGCATCATTAACCAGGGCTGTTTTTCACCATTTAGGCCTAGTGTAATTGCAAGTTAAATTTTGTGCCGATATTTGTTTAGAACGGATAAAGGTAAACATTTGTGCAATAAATATAAATGAAAAAGGGTTTCAAGAATCTTAAATGCGTACAAATTATCATGTTTACATTTACTTTTCAACATCAAAGTTCAAGGTTCATTCCGCGCATCATTATAACCAGGGTTGTTTTTCAACATTTAGGCCTAGTGTAATTGCAAGTTAAATTTTGTGCCGATATTTGTTTAGAACAGTCAAAGGTAAACATTTGTGCAATAAATATGAATGATAAAAGGATTTCAAGAATCTTAAATGCGTATAAATGTTCGTGTTTGTATTTACATTTCATTATCAAAGTTCAAGGTTCATTCCGCGCATCATTAACCAGGGTTGTTTTTCGCCATTTAGGCCTAATGTAATTGCCAGTTATATTCACGACTTTAGAACAAAAATTCTGGATAATACTTAATTTCAAAGCAAACATAATTACGTATGTATAACTTTATTTTCAAAAATAGGCTCAACTGCACTTCTACTTGCGCTTGATTTTTCGGTTATATTGTTGTAAACTATGGTTCTTCTTTTGCATTTACCAACATTATTCGATATTTTTAACTTTTTCAAACAATTTTTATAACATTATTAGACCATTTTAAAGTATTTATTTAAATATGCAAATCACAATATTATGACACTGTTAGACAATATTGTTATGCGAACTACTATTTTCTCCACAGATTATATTAGTGTATGATTTTTTCTATCGCTATTTTGGGTTATCACTTGTTGAATCAGCGTAAGGGAGTGATAAGTAAGTATACACCCATTTTTAATTTAAAATGGTAATTTTATTATTAATATTTTTTTAACATAGATTCGGGGATTTATTGCAAATATTGATCATTTAAATTTCATAGCGACGGATAGTAATCGAGGCTGATGATCGATATGTGGTTGGATTGTGGGTTATCGCTGGCTCTATAAAACACTGGCGCATGCGCACTGTCGTTCTATAGGACTTTGAAAATATTTCACGCTAGTTTAAGTGCAGTTTTTCCCAAAAATATTCTGACACAATCACAAAACACACGAGAACAATAACAATTAGTGACATATTATGCAGTAGTCTACATAATCTATTGTTATAATTATTTTTTTACCTTGTATACTACCGTCATGTCCCGCGCCATAGCCGAGTGGTTAAGGCAGGAAGCCTTGGCGCAGAGCTACGGGACTTGCGCTGGTTCGAGTCTCCATGGTGGAAGAAATTTTCTCATGGTATTTCGGCCAGTATGGGACCGGTGCCCACCCAGCATCGTGATGCATTTGGGTAGCTACAATAAGTAGCGGCTCCAGGTTGAGAAAACCAGCTATAACGGCTGGGGGACTCGACATGCTGACCACATGTTACCCCATACACTGGCTGATTATCATCTACCTCTGTGATTGACACATGTGGATGTGAGGCCAGCAGCCGGCTGGTAGGCTAAGGGCCTTGTAGGCCTGTCGCGCCAAGAGTTTTTTTTTTTTTTTTTTTTTTACTACCGTCATCCTCAACTATAATGTTTCTATTTAAAATTTTCGTTGATTTCACTCTAGGCCTTTCGAAGCATGCTTCATCTTCAGGAGTTGTAGTAGTACTGAATTATCTGTATATGTCTAGTAGAGGGTTTTGCTCATTGGAATATTTTCGTTGAGAATGTTTGTATTCTTGGCCTCCTTGATAATTTCCGATTCGATTGAGGGTCTTTCCACTTTTCAGCGGTTGCCCTTTTACCAGCCGGCTGCTGGCCCTTCACATCCACATGTGTCAATCACAGAGGTAGATGATCAACAGCCAGTGTAGGGGTGACATGTGGTTAGCATGTCGAGTCCCCCAGCCGTTATAGCTGGTTCCTCAACCTGGAGCCGCTACTTATTGTAGCTACCCAATTGCCTCACGATGCTGGGTGGGCACCGGTCCCATACTGGCCGAAATACCATGAGAAAATGTCTTCCCCCATGGAGACTCGAACCAGCGCAAGTCCCGTAGCTCTGCGCCAAGGCTTCCTACCTTAACCGCTCGGCTACGGCGCGGGACCCTTGATAATTTCGATTTCTTATAAAATGTTAATTTTGTGTCTGTTGTTCTCTCTGCGTATAATTGACATTGTATTACCGATATTGTTAAAACTGTGGCCGCTTTCTGAGGGGGGGGGGGGAGAAAAAAATATATATAATGATTTATTTTAGCTGGCAGAGTTAAGGCCATAAGGCCTTCTCTTCCACTCAACCAGCGAATAGTAAAATTATACAAAAATTACGTACATGTTACAATTTTAAGATATTAAAATACAGACTAAACAAAATACAATGATGATGTAATCTAATACTAGCTAATACTAACAAAAACATAGAATATAATAAAATTAAGATGATATAAAATAAAGTAAGTAGCTTCCTACATGATTATTAATGGAATGCTCTATATAGTTATGCAGTTAACGTTTTCATTGTGTCGAACTTAAGATATCAGTTAATTTGGATTTAAATAATGATAGCTATTGACAGTCCCTGACATGACTGGGAAGTGAGTTCCATGCTCTAGCCATAGATATTGTGTAAGATTCAGAGTATAGACAGGTCCTGTATTGTGGTATCAAAAGTAAAGAAGAGTCTTGTGATCTGGTTCCTAAATTGTGATGAGCCGATAAGTTTTGAAAACGTGTTGTTAAATAAGTTGGTAAATATGTGTGCAGAATTTGGAATAGTAAGGTATGTAACCTATTGTATAAACATAGAGTGATATCTTCATAAATCAGCCTGCATACAAGTAGGCTAAGATTGTTACCTATATAGGCCTACATAGACTAAGAACAAATGTGTACACTTAGGTTTAAATACATACAGTATTAGATACATGCATTTGTTACGTTACTTTACGTTATCTTTAGCTTACCACAGTTATTGTGATCCACTACAGGCTTTAAGTGGCCCACAAGGTAATAAACAACGGGAAGCTACCACACCTATAATTCCCTAGTAAAGCTGCAAAGCATAGCATGAAAATGCTATGATTGCAGTGAAAGACCTGCCCTCGGGCAGAATTACTACGGATGGAAGGTAATAAAAATGCAAGGCTCACACCTTCCAAGTAGCCTAATTCCGAGTTATCTGCCCTATCTCATGGTCGTTTTTACCCCAATACATTAGTCATCCGTTAATCCGGCTTCATAATAACATATTCCCTTAAACAACTAGGCCTACACTACAGAGTAATTTAGGGAAAACTATAGTCAACCATTTCTACTTATTATATCTAGTTTTTATCTTCTTTATTCCATTTGTGATCCACCATTCAAACCCCCATGTAGATTTACTCTTAAGCCAAGCCAATAGAAAACAAGTGACATGATCCAGTCTTTAATTTGAAGAACCCAAATTCCCCCCCCCCAAATGCAGTGATATGCTTATTAATTTAAAATTGATGATTGCAATAATATAATAATGACGGAGATATTGTATTTTGTACCTATATTTGTTTGGAATAGAACAGTAGCGGAGCGTAGAATTTCGACAAGTGTTACCCGTCGTTTTACTTACACTAATATGATTATAATATTGTGTTTATTATATTATTTCTGTCCACCGCTGTGGTCTCGAGGTAGCGTGCTGCCTTGCCACGCAGCGGGCCCGGGTTCGATCCCCGGTCGGATCAGTTTTTCTGGGTGAGGTTTTTATCGGGGTTTTTCCTCACCTGTAAGACAAATGCCAGGAAAACTTTAAGGCCCAAACGGTCCCCGAAATCATATGACCATCATCCTTATCATTATCATCCTTACCATTATCATCATCATTCTTCACCGGTGTGGAAAGCAACGGGAAGCTACCACACCTACACAATTCCCTAGTAAAGCTGCAAGCATAGCATGAAAATGCTATGATTGCAGTGAAGGACCTGCCTTCGGGCAGAATTACTATGGATGGATGGATGGATATAAACTATTAATATGTGCAATTACGCTCTTGGATTTCCTAAGCCCTACGTCTATAGTAGTTTACTATATTTGATACTCCTAACATTGCATGTCGTTCTTTTTAGAAGTTCATTTACTTATTAGAAATAATATCCATCCATAGTAATTCTGCCCGAAGGCAGGTCCTTCACTGCAATCATAGCATTTTCCTGCTATGCTTGCAGCTTTACTAGGGAATTGTAGGTGTGGTAGCTTCCCGTTGATTTCCACACCGGTGAAGGATGATGATGATGATAATGACAAGGATGATGATGGCCATATGATTTCGGGGACCGTTTGGGCCTTAAAATTTTCCTGACATTTGTCTTACAGATGAGGAAAAACCCCGATAAAAATCTCACCCAGAAAAACTGCCCCGACCGGGGATCGAACCCGGGCCCCCCTGCGTGACAAGGCAGCACGCTACCTCTGTCTGTCCTTTATAGACTTCTACTTCTAAATCGTTCATCCGATCTCTCTCAAAATATGTACATTCAGGGTTTCAAATATAACGAATGTTTAGCCGTTATCTATTATGTTCTAAAATCATTAGGCGTATGAGTTCACCTAAAACGAAAATTTAAAAATCGCTCTAGCGATCGCAGTTTTCTATGTTTCACAACAAAACTCGGAATATCATATTAAAATAAACCGAGATATGTATTACCAAAAATCAGCGAAATCTGACTGTTGGAAATTGGAGTTTACATATAATCCGAAATTTAAAAAAAATGCCTACACGACTGGACCGATTTTGATTACATTTTTTGTGAGTGCTTGAGTGGGTCCCTAGATTGCTTAGATTCATAATTGGATCCTCTAAAACCATTAGGTGTAGGATTTCACCTAAAATGAAAATCTAAAAATCGCTCGAGCTCTCACAATTTTCGATGTTTCACAACGAAACACAGCGTGTCCTTTTTAATTAAAATGACAATGGGAAGAAACACTATGAGGTACTTACATTAATAAATGAGTTGGACAAAATGTTTTAACATCTCACCTCATAAAGTTGCGTGTCTTCACGATACCGGTTTTAAAAGTATAGTATTACTTCCATCTTCAGTCAAATTCCAACTATCGAAATTTCGTCGTTAACACCATAGATCAAAAGAACATCTCTTTGCTTCTCATCATCATCATCATGAACAAATTCGTTTTAGGCCATGTGGCCTGTACGGTAAACCTAGCGAAGACGGTCTTGATCTTTCCACCGATGTTTTGGTCTTCCTTGGTCCCTATGACCAGTTGGGGTATATTGGAATGCCAATTTTGGAAGTCTATTTCTTGCCATTCTCCTCAGATGATTTTTTCATTCTTGTTGGTATCTTTGTATATCTTCATTTAAACTTGTTACTCCAAGTTTTCCTCTGATAATAGTGTTCCTTTGGTGATCCAGTCTATTAACTCCTAACAATGATCGTAAGAAGCGCATTTGGCTTACTTGAAGTTTATGAGAGTTTCTTTTATTTAAAATCCAAATTTCACTTCCGTATTTTAGAGCAGCTTTTGATGTGATGTTATGTAATCTTAGTTTTGTCTCTGTCCTCATCTGTTTACCAAAATGTCTTCGTATTACCCCATTCATTTTAGTCATTATTAGCTAGGTTTTTTTTTTTAACACGTAAGTTTCGCGTCTTTATGATAAAAATTCTGGATAAGATCTGATTTGAAAATAACAAACTCAATTATACTTAGTGTCACGGTTAAATGTATATGAAGGGAAGTTATGTTGAAGATGTTTTTTTTTTTTCAGGAAAGAACCACTTCAACAGCTTTTTTCGACCTTTTACAAACCAGGTGTGAGGTCTGGTACGTAAAATGTCCAAATATGTCCATTAAAATGGTTCTTTCCTGAAAAAAAAAAGCTTCAACATAATTATTATGACTTCAGATTATGCCTTTAACCTTACTCTTACTTTAGGGACTACATTTATTTAGATCTGTATTTTCAAAAATATTGTGACATTTAGGTCTTACGTAAAACACGAGCATAGTATTAAACATAGAACTATATTATAATATTTTAATGATATTGCGAAAAGAAAAATTAACGAATCGAACCGTGGACCTCTAGTTCTCCAGACTAGTGTGTAGCCCACTACACCATTCCAAACTTGGCAAAACACTAACAATTCTTTCCACATATACAAATCTATAATTCTCGTTTAGCCCGCTGTCAGGTAGATGACACTGCCATCGCCAATGGCCGGCTTCGTTTATAAGTATCTATATTTGAGAATTTTACACCACCACTTTTATAAGTAGTAAACGATGTTATTTAACATTTTCCAATACTGTTATTTTAACATAGTTGGCGATGGCAGTTTCATCTACCTGACAGCGGACGAAACGAGAATAATAGATTTGTATATGTGGAAAGAATTGTTGGTGGGATGGTGTAGTGGGCTGCACACTGGTCTGGAGAACTAGAGGTACACGGTTCGATTCCTGGTTCACGCGTTAATTTTTCTTTTCACAATAGCATTATAATATTATAATATGATTCATTATTGGAACTGTGTTAAAATAACAATATTGTTAAATAACATCGTTTACTACTTATAAAAGTGTGGTGTAAAATTCTCAAATATAGATACTTCTAAACGAAGCCGGCCATTGGCGATGGCAGTGTTATCTACCTGACGGCGGACGAAACGATAATTATAGATTTGTATATGTGGAAATAATTGTTAGTGTTTGTGCCAGGTCAGGAGTGGTGTAGTGGGCTGCACACAAGTCTGGAGAACTAGAGGTCCACGGTTCGATTCCAGGTTCACACGTTAATTTTTCTTTTCACAATATCATTATAATATTATAACAGTATTGGAAAATGTTAAATAGACCTATATTCACTAGAGTCGTATCTCAAATATATCACCTAACTACACTAACAAAGTCACTGGTACTAACGAACCCGTTGGTTCATGGCCGCGCGGAAATAAGTTTTCCATACATCCCTATCCTGAGCTAATGTTTTCAAATCATTCCCTGTATAATTTACTTCTCTCGTGGTTAATGCTATTTTCTCACCTCATTCTTGGTCTACCAATTGGGCGTTTTCCCCTTGGTTTCCCTACAAGAGCTTCCATATCACTATTTCATTCCCCCTTCGCCCCACATGTCCTGAAGATCTAAAGGTACGTACACACTTGCGCGCCGCGCGCGCGCACCATGTTCGTCAGATTTGGACGGGGTTTTAAAGTGCGCGCGCGTCTCGCACCACGATCCACTCATTGTCGGTTTTTTCCACGAACACTTTGATGGTTCGCTGTTTAGATTTGGACGGGTACCTGAGAGGTTCGTTGGTTACGGTGCGCACCTATTATTTGAGTATGGAGTGGTCAGAGGAAAACATGTTAAAACTTACTGATATTTATAGAAGCAAGCAATTATTGTGGGATCCTCAACATAAGGATCATTTTTAAAAATCATTGAAAGGAGATGCCTGTTTTTTTAATGTTATGTGTTTTTTTTTCGTGTGTACTGTAATTGTATGAATAAATTAGAATTATTTAGAAAACATTATTTATTTAAGACGTTCATTTCATAATATTATGTATGAAGTATCACAAAACAATACAATATATAAACACATTTATTACTAATTATTTATTTATTTCTTCAAAGACTCCAAAGAGCAAGATTGCTCATGTTAAGGGGCAATATACAAAAAATAATGGCCATAAAACAATTAACAATAAAAACAAGAAAACAAATTCAGGCATAAGTTTAAGTAATACAAACTACTATAGATGCACAATATATATACACATATAAATACAATATTTAAACAGGATAATATTAATAATAATAAAATTAACAAAATTAACTAAGAAAGCAATGAGAAAAAAAAAAAAAAAACAAAGAAAAACTATTTTTTAATACAATTAGAAAAATGTTTAACATTCGTGAAATGTTGATATTCAATAGGTAAGTTATTGTAATGGTTGATTAATGCATAACGAATCCCTTTTATACCTTTTTTTTGAGAAACTAGTATCTTTGTGCAATAAAGTACAACCTCTAGTATAATAATCATGTACATCTTTATTAAAAATTAAGGCCATGTTATGGTGAGATAGATTCTTAATAATTTTAAACATATATATACAAATCATATATTTTTTTTAAATTCCTTTAATGCTATAATATTTGAAAAAGTATAAATAAAGTTATAAGATGTAATAAGTAATAAGCGTGACCAGACGTCCCGATTTTGGCGGGACAGTCCCGATTTTTAACAATTTGTCCCGCGTCCCGCGGCATTAAAAAAAATCCCTATTTTTGGGAAAGAATGCAGGACAAGCGGGAGAACGGAAAGGGAATAGACATGGTTGGTTACACCTGCTCTGCAAAATGTCTACTGAAGGTTTGTGGGTTTCCTATGGATCGCAGGAGGTTCGTTGAAATTAATAATTTCGACGAACATAACACGCGCCGCGCGCGCGCCGTTCGTGTTCGCGGCGCGCATATGTGTACGTACCTTTAGCCTACGATATTTAACTTTTTACACGCTTTATATTAGTTTGACCTGTATCTATGTAACTGAATCTTTTAACGCGATTTTCACCCACTTAAAATCATTGGATCGACTTGAAACTTTGCATACTTGTAAAAGACCCGTGACAATATAATAATTTCATATTTTGTTTCTAAAATCATGACCAGAATCATCAGAAAATCAAAAAAAGTGTCTTTGTATCAATGTAACGGAATTTTTGAACACGATTTTCACCCACTTAGAAACATTGGATCGACTTGAAGCTTTGTATACGTGTGAAGGACCCGTGACAATATAATAATTCCATATTTGTTTTCTAAAATCCTGGCCAGAATCATCAGAAAATAAAGAAAAGTGTATTTGTATCTATGTAACGGAATTTTTGAACACGATTTTCACCCACTTAGAAACATTTTGATCGACTTGAAACTTTGTGTACTTGTAAAGAACCCGTGACAATACAATAATTTCAAATTTTGTTTCTAGAATCCTGGCCAGAATCATCAGAAAAAAAAATGAAAACTGGTATAATAGGTTGCGGACTTTTCGACTTTTTAGTCAATCGTTGTAAGAGCTTGGTTGGTAGAGCGGTACACTCTAGTGGTATATAATTTGTGTAATCCATAGGTCGCTGGTTCAATTCCGGCTGGATTTGTAGTAAGCTCATACTACAATAGAATCGAATTTAAAGATATATACATTTTTATCTTATTCTGTGAAATATTAAAAAATAAAAAATAAATAATAGTTTTAAAAAACTAAAACTACATGCTTTATTAGAAAACCGAACTAAAGTAATGAAAAGTAATTTTAATTTCCAACACGCTTGGGATAAATAATTTTACCATCAAAATCGTGGGGTGCTTTTTATGATTTTTACATTTTCTTCTAGAGACTTTACCTTTACCAATATCTGTTTATTATCAAATATATTAATTGATAAAGAGCACCCCACGCTTTTGATGGTAAAATTATTTATCCCAAGCATGTTGGAAATTAAAATTATTTTTCATTTTTTTAGTTCGGTTTTCTAATAAAGCGTGTTGTTTTAGTTTTTTAAAACTATTATTTTATTATATCTGGTTTCCTCTAAAGATCATGTAGCTCACTATTATGAAGTCTTCTCCATTCGCCTGTCTGCTCATCTCTCTTTGGTCCAAACATTTTCCTAAGAACTTTATTCTCAAATAATCGTAATCTTTTATCCCCCCTTAAAGTATGAATTCAATACCATTTTTATATATATTTAATATATTTTTAGTTTAACTTTTGTATATAGAAGTTGGGACAACAAGAGTCCCTGTACAGTATAATAGCATTCATTTCCAGAATGGAGACTATGATTAATTACTTTGTACATCTCATTCCTATTTGCAATTATTGTTCCTAGGTATTTGAATTCATTCACTTCAGAATTTCCCTCATTTGTCATTAACTGTCCGTTTCCTTTATATTGTCCACAGACGAAGCGAATGAAAGCAGTATATAGGTATGGGTATTTTGTACGTCACGAATGTTCCTTTATTCTCAGGTAGTATGCCATTGTCGGGTGCTCTGGCTTGCAATTCCCCGTGGCCCCTTCGTCCCGTGCTTTCATTCTCTTCGTCTGTGGACTATACAATGTATTCTATGTGTGACCATATATTTAGTTTTATTGATGTTTACTTCCAATTCCAATTTCTTAATGTTACTGAACAGAATGTGCGTGTTGGTTCATAGTATCTCCTCGCTATCAAATAATAATATTACATCATCTGCATAAACTAATAGCTCATTAATATAATTGAGTTGTAGGCCTTCTTCATTCTCTAAATATTTGATGGCATGCTCTAGTACAACACTGAATAGTAGAGGAGATAGTGCATGTCCTTGCTTTAACAAAGTGTGAATTTCAGAAGTATTTGTAAACTGTTTGCCTACACGCGCCCACTCTCTGTACCATTAAGTAAATTCTAATAAATCTAACTAACTTTTTAGGAATTCCGAATTCCAACAAAATACTATATAATTTATCCCTCTTAAATGAATCGTACGCATTTTTGAAATCCACATGCAGCTGATGTACAGCTACCATACAAAATCCAGACTGGACATTGACTAGATAAAAATCTGAATACGTATATATATATATATATATATGATACGAAAAGGAAAATTAATGCTTGAGTCGGGATTTGAACCCGTGTCTCTGAACTCTGTACGTTTAGCGCTCTAACCAACTGAGCTACCCAAGTATTCCAACACATACATTTTTCTTATATATGTAGTATTCTCAATTCACACAAGAGGTAGCGAGAAGACGTTTTAACTACCATCTAGCGGCCACCATAACAAGTAAGCAAAATTTTAATGAGAATATTTACTTTATAGCAGTAACGCTTGTATATTTAAATGTTATAAATATATTTTTGACATTTGGCAAATATGATATGAAAAGAAAAATGAATACTTGAGTCGGGATTTGAATCCGAGTCTCTAAACTCTGTACGTCATATATATATATATATATATATATATATATATATATATATATATGTCCACCGCTGTGGTCTTGAGGTAGAGTGTGCCTTGTCACGCAGCGGGCCCAGGTTCGATCCCCGGTCGGGGTAGTTTTTCTGGGTGAGGTTTTTATCGGGGTTTTTCCTCACCTGTAAGACAAATGTCAGGAAAACTTTTAAGGCCCAAACGGTCCCCGAAATCATGGCCATCATCATCATTATCATCTTCATCATCATCCTTCACCGGTGTGGAAAGCAACGGGAAGCTACCAAACCTACATTTCCCTAGTAAAGCTGCAATCATAGCATGAACATGCTATGATTGCAGTGAAGGACCTGCCTTCGGACAGAATTACTATGTATATATATATATATATATATATATATAATATATATATATATATATGACATGATAAGAAAAATAAACGCCGTCCAGGCATTTATTTTTCTTATCATGTCATATTAAGCTTGCATTGCTCAATGTCAAAAATTTAATTATAACATAATTATATATATACACACACGTATACGTACACATATAAGGGCATATATACATACATATACATGAAACGAGTAATAGCTTGGCTGCCCTTGGAGCCCAGTAGGTGTGTTTTCTGTCTCTGCCTGCCTAATTTTCATGCGTGCTAAAACCAAACTAAAATTATTGGCCGCTTTACTACTGTACTTCCAGTGCCTTCGAAGTTTCTCTATGCTTCCAGTGAAAGAAGGTCCAAAGTTCTGCATGGTGTTGACGGTCCTGTGCTGAACGGGGGGGGGGGGTGTTAAATTTACATTCAGGCGGTTTGCTCGAATACCATTGGCTAGTGATTGACGTGACGATAGTTGACCCTTCCACTGTACACAACAAATTACATTAGTTGTTAAAGATTTCAGCTATCGAGCAAAGTTCGTTGTGTTAATTTGACTATTACAGACGGCACACTAGTTTTAAATGTTGTATCAGTTTTATATGTTACATTAGTATTTAATTGTGCTTACAGTGCATTAAATATTTAAATAAGACTTAGCTGATTATTTTAAACAAATTTAATTTGTTGAGGACGACTGCCACCACAGGTATAACTTTCATTGCTTTATATATTTAACAATAACCTAACAGTGTTAATAATGTTTTTTAAGTAGCCTATTTACAATGAATTGCCAAAGCATGTTCTTTTAAGTGTACAATACAATCTATAGACTCGCGTGGCGTACGGCTCAGCCACATTCCCTCTCGGGACTTTCTCTCTCTGGGAGTACAGTACATTACTTCACTAGAAACAGCTTATTAGAAAAGACAACTTTTTGTGAGTTGAAATAGTACGACGAGTGACGCAGATTGTCCGCGCATGCATGTATGAAGCATTCGGCAGGCTGGTCGTTGGTTTTCATTCTGTTAGCTATCAGCCTATTGCGTAGAGAACCGAAGGTCTCTTGTACATACATACATAAATATATGTTAAGTTACTACCTGAATTTATTTTACGGTAAAGCTATAGTATACCATATATACATGGCTCTGCGTGACGACCATATTAACCCCCAGAGAATGTACTCGTCGTTAGAGGCTGTCAGTTGGTCATTAGAATTATATCTTTTTATGTTGGCAGTATTGCTGGACAAAAACTGTGGGAAATATAAAGGTTTTCAAACTCTCCCCGTGCCCAATGTGTCCCCTATTTGTTTTCAATATTTTTATAGATATGTGGCTTTAATATTATTATGTTATAGGACTTATTTTAGGCAAAATCTTTAACACGTTTGATATTTTGTGACCTTTATATAATGTAATTGGTTTTCAAACTCTTGGTATTTAAAATCTGGAACTTTTTAAATAAAAATGTTGGACCTGTAAATCCTAGCTCTGATGTTGTAGCCTCACTATGATGGTTGTCCAGCGGCTCGCTTTGTTTTTCCGCAGCTGTTTTAGGGATATATAATTAAATACAGAGATGCCGACTACCGCCACTATAATAATTCTTCATGTTAATCATTGCCAAGCATTGCCGCACGGCACCTGCTTTATATAAACGGAGGCGATAATAATATGATATTTAATCGATCATAAATTATATGACGATAAACGTGTGACCTTCAACGCAAGGTCGATTGCCCTGGGTCGATTGTATGGTTGTTGATTATTAACTTTAGAATCAAGCGGGTTTCCAGAGATGCTATTCTGCATGTTCTACACCTGGTTCTACACATAGAGAACATAGAGGTTCTGCAGTAGATTCAATTTTGCGTATTTCTCTTAGTAAAAATGGCGGTTACATTTATGTAGACAACGTGGATATGTTTAAATTTATTTCAATTTAACTTGTTTCTTGTGTAATAATATAAAATATTAAATATATTATAAGAAAAATCACATTTCTGATATATCGTGTTAAATTAATTATATTATTTTTTTCTCATCGTGTTAGAGACGCCGGTTTGTAATTGAGCAACGTTGTGTCCGACTTGACATAATGTTTACATGTGTACGGCAGTTTTCATTTTTACATAAATTGTATAATAATTACATGTACTTCATCTTTTTCTTTATTTGAAAACGAAATTATTTATACCATTTTCTTCTTCTTTAAGGATATATCCGTTATTAAGAATTTTTTATAACGGTTATTACAGATTTGAACTTTCAAATTTTAAACTCTCTCATTGTTGATTCGAATATTGTCAAATAAAATGAATATTTTAAAATATAATGCAGTAATCTCTCCGTTATTTTGCACTTAATTTCATTGTGGGTTTCTGTGATGCGTTTGAAATGCGTGGCAACAAATCAGAACATCAATAAAATAAACGATAAACATACGGTGACAAAAAAGTTTAGTGACCAGTGATCCCACTATGTAATAAAGATTTTTATAATATCGACAGTAAGAAAACTCATGTTTTAAATTGTAAGCTATGTCGGAATACTAGCATTTTTCAACCACTCAAATAGTAGGCCTACATTATTTATGACGAGAGCTATATATTTTGAAATGTCGCTTCAATATATGTTACAGGTTTGTACTACAGTGTGATACTTTTAAAATAGAATTTCACAGTTTGACAATTAAGTTATATGTATATGTAGCCAACATTATTTGTTGTATGTATTATATAAAAAAGAGAAAAAATCTTCACGAATGAATGTTTAAAAAGCGGTCACTAGCTGATAATAATTCTATCATTAGAGTAAGCTGGAAGTAGGAACCACATGGCTAAGAAAGTTATTTACAGAATGAATGATCATAGTTTTAAAGAAAATCTTGTAAATATATAAACATTTTGCCAGTTTCATAAAACAAATAGTGGTGAATTACTTTTCTTTAATTCATGAATGTTTTTTTTAACTGAAAATTGTATGAGAAGTTGTTTTTAAAAAAGCCCACATAAAGAAATCCACAATAACCCACCCAACTCCCCCCAAAAAAACCACTCTGAACTTGCTTTAATTTTAATGCTGTTAGTAAAAAGTAATTATTAGTTAAGATACTAAAAAGAGAAATAAATAGTCCAACCAAATAATAAAGATAAATTATTCTTTCAACCAGTAGGGTCAAGTGGGGTAAATGTGGGACAAAAAACTAATATTTGATAATTTTTTTTACATTTTAAGACTCAAATGATCATTTAGAAATGAATATAAATACATTTTAATATTCTCATTTCAATTCCATACCTGAAACCAAGCTATATGAAACTGAGCATGAACAATCAATAAAAATTCCTGTCCCATATTTACCCCACGGTTTGTGGCAAATGAGGGACACTGTGTTAACTCAATTACCAACAGTACTATTCTAAATATGAGGTAATGGTGGGACAGCTGATATTTTATTATTCATAACTTGACTCAACTGCACTTCTACTAGCGCTTGATTTTTCAGTTATATTGTTGTAATCTATAGCTCTTCTTCTGTATTTACTAACATAATTTAATATTTTAAACTTTTTCAAACAATTTTTAGGCTCAACCGCACTTCTACTAGCACTTGATTTTTCATTTATATTGTTGTAAACTATAGCTCTTCTTCTGTATTTGTTAACATCATTTAATAATTTAAACTTATTCAAACAATTTTTATAACATTATTAGACAATTTTGAAGTATTTAGTTAAATGTGCAAATCACAATATTATGACACTGTTAGACAATATTATGATGCTAACTGCTATTTTCTCCATAGAGTATATTACTTAGTCCATGATTTTTCTATCGCTGTTTTGGGTTATCGCTGGTTGGATCAGCGTTAGGGAGTGATAAGTAAGTGTACACCCATTTTTAATAAACGTTAGGTAATTTTAATATTATTAATATATATTTTTAACACAGATTTGGGGATTTATTGCAAATATTGGTAATTTAAATTTCATAGCAACGGATAGTAATCGAGGATGATAATCGATATGTGGTTTGATTGTGGGTTATCGCTGGCTCTATAAACTCTGGCGCATGCGCACTATTGTTCTATTGGAATTTGAAAATATTTCACGCTAGTTTAACTGCAGTTTTTCCCAATTTTTATAATATTATTAGACAATTTCAAAGTATTTATTTAAATATGCAAATCACAATATTATGACACTGTTAGACAATATTGTGATGCTAACTGCTATTTTCTCCACAGAGTATATTACTTAGTCTATGATTTTTGTTTCGCTGTTTTGGGTTATCGGTGGTTGGATCATCATTAGGGAGTGATAAGTAGGTGTACACCCATTTTTAATAAACGTTTGGTAATTTTAATATTACTAATATATTTTTTTAACATAGATTTGGGGATTTATTGCAAATATTGGTCATTTAAATTTCATAGCGACGTATAGTAATTGAGGATGATAATCGATATGTGGTTTGATTGTGGCTTATTGCTGGATCTATAAACTCTGGCGCATGCACACTGTTGTTCTATAGGACTTTGAAAATATTTCACGCTAGTTTAAGTGCAGTTTTTCCCATAACTTAATTTTTTCACATTTTTCAAAAATAAAAACTATGTTTTCTGCAAAGAAAGAAGAGTGAAACTTTGGAGCAAAAATGTACTTTTTTCTGATGAAAGAAAAATGAAATTGCATTACATTAATCCTGGGAAAACATATTTATGAAAATTTCTCAACATTTGAAGTGCATGAAATGTATTTACACTTTACACTTACTCATTTCTTTTTATTAATATCAATGCATGATAACTTATGCGGTCACCAACACACACATATTTAGGTTGTGGCAGTTTTTGAAATATATCTTTACAGTAAACCAATGTCACGTCATCTTCAACAGACCTAAAAGTAATCAATACTAGTAAAATTCATATCAAATTCCGTTGAGGTGAAGTCATATGATGAAAGTTAAAAATTAAATTGTACCTGTTGGTGGGTGCCGCTGTCCTCAGCTTTGTTAAAAATATTGTATATAAAATTAACTGGAGCGCTTTCGGAAGTTATCTTCCATCTTCTGTAGGTTGAGTATCCGCTACTTGTTGTTGTGTACGGTGATGTATACTCCAACTGTTTGTAGCAGCAGCTGACTTGTTTTTGACGATTTCGTATAATGTGTTTAACTAGGGTGCGTTCTCATTGAGAAGTGAGGTGTTGTTTTGTTTCCTTCATAATTTCGAGGTCTTCAAATATATTTATCCCAAATATTCCAGCTAGGATAAATATATTTGAAGACCTTGAAATTATATAGGAAACAAACAACACCTCACTTCTCAATTAGAACACACCCCAGTCAAACCCATTATTAGAAATCGTCAAAAAAAAGTCAGCTGCTGCTACAAACAGTTGGAGTATACATCACCGTACACAACAACAAGTAGCGGAAGCTCAACCTGCCGAAGATGGAAGATAACTTCTGAAAGCGCTCCAGTTAATTTTATATACAATATTTTAACAAAGTTGAGGACAACGCACCTACTAAAAGTAATATTCTTGATGTCCATAGACTTGAGACACATCACTTCAGCATCAGCATCGGTCACATTTTGTACCACATGCACATACCTATATTCGGTAACCTTCTGCTTTCCAGCTACTTCAAATTTCACTAACTCAAAATCAGACTGATGCAAGTCTATGACACCTGAATTTTCTTGTGGAACAGTATTTGCTGACACATCAAAATCGGGAGTCCTCTTCAGATTCATTCAATGTTAGATTATCATCACTGCCACAGCTTTCCACTCTTCCACACTGCTGCTATCACTTACACATATTTCTTCTTAGCTCTCTTACTATAATGCTTCATAACTTCTCCTTTGATTTTTTCAGGTCTAGGATTTTCTTGCTTATCTCCTTCAGAAACTCTTCTGTTGTTATCACTTTTGAGCCACAATCTATCTTCCTTCTTTTTGAGATGGAGTCGTTTTTCCTGTTCTGTGAGTAATAAATTCTCAAATGATAATTGGGAATCAGCAGCATGCACATCTCCAGAATTAGGGTCATTACTACAACTAGGCTTAGGCATTGATAGAAAATTTGTCAATGAGGCATTTAGGTTTAAATCCATGTCATTAGGGCATTTTTCAGGCTCATCCTCGAAGATTTCACCATCTATATTTTCTGAAGCATCTTTATTGTTGTATCTGTCCAGCTTTATCGGGTGTAATCTTTTCACCTCCATGTGGTGGGAAAAATCCATTGCTGTCAAATGCTATCTTGATTATTTCAGGTGTAAGAGCAGTATGCCATATTTCATAAAGGAGATCAGCAAATTCAGCTTTATGAATGGTTTTCTGATTTAATCTCTGCCACTCTGTGACTCTTCTATCCCAGGACAGTTTTAGTGGCCAAAACCCACATTTGTGTAGTGGTCGAAGGAGATCAGTTGTATGTGACAGCAATTTAATTATGAAAATATTTTCTTTCACTGCTTTGTTGATGGTTTTAATAATAATAATAGAAAGGAGCCCTCAGAAGAGCATTAGTTTCGAAGGTTTTATGTTCTTTTCCACTGATCACTTGTATTCGCTCTTTGCTGTATTCATTAATTGATTTTGTTCTGTTTTTACACTCTGTGATATGATAAAGTTTACACTTATCACCACATAGTGCACATCTGCAGTCTTCAGTTGGCTGGTGGAATTTTTTATTTTTGCAGATTTTGTGATGAAAGCCATGTATTGCTAGTCTGGTTACAACGTGTCTCTGTGTCTGACATTCTCTTGTCCAGTTTCTGTCTGTCATGGCACTGGAGGTGTAAAATTCCTCGTTTATTTCCTTCCGTTTCTGTTCCCTCATTTTTGCTGCTTTTTTATATGGTTCTGTAGATGGTAGGAGGTATGCTATCCTGAAGTCTTCTATGAAATATGTTTCTTGCATAAGTTCATAAATTAATCTGGATGGTGCTGTTTTTCCAGTTCCAGTGGTTCTCTTCAGGAAGCTTGCTTTCACTTTCTCTATTTTGTTGAGGTCGCTGATTGTTAATTTCTGCCATATGATATCGATTCCGTATGTAACTATGGGAGCTATCGTTGTGTGGAAAAGTGTCATTGCAGTGTCTGTTGTTAGTTTTGTAAAGTTCTTGATGTTGTAGATTGCTATTATTGCTGCTGCTGTTCTGTCTTGGATGTGTATGCTGAAGGATGTCGCTGTGGTCTGCATGGTGTTACCTAGATATTTGTACCTGTTAACTGTCTTTAGAGGACTTCCTGCCAGATGGTTGATGGTTTTGAGGTCCAAATGAGACACATGTCCATCATATATTAACAGAATAGGTGGTTTTTCAGTTACAAACTTGCATAAGTTGAAGAGATAATCTTGAAAAATCTCAGTGGTGATGTAGCCTTTCATGGATACTTGTCAATCACCACTTATTTTACTGCTTTTTTTCCAAAAAACACTGGATAACATCCATTTTCACTTTTCTACTTGTAATTACGAATCATTTTACCACTTATCAGGCCAACACAATAGCCTAATATGCGCACTGTAGCCTATATGCTTGGCCTCATAAACAAACAAAGAAGACATATGGTTGTCCGGGTTGAAAAACTTGCTAATAAAGGAGGTAAAACAAATTGACCAACTGTCCCACATTTTCCCCACAAAAGTCCCATTTTACACGCTTTATATTAGCTTGACCTGTATTTATCTGTCTATCTATGTAACGGAATCTTTCAATGCGATTTTCACCCACTTAAAATCATTGGATCGACTTGAAACTTTGTATACTTGTAGAGGACCCGTGACAATACAATAATTTCATATTTTATTTCTAAAATCCTGGCCATAATCATCAGAAAATCAAAAAAAAAGTGTTTTTGTATCAATGTAACGGAATCTTTCAACGCGATTTTCACCCACTTAGAAACATTTGATCGACTTGAAAACTTTGTATACTTGTAGAGGACCCGTGACAATACAATAATTTCATATTTATTTTCTAAAATCCTGGCCATAATCATCAGAAAATCAAAAAAAGTGTTTTTGTATCAATGTAACGGAATCTTTCAACGCGATTTTCACCCACTTAGAAACATTGGATCAACTTGAAACTTTGTATACATGTAGAGGACCCATGACAATACAATAATTTCATATTTTGTTTCTAAAATCCTGGCCAGAATCATCCGAAAATCAAAAAAATTAAAACTGGTATAATAGGTTGCGGACTTGTCGACTTTTCAGTCAATTGTTGTAAGAGCTCAGTTGGTAGAGCTGCGAACTCCTAGTGGTATATAATTTCAGTAATCTATACGTCGCTGGTTTAAATCCGGCTGGGAGGGGTTTTTATAGAAGAGTATTACTTTTAGCTCATACTACAATAGTATCGAATTTAAAGATATTTACATTTTATCTTATTCTGTAAAATATTAAAAATAAATAAATAATAGTTTTAAAAAATTAAAAGAACACGCTTTATTAGAAAACCGAACTAAAAAATGAAAAATAATTTTAATTTCCAATACGCTTGGGATAAAATTAAAGTGGTCAACAAAAAATTCATCTCCAACACATATTAGAATAAAACTAGAGTTATCAACAAAAAGAAAATAATTTTACCATCAAAAGCGTGGGTGCTTTTTATGATGTTTACATTTTCTTCTTAGAGACTTTACTTTTACCAATATCTGTTTATTATCAAATATATTAATTGATATAGAGCACCCCACGCTTTTGATGGTAAAATTATTTTCTTTTTGTTGATAACTCTAGTTTTATTCTATACGTGTCAGAGATGATTTTTTGTTGACCACTTTAATTTTATCCCAAGCGTGTTGGAAATTAAAATTATTTTTCATTTTTTTAGTTCGGTTTTCTAATAAAGCATGTTTTTTTAGTTTTATAAAGCTATTATTTATTACCCCATATTAACCCAGAAATTTGAATAGCCATGGTTTCTTACCAAATTTACTCAGGATAAGCTGGTTGGCAGGAAGATAAGTCTAAAGTATATACTTACTCATATTAATAATAAATTAATTGTATGTTGAGTCGTGAGCCCACAGATGTAAAAGTTGTCAAGAGAGAATAAAATAAATGTGTGTATAAAATATGGTTTTCCCAATACATTAACCAGGTAAACTTTATCATTCAGTTAGTGTGTACTGTAGATTAGATTATGAACCAAATACAGACATTTAAATTAGCAGAAAGTTGTTTACATTTATAGATAGTAGACCAGTGTCCCTCTTTTGCCCCAAATTTAACTATCCCATTATTACCCCATGCCACCCTATATTTAATTCACAATATTCAACTAAAAGTACTTTTAGCTGAAGACAGATTTTAGAAAAAATATGGGAATATAATGGTACTGTACATCAATTATACGTAGACTTCAAAAAGGCATACAATTCAATTAAGAGGGAGAATTTATATTATCCTCCTGCTGGAGTTCAGAATTCCTAAAAAGTTAGACTTGTATAAATGAGTCTAAATGGCACAAAGAGTAGGGTGTGTGTAGGCAAACAATTTTCGGATACTTTTGAAATCCACAATGGGTTGAAGCAAAGCGATGCACTATCTCCTCTACTCTTTAATTTTGTACTAGAGCATGCCATCAAATCTTTAGATGATGAAGAAGGCCTACAAATCAATGGTATTAATAAGTTGTTAGTTTATTCTGATGATGTAGTACTATTGGGCGATAGCAAGGAGAAACTAAAGGCCAACACGCACACTACTGAGTAACACTAAGAAATTGGGACTGAAAATAAATATCAATAAAACTAAATATATGGTCACACATAGAAATACATTATATAATGGAAATGGACAGCTAATGACAAATGAGGGAAATTTTGAGGAAGTGGCTGAATTCAAATACCTAGGAACAAAAATCACAAACAGGAATGAGATGCACAATGAAATTAAACATAGGCTCAATTCTGGAAATGCGTGCTATTATACATTACAGAGACTCTTGACATTCCAACTCCTTTCAAAAAAGTTAAACTGAAAATATATAAAACTATTATTCTACCAGTTTTATGGATGCGAAACATGGATTCTTACTTTAAGGGAGGAAAGGAGATTGAGTATTTGAGAATAAAATTCTTTCGAAAATTTTTGGACCGAAGAGAGATGATCAGATAGGTGAATGGAGAAGATTACATTACAGTGAACTACATGGTCTTTTATAGGAAGCCAGATATAATAAGAACAGTTAAGTCTCATAGAATGCGATGGGCAGGTCATGTGGCACAAATGAGGAATGAAAGACATGTATTGAAGCTTCTTGTAGGAAAACCAGAGGGAAAACGCCCAGTTGGTAGACCAAGAATGAGGTGGGAGAATAACATTTAACTATGATTTGAGGGAAGTAGATTATACAGTGGATGTTTGGAAAACATTGGCTCATTATAGGGATGTATGGAGAGCTTATGTCTGTGCAGCCTTGAACCTATGGGTTCGATAGTGCCAGTGAGTTAGTTGTTTATTATAAGTAGTAACAAATACTTAAATTTCTAAATCAGAATCACACTCTTCAACATCATATTATTTTAATTCATCCTTATTATTAAGATGTCTGTTCACTTTTACTGATTTTTTAACTTTTTCACAACCCAACCTGTTATGCATTTTCAACCAAATCCAAAGGTTCAAAACACTCATTCTATTGATGCTAAATGAGCTGGGCAACTAGTCAGTCTATTCAAAAAGTTACAGAAAGCTTTAATGTTCTCATATGTAGAACATTTCTCGAAAATACTCCACCACTGGGCAGAACCGAAGCTCTTTATTACATCATCCACAAACATTGATGATGGAAATATTTATAAGAATTAAATGAATCGTCATAGTTCTATGTTTTTTTAAACACAGCACTGCAGTATCAGCGACCATTGTCACCAACCTCACTCATGAAAACAGCCGAGGATGGTGAAAATGGTCGCTGATATTGCAGTGCTGTGTTTAAAAAAACATAGAAGTATGAGGTAAGAAGAAATCACAATTCATTTAATTCTTGCAAATTTAACCTCATAATGTTAAAAATTCCCAAATTTATTATATAAGTGGAAATATTTGTTTATCTTTAATTTTAAAGGCTGAAAATTATATAAGCCATTCAGGGTGTTTGCTTGTCAACCAAGCCTCAGCCTGATTTTCTAGATTAAAAGATAAGTGTTTTACAACATATTTAGGATTTATTATATTTGCAAGATAGTGTATTGGTGAACCCTCCATGGTATCTTTACCTTGTCGTGGTGGAGTGGCTTGCGTGCTTAAATGATCTTGAGAGCTATGCCGGCGGTAGCATTGCTGCCGATAGGGTTACCCATGCCAGACTTGTCGAAGGTGATAAGCCAGACTAAAAAAGTACCTTGGTCGAAGGAGTGACGATCTTTCACCGTAAAAATACAACTGTCAAGAAATGCAGACATGGGTTCAACTGGGATAAAATTTTCCGAAGGAAGTAGATTATACAGGGAATGATTGGAAAGCATTAGCTCAGGATAGGGATGTATGGAGAGCTTATGTCCGTGTGGCCATGAACCTACAGGTTCAATAGTGCCAGTGAGTAAGTAAGTAAGTGTATTGGTGAAACAGCTTTACTCATCCTATGTTGAATACTGTCTTTATGCATTTGAATATCAATACATTCTATAAGTATATCCAAAGTTTCACAGAATCCGAAATATTAGTTTTTTCAGCTTGCATACGATCAAATATATTTCCAATAAATATTGGCTTGTTTCTGCATATGCAAAACATTTTTGTAAATAAGTAAATTTTTCCCAAATTTGGGTAATATTTTCTGGAATTTCAGAATGTTTCTCTTAATGTATTTCTACATATTTATGATAATTTTTAACAAACGTGTTTAAACTGTCAAGCTAGGAATTCCAGCGTGTAGCATTTGGGATCTGTGGCATTAAAACCTCTTTTAAAAAACCAGGGTTTATTGGGTTTTTTTAAATAAAACCCAAGATAACCCATATGGGCTGGGTTTTTTAAACCCTGAAATGTGTTGGCAATGGCAGCTCAAGTTAAGAATAATTCAACCTATGATTTTTCCATATCACATTCTTATTATATGTTGCTCTACATACATATTTTGTCTTTACTATCATTTCATACTATTTTAAATGTTTTGCAACAATACTTATAACATTTTTGGCTCTAGTTTGGAGAGTGACTCTATGATTTTCCATAAATTCTTATTTCACTGTTGGACTACACACTTTTACCATTTGTAATAACATTTCATACTTTCTTTTAACATTTTTCAACGATTCTTTAAACATTTCTTACAATTTTTAAATATTTACATATTTATGCAAATTATGGTGTGAAGTTTCCATTAAGCTCAGTGAGAAATTTTTCTAAGTCCGAGGCAGACACCACGCGCATGCACCAACACACGTGAAGCAGTTTACACTATGGAATCATGCGATGCAGCCAACATATACACAATATTTAACAATTCTATAAGCTAATTTAACACAATTTAAGCTCTCTGATTTTCCATAAATTCTTATGTCACTGTTGAACTACACATTTTTACCATTTGTAATAACAGTTCATACTATTTTAAACATTTTTCAATGATTCTTTAAATATTTCTTACAATTTTTAAATATTTACATATTTATGCAAAGTGAAGTTTCCATTAAGCTCAGTGAGAAATTTTTCTAAGTCCGAGGCAGACACCACGCGCATGCACCAACAAACATGAAGCACTTTACACTATGGAATCATGCGATGCAGCCAACATATATACAATATTTAACAATTCTATAAGCTAATCTAACACAATTTAAAGCCTACAATTATATACAATTTAAGCTCTCTGATTTTCAATAAATTCTTATGTCACTGTTGAACTACACATTTTTACCATTTGTAATAACATTTCGTACTATTTTAAACATTTTTCAATGATTCTTTAAATATTTCTTACAATTTTTAAATATTTACATATTTATGCAGAATTTTGGTATGAAGTTTCCATTAAGCTCAGTGAGAAATTTTTATAAGTCCGAGGCAGACACCACGCGCATGCACCAACAAACATGAAGCACTTTACACTATGGAATCATGCGATGCAGTCAACATATACACAATATTTAACAATTCTATAAGCTAATCTAACACAATTTAAGCTCTCTGATTTTCAATAAATTCTTATGTCACTGTTGAACTACAGATTTTTACCATTTGTAATAACATTTCGTACTATTTTAAACATTTTTCAATGATTCTTTAAATATTTCTTACAATTTTTAAATATTTACATATTTATGCAGAATTTTGGTATGAAGTTTCCATTAAGCTCAGTGAGAAATTTTTATAAGTCCGAGGCAGACACCACGCGCATGCACCAACAAACATGAAGCACTTTACACTATGGAATCATGCGATGCAGCCAACATATATACAATATTTAACAATTCTATAAGCTAATCTAACACAATTTAAAGCCTACAATTATATACAATTTAAGCTCTCTGATTTTCAATAAATTCTTATGTCACTGTTGAACTACACATTTTTACCATTTGTAATAACATTTCGTACTATTTTAAACATTTTTCAATGATTCTTTAAATATTTCTTACAATTTTTAAATATTTACATATTTATATGCAGAATTTTGGTATGAAGTTTCCATTAAGCTCAGTGAGAAATTTTTATAAGTCCGAGGCAGACACCACGCGCATGCACCAACAAACATGAAGCACTTTACACTATGGAATCATGCGATGCAGTCAACATATACACAATATTTAACAATTCTATAAGCTAATCTAACACAATTTAAGCTCTCTGATTTTCAATAAATTCTTATGTCACTGTTGAACTACAGATTTTTACCATTTGTAATAACATTTCGTACTATTTTAAACATTTTTCAATGATTCTTTAAATATTTCTTACAATTTTTAAATATTTACATATTTATGCAGAATTTTGGTATGAAGTTTCCATTAAGCTCAGTGAGAAATTTTTATAAGTCCGAGACAGACACCACGTGCATGCACCAACAAACGTGAAGCGGTTTACACCATGGAATCACGTGATGCAGCCAACATATACACAATATTTAACAAATCTATAAGCTAATCTAACACAATTTAAGTACTCTAACCTGTGAAAGACCAACCTAAAAGCTAACCGAATGCAATTTAAGCACTCTATCCTGTGAAAGAATGTAATACCAAAAAAAAAATTGTAAGTTCTGAAATTCTGAAGTATATGTGCACAGTTAATTAGTACATACTCTGTGTTGGCTGCACTGGAATATGTCTGTTGTTGTATAGAATATTTGTTATAATCAATATGGCTGCCACGTCTTCACATGTAGATAAATATCTTAGAAAAATATATTGAAATAACCGTTAGAAAAATGTAAAAATTATTTAAATGTTGGGAAATAATTTGAAAAATAAAATCCTGTGTATAAAATTTGACAGAATTTATGAAAGAATTAAAAAAGGTATTTTAAAATAATTGTGCATAATGGAAACTTTAGCCCAAATTGTGCTATGTATCCATCAATGAAGTTTTCAAAATCGCATTGCACATGTGCAAATGTATCTTCTGATAGATGGGAGTGAAATCAATGTTACCAACATTCACAATTAATTCCAAACCATATTTCAAGAAATTAACTTTATTTTGTTAGGTTCCGATGGGACAAGTTGGAAAAACTTCAGTTTGATTTTCACCATAAATTTTCCAAGTCCTACAGAATAATAGTGCGCATGCACAAATGTTTATAGAATTGATGCTAGGTGGAACCACATATCTATAAAGCCCTACAAAAAGTTTATAGAGTTGTCGCTATATGGCACCACGCAGCTGTGAAATCAACATGATCAACCTTTGCAATAAATTCCCAAATGTTTATGATGTACACTATCTTCTCCTTTCCTAACCTAACAAAATAAATTACATGCATATTATTTAATGAAGTGTACACAAATCTGATGTACACTAACCTAACAAAATGAAATTAATTTCTTGAAATATGGTGTGGAATTAATAGTGAATGTTGGTCATAACAATTTTGCACATATTTCTGCCATCTAGTAGAAGTTTTGTTAGGTGTTTATACATGCACAGTATGATTCTGGAGAACTTAGAAAAATTCATTGGTCGAGGTAATCTAAACATTTTCCAGCAATGGCTTATTGGAAATGTGAATAAACACGTTGCTAGCACAAATTAAAACCAAAGTTATCTGATAAGTATTAATAGAGTCATTTATTCCCCATTACAAGATTCATAGATTGGTATATTGCCTAGAATAGCCAAACTATTTTCTATTCTGCCCCAATTAGGTTACTACACATAGCATAGATTAGTGGGGATTGCCAGAAAAGCAGTGGATTACCATAACTTTAGAAAACACCAAAAGATTCACAAATTATCATAGTAGAATTTAGTTAGCAATCTGAAGTATGTACCGGTACATAGATAGTTTTATATGAGAAATAAAGTAAAGTATTCCCAATACAGGCCTCAGGAGGCCCTTGGGGTAGTGGGAGGTTAAGGCTCCCACTTTTTCTGGACAAATCGGCACTTGATGTCAGCCGGGTTGTCAGCCCTGCGTGACGGCCGCCTTTACCCCCAGAACAAGCGTCTGGTACTCATTTCTGTTAGAGGCTGAGTCGACCCGAAGGCCATAGTGCTGCCAGAAGGTTTGGGTCAGTTTAAAAATCCTGACTCCACCGGAACTTGAACCCTCGACCTTCTGGCTTGTAGCGCAGTGCCTTAACCACTACGCCATGGCGTGCCCCTATATGAGAAATAGGAAAAAAAAAAAAAGAATTAGAATTTCACGTGTATAAAAAAATTGGCAAAAAAAAAGGCTGCTCTGAAAGTTAAAAATTCTAATAAAATTTATTGTTAAAACCGTTGAGGTGGAGAGTCATAAAATGAAATAAGTTAAAATACCTTCTTAGGTAAAATCCATCGTCCTCAACTTTTAAAAAATATGTAATCTTTATGCCTGTAGGCCTTTCAGTCATCCATCCCAACTTCAGCAGTTCATTCTTCGCTACAGCATCCACAAGATGTTTGATGCTGCTGGTTCTAATAGTCACGACCAAAGCCACATTAGGACCAGCAGCATCAAACATCTTACTGGATGCTGTAGTGAAGAATGAACTGCTGAAGATGGGATGGATGTCCTTAAAGGCCTACAGGCATAAAGATTACATATTTTTAAAAGTTGAGGGCGACGGATTTTACCTAAGAAGGTATTTTAACTTGTTTATTTTTATGAAAGTTAAAAACACGATCGTCAAGAAAAGTGGACATGAGCTCCACTGCAGTAAAATTTTCCAGAGGTAAAATGGTCCCTCATTCGATATTCTGGGCAGGGACTACTTCAGGAATTCTGTGCCAAAGCCTCAGAAACAGAGACATGTTCCTAGGAACATGGAATCTTAAAACATTGTGTAGTAGTATTGGAAAACATTAGCTCAGGTTAAGGATGTATGGAAAGCATATGTCCATGCAGCCATGAACCTATAGATTCGATGGTGCCAGTGAGTTAGTTAGCTTAACTTGATATATAATACAAAAGTAAAAGGATTTGCATTGTTTATGTAACAACATAACTAACTAACTCACTGGTACTATCGAACCCGGAGGTTCATGGCCATGCAGACAAAAGCTCTCCATACATTCCTATCCTGAGCCAATGTTTTCCAATCATCCCCTGAATAATCTACTTCCCTCAAATCATAGTTAATGTTATTCTCCCATCTCATTCTTGGTCTACCAACTGGGAGTTTTCCCTCTGGTTTTCCTACAAGAAGCTTCCATTCATGTCTTTCATTCCCCATTTGTGCCACATGTCCTGCCCATCACAGTCTACGAGACTTAACTGTTCTCATTATATCTGGCTTCCTATAAAGACCATGTAATTTACTGTTATGTAACAACATTGAGAAAAATATTAAAAATTGAATTTTGAAAGTTGAAAAACTTTTCCAGTTAAGACTATAATGTATTGGTTAGCTGTCTGACTGGAATCTCAAGGGTTCTGGGTTTGATTTCCGGTTTTTTTCTTTGTGTCTAGTGTCTGGATAAGGGTTTTATGAGGGCAACTTGATATTTGATGTGAGAAGTAGCAAAGTTTGGTAGAGAAAATAAATTCAGATTTAGGAATTGCATCACACTGATTAAGTAATTCCCTTTACTGTCTTTATGTTTCCAGTTACAATAATAGTCCAGTTAGTATTGCCTCTTGAGAGCTGTCATGACATAGATTTATTGTTATTTTTAAAGTTTTATTGGAAATGAGTTTCTTTTCTTGTACCCCATATGTAAATAAGTCTGCCCTGGTGGACTAGTGGTTATGCTCCTTGCCTCTGGTTCCGAGGGTCGCAGGTTCAAACCCGACCACGGTCAATGGATTTATTTAGGATGAAAATATCCAAGCAGCAAGCCTTCCAGGAGGGATTTTTTAGGATGGAAAAATCCAAGGAGCAAGCCTTCCAGGAAGCACTTTAAGCCATGGGCCCCAAGTTTGAAGGTTTTCAGGCCCATAAAAGATCCTTAAGTCTGAACAAAGAGGCCTCTAAGCAAAATTTACCGATCTCAAACATCCTAGTAATACCATAGTTGCCTACTAGTTGTCTTATTGAGTTGGTATGTTGACCGCATGCCATTCATGACATCTTTGGGGAAATAAGGTAACTAACATTAACTTGGTCTATTAACGTTAATATTATTCGATTTTAAACATCTTAATGATGGACAAATTATATTTGAAAAGAAACGGCTCGTAGCATTTGGGGTTAGGGAATTAACTATGTATAAGAGAAAAATTTGCCTTTAGATTGGAGGCCTAGGTAGCTCAGATGGAAGAGCATTGACATACAGAGTCAAAGGTCCCGGGTTCAAACCCCAGTCTAGGCGTATATTTTTTATTTTCAAATATAATTGGTCTATTAACTCCTGACAAAGGAGAGGCTATGGCTTAACATTAGACTACACCATCAATTTACTACTATATGCAAATAAGTAACTAAATTCTCTGTAATAAAATTTGGCATTCACTTTGCAGATTTCTTGACGGACTAAAGAGAGGCTTGCAGCCAACATTGTAGGTGTAATAGCAAAATAAGGTAAATTCTGTTATCATAAATATCGTATCATATGTAAAAATTCCATCCATCCATCGTAATTCTGCCCAAGGGCAGGTCTTTCACTGCAATCATAGCATTTTCATGCTATGCTTTGCAGCTTTACTAGGGAATTGAAGGTGTGGTAGCTTCCCGTTGCTTTCCACACCGGTGAAGGATGATGATGATGATGATGAGATGATAATGATAAGGATGATGATGGCCATATGATTTTGGAGACCGTTTGGGCCTTAAAGTTTTCCTGACATTTGTCTTACAGGTGAGGAAAAGCCTCGATAAAAACCTCACCCAGAAAAACTGCCCCGAGTGGGGATCGAATCCGGACCCACTGTTTGAAAAGGCAGCATGCTACCTCAAGACCACAGCAGTCGGGGCAGTTTTTCTGGGTGAGGTTTTTATCTGGGTTTTTCCTCACCTGTAAGACAAATGTCAGTAAAACTTTAAGGCCCAAATGGTCCCCGAAATCATATGGCCATCATCATCATCCTTCACTGGTGTGGAAAGCAACAGGAAGCTACCACACCTACAATTCCCTAGTAAAACTGCAAAGCATAGCATGAAAATGCTATGATTGCAGTGAAAGACCTGCCCTCGGGCAGAATTATTATGGATGCTTGGATGCAAAAATAAAAAAAAAATTAAATGTAAAATGGCTTGTTTCTGTTCTCCTGTTTGTTATCGACAAGATTCCTATTAAGCAGACTTTGAATTAGAGGATATTTATATTTAGCCAAAATAAGTATGAAATATAATAAAGTTGATCTTTTTCAGTGGTGGTGTCCTAGGTAATGGAGGAAGAAGTAAAAAAGAATTTAGAGCCAAAATCAGATCCTGTTGAGCAGCAACAGGTAAGGTCAAAGTTTTTATTCTCAAAATTGTTAGGAATTTTTGCAGCTTGTCCCTAATTATTCTTATGCTATTAAAAACTCAACTTACTTTAAAACGAGTATCAGAAAATTTCCAGGGTGTAAATTTAGTCAGAGTATGTTATGCTACTAAAAATATTGTGGCGCATCATAATAGCGACATTTAAATTTTACGGGTAAAGGTGAGAATAGTAATCTCACATTGGTTGGAGTAGATTTGCGAGTCGCCGACTCACAAATCGAAATACCAGCACATTCCATTGAAATGTCTGGACCAACATTCAAGATATCTCTATGAACATCTCCTTTCCCTTTTGGGAAAGATCAATGGCTAGATGTTTCCACACTGGAACCGAGAAATCTCCGTCTCCCTTCCTACATAATCTGTGTTACTAGCTCCTGTCTTATTTCATTGTCAGATGTTTAAATCTGTATTGATTTGTTTAATTTCTACATTGATATTTGTGTTCTGTTGTAATATTTCCTTGTTCTGTTTTAATAATGTAGCAAGAATTTCTTAGATATTTTCCATGAATCTAAATTCGTTTTAATTTAATTTTTACTTACTGGTGTGAAGTTTTTCCTTTGTGTTAATGGATGTTAGCACTCTCAGTTATCAATTTCTCTGGTGTTACCGGCTGCCTTGGGTACATGATCCCACTTCTGACACCAGATGTCGCAGATGACCGGGGGGTTCTTCCTCACATAGCTTTGGCATAAATATACTGATGTCAATTAAAATCTCACACATCACTTTATTTACATCTACAAATTATCTGTAGTAAATTAATCACAAATTGCAGTAACAAATATTCTTGGTTTAATGTTTTATTTCACACACAATTATTTTACAGTCTCTGATGAATTCACTCACTAACTACAATTTCTCTCTCGCTCTGTTCACTATACCATTGCCAGTACACAACTGACTGGCTTCCGTCTTCGCCACAGATTACAGCTGACTTCCAATTATCTGTATGCATATTATCCGGTTTGCAGATTATCTTGGCATGACTCTTTTTATCGTATTTTTTAAAAATACTGTATTGTTATGAAAAAATTCTTTATTTTTTAAATATGCTATTGTGAACTGCGCTTAGGAACTAGCACAATAGAGTAACCTTCGCTCACAACCCCCTCCCCTGATGTGTTTAACAGTACCAACCAACATTCTGTGAATACAATACAGTTTTGGAAATTTCTGTTGTGGAGTCAGTGAAAGATTGTTGTTACATATTGAAACCGCGGATGTGCTGTGGCAGTGGGTTTATCACTGGTTAGTAGTGTGGTCATCAGTGGTTACTAGTGTGGTCATCGGTGATTATTTGTCATCGCTGGTTATAAGTGTGGATATCGGTGGTTGCTATGTGGACATCGGTGTTTACTAGTTACTGATTATTTGTCATCGCTGATTATAAGTGTGGATATCGGTGCTTACTAGTGTAATTATCACTGGTTATGGCGGCTATTTTGAATAACTGTCATAACCAGAGTAGTCAATGACCTGGAAATAGTCCCACTTTTTTTTCATATTTACGAGTAAAATAAAATAATGATAATTACGACTCGCACCTAAATACATTTAATATACCATTTTATGAATATTTGTTGCATCTAAGTAGTGTTAAAGTGGATAAATACATTTCTGATCAACTTCCACAGTGCCGAATAACCTACTTGGATTATCTGTGTTTTTTGATTTTCCGTGCATATCTCAGTCCCAATTAACATGGATAATCGGGAATTTGCTGTATATAGGGAGGGAGACGGAAATTTTTGCGGTCTATAATGGAGACTGTTCCAGTATGGAAACATCTAGCCATCAATCTTTCCAGAAAGGAGATGTTTGTAGAGATATCTGGAATGAGGGTCCAGACATTTCAATGGATTGCATGAATCTTTTGATTCACAAGTCAGCGACTCGCAAATATATTCTGATCAATGTGAGATCACTATTCTCGCCTTTGCCTGCAAAATTTAAACATTGTTATTTTTAGAGTCCGGATGTTAGGCACTAAAAAAGTTCAAAATAGGTAGGCAAAAAGGCACTAAAAGTCATTAATATAGGCTCTTAAAAATATAATACAACATACATTTTTTACAGCCTTAAGTAAAGATTATAAACAAATGCTCTCAATAGCATACGAAGATACCAGAGATGATTTTGGAACTTGTTTTGCCTTTTTACAAAGAGAATACCTATGATTTGCAGTGTGTACGTGCTGCGAAACATGGCACTACTTCGTGCAATTCATGGAAATTTTACACACTTTGCAAAACAATGCTGAGCCGTCACTTGAGAACATTTCTGCACCAAATTCTTTCATCAAATTTGTCAGTTTGTCTTACTGTTTACTGTTGTCCGTTCTTATGGCATAGTGAAACAACTCTTCTAAAGGTGAAAAAAAATCAATATACGCTTATTGCACTACTTTGTCTTTGAAATACCTGTCTGTGAACTAGGACTACAGACTGAATTCAGTGTTACCAACATCAAAAATAATATTGCCAGTCACTTAAAGGTTTCTATGCAATGATATGTGTCATGAACTTTGTCCATTTAAATTAATTTAATTGAAATACTAAGTTAATTTCGAGAAAAATGGCAAATAGGCATTTATAGGCAAAATTAACTTCATGGAAAACAACTCTAGGGTCGTCGATATGACCTTATATGAAGTCACTTTTACAATATCTATAATAAATAACTGTAGGCATTTTCCCTAACATCCGGTCTCTAGTTATTGTGATGCACCACAATATGTAGGTTGTTGGGTTCACATCACCCATGCCCCTTAATGGATTGTTCATAAAATAACTATATCTGCTTTTTAAAATGTTTGTAAAGTGAGATGTTATTGATATTTGCTTCAGGCATTAACATATTTGGAGCAGTTAAAGAACTCAGAATTAGGATGGCAGTTTTGTATGACTCAACTCGTCACTCCAACAACTCAAGATGACCGTCTTAGGTTCTTTTGTTTTCAAGTAGTTGAGCATTATGTGAAGAATCATTACAACAATGAAAATCCAAGTGACAAGCAGCGTTTGCGTGAATTTCTCAGTTGCTGGATTCATGTCCAGGTATGTAAATTTTTCATAAATAATGCCACGAGTGATTTCCAATTTATCTAGAGAATTTGGAAATCAAAAGTGGCATTTGTTAGGACTATTTAACGAATAAAATTAAGCTCTTTACTAAAAAATAATTATTTGAATATAGTTACTGATGTTTAAAATATTTATATAGTTAATGTAAATGGCGATGTTTGAAAACAAATTAGAAATGTGAGATTATGTATATTCACTGCAACTCGATCATATTATTTATTGCCAAATAGGATCGCAATATTGTAAGAATGCACTCTAGTGGAGAAATAATGAAACACATCAAACTATTATAATCAACATTATAGGTTAATCATTTATGTTTTGAATAAACAACTCAGTAAAATCACTGAATCTATTCATTATTTGCTATATTCAATGTATTTGTTGGAGAAAAATAATGGTCTAACCTGTTCAGAATATTAAAAAAGGAGAAGCTTTCTTTATCACAAAAGCAGGAGCTGATAAAGAGAAATTGATAAAGAGCAAGGTGAAACACGACTGTCATTGGTGTAAAACAGAATTCATTGAAACGTGATTGGTCATTGACTACCATTTGCGACAAGAGTTAAATAGTCAAATAAAAGCACTTACTGTAGAATGTTGATTATCTAAATAAATTAGGACCAAATATACATTTTAATTGAAAATCAAAATGACAACAGTGCATGAAATTAATGGCTTTCCTCGAGGTAGCGTGCTGCCTTGTCACACAGCGGGCCCAGGTTCGATCCCCGGTTGGGGCAGTTTTTCTGGGTGAGGTTTTTATCGGGGTTTTTCCTCACTTGTACGACAAATGTCAGGAAAACTTTAAGGCCCAAACGGTCCCTGAAATCATATGGCCATCATCATCATCATCCTTCACCAATGTGGAAAGCAACGGGAAACTACCATACCTATAATTCCCTAGTAAAGCTACAAGCATAGCATGAAAATGCTATGATTGCAGTGAAGGACCTGCCTTCAGGCAGAATTTCTATGGATGGATCATTAAAGAGGGGGCATTCCATAGTGTAGTTGGTGAATGTAATGCACTACATGCAGGAAGTTCGAGGATTCGAGTCCCAGTGGTGGATTTTTTTTAAACTGACCCAATCCTTCTTGCACTACCGTGGCCCTAGGGTCAATTCAGGCTCTAACAGACATGAGTACCAGATGCTTCTTCTGGGGATAAAGGTGGCTGTCATGCAGGACTGACAACCTGCCAGACATCAAGTGCTGATTGTCTAGAAAAGTGGGAGCCTTAACTTCCTACTACCCCAAGGACCTTCTAATGCCTGTATTGGGACCCTTTATCTTCATCTTACATTACAGTACATTCAAGTAAGAATCAAATGAATCGTGAATTCTTCTTACCTCATACTTCTATGTTTTTTTAAACACAACACTGCAGTATTGGAGAACAATCTTCCCCATCATCAGCTATTTTCACGACTGTCAATTTTTTCTTTTGCTGGTGCTGTGTTTAAAAAACATAGAAGTATGAGGTAAGAAGAATTCACGATTCATTTGATTCTTATTAATTAAACATCATAATGTTAAAATTCCCAAATTTATTATATTACATTCAAGTAACTGAAAAATTTAATGTTTTTTCGATATTAAATGTAGGGACTAAAACTCTATGGTGCAAGAGGATTAGAAGGCCCTTGACCTACACAGCTATCCACTGGCCTCACAACCATGTGTGTTAATCACAAGGGTGGACAGTCATCCAGTCAATATAGGGGTGACATGTGGTCTGCATATCACGTCTCCCAAGCCATTATAGCTGTTTTTTTAACCTTGATCTACTACTCATTGTAGCTACCCACATTATGGTGTCTCAAAAAATGAAGTCTTTTATTTTTAACCTTTTCACAGATACAGACTTGTATAAGCAATCGCAAAATGATCCCATGCCAGACTATAGCCGCCAAAAAGAAATTGTGGTTCAAGTGATTTATTCCAATGGCATAGCGGATATGTTATCCCTACTGTTCACAATTTCAACAGTGAAAATTCAGGAACTTCAGTGAATACAGGTTTAAGTGATGATTCTAAGGTGTTTAGTTATTTTGAATTATTTTTTCCACTAAGCATTATGCAGCGTATTTCAGAAGAAACTAATAAATATTTATTTTTAAGTCAGAAAATGCCACCAACCCCACGATCCTGTTTACAAAAATGGAAAAATGCCACCCCAGAAGATGTATTTTTAATAATAATAGATATTATTGCAGCCAATGGCCATGTAGAATGGGAGTAACAATGCTAATGGCAACAATAAAAAATTTAATTATAGTGGAATATTGGTCCAAAGATCCACTCATTTCCCACACCCCAATTTACAGAATACATGTCCAGAGATAGATATCTCTTACTCCTGCGTCTTTTACATTTTAGTGACAATGAAACACCGATTCAGGGAGAAAGACTATACAAAATTAAACCTATTATTGATTAAATTATTTGGAGTCTGTTTATCTTACCTCAATATTAATGTTGATTTGTTCTTGAACATGTTTCGATTATATCCTATTCATCATCAGCATCTTGCCCAGACTGGTTGGATTTATGTTGTAAACCCTGGATGTCGATGTCAGCTCCCTCCTGTGGTTGGCCAATGAACCTCCAAACCAGGCCGCGTTCTGTCTGTATTTTGAAATTCATAACTCTGTTTTTGTTCTTCTGAATATAGATTTTTCCCCAAATAGTCAGCTCTTTTGTATTTTCTAAAAAAATATAGACTATTTGTTCGAGAACAAATCAACATTAAATTGAGGTAAGACGATTACAGACTAAAAAAATCTTGATTAAAAGAACCTCAAAATATTACTTCCTAAATTAAAAAAATAGAAACTCATGTCCGAAAATATACCGATTTACCGCTACATGCAACATCACCTCACACAGTTTTTCGGTGCCACTCACTAGGATAGCCTTGACTAGGGCAGTCCATACATCATTACCCACTCACTTGATGTTTAATGTCCACTGCAAGTTTGTTTACATGCTATTCAGTTGAGTTTGTGATCCACCCAGAGACATTTTCACCTGCACAGTACAGTAGTAATCCTTCACGACAATGCACAGCAGAATTCAAGGTGTACGTACTTCATTGGTACTGTGTTGCTGTCATCCATGGCACACACATTTGCAAAATATTATCATGATATGATGTTATTGTATGGCAAAGCTTGGTGCAATGGTAGGTCCGGTTTGCTTGACCCTGTACATTCTCCCGACTTGACCCCACCAGACTACTACTTGTGAGGTCACAAGGAAACCTTAGTTTATGAGATCCCTGTAGAATCCAAGGAAGGTCTACTAGCAAGTGTTATGGCTGCGGTGGATGTTGGAGGACCAGGGATTGGTGATTGTGCATACGAGAACATGGTACGGAGGTACCACATCTGTATTGAAGTCTGTGGTCGTCACATCGAGCCCTTCTAGAAAGTGGTTCCAAATAACAGGCAGCAGGAGTCAGAGAGAGCAACATTTGTTGTAGTGGTATTTTGTGTGTAATGGAAAAACGGTACATTTCCGGTCATGGGTTCCTATGTAATGTTTAATTGTCTTGGTCCCCTCTATAAGTCCTCGAACTCTGTAAGGTGATATGGTAAAATCAAATGTTTCTTACCTCTCTTCATACAAATCTTCTAAGTAGATCGCGATTTCATTATGGTCTCGAAATCGCGATCTACTTAGAAGATTTGTATGAGGAGAGGCAAGAAACATTTGATTTTACCATAAATTAAACCTCATAGTGATTAATTCCTGTAAAAGTTAAATCTGTAAGGAGAATTTAGACTCACTCTGTATATAGGAATCTTGGCTCCCCCAGAGTAAACCAGACTTAAAAAGCTCTTTGTTATTTATATTATTTTTAGTCTGATCATCTTACCTCACTATTAATGTTGATTTGTTCTTGAATATGTTTCAAAACAATTCTGTTTTATCGTCAGCTTGTCCAGACGAGCTCAACATTAATATTGAGTTAAGATGATCAGACTAAAAATAACCTCAAAATATCACTTCCTAAAATTAAATATTAATTACAACTCTTTGTTCTTAAAAGTTTGCAGACCCTTGGTATAGCCTAATGAGTTGATTGGTCTATTTTGACATGAGTGTTTGACATCATAAGGATTACTCAACTCGGAGGGTCATAACTTGAAAATACAATTGTATTTTTAAATGTGTTTTCTTCATTACTACATTTGTTGAATGTGCACTTCCATGGTCGGGTGGTTTAAGGCATCATACCTTGGTGCAGTACTACAGGATGCACTAGTTCGAGTCCCCATAGGGAAGTAATTTTCTGATGGAGTTGGCCTGTACAGGTCCGATGTCCATCGAGCGTTGTGAGAAATTTGGGAAGCTATGATAAGTAGTGGTTCCAGATTGAGAAAACGAACTATAATGGATGGGAGACCTGGCTTGGTAACCAAATGTTATTCCTATACTAGCACAATGATCATTCACCTCAGTAATTGACACTTGCATATGTGAGTTCAGTGACCGACTGGTAGGCAAAGGGACTTCTAGACCTGTCATGCATTGGAGTGTGTACTTTGTAACACCTGATAATAATTACATTTTAAAAAATTATTTCCAGTGTACATCGGTAGGGAGGTTGGAGACCACATATCTACGCAACAAAGCAGCTCAAGTTTTTGCTTTATTGTTTGTACGTGACTATCCATCACATTGGCCAGACTTTTTTGGAGATCTGATAAAAGTTCTAAGTTTTGGCCAAAAAGCTGCAGATATATATATGAGAATACTCAAGGCTATTGATATTGAGGTATGTTTCTTTTTCTTTCTTATTTTCTACTTGCAAATTTATTTTATTTTCTCTATAAGATTCAGTGAGCTTTTGTGCCAGTCACACAACCCTAACCATTCACACAAAAGCAGGCATTGTCGTTATGCCATTTTACAGTGTTAAACATTTGTAAAATTTGTTATTGGTTAATAAAAACATATACTTAATTCTGTTTTTTAAATATGTACTAATCTGTGGACAATGCTGTTATAAGTGTCATTCGTAGGGTTTATTTTGTAGTCAAGTTATATTACTGTATAATATCTTACCTCAATATTAATGTTGATTCGTTCTTGAACATGTTTCGATTAGTCTTCTAATCATCAGCATCATGGCCAGATTGGTTGGATTTATGTTGTAAACCCTGGATGTCGATGTCAGCTCCCTCCTAACTAAATTATTAAAACAGTTAGAAAATACAAAAGAGCTGACTATTTGGGAAAAAATCTATATTTAGAAGAACAAAAACAGAGTTATGAATTTCGAAATACCGATTGAATGTGACCTCATTTGGAGGTTCTTCAGCCAACCACAGGAGAGAGCTGACATTGACATCCAGGGTTTACAACATAAATCCAACCAGTCTGGCCATGATGCTGATGATGATTAGAAGACTAATCAAAACATGTTCAAGAACGAATCAACATTAATATTGTGGTAAGATATTACAGACTAAAAATAACTTGATTAAAAGAACCTCAAAATATTACTTCCTAAAATAAAACATTATTTCATAGTCTTTTTACTGTTGGCTTTGAATTATAATTAAATAAATTTGAAGAGAAGATTATATACCTATAACTTCTTGTAATCTTGTAAGCCCATGTTTCCCTTAACAGAGATTTAGGCGCTCTCCCCCTACAGGGAAGAATTTGAACCATTCTAATTTAGTTACACTTGTTTTCGTATAGATGTCATTTGACTGGTCCATGGTCAGCGTTCTGCCTCATACTGACATCTAGGAAACCAAGGTAGTACTAAGATGGGAAAATTTGGTAAATTTTGCTTAGAGGCCTTTTCATTCAGGCTTGAGGATCTTTTACGAGCCTGAAAATCTTCAGACTCTGGACCCTTCCTCCCGGAGGACTTGCTCCTTGGATTTTTCCATCCTAAAAAAATCCATCAACCCTGGCAGGGTTTGAACCCTCGACCCTTGGGACCAGAGGCAAGGAGCATAATGAATAGTCCACCGCGGCCAATTATATACCTATATCAGGATTTGAATCCAATATTTCAGATTATGTACACCAACGGTCTTACAATTTAAGCTATTAGGCTTCTGATTTTTTCGTAGATTTTTCTCTATACTAATACAATTCCCGCGTGCCAGAAAGCAATGAATATCTGTTCCACTAATGTTATTTCACAGCTTTCTAAGCAAGAAGGATTTAAATGGAAATTTTGCTACATTTATAGTCAGTGAATCTTAGATTCAATGTTTAATATTAAATTTATCACTTCTCACTGAATGACAAATTAAATTAGATGAGAATCCCAATTTAGGCCTATATTTTGCTATTTATAATTTAGTTGAATAAAATGTTTTTATATCTCACCTCAAAGTTCCGTGTTTTAACGATACCGGTTTGAAAGGCCATATGCTTTCATCTTCAGTCAGACTCCAAACCACTATTTTCTGCCTTACTAACTAACTCACTGGCACTATCGAACCCATGGGTTCATGGCCACACAGACATAAGCTCTCCATACATGCCTATCCTGTGTTAATGTTTTCCAATCATTCCCTGTATAACCTACATCCCTCAAATCATAGTTAATATCATTCTCCCACCTCATTCTTGATCTACCATCTGGGCAATTTTCCTCTGTCTTCCATGCACATCTTTCATTCCCCATTCATGTCATATGTCCTGCCCATTGCAGTCTATGATACTTAACTATTCTTACTATATCTGGATTCCTCTAAAGACCATATAGTTCCATAGTAATTCTGCCCGAAGGCAGGTCCTTCACTGCAATCATAGCATTTTCATGCTAAGCTTGCAGCTTTACTAGGGAATTGTGTAGGTGTGGTAGCTTCCCGTTGCTTTCCACAACCATATAGTTAGTTCACTGTAATGTAAGTTTTCTCCATTCACCTGTCTGATAATCTCTCTATGGTCTAAAAATTTTCCTAAGAACTTTATTCTCAAATACTCATCTCCTTTGCTCCCTTAAAGTAAGAGTCCATGTTTTGCATCCATATAATATAACTGGTAGAATAATTGTTTTATATATTTTCAGTTTAACACCTTTTGAAAGGAGTTGGGATGTTAAGAGTCCCTGTATTGCATAATAGCATGCATTTTCAGAATTGAGCCTATCTTTAATTTTGTTTTGCATCTCATTCCTATTTGTGATTATTGTTCCTAGGTATTTGAATTCAGTCATTTCCTCAAAATTTCCCTCATTTGTCATTCCCCCATTTGTCATAATATTAATATCATTGAGTTGTAGGCCTTCTTCATCCTCTATAGATATGATGGCGTGCTCTAGTACAAAATTAAGTAGTAGAGGTCATAGTGCATCTCCTTGCTTCAACCCATTGTAGATCTGACTTACAATGACCCAAAATGTATTTATATTATGTTGAACCTCGTCTTCAGACATACAATAAAAAAAGAATATTTCCTCAAATTCTGAACCCTAACAATAACATTGCTTCTTAGATAAGGTTGTAGTTTTTGATAGATTTCATTTAGATCAGATTTCAATAAGTTTAAAAAAAGTTGTAATAACTACCTGAGAATATATTCCACAAGATGAAGTTTAAGGAACAATAAATTGGCTCAGCTACCTTTCACTCTAGAGCCATCTCTTGGTAAATTTGATCTTCAATGGACTAGTGATATTTATCTTGCTCAAATCTTGTTCCGAGATTTGTGGATTCAAACCTGGTGGGCTTGACATTTTTTTTCAGTGCATAAAAATCCTAAGTATGGCTTTTTTTGGATGGAAAATGAACTCATTGGCCTCATGTCTTAAAACACCTCAATCCTGAAGCAAAATATGCCATCCATTTCACACTCAGATTTGAATTGGAATGCTAATGACACAAGTTGTTAAATAAAATAACTAATCTCGGTGACTTTAAATGTTGAACTTACACATTTTATTGTTTTAGACTCTGAAAAATCTTGCATTAATTCCTTCCAAATTTTAACTCACATATTTTAGACTCAGAAAAATATTGCATTAATTTCTCCCAAATTTTAAACCATGTATTGTTAACTGTTAGTCACACAAACCAAATTGTGAAAGATATTTGCAGATTAGAAGCAGTTTCATTACTTTAAGCCTTGCATGAACCGAACATTTACTAATATTTTTTTTTGTTTTTTTTTTTTTGTTTCTTGACTCACCTCATACTGCTTAACTCCCTTGCATATCTAGATTTTATCACTGTATTTGTGACATTCTCAATGATGTTCACATTGTGAACGTTGCATATCTGGATTTCGTCACTGTATTTGTGACATTCTCAATGCCGTTCACGTTGTGAACGTGAACAGCAATGAGAATGTCACAAATACAGTGACGAAATCTAGATATGCAAGGGAGTTAAGAAGTATGAGGTGAGTCAAGAAGCAACTAAACAGAATTAAAATAATATTTAATTTTAGGAAATTACATTTTGAGGTTATTTTAATTATATTATATATTTTTTTTTTATGTTGCACCACCTGGATGTCGATGTCAGCTCCATCCTGTGGTTGGCCAAAGAACCTCCAAACAATATATATATATATATATATATATTCAGAAGAACAGAAACAGAGTTATGAATTTTGATATTCCGATGGAGGGTGACCTTGTTTGGAGGTTCTTTGGCCAACCACAGGAGGGAGCTGACATCGACATCCAGGTGGTGCAACATAATGCAACATAAATAAAACCAGTCTGGGAAAGCTGATGATAAAACAGAATTGTTTTGAAACATGTCCAAGAACAAATCAACATTAATATTGAGGTAAGATGTCCAGACCAAAAATAATATAATATAAGAATTAAAATAAACCTCATAGTGTTATTTCCTACCTACATAACTTAATTTACTCATATGTCACTTTGGGCATGAACACTGATCTCAGACATGGATAGGATTTTGTTTTTTGGTGGGGATGCATTAATATACATATGGGTGAAACAATTGTTGTATTCATAGTTCTTTCTTTCTTCTTCCTTCCAAGTATTAGGCCAAGGCCTGTTACGATCCTATAGAAAATTTTCCCTCCAGCGTTTCATAGGACGGCCCAGTGATCTTCGTCCTCTTGGTATATAATTATAAACAGCTTTGGGGATCTGATTTGAACTCATTCTTTCAAGATGGTGTTTCCAATTTAGTTGGTACTGTTTAATATATTCCAAAATTGGCGTAGTCTTCAATTCTTTTAAGATATCGGTGTTCCTTTTCCGATCCCATCTGATGTAACCCGCTGTGTATTCATAGTTAAATATGGGTAATAACATTATGAGGTTCTTAATTCAATGATTGAATGAGTCACTTTATCTTACCACATAGTTTATATCGGTTGAAAATGAGAGGGATGTCCTTGAAAACTGTAGTTTGCATAACTATGAGGTAAGATAAGAAGTGACTCATTCATTGATTGAATTGTTGTTGTAATTAATTATATTATATAAATTCAGAAAAACTGTACTTTACCTTTCCCAGTATATTTTCTAAGTCCTACAAAAAAGCAGTGTGCATGCGCGTGAGTTTATAGAGCTGTCACTGGATGGCAGCACATTCGATATGACCAACCTTTGAAATAGATTCCCAAGCGTTTATTAGAAATGGATGTATGCTACTTCTCCCTACCTAACCTAACAAAATAAATTACATGCATATTATTTAATGAAGTGTACACTAACAAAAATAGTATTGACCTAACAAAAATACGAGTAATTGAGTTGTTAATGGTAGCAACGTTGGAAGAGGAGGGAAAATAGCTAGTGAGTTTCACAACATTGTCTAAAAGTGTTGTAATGTTTCCGTGTTTCTCATAAATAAATAAATAAAATAAATGGTGAAATTAAATGTTTCTTACATCTCCTCATATAAATCTTCTAAGTAGATCGCGATTTTGAGACCATGATGGCTCATCTTCAGTACTTCTTTGGCGACTGATATTATGTCGATCGGAAGAATCTCTTCTTCTTCCCTCTGTTGGTGGACCGATGAACCTCTCGATCAGGTTAAAATTTGCGGTAATTTCAAAGTTCATAAGTTTTCCTTTGTTTTTCTGAATGCATCCCTACAGAAACCACTCTTGAAATTTTGGAAAAATGGTTAAATAAAAACATTAGAAAAAGAATTTATAATTCTAACTAAATTGTGCATTGAACAAATGTTTTTTACATATAACAGAAAATTTTTCAAACAAAATTCTGGGCTTTCTATGGGAAATCCTCTATCACCCTTTTTGGCCAATTTATTTATGGGAAGTTTTGAACAGAAAATAACAAGTGGACATCCTTTGATTTTCAAATTTTGGAGTAGATACGTTGACAATGTAATTGCTATTGTGAATCACAAACAAATAGAGGATGCTTTAAAGCTTTTGTACAGTCAGAGTAAAACTATAAAATTTACCATGAAAACTGAAAATGAAAGACAAATCCCATTTTTAGATCTCACTTTAAGAAGAAACAAAGAAAACAAGATAGAATTTGGAATTTATAGAAAGAATACATTTATAGACAACTATATTAAAGCTTTCAGGATTCAACCATTTTGCTCACAAAGAGGCGAGTATTCAATAGTTTGACACATAGATTGGTAAATATACCTGTGAGCAAAGAAAACTATGAAAAAGAAAAAGAACACATAATTATTAATGTTGCAATATATAATGGTTATGAAGAAAATATGGTACAGAAGAAAATAAATAAATTTAAAAGACAAAAATTAATTAATGAAAGCACACTTATAAAAGAAACAGAAAAAATAAAATTTAAGAAGTTCACCTACCTTCCATTGAAACACCATAAATTTAAAAATATTTTCAAAAAGTTTAATATAAGATTAGTACCGAAGAACGAATACAGCCTTAATAGGATAATTAAAACCAATAAAAATGAAAGAATTGAAGAAGAAAACAAATCAAGAATTTATCAGATCAAATGCAGGGATTGTGACAAAATTTATACTGGAAAAACATAAAGAAATTTGGAAACAAGGGTGAAAGAACATCTTAGAAACGTCAAAAATGGAGAAGTGGAAAAGTCAGCAGTAGCTGCTCATGCTTGGTCTGAAAAACATTTAATTGAATCAAAAGCCAGTCTAATTAAACAAATAGACAAACAAAAGGAACTCATGGTTTGGGAAAAGATCGACATTCGGAAAAACAAAGGAAAACTTATGAACTTCGAAATTCCTGCAAATTATGACCTGATCCAGAGGTTCATCGGTCCACCAACAGAGGGAAGGAGAAGAGTTTCTTCCAATCAACATAACATCAGTCGCCAAAGAAGTACTGAAGATGAGTCCGTTGTGGTCTCGAAATCGTGATCTACTTAGAAGTTTTGTATGAGCAGAGGTCAGAAACATTTGATTTTACCATAAATTAAACCTCGTAGTGATTAATTCCTATAAAAGTTAAAAATAAATAAATACCTAAAAATTGTAAAAGATTGTTATAAGTATCATTGAAAACGTTTAAAATGTTACAAAATGTTAGTAAAGACAGAAGTAGTATGTAGAGTAACAGTATTACAGGAATATACTATGGTAAATGAAGGGAAAGGTAATGTACTGTTGACCCTAAATATTCAATTCAATCATATTCTGTAAATATATTTATTTATTAAACATCCATTAGAGCATCATAGATGCTTTAGGACGTGTCCAGATTATAAACAACAATATAAAATATAACACACACATACAAAAATACATAGTAAAACCAATTTACATTGCAACTAAAATATACCATAATATCAAGGGGCAGCACTTTCACAAGAAAGGATAGCGATACAATTCCAATCAAATATTACTTACAATTAAGTTATGTAGATAGGAAATAACACTATGAGGTTTTTTAATATTGTTTATTTTTTATTATTTCACTCACCTTATACTTCATAATTCATAGCAGACCCTGGGTTTCTTCACATCTTTTGTGACATTCTCAATGCTGTGTCACGTTCACAACTGACGTCCAACGGCTTTCTATCCTGCAGACTGACCTCTGCACCATCTGGTGGCCGACTGAAGAATTTCCAAATCAGTCCTCTCTCCTTATAACCGGTGCCGACCGAAGAATTTCCAAATCAGTCCTCTCTCCTTATAACCGGTTATAAGGAGAGAGGACTGATTTGGAAATTCTTCGGTCGGCCACCAGATGGCGCAGAGGTCAGTCTGCAGGATAGAAAGCCGTTGGACGTCAGTTGTGAACGTGACACAGCACTGAGAATGTCACAAAAGATGTGAAGAAACCCAGGGTCTGCTATGAATTATGAAGTGTGAGGTGAGTGAAATAATAAAAAATAAACACAATTTTAAATTTAGGTATTCACCCATACTTAATGGTATGTAAGACAATAAAATGTTCTTTACAGCAAGTTTAAATTGTCTGCCTGTAAAAAGTTTAACATTGGAAGGGAGATGATTATATAGATTGATATGGTAATGATTGTATACATTTTTACAAATTGTGTATTATTTGTTTCTAGGTTGCAGACCTTGACATTGTTCGCACTCCCCAAGAAATAGAAAGAAATTCTGTGATAAAGGATGCAATGAGAGCAACTTGTGTGCCTAGACTTGTAGAATCGTGGTACTACATTTTGGTAAATATTGCATTTTTGTCAATACGTTTCTGAATAATTACAGCATTATTGTGACTAAGGAGTAAGTTAAGTTAAGGTAATTGAACAGAGAGAATAAGTGTACTTATCCTCTCTCTCACACTTCAGTTCTAGTTAGAGAGACAGTGGGCATTCAAATCCATGGACTACACAGCAAATACAGTAAGGCAATCAAGATACAAAGCTTTGTTCAAACTGTACAAAATAATTTACATAAATAATAAATAGCAGGGGTCCAATACAGCGTGGGATGAACAGTTTTGGTGCTACCCGTTCATTAAATCATGAAAAAATCAATGGCTTTCCGTTTCTCTCTATCTTGATATTTTTTATCATTATCTGTATCTCGTAAGCTGATTACAAATGCTTGAAACCTTTGCTTCTATCTTTGCAAATGGCAGCTTCTTAGTTAAGAAGACATTTATTGGGAATTTAACACTACTTTATAAAGCCAGTAGTGTTTCTATTGACGTTTTTATTATTAATTTAACACTTCTCACTGAAGGATAAATTATATTTGAAGAGAAAATTACAATGTATATAAGAGAAAATTTGCGTCTAGATTGCAACTCGCCTCGGTAGCTCAGTTGGTAGAGCACTTGGCCCGGAAAGCCAAGGGTCCCGGGTTCGATTCTCGGTCTAGGCGAACATTTTTCTCTTCAAATATAATTTATCCTCAAATGAGAAGTGTTAAATTAATAATAAAAACGTCAATAGAAGCCCTACTGGCTTTATAAAGTAGTGTTAAATTCCCAATAAATGTCTTCTTAACTAAGAAGCCGCCATTTGCAAAGATAGAAGCAAAGGTTTCAAGCATTTGGCGCGAGGGAATTACAACGTATATCAGAGAAAAATTTGCATCTAGATCGCAACTCACCTCGGTAGCTCAGTTGGTAGAGCACTTGGCTCGGAAAGCCAAGGGTCCCGGGTTCGAGTCTCGGTCTAGGCAAAAAATTTTCTCTTCAAATATATTTTTTCATCATTGTTTGCTTTTATGTATGTTATAAATACCCGAAATATTTGCATATGTAATATCAATTGCAGGAGACGTATGGAGCATGCCCAGACCTAGTGAATTTATGTTTAGAGGTTGTTGGTACTTACGTAGCCTGGATTGACATAACGTTAGTGGCTAATGACCGCTTCATCAGGATGGTCCTCTCTATGATGGAAGGTGCAGATACAAGAGAAGCTGCTGCTGATTGCATTCGTGATATAATTAGTAAAGGAATGGAGCCAATGGATAAACTGCAGTTAATTGAATCGCTTGTCCTTTTACTCCAGAGAAGTGGTTATTTGATACCTATTCAGGTCAGTTATTACTTTTAAAAGTGCAGTAAACTTAAAATTAAATTAAAATGCTTCATACCTCTTGTCATATCCAGTCATCTAAGTAGACTGCGGTTTCAAAGCCTTGGCGGCTTCCATCTTCAGTACTTTCTTGTTGACTGATGTTATGTCGATCGAATAACTACTTCTTTTTATATAATAAATTTGGGAATTTTTAACATTATGAGGTTTTATTAATAAGAATTAAATGAATCGTGAATTCTTCTTACCTCATACTTCTATGTTTCTTTAAACACAGCACTGCAGTATCAGCGACCATTGTCACCATCCTCAGCTGTTTTCACGACTGTCAATTTTTCTTTTGTTGGTAATTATCCAAACTGCCGTCTGGTGTTCTTTTGAAGGAATTATTTTCTAAACTGCCGTCTGGTGTTCTTTTGAAGGAATAATTTTCTAGACTGCCATCTGTTGTATTTTTGAAGAACTTTGTAATCAAGCTCGGTTCGTCTGTAATCTCGAAGTTCATGGTTCTAGTATGGTTTTTGAAAGGAGTTGGAGCGTCAAGAGTCTCTGTAATGCATAATAGCACACATTTTCCAGAATTGAGCCTATGTTTAATCTCTTTGTGCATCTCATTCCTATTTGTGATTATTGTCACTAGGTATTTGAATTCTGCCACCTACTCAAAATTTCCCGCATTTGTCATTTGTCTCCTCCTGATTTCCATTATATAATGTATTTCTATGTGTGAACGTATATTTAGTTTTATTGATATTTATTTCCAGTCCGAATTTCTTAGTGTTATTCAATAGTGTGTGCTGTTGGCCTTCAGTATCTCTTCACTATTTCCCAATAGTACTACATCATCATAATAAACTAACAGATTATTAATACCATTGAGTTGTAGGCCTTCTTCATCCTCTAAAGATTTGATGGCATGCTCTAGTACAAAATTAAATAGTAGAGCAGATAATGCATCTCCTTGCTTCAACCCATTCTCGATTTCAAAAGTATCCGAATGACCCATTTTGCATGACTAGATTTTTTTAATATATATCTTTTCCCAAACTGTTAAATCTAAAGGTTTGGATAGATGTTTCAAAAGTTTTGCTTCTTTTTCAATTCTATGATGCTCTAATAAACTATGTGCTGCTATAGCTGATTTTTCAATTTCTCCATTCCAGCTATAGCAGCACATAGTTTATTAGAGCATCATAGAATTGCATTGAAAAAGAAACAAAACTTTTGCACCTGCTAGTATTACCAGCGGAGGTGAACTACATTACACTCGTTTTTTATAAATATTTAGGAGAAAAGAAATGAAGAGATCCCCTAGGCCTCAAAATGGTTCTCTAATGAACTATGTGCTGCTATAGCTGATTTTTCAATTTCTCCATTCTTTATGTTTCTAAAGTGTTCTTTTTTACGAGTTTTCAAGTTCCTTCTTGTTTTTCCTATATATATCCTATTGCAATCTTTGCAATCAATTTGATAAGTTCCAGATTTTTTGTTGTCTGGGGTGTGTTAACTTTATTATTAGTTAACAGAAGATTACCCAGGCTGAATTTGTTAATTGGAGTTTTCGGAGCCAATGTTATATTAAATTTTCTTAATTTTTTTTAAAATTTAGTATGAACTTCAGGATGGTAAGTAAATTTCTTGAATTTTTTCATCTTTCTTGGAATCATGATGTAGGGTGGTGTATTCCTGTATCCTTTTCTGTTGTTTAAATTTCTTTAATTTATATAATTCTTCATCATTCTCTGTCCTCTGTGTTTTCATGTTACACCAAATTTCCTCATTGAATTTTGCATATTTTTCTTCCAGGTTGTTCTTGGTCTTCCTTTTCTGTTCCTTCTTTCAATTTTCCATGCATAGATGGCCTGTGGTAGTCTTCCATCCTGCATTCTTCTTACGTGTCCATACCATTTTAGCCTTCTGTGTTCAATCTCATCCATTATATTTCTTTCTGCATTCATCCATTTTGTAATTTCTGTATTTCTAATTTTTTCCAGTCGAAATTTTCTGGCAGCTCTTCTCCAAAAATCCTTTTCAACTGAAGTTATTTTGTTGACATATTGTTGTATCATTGTCCAAACTTCCGATCCATATAACATTATACTTTCTGGTGTGAATTTATAATTTAGTTGTTTTGTTCTGTTAATGATGCTTTTACTCCATAGCATAGAGTTTAACATTCCTATGGTTTTTCTTCCATTACTAATCCTTTTTGCTATTTCTTTATTTGATATTCCATCTTTCTCTATAATTGATCCCAAATAACAGAAACTAGCAAAGATGATCCAAGTCTATATCTTTATGTCTGTGTCTAACAATATTCTTCTGTTATGAGATTAAAATCTGGGGTTTTGTCATAACTAACTAACTCACTGGCACTATCGAACCTGTAGGTTCATGACCACACAGACATAAGCTCTCCATACATCCCTATCCTGAGCCAATGTTTTCCAGTCATCCGCTGTATAATCTACTTCCCTCAAATCATAGTTAATATTATTTTCTCACCTCATTCTTTGTCTACCAACTGGGCGTTTTTCCTACAAGAAGCTTCCATGCACGTCTTTCATTCCCCATTTTTGCCACATGTCCTGCCCATTGCAGTCTATGAGACTTAACTGTTCTCATTATACCTGGCTTCCTATAAAGACCATGTAGTTCACTGTTATGCATTCTTCTCCATTCACCTGTCTGTTCATCTCTATTTGGTCCAAAAATTTTCCTAAGAAATTTACTCTCAAATACTCGTAATCTCCTTTCCTCCCTTAAAGTAAGAGTCCATGTTTTGCATCCGTATCTGGTCGAATAATAGTTTTATATATTTTCAGTTGAACGCTTTTTGAAAGGAGTTGGGGCGTCAAGAGTCTCTGTAATGCATAATAGCACACATTTCCAGAATTGAGCCTATGTTTAATCTCTTCGTGCATCTCATTCCTATTTGTGATTATTGTTCCTAGGTATTTGAATTCTGCCATCTACTCAAAATTTTCCTCATTTGTCATTAGCTGTCCATTTCCATTATATAATGTATTTCTATGTGTGAGCGTATATTTAGTTTTATTGATATTTATTTCCAGTCCGAATTTCTTAGTGTTATTCATTAGTGTGTGCTGTTGGCCTTCAGCATCTCCTCACTATTGCCCAATAGTACTACATCATCAGAATAAACTAACAGCTTATTAATACCATTGAGTTGTAGGCCTTCTTCACCCTCTAAAGATTTGATGGCATGCTCTAGTACAAAATTAAATAGTAGAGCAGATAAATTAAATAGTAGAGGAGATAGTGCATCTCCTTGCTTCAACCCATTCTCAATTTCAAAAGTATCCGAAAACTGTTTGCCAACACGCACCCTGCTCTTTGTGCCATTTACACATATTTGTATAAGTCTATCTCATTTTTTATGAATTCCAAACTCCAGAAGGAGGATAATATAATTTCTCCCTCTTAATTGAATTGTATGCCTTTTTGAAGACTACGTATAGTTGATGTACATTACCATTATATTCCCATTTCTTTTCTAAAATCTGTCTTAAGCTAAAAGTCTGATCTGTTGTAGAACTGTTTCTTCTAAATCCACATTGATGATCTCCTAGAATATCATCAATATGAGTAAGTCTGCTTACTAATATATTTGTTAGAATTTTGTACGAAGTTGAAAGAATTGAGATGCCCCTACAGTTGTTGCAATCAGTTTTATCTCCTCTCTTATAAATTGGTACGATAATCGATTCTTTCCATTCATCTGGAGGAACTTCTTTATCCCAAATCATATTAAGCAACTGGTGTATCTTGTCCATCAATTTTTCTCCTCCTGATTTTATAATTTCTGCTGGGATCTCATCTGAACCTGATGCTTTATACAGCTTCAATTTATCTATCGCCATTTCAACCCCTAGTGCACTTGGTTCTGCAATTATCATTTTTGGTGTCTGTAAATTTTCCTCCTCAATATCCTGTTCTGTATGTACATTTAATAGCTGATTAAAGTAACTTTTCCACCTATTTAATATATGCCTGGAATCTGCAATGATATCCCCATTTTCATTCCTAATTATGTTTGTTCTAGCCTGAAACCCTTTCTTCTCTATCCTAATTCCCTGATAAATTCTCTAATGTTCCTATTTTTTGCATTCATTTCAAGGTCATTAATCTTCTCTCTCAAATATTCCCTCTTTTTACTCTTTAGTAAGCTCGTGGTTTCCTGTCTAATACTACCCAATTGCTCCAAATTTACCTCATTTGGCTCATGTAACCATTTCATTTTTGCTAGCTTTCTTTTCTTTACAATGTCGGCACATTCCTCATCAAACCATTTCTTGTTTTGCCTCTATTTTTAAATAACCAATGCTTTCTGATGCTGACAATTTAATAGTTTCTCATAACATTATAATTTGAAGTTCAATACCAATGCAATATTTGTTTACTGTTTATTATAATAACTTTTTTTTTCAGGATGATGAGACAGATTATACAAATAAAATGTCAAAGCTCATCAATGGGATGGGGGTAAACTTGATTGAAGCTCATAACAAGTAAGTAAAACCATGGAGAAATTTAGCATTTGCTTAACAGTGGCCTGATCTAATACAATAGGTTTCTTTTCCTGTGAACAAATTGAGAGAGTAGTTAATTATTAAATTAATATTGAGAAGCTAACGCTATTACTCTGATAGAAATAAGTACATTAATGAACATAATTAAATTATTGTATATCAATGGTAAAGAGAAAAATTAAGTTATGTAGATAGGAAATAACACTATGAGGTTTTTTTAATATTGTTTATTTTTTATTTCACTCACCTCATACTTCATACTTCCTAGCCAGACCCGGGTTTTAATCACATCCTTTGTGACATTTTAGAATGCTGTGTCACGTTCACAACTGACGTCCGGCTGCCTTCTATCCTGCAGACTGAACTCTGCGCCACCAGATGGTATGGAGTTCAGTCTGCAGGATAGAAGGCAGCCGCACGTCAGTTGTGAACGTGACACAGCATTGAGAATGTCACAAAGGATGTGACGAAACCCTGGGTATGCTAGGAGTTATGAAGTATGAGGTGAGTGAAATAAAAAATAAACAATAATAAAGAGAGAAATGTTTGCAAAAATCGTAGCAACGTCTCGTAGCATTTGGGGTTAGGGAGTTAACTATGTGTAAGAGAAAAATACATGTTTAGATTGGAGGCCTGGGTGGCTCGGATGGGGGAGCATTGACATAGAAAGTCGAAGGTCCTGGGTTCAAACCCCAGTCTAGGCGTATATTTTTCTTTTCAAATATAATTTGTCCATCATTGAGGTGTTTAAGGGCAAATGGTGTTAGCATTGAAGGCAGCGCTACTGGCTTTATAAGTAATGTTTAAATTCCCAATAGAGGGTCTTCTTAACAAAGAAGCCGCCATTTGCAAAAATCATAGCAACGTCTCGTAGCATTTGGGATTAGAGAGTTAACTATGTGTAAGAGAGATATATGCGTTTAGATTGGAGACCTGGGTGGCTCGGATGGGGGAGCATTGACATAGAAAGTCGAAGGTCCTGGGTTCAAACCCCAGTCTAGGCATATATTTTTCTTTTCAAAAATAATTTGTCCATCATTGAGGTGTTTAAGGGCGAATGGTGTTAGCATAGAAAAATGTTTGCCTGAACAGGGAATCGAACCCCGAACCTTTAGCTTTCCGTGCTAATGTTCTGTCCACTGAATTAGCTTAGTGGACAGAGCATTAGCACGGTAAGCTAAAGGTTTGGGGTTCGATTCCCGGTCCAGGCAAACATTTTTCTCTTTACCATTGATTTAGAGTAGTTAATGTTTTATTTTAGGAAGTAATATTTTGAGGTTCTTTAATTATATTTTTTTGAGTCTGTTTATATTACCTCAATATTAATGTTGATTTATTCTTGAACATGTTTTGATTAGATCTTAATCATCCTCAGCATCTTGCCCAGACCGGTTGGATTTATGTTGTAAATCCTGGATGCCGATGACAGCTCCCTCCTGTGTGGTTAGTGTTTCAGCAGGTTTGAACAAAAACTTAACACATAAGAAACCATATTACAGCTGAATTTGCTTCCATAATTGCAGACACATTAGTGAAAACAAGTCAACCAATGGTGATGTGCTAAAGAGATTTAAATGCAAAATGGTCATCACATTGAATACAGTCACCAAAACACTCATCATGAGTGATGTGCACACACTTTAAGTATCAAGTTTTATTTTTCAAGAAGACATTGTTTTATTTTGTCTTTACGTACAGTAGAGAAAAGTAAATGCACAATTTCAGGATTTGTTGCTTTTGTTTTGAATGACGTGCAAGTTTCTGTTTCACACAGTGCATACCAAGCATAACAAAGGAACTGTGTCAACACGTGTGAATCCCAGAAATCATGTGACGAACATTGATTCTGATTGGTCAACAGCAAGTCAAACCCCTAATACTTCTCTATTCCCCATATGCTATCACTCCCTTTCTAAGATCTTAATAATAATAATAATAATACTTTATTTATTCTGGCAGAGTTAAGGCCATAAGGCCCTCTCTTCCACTCAACCAGCACAAATACAAATAAATATTTGACAAATATAAATATACACTATACTAATTATAAACAGTTAAAGATACAATAATGTAGCAATGTAAATTTCATGTACAAACAACATTTTATAGGGTAATAACAATAATGATACGATAATAATAATAATAATAATTATAATAATAATATAAATGTGATACATTATAAGAGAAATGCCAATTAATATATATACCTTACACTGGATAATAATGAAGTCGAGTTTAGAGCAAATATAAATTTAGATTTCTTTTAAAAGATGCCAATGTCCGGCAGCCCCTTATTTCTTGTGGTAGAGAATTCCAGTTGCGAGAAGTGAAGACTCATGGTTTACAAAAAAAAAGTGGTTATCTATGACAAATAGCTGCTTCAGGAGTTGAGGAATCCTGCTATAAAGTCTGGAGGATCTAATATGCTGACCACATGTCACCACTATACTGGCTGTATGATCCACCTCTAAGACTGATATACGTCCATGTAAGACCAGCATACCAAGGCTAGACCTGTAACATCAGGGAGTTTTTATTATGGCTTTTTTCTAAGTATTGTTGATTTATGATTAATTTCAGAGTAGCAAAGTCCGCTCATCCAGAGAATTGCATATTATTTCAGCAAGCCATCAATCAAAAAATTCCAGTTGCTCTCGAGTATCTATGTAATGATTATGATGAAGTGTCAGCCGGTGTTTTAGAATTCACAAGAGATTATATTCATGTAAGTAAACCTTGATATTTGTAGGTCGTGTGGCTCAAGTCAAAAGGCATCTGACTCTGGACGTAGAGCCCAGGTAATGGAGTACTAAAGACTTTTTCACTCCATTAATAAATGTAAGTAAAGTGATCCCCACAATAGGCCCGGAGGCCCTTTGGGTAGTAGGAGGTTAAGGCTCCCACTTTTTCTAGACAATCGGCACTTTGCAGCCCTGCATGATGACCACCTTTACCCCCAGAACAAGCATCTCGTACTCATTTCCGTTAGAGGCTGAGTCGACCCCAGGGCCATAGTGCCACCAGAGGGTTTGGGTCAGTTTAAAAATCCTGACCCCAACGGGACTTGAACCCTTGACCCTCCGGCTTGTAGTTCAGTGCCCATTAATAAATGAGTTGGAGAAAATGTTTTAACATCTCACCTCACAAAGTTGCATGTCTTCATGATATAAGTAATGTTTAAATTCCCAATAAAAGTCTTCTTAATAAAGAAGCCACCATTTGCAAAAATCATAGCAACGGCTCGTAGCATTTGGGGTTAGGGAATTAACTATGTAGAAGAGAAAAATACGCATTTAGATTGGAGGCCTAGGTAGTTCACTTGGAAGAGCATTGACATAGAGAGTCAAAGGTCCTGGGTTCAAGCCTCAATCTTGGCGTATATTTTTCTTTTTAAATATGGTTTTATTGATGTTTACTTCCAGTCCCAATTTCTAAGTGTTACTCAGTAGAGTTTAAAAAATTGTGCATTATTTCTGTTTCACTCTTGTATGTTTCCAGGTAATTTTATTTTGTTTTATGAAGGTTATATAATAGAAAAAATTTAAATCCCTTTTCAGATGTTGAAGACTAATGTTGTGCACACCCGAGAACAGATGGAATTTGCACATTCAATTTTGACAGGAATTGTACATAAGATGAAGTATGATGATTCATATAACTTTGAACAAGAAGGCGAGGATGAAGCTACATTCCAAGAATTCAGGTATATCTATTTTCCACTTACTTATATATGTATAATATCAAAGAAAACTTGTGATTACAACGAGGAATGAACAGGCAACCAAACGCTAATTTTCCTTTGTCATATCTGCATCGTAGCCGAGTGGTTAAGGCAAGAAGCCTTGGCGCAGAGCTAAGGGACTTGCGCTGGTTCAGGTCTCCATGGGGAAGAAATTTTTCTCATGGAATTTCGGCCAGTATGGGACCAGTGCCTACCCAGCATCGTGATGCATTTGGGTAGCCACAATAAGTAGCGACTCCAGGTTGAGAATATCCGCTATAACGGCTGGGGGATCCGATATGCTGACCACATGTCACCCCTATACGGCTAGATGATTGTCTACCTCTATGATTAACACATGTGGATATGAGGCCAGCAGCCGGATGGTCAGCCAAGGGCCTTCTAGGCATGTCGTGCTTGGAGTTTTTTTAATATACTATTCCCTTTTTCGTCCAAGGCAGATAACTGTCACTACCAATGACATCTTATGACTACTTAATTCTCAAAAATACAATTTTAATGAGAATTTACATTATAGCAGTAAAGCTTAATATTTTTATTTCATAATACAAATTTAAACATTTGCAATGGACAATTTTATTGAATTATGTAGGTAGGAAATAACACTATGAGGTTTATTTTAATTAATTTGAGTTGTATTTTGACTCACCTCATATTTCTTGATTTTTATGCAGACTTAAGTTTCGTCACTGCCTTTGTGTTGTGATCGTGACGTTGCATCGAAAATGTCACAAAGGTAATGACGAAACTTAAGTTTGCATAAAAATCAAGAAATATGAGGTAAGTCAAAATACAACTCAAATTAACTATTATTGAGTTTAATCCCAATTCAGGCTTTAATTTTTCTTTTCAAAATAATAATTGTCTAACGTTGTAAATGCTAAAATGTGTATTATAACATTGAAGCTGTTTATAATTATATACCAAGTGGACGAAGATCACTGGGCCGTCCTATGAAACGCTGGAGGGAAAATTTTCTATAGGATCATAACAGGCCTTGGCCTAATACTTGGAAGGAAGAAGAAGAAGAAGAAATATTCAAACAGAAATTGCAACTTCCACATTCAAAAGAAAATGTGCAGATGAGAAACAACCCTCTAGAATTTTTGGAAATAGAATATAACCTTCATTTAACAGAAGACATCAAGAAATCTGAAACTCCCCCATATATTTTAAAACAAATGTCACTGGAAATAATAAATCTAAGATACTCTGCTCCTGAATGGATACATATTTTTACAGATGGCTCCAGCCTACCAAATGATGGTGGCACTGGTGCTGGTGCAGTATTTCCACTTTTTTCCTTTTATCGTAAACTAAACACAAGTTCAACAAACTTTGATGGCAAAATTCTAGCAATTTTCTTAAGTTTACAAAATCTTTTATATCACATCCAAAAATTTACAAAAGTTGTAATTCTATGTGACTCCAAAGCAGCCATTCTCGCTATAACACGAGACACAACACCCAAAAGCCTCAAAATTATCGAATGTCACAAAATGATAAAACAGTTATCCCCGTCTACATAAAAAAGTTGTACTTCAATGGATTCTGGCCCATTGTGGAGTGACAGGCAATGAAATAGCTGATTTTCTGGCCAAGAAGGGTAGCAAAATTATTTCAAACCCAACTTCTACTCCAGTTTCATTTCACTCTATCAAAAGAATTATCTCAAATAAATACATCAATAAACTTAGAGAAGAATACACCACCAAAACATCTGGAAAAGAATGTCAAAATTTACAAGCTAATGACATTACTACATTACAAAGAAAATCTGCAGTAGCAACATTCAGACTGCTAACGGGACATGACTGCCTGAATAAACACCTACACAGACTTGGCATAACAGATTCATCTATATGCCCTTTTTGCAATTTAAATGAATATATGGAAACAAACCATCTCCTCCGTTGTCCAGATTTTGTAGAAGAGACCAGCCTTTCTGCTAAATATTGGAGTGCAGAGAGCGAATGATTTCATTATCAAGTGCTCGACATTAGATACCAACCAACCAACCAACATTGAAATATTAAGCTTTACTGCTATAATCCATCCATCCATAGTAATTATGGCCAGCAGTAGGTCTTTCACTGCAATCATAGCATTTTCATGCTATGCTTTGCAGCTTTGCTAGGGAATTATAGGTGTGGTAGCTTCCCGTTGCTTTCCACACTGCTGAAGGATGATGATGATGGCCGGATGATTTTCGGGGATCGTTGGGCCCTTAACCATCCTGACATTTGTCTTACAGGTGAGGAAAAACCCCGAAAAAAACCTCACCTAGGAGCCTATCCCGACTGGGAATCAAACCCGGGCCCACTGTGAGACAAGGCAGCATGCTAGCTCGAGACCACAGCAGTGGACACTGCTATGATGGTAATGTAAATTCTCATTTAAAAAGTCTTCTTGAATTTAGAAGCCATCAGATGACACTCAACATCAGTTATCTGCCTCGGACAAAAAGAATATTATGTGAAGGCAGCCAACTCTGTTGTCTTAGCAGTGGCGGGGGCCATGCCCCCCCTCCCCGAGAATTTTTCAAAGATAATTAATGAACTATTAATGTATACTTAATAAAAATCAAATAAACTTCGGTGCATTAATTAGCAAAAAGCATTGCTGACCAGCCACAAGTAAACTCGTGATCAATGCATTTTTGTTTCTCGTCAGTGGTGACATGAAATAGATTCAGGAAAAAATTGCTGGTCTTCAATATATTAATGTTGAACGATAAATACATTTTTTGTGCGATAGTGCGTTTTGTCATACTTATCAGCAATGACGACCATGATTGAAAGTTCAACTTCCTACATTTTGGGGTTGCCAACCTAAATAACTATACTATAATTTTTTAACTTTTATAGGAATTAATCACTATGAGGTTTAATTTATGATGAAATTAAATGTTTTTTACCTCTCCTCATATTAATCTTCTAAGTAGATCGCGATTTCGAGACCATACAGAGGGAAGAATAAGAGTTTCTTCCGATCGACATAACATCAGTTGCCAAGATTGTACTGAAGATGAGACCGTTATAGTCTCAAAATCGCAATCTACTTAGAAGATTAATATGAGGAGAGGTAAGAAACATTTAATTTCATCGTAACTACACTGTAATATTACATATTACAACCCATGTGCGGGAAGTAAAACCACTGCCCTTATGTATATACCAAAATATATCCAAAAGGTAGTGTTAATATATATTATATGAAAGAAATTACTGCACTTGAAATTAACTGAACTTTATTTGAAACAATATTGAAAGTTGACTTTAATTTCTACTGAAAACTTTTAGACTTTTTAGCTTTACGTCCAATATTCTTCTTTTTGAGGAACTAACTAGCGTAACAAAATCTGCAATATTGATACCTTCTCTTAAATTTATTATCGTCATCAGCATTGAATATTCTGACCACAAAACTCACTGTAGACTTTAATGTTTCACTCCTAAGCACAAAACAAGCGACCATACTTTGTTCACTTACACTAAAATTCTTCTCCTCCAGCCACATTTCTGAATGAATTGTATGCTTTTTCATATCTTAATTTAGATTTATCTGGCACTAAAGAATCACACCCAACTTCCCATGCTTCTTCAATTTCATTTTGATTTACAATCATTTATACTTGCAGCCATTTTATACGAGATTGATATCATGGCCTGCTGTAATCTCAACAATTATTTTCGGCATTTAGCATAATTATATACATTGGCCAGACTGCTAACATCAGTCAGTTGTTTATTATGAACGTAAATATTTCCAACAAAGATGTTATTGAGATGTTAAATATAAAATTGGTAACTGGTAAGTCAGTCGTCCTCAACTAAATTATTAAATAGTTCCAATATGGAGGCCTTTCAAAAATACTTTTATCTTCTGCATTTTAACTGGTACTGGTAGTATTGTACAGGTTGTACAACAGGTTTATGTCAGCGGGTATGTTTTCATTTGAGTAGGTCTGTATTCTTTGCTTCTTTTAGAATTTCTATGTCTTCCAGGATGCCGATTCTATTGTGGTTATACTCTCGTGTAGTACTGACATAGAGTTGTTGATTTTATCAAACTGATGACTGTTTCTATTCTTGGAGCAACGGATCTGTGCCCCCGTAAGAAATGCGAACTAAACGCTAATTCCGTTTCTGCCTCGGTAAATTATTTCCCTCCCTGCATTCTTGCCTGTCTCTCTTGTCTTCTCTATTTTCTATCTCTCTCTTTCTCCCCTCCCATTACTCACAGTTTTGAGCTTTCTTGCGGGATATTATTTGCACCCACAATCCAGCGTTGTCAACTCAGTATCAGTATGTTATGTTATATAGTATGTAAATTGCAAATTATTAATCATTAGCTTAATTCATAAGCATAAATTAGAATTCCTGTATAATATCAGTATGTTATATAATATGTAGATAAGATCGTAGCATGTAGTAACTTCGCCATAGCCGGTCCCTAGCCTGGATGAGAAAGAAGGAGGACACACGAGTGTGTATTCATACCTAAAATTTTATAATTTTGTTAGGACTTCAAGATTACGTTCCAAATCTAACCAAATAAGACAATGAGGTGAAGGAGAAATATTTATGACGAAACATTTATCTTTTAAAAACAACATATGTAAATTCCCTTCACGTAATTTCCATTTAACCAACAAATATCCACTATTATAATTATATCCATTAATCATAGAAATCAATCAGTGTCATTAGACCTACTTAAATTAAATATGAAGAAGTAATAATTAACCTTACATTATTCAAGAGCCTGACACCGGGGGAAGTTCGGCAACGTCCCTACTCGGTCAGTTACAGTGGCTTCTATTTGACGTAGTGGGAGGGGAGCACGGTGGAATGGTGTGAGAACTGACGTGTAGTTTTTTAAGAACAATGCCAGTGCTACAGGGGCACAGATCCATTGATCCGAGTATAGTATGTGTTTGGCAAAACTTGACTTTTCTTCATTATTAATAAAGTTTTTGAAGTGTTCAGAATATCTTGTCTTGAAATTTCTTATTGTTTTGCCTATGTAGAATTTTTTTTTAGTTTATAAACACCTTGGCGTTATTAAATTGAGGTAAGATATCTCTAGACTCAAAAAAACTGCATAAAATATAATGGTACTTGAGATCACAATAAGGGTGAAAGCCAAAACACATTCTTCTACTATTCATCAATGTTAACAAATTATTACCCTGCCAAGGGATGAACAAAATATATAACAGGCAGAGTTCAGCAAGTGTACCTCATCTTCTGAGGCAAATGGGTTAATGGAAATTAAAATGGATAGTAACACACTGAGGTATTTTCAATTTATAAATGAGTTGTATTAAAATTTTAAAATTTGTACCCATCAAAACAGTCGTCGTCAACTGTATCAACCTCTATAGCAAAACGTCACACTATTAAAATCTAGGCCTTTCTAAAAGCATGCTTCATCTTCAGGATTTCTCATGGTACAACAGAGGTTGATATAATAATTAAATGAATCGTGATTTTTTCTTACCTCATACATCTATGTTTCTTTAAACACAGCACTGCAGTATTGGCGACACTTTGTCGTCATCGTCAGCTGTTTTCACGACTGTCAATTTTTTCTCCTTTTTGCCGGTAATTATCTAGACTGCCATCTGGTGTTCTTTTTAAGGTTGATATAGTTGAGGACAACTGTTTTGTTGGGTGCGAGTTTTAAAATTTTAACACAATTTTAACCTCAACGGTGTCTTAAACATTTAAATGAGTTGTAGTTTGACTGAAGATGAAGATAAAATGACCTTTGAAACTGGTATCGTTAAACATGGAACTTTATGAGGTAAGATATAAAAACGTTTTCTCCAACTCATTTACAAATTGAATACCAATACTTTATTAAATTAATATTGAGAAGCTAAAGCTATTACTATGATAGAAATAAGTAAATTAATAAACACAATTAAATTATTGTAAATCAATGGTAAAGAGAAATATTTTTTCCTGAACCGGGAATCGAACCCTAAACCTTTAGCTTTCCGTGCTAATGCTCAGACCACTGAGCTAATCCAGGCTTCATTGAAGGTAAAGGAAGGATTTCTGCTTGGATGGGAATGAAGCCTGGAGTAGCTCAGTGGTCTGAGCATTAGCACGGAAAGCTAAAGGTTTGGGGTTCGATTCCCGGTTCAGCCAAAAATTTTTCTCTCTACCATTGATTTACAATAATTTAATTGTGTTTGTTAATTTACTTATTTCTATCATAGTAATAGCTTTAGCTTCTCAATATTAATTTAATAAATAATGCTATAGCTGTGTGGAGTCCCTTCATGTCTTCTTCAGGTAGAAGCCATTCATTGTGTATTTGTGAATGATGATTCATTGCAATTGAATGTGGGACCATCGGCCACGGTGGACTAGTGGTTATGCTCCTTGCCTCTGGTCCTGAGGGTCGCGGGTTCAAACCCGGCCGGGGTCGATGGATTTTTTAGGACAGAAAAATCCAAGGAGCAAGTCCTCCGGGAGGGACTTTAAGCCATGGGTCCCGAGTCTGAAGATTTTCAGGCTTGTAAAAAATCCTTAAGCCTGAATGAAAAGGCCTCTAAGCAAAATTTACCGAATTTTCCCGTCCTAGTACTACCTTTGTTTCCTAGATGTCAATATGAGGCGGAACGCTGACCACGTTCCACTCAAAAATGACATCTATATGAAAACAAGTGTAACTAAATTAGTATGGTTCAATTTCTTCCCTGTGCCATGAACAAAGATCATCTAGCTAGCTGTGAGGCTCTGAAGATGTCACCTACAAGAACTCTGGCAGGACTCTATTGGGAAGCAAGATAGCAAATGGAACACATCCAAGCTAATGGGCATTAGATTACTACTACTACTAATTTCTTCCCTGTAGGGGGAGAGCGCCTAAATCTCTGTAAAGGGAAAACATGGGCTTACAATACAATACAACAGAGGTTGATATAGTTGAGGTCAACTGTTTTGTTGGGTGTGAGTTTTAAAATTTTAACCTTAACGGTGTCCTACCATGAATTTTAAACATATAAATGAGTTGTAATTTGATTGAAGATGAAGGTAAAATGACCTTTGAAACTGGTATCGTTAAACATGGAACTTTATGAGGTAAGATATAAAAACATATTCTCCAACTCATTTACAAATTGAATACCAATACTTTATTGAACTTTTATAGGAAAAATCACTATTGAGGTTTAATTTAAATTTTACTAATACTTTATAATTCAAAATAATTGTTGACTTCTTGTTCTATTTTAGGAAACAGTTGAAAGTGATATTTGACAACTTGGCAGGGCTTAACAAGGAAATGGTGTTAGAATATGTGAGCAAATTCACTAACACTGGCCTTGGTAATTGGCAAACGGCCTCATTCCGAGATGTAGAACTTGCTATTCACCTGCTTTATCTTGTGGGTGAAGCCATCCCGGCTGCTGGCGGAAATCATTTTTCTGGAAACGAGGTAAATGCAAATCACTTCCAAATATTATGTAGATCAGTTGAAGTAAAAATAGTAATTAAGCAAATTCATTGTGGTCTTCCATGGTGGCTCAGGAGGTATTGTATCTTCTTCTTGACTAGCAGATTTGGGGTTTCTACCTAGTGAGATTGGATATTTTTATATTGGCTGAAATTTCCATTAGGTCACTGAATTTTTAGAATACCCCAAACAACTTTTGTTAAATTATTGGGTTACAGTTTCGTTTTTACATAACATTTCTACTATTTCATATGTTTACTAACACTTCTTAAATTATATTTGAAAAGAAAAAATATACGCCTAGACTGGGGTTTGAACCCAGGACCTTTGACTCTCTATGTCAATACTCTTCCAAGTGAGTTACCTAGGAGGCTGGGGTTTCAACCCAGGACCTTTGACTCTCTATGTCAATGCTCTTCCAAGTGAGCTACCTAGGAGACTGGGTTCAAACCCCGGTCTAGGCATATATTTTTCTTTTCAAATATAATTTGTCCATCATTAAGATGTTTAAAAAGAATAATTAAATCATTGTTTACAATGTATAAAGGCTTCAAAACCCCAGTCTAGGCATATATTTTTCTAAGATTTAAAAGTTGAATTTATTTTTCTCTTCAAATGTAATTTGTCCTTCAGTGAAAAAATATTAAATTCATAATAAAAATAAATAAATTCCATGGCCGACAGGCCTACCAGCCGGCTGCTAATTTCACATCCACATGTGACAATCACAGGGGTAGATGATCATCTAGCCAGTGTAGGGATGACATGTGGTCAGCATGACAAGTCCCCCAGCCATTATAGCTGGTTTTCTCAACCTGGAACCGCTACTTATTGTAGCTACCCAAATGCCTCACGATGCTGGGTGAGCACTGGTCCCAAAATACCATGAGAAAAATTTCTTCCCCCATGGAGACTCGAACCAGCACATGTCCCTTAGCTCTGCACCAAGGCTTCTTGCCTAACCACTCGGCTACGGTGCGGGACTAAATTTATAATAAGAACATCAAAAGAAATTCTACTGGCTTTATAAAGTAATGTTAAAATTCCCATCAAAGTTTTCTTAAATAAGTAACTGCCATTTGTGTTTTGAGCAATGGCATGTAGCCCTTGGTGCTGTTGGGAATTGAAACAAATAAGGGAAAAATTTGCATTTAGATTGGAGGCCTAGAATGTCTCAGATGGTAGAGCATTGGCATATAAAGCTAAAGATCTTGGGTTAAAACCCCAGTCTAGACATATATTTTTCTCTTCATATATAATTGTTTACAATTCTTAAATAATGGAAAATATATCCATTAGGTTACCCAAGAATATTTCCAACTTCTACAGAACAGTAGTGCACATGCACGAGGCATACAAAATTGCCACAAGATAGCATCACATTGTCTGTGAAATCGGTATGACCAACCTCTGCAGTAATTTCCCACTACTTTTTCTTTCAGTATGTTATGAAGCCAGTGTAAGTTGTATACACTAGATTAGTTTATTGGATAATATATAATATAATTAAATATATGTAGGTAGGAAATAACACTATGAGGTTGTGATGTATTGAGAATGTCACAAATTCAGTGACAAAACCTAGGTCTGCATAAATATCAAGAAATATGAGGTGAGTCAAAAACAATTCAAATTTAATGAATTTGATATTTGAAGAGAAAAATTTTTGCCCAGACCGAGACTCAAACCCGGGACCTTTGGCTTTCTAGGCCAATGCTCTACCATCTGAGCTACCGGGGTGAGTTCCTATCTAGATTCAAATTTTCCTCTTACATACGTTGTAATTCCCAGCAAATTAGGTTAAAATGGGTAAGTTAATGTACTTCCAATTTCTTAAAAAATATTTGGGAATTTATTGCGAAGATTGGTCATTAGGGTTATAACTTTTTGGACTTTTGTGAAATAAAATATTTCCTATGCAATGAATGGGTGAACTTTTACTTAAAACCATTGAAAAAGGCCTTCATTTCACTGAGCTTCAAGATAAAGTCACCCCCAAATATATTTATATATCAATATAATATAGATTTGGGGGTGATATTTTCTTGAAACTCAGTGAAATGAAGGCCTTTTTTCAATTGTTTTAAGTAAAAGTTCACCCATTTATTGTACAGGAAATATTTTATAATTAACAAAAGTCCAAAAAGTTTTAACCCTCTAGGTTATAACTTTTTGGACTTTTGTGAAATAAAATATTTCCTGTGCAATGAATGGGTGAATTTTTACTTAAAACCATTGAAAAAGGCCTTAATTTCACTGAGCTTCAAGAAAAGGTCACCCCAAATGTATTTATATATCAATATTTAATATTGATTTGGGGGGTGACTTTTCTTGAAGCTCAGTGAAAGAAGGTCTTTTTCGATGGGTTTTAAGCAAAAGTTCACCCACCTATTGCACAGGAAATATTTTATTTCACAAAAGTCAAAAAAGATATAACCCTCTTGGTCATATTGATTTCTTAACATATCAGATAAAGTAGATTAGACTAATAAAGATGGATTCATGTTTTAAGTATTTTAACACAGCAACCTTATTTTACCAATCTTTTTAACCTTTTTGCCATCTTTACCTTATGGAATGAATGAGATGAAATCTACTTTACAATGATATGCAAAAAACTGTTATGGTGTTCCTGGTTCGACACACATGACTCATACTGCTATTTATGTGGGATGCGCCCAAGACCTCAAGTGGGGGCTAGAATCATGCCTTTGGCCTATTCTGCCCTAAGTTGACACACAGGCTCAGAGTCATGAGGAAGTACATGACTGTGCCCCCATTATATTACCACATATTTTAAACACATGTGGTTTCTAAACCAGACTTTTTTTTTTTACATAACATGAGTTGAGGTGAATGGTCAAATGAAATTAATGAACAAAGTCGAAATGGCATGATGGAGTGGAGAGTGTTGGTGGGATGAAATTTGGGAAATGGTAGAACCCCAAAAAAAATCCCAGTGTGCCACACTACCGATACCCATCTGGAATTGTCAGGATATGAACCTGAGATCCCAATCAGGGCAGCAGCATGCGCTAGGTACCTATCCACCGAGATTGGTTCTCCTCTATTTTAGTTTTGTTGTCATACTTTTTTAATAATACACTACTCAAAAAAATTAGAGGAACACATATTTAAACCAAAGCCTTACTTACTCACTGGCACTATCAAACCCGTAGGTTCATGGCCGCACGCACATAAGCTCTCCATACATCCCTATCCTGAGCTAATGCTTTCCAATCATTCCCTGTATAATCTACTTCCCTCAAATCATAGTTAATGTTATTCTCCCACCTCAGTCTTGGTCTACCAACTGGGCGTTTTCCCTCTGGCTTTCCTACAAGAAGCTTCCATGCAAGTCTTTTATTCCCCATACATGCAACATGTCCTGCCCATCGCAGTCTACGAGACTTAACTGTTCTTATTATATTTGGCTTCCTATAAAGACCATGTAGTTCATTGTTAAACCAAAGCCACAAATAAATATCGCAACAATTAAATTTTTGAGAGTCAGATGTTTTGAGTTCAAGTATTGTTTAAAATCAGATTGAAGATCTTCTGGGTTTTATTAATTTTTCTCTGAATATGTTAGTGAAATTCCAAGAGTTGCTGAAACCAAAGTGAGATCGTATTGATTTATTTTTTTAAAAACAGGTTTGAAGAATAATGTGTGGTAGGAAATTGTTATTTTTGTGTTCTCTGAAGCTAATACAGAGCAATGAGACATCTGAATGAAACATCAGTTGCATGAGCAGTTGCATTGATTGAAGATGGTCATTCCATTTGCTGTCTCTAGGATTCTTGATGTCAGCCCTTCCGTCATCCATAGGCTGTGGATATGATATAGAGAGACACATGGATACAAGAGTAGACCCGGACAAGGTCGTAAGAAAAAGACTATATACATACAGGATAGATTTCTTGTCTTATCAGCTTTGTGCAGAAGAAAATCTACAGCCAGAGATCTACAAAATTATTTACGCACAGCAACTGGGACTGTAATTTCTGATCAGACTGTAAGAAATAGACTGAGAAATGCAAGGTTGAGGTCTAGAATCCCCTTTAAAGCCCCTCGGTTAACACGTCAGCACAAAGAAGCCCGGCTGTGATTTGCTCAGAATCATGTCGACTGGCTAGTTCCACCAATGGAAAGGTGTTTTATTCACGGACAAATCAAGATGGTCGTACACGTGTATGGAGACGTCGTGGTGAACGTTTTGATCCAGCCACAATTATTGAATGTGACAGATTTGGAGGTGGTTCAGTTATGGTTTGGGCTGGGATTACTATTGAGTCTCGGACAGAGCTTGTCATTTTCCCACAGCGCATGAATGCTGATATTTACATAAATGACATTACCCTCAAATATGTTGTACCCTTTGCTTATGGTATGGACCCTAATTTTCTTCTAATGCAAGATGATGCTAGATGTCATACAGCTCAGGCTACCAGATATGTCCTGCAAGAATGCTAAATTCGGCCTGCATGCAGTCCGGACCTTAGTCCGATCGAGTATATGTGGTATAATGTTAATATTATTCGTTTTTAAACACCTTAATGATGGACAAATTATATTTGAAAAGAAAAATATACGCCTAGACTGGGTTCAAACCCCAGTCTAGGCATATATTTTTCTTTTCAAATATAATATGTGGTATAACTTGGAAAAACCTGTTCGTAAGCATCCCACTGTACTTCAGAACCTTGAAGAACTTACACATGCACTCACCGAGGAATGGGAGAGAATCCCACAAGTTTCTGTAAGAAGGCTTCTGCAAAGCATGCCTCGTAGGTGTAATGCGGTCATCAGGCTCACGGACACACTAAGTACCGAGTATTGAAATAACCATTGATTCCAAAAATTGTAAATCTCAAATTTCCACTTTGTTTTCTGTCACAAATGATAACTTGTTCGTATTGCTAATACTGTACAAAAAAATATTGTTTGACTGTCTATTCTAATTTTACATAAATCTTCAATTTATAATTACAAAAGATCAAACATTAAATTGTTTAAAATTCATCAGAGAACATATTGTTTAAACAACTCACCTCATAGGATTCATGCTTCCATGGTATCGCGATTTCAAACATAGTCATGTTCATCGTCAGCCATAACCTCATAATGTTTACTTCCCAACATTAATTAAATATTAAATTGTTTCAATATTCATTCTCGTAATCTAATGGTAAAGAGAAAAATTTGTACTTTAATATACTTATTTCAATCATAGTAACAGCTTTAGCTTCTTAATAATAATTTAATTCTTTCTCGTGTTTCGTTTAAACATGTGTTCCTCTAATTTTTTTGAGTAGTGTAGTTTAGTTATCCAAATAGAGAAAATCTGCTTCAGATACATGATATGGCATTCATTTTTGAATAGATAACAATGTGATATTATAAATTTAGTAATTATCACTGAAGAAGAAATTATATTTGAAGACAAAAATAAATTTAATATTTAAAGGAAGTGACACTATGAGATTTATTTTAAATAATATGAGTTAGAAAATGCATGATTCACCTCATATTTGTAGTTTCTTGAAGACCAGGGTTTCGACATTCTACGTGTCATTGTCAGTTCTTTCTAACTGATGAACTCACAATTTGGGAGAATATTTACATCCACAAAAGTAGAAAGAAAATAATGAATTTTGAAATTCCTTGGGGAAAAGAAAAAACATTTTTTTTAAATGTCTTTCTCTTTTTATTATAATGGCATATGCCAAGTTTAGTTCTGAAAAATAGAAAATTGTGTCCACTAAAGCAATTTTTTAATTTTTACCTCAGGTTAATCTTTTCCTCCACTCTTGTATTTTAACAGTTAACAAATTCATCCAAACTCTTAATTGATTGCCATATGCTAAGTTTGCTTTAAAAAATACAAATAGCAGCTGCTAGACCATTAACAGATATATGTACAGTAAACTCTCATTAAATCATATTTGAAGATAAAAGTTATATGCTCAGACTGGAGCTTGAATCCAGGATCTTTCGCACTTTACGCAAATTTAATTTTTCTCTTCAAATATGATTTATCCATCATTGATATGTATGAAATGAATATTAAAAACATAGAAACTCTTGTTATTTTGGGCACAGATTATTTGATTTGCAGTTTATTTATGCATTGATTTCCAAACAATCCTTTTATTTAATATTTCATTTTAGGAAGTGATATTTTGAGGTAATATTGATTAAATTATTTACTATTTGAACATTTTATTTTATTTTTCAATTTCCAAAATTTCAAACTCATGAAGGTATTGTAAAAGAATAAAAATATGAATTAGGTTCTTTACTCCATTTGCTTCACAGAAATGTGACAATTAAATAGAGGGATGAAGAAATATAATACCATTAGTTTTACATGGTTTTATTGTTTAGTGGTTTCATATGTTTTTTTTTTTTTTGGTGGTCAGTTTTCAGTTCCTAAACAGCATCAGACTTGATGGCCTGATGTAATATCAATGGATCAACAATGTTTCACAATGTATATCATCCACCGCTGTGGTATCGAGGTGGCATGCTGTCTTGTCACATAGCAGGCCCAGTTTCGATTCCCAGTCAGGACAGGCTCCTAGGTGAGGTTTTTCAGGGTTTCTCCTCCCTGTAAGACAAATATCAGGAAGCTTAAGGCTAACGGTCCCCGAAAATCATCTGGCCATCATCATCCATATCATTATAATCGTCATCATTCACCAGTGTGGAAAGCAATGGGATCCTATCATGTCTATAATTCCCTAGTAAAGCTACAAAGCATAGTAAGAAAATGCTATGATTGCAGTGAAAGACCTGCCATTAGGAAGAATTACTATATATAGATAGATATATCTGTTATATTTAAATTAATATTGGGAAGTAAACATTATGAGGTTATATCATTAATAGCGAGTGGAGAACATATTTTTAACGACTCACCTCATATAATTTCAAATTTCTTTGATACCGGCGGTTTCAGACAATATCTTGTCCCTCTTCAGCCATGGCTGAAACCGCTGGTATCAAAGAAATTTGAAATTATATGAGGTGAGTCATTAAAAATATGTTCTCCACTCACTATTAAAGATATATCTGTGTTTTATATCATTACTTTCAAAAATATCAATATCCATGTTTGCTATATAAAAGTTGTTAAGTCCAAATTGGGCTAAAATGAGTTATCATGTCGAGAACATTTGCAAAATAATGAGCTACTTTTCAGTCCCATTTTTCACAAAATTACAATTTTGGACTTGAACCTTTTATACAACAAACATCAATATATGTAAGTGTAAGAATTAAATGAATCGTGATTTCTTCTTACCTTATACTTCTATGTTTTTTTAAACACAGCACTGCAGAATTGGCAACCCATTATCACCATAATCAGCTGTTTTCACAACTTTTCTTTCTTTGTCGGTAATTATCCAACTGCCATCTGGTGTTCTTTTGAAGGAATTACTCTCCAAACTGCCATCTGGTGTTCTTTTGAATTAATCATTTTCTAAACTGCCATCTGTTGTATTTTTGAAGAACTTTGTAATCAAGCTTGGTTCTTCCGGAATCTCGAAGTTCATGGTTTTAGTATGGTTTTTTTGAATATATATTTTTTTCCCAAACTGTTAAATCCAAAGGTTTAGATAGATGTTTCAAAAGTTTTGCTTCTTTTTCAATCCTACGATGCTCTAATAAACTATGTGCTGCTATAGCTGATTTTTCAATTTCTCTATTCTTTATGGTTTCTGAAGTGTTCTTTTTTACGAGTTTCCAAGTTCCTTTTTGTTTTTCCTATATATATCTTGTTGCAATCTTTGCAATCAATTTGATAAATTCCAGATTTTTTGTTGTCTGGGGTGTTACATTTATTATTAGTTAACAGAAGATTACCCAGGCTGAATTTGTTAATTGGAGCCAATTTTATATTAAATTTTCCGAAACTTTTTTGAAACTTATTATGAACTTCAGGATGATGGTAAGTGAATTTCTTGAATTTTACATCTTTCTTGGAATCATGTTGTAAGGTCGTGTATTCCTGTAACCTTTTCTGTTGTTGGAATTTCTTTAATTTATTCTTTATTATGTCTTCATCAAAACCATTTATTTTGGCAACATGTACTATATGATTATATTCCTTGTCAAAATCTTCTACATTAAGTGGAATATTTAACAATCTGTGTAATAGACTACACCACCTTACAACATGATTCCAAGAAAGATGTAAAATTCAAGAAATTCACTTACCATCCTGAAGTTCATAATAAGTTTCAAAAAATTTTCGGAAAATTTAATATAACATTGGCTCCAATTAACAAATTCAGCCTGGGTAATCTTCTGTTAACTAATAATAAATGTAACACCCCAAGACAACAAAAAATCTGGAATTTATCAAATTGATTGCAAAGATTGCAACAAGAATTATAGTAGAAAACAAAAGGAACTTGGAAAACTCGTAAAAAGAACACCTTCAGAAACCTAAGAATGGAGAGATTGAAAAATCAGCTATAGCAGCACATAGTTTATTAGAGCATCATAGGATTGAAAAAGAAGCAAAACTTTTGAAACTCTATCTAAGCCTTTGGATTAACGGTTGGGAAAAAAATATATATTCAAAAAAACCATACTAGAACCATGAACTTCGAGATTCCAGAAGAACGAGCTTGATTACAAAGTTTCTTCAAAAATACAACAGATGGCAGTTTAGAAAATGATTCATTCAAAAGAACGCCAGATGGCAGTTTGGAGAGTAATTCCTTCAAAAGAACACCAGATGGCAGTTTGGATAATTACCGGCAAAAAAAGAAAAAAGATGACAGTCGTGAAAACAGCTGACAATGGTGATAATGTGTCGCCGATACTGCAGTGCTTTGTTTAAAAAACATAGAAGTATGAGGTAAGAAGAAATCACGATTCATTTGATTCTTATTAATTGAACCTCATAATGTTAAAAATTCCCAAATTTAATATATAAATATGTAAGTGTGTATGTATATACATTTTTGCCATGATCTCTTTAGGTGTCTAGTAAGTAGGATCAATGAAGATTTGTAAACAAGTTTTTAATCTTTTCAGAACAACAACCCCAATAGCTATATTCCTTTGAAATTCACTGAATTAGGCATAATAGTTAACAATTATAGAATAGACACTCACTATCTAATCAAAATTAAAACCAAATGCATTGAACTAAACCTCAACCAAAACCACATGATTTTATTTTGGAGAACTTCAACATTAAAAACTATATACATATATATATATATTGACATAGGCTTTCATGGTCAGAGTTCATATTATGACATTGTAGATTTCCAGGCTATTAGCTGTAGTCTTGAGGTTTCAAGTTCCCCAGAGTTTTGCCAGAGACTATGTCCAGTAAATCATCGGGAACTTCAAACCTTAAGACCATGGCCAACAACCCGGAAATCTTCTACAAGGTCATAATATAAAAAAATTATATTTTTGCTGAAATGTTTGAGATTGTGGGCAGGAGGGTATGGGGTGATCATGTAAATGATTGGCTGTTGTCAAAGTAAATGCATTGCCATGGCAACACATCTACAATTATGAAATAATGAACTGTCAGAACTACAAAAATCAAGTAATTCCACTTTAAGAAGTGATATTGTGAGGCAGTAATTATTAATAAGAATCAAATGAATCGTGAATTCTTCTTACCTCATATATCTATGTTTTTTTAAACACAGCACCACCCATATCGGAAAAACATCTTTTCCATCCTCAGCTGTTTTCATGACTTGTCAATTTTTTCTTTTGCCGGTAATTAACCAAACTGCCATCTGGTGTACTTTTGAAGGAGTAATTTTCTAAACTGCCATCTAGTGTACTTTTGAAGAACTTTGTAATCAAGCTTGGTTCATCCATAACCAAAAGTACACCAGATGGCAGTATGGATAATTACCGGCAAAAGAAAAAATTGACAGTAGTGAAAACAGCTGAGTATGGAAAAGATGTTTTTCTGATACCACGGTGCTGTGTTTAAAAAAAACATAGATATATGAGGTAAGAAGAATTCATGATTCATTTGATTCTTATTAAGAAAACCTCATAATGTCAAAATTCCCAAATTTGTCATATTAAGCTAATTATTAAAACTGAGTTGGAAGTATATAATATTGAGTTATGTAAGTAGGAAATAACACTATGAGGTTTATTTTAATTTTGTTGAGTTGTTTCTTGACTCACCTCATACTTCTTAACTCCCTTGCAGATCTAGATTTTGTCACTGTATTTGTGACATTCTCAATGCTGTTCATGTTCACAACCTAGATTTTGTCACAAATACAGTGACAAAATCTAGATCTGCGAGGGAGTTAGAAGTATGAGGTGTGTCAAGAAACAACTCAACAAAATTAAAAATATAATATTGAGTTTGTATATTTTAACATTCTTACTTCATAATGTTACTTCGCAATGATTTTAAAATGGAAACATATAGCTATAAAATATTAGATAAATATTTTTTTTTCACTTGTATGAGTTTCAAAGTCTTCAGTTTTAATTTCCTGCTTGTTTATTTAATTTTGGGCAACAATGTATTTGTGTATTTTGTAAAACCAAATTTGAATGTTTTTTATTTCAGGACAAAGTTTCAGCCATGCAGGTGATGATGCATACACTAGTATCATGTGGTGTCAGTGAACATCGCCATCCTGCTGTTTTATTGCAGTACGTGGAAACTGTTGCTCGTTATGATAAGTTCTTCCACACTGAGCATGAGCACATTCCTAATATATTAACAGGTTTCTTGGACCATCGTGGAATGAGAAATTCTAGCCCTCTTGTTCGAAGCCGATGTGCTTATCTCTTCTCGCGTTTTGTTAAAGGCCTCAGGTAAATAATGAATTTATTTAAAGTTAATAAGTTATTTAATATTTAAAGGAAGTGACACTATGAGGTTTATTTTAATTATTATGAATTAGGTTCTTTTCTGACTCACCTCATATTTGTGATTTTCTTGCAGACTGCAGTTTCAGCACACATGTGCCATTTTCAATGCTTCCTAACTGTTGAATTAGCAGTTGGCAATCTTGTATTACACCATCAAGTTAACTTTGCATGGGCAGAAGGGAAGAGTTTTAGTGCTATTGTCGCCGATCTACTGAATCTGTGGAAGGGATGTAGGAGAAGACAGTACTTCCGATCATGTACTAAAATTTTTCAACTTCAAATATGGGGGGAGAGTCTCTAAACACGTGTGAAAGATCTTAACATGGTTGTCAAATTAGTCATTTAAGCACGGAACGCTCAAGCAGTTGGATCATTCAAACTCACAGTATTTGTTGTCTCTCCGTTACCAGCCTGACAATAAATCACATGTAGCAACATGCAATGAGAAGGGCAAGGAAGGGACAGCTCGTTCCTAGACGTAACCCCAAAAGTAACAGGGTTGTCAAGTTAGTCATTCTGCCACTGACCATGCAGAACAACGGATCATTAAAATACATAGCATATGTCAGCTCTCTACCTAACGCTAATCGCTTCATTGCCAAGACCCAGCATTTGAAAACAACAGCTCTCTATCTGCCAATCAAACAACATAATACAAAGGGCAGGAAGTGGCAACATAGTAAGGAGGAGAAGAGAAAGACAGTGTGTTAGTTAACATATTTTCCGCCTGCACAAAACACTTAGAGGAGTAATAGGTTGACTTCTGCTCCCTCTGTTGGCTGACCGATGAACTTCCAAATCAAAATCAATTTTTTTTTTTCCTTTTCTCTGGGAATTTCAAAATTCATTGTTTTCTCTTTATTCTTGTAGATTTATCTAACTGTTTCAGTAATTTGGCCTTTATTTCGCTAAGGCCAAATTACTAAAACAGATAAATCTGAGAAATTCACAATTTGGGAGAAAATTTACATCCACAAGAATAAAGAGAAAACAATGAATTTTGAAATTCCTGGGGAAAACGGAAAAAAAAAAATGATTTGGAAGTTCATCACTCAGCTAACAGAGGTATCAGAAATCAACCTACAATATTGCCAACCACTAATTCAACAGTTAGGAAGCAATAAAAATGGCACAACAGTGCTGAAGCTGTGGTCTGCAAGAAAATCACAAATATGAGGTGAGTCAGAAAAAAAAATCTAACTCATAATAATTAATAACTTATATATATATATATATATATATATATATATATATATTAAATATATATATATTACTATTAAACTGTCAGCATCAGAAATTGTATTTTATTTAAATATAAACAAAATACATAGTTTGATGATAAATGGGTCTTGTGCTATAGCCGACTGATTTAAGGCATTATACATTGGTGCAGAAATACAGGACATGCACTTGTCCTAATGGAAGAAACCTTCTCATTTAATTTTGGTTACCTAAGCATCATGAAGAATTTTGGTAGCTACAATAATTAGTGGCTACAGGTTAAGAAAACCAGCTATAATGGCTGGAGGACTGAACATGCTTACCACACATCACACATTTACTGGCTCCGCAATTAACACGTGGATGTGAGACCAGAAGTCAGCTTCTAGGCCAAGGGGTTCCTAGGCCCCTTGTGCCATGCAGAAAAAAGGAACATGAGTCAAATGAAGCAAATTTAGAATAGATGGGCAATTTCAGACTGGAAACCATTGGGTTTTTAAAGAGTAAAATGAGAGAATACACCTATTTTAAAGAAGATTAAGGGTTTTGAAATGAACTCTAAAACTTATTTTTCAGGGATTTTGCAGCTGAAGCCGCTTTCCTGTTCCAAATCTCCATCCTTCTCAATCATGGGTATCTTCTTCTTGAAGTCACTTTGAAGAAATAACTTCTTTAACTTTTTAATACTATGATCTTCCTCGAATGAATCTTCCAGCTGGCATCCATTGAGAGATTTTTTAGACATTGTTGTTGCTTCCTCACTAGGTGTCTAGATTGTTTTAATTCCCTCTTTTCAATTCTATCTATCACATTCTCCTCTGCTTCCATCTACATCTTAATTTCTTCATTCTGGATTCTTTCCAATGTTGATACCCCTTTGCTTCTTCTCCAATGATCCATTTCAATGGCCAAAAGTTTTCTTTTTATATTTTTGATTCACAACACATACGTCACTGTTATAGCATAAAACACTTTCATCTAATCCTTTTCCGTTGTGTAAGTCTGTGCTCCTGAAAATATTCTAATACCACCATATTAAATACAGGGATTCTAATACCCTAAAAATTGTGAACATCAACTTGGTAAAGACTCGTAAATTAATGAGTCATTTTTTAACATCTTACCTCATATTTTATGTTTCTTCAAACACGGGAACTAGTTTTTGAGAGAAGGATCTCTCTCATTTTCAACCGACATTATGATATGAGGTAAGATGTTAAAAAATACTCATTAGTTTATGAATTAAGAACCTCATAATGTTATTTCCCATATTTAACTATGAATTGGTAAAGACTGTCTATGAAAAAAAGTTATGTTAAATATGCATGTTCAATGAATGGATGAGTCGATTCTTATCTTACCTTATACTTATATTATTTTTGGTCTGGACATCGTACCTCAATATTAATGTTGATTTGTTCTTGGACATGTTTCAAAACAATTCTGTTTTATCGTCAGCTTTCCCAGACTGGGTGTCTGGGAAAGCTGACGATAAAACAGAATTGTTTTGAAACATGTCCAAGAACAAATCAACATTAATATTGAGGTAAGATGTCCAGACCAAAAATAATATAATTAAAATAACTTCAAAATATAACTTCCTAAAATTAAATATTACCTTATACTTCCTGTTTTTTTTTAATACAAGACTTGCAGTTTTCAAGAGGAGTCCCTCTATCCTAAGCTGGTATTGTCTGACAATAACAGGGACTCCTCTTAAAAACTGCAGTTCCCATGTTTAAAAAAACGGGAAGTATGAGGTAAGATAAGATTCATTCATTGAATTAAGAACCTCATATTGTTATCTCCCATATTTAACTCATGAATAAGTATGCATGAATTGGTTTTGTCATATGAAGGGTACAGGGAAAGAACCAGGTAAGTCACTTTAGGAGTTTGAGATGTCATTGGGTACTCCATGAAAAAATTATCATTTAGAAATATGAAACAGTAAAAGATATAGTTAAGTCATGGGTTTATTTATCTCCAAAATTTGGCATTCAGGTAAAGAAATATGGATGTTGTACAAGTAAAAGTGTGTTTTCTGGATTTGAAGGGAAAAAAAGTGACTTCATAAATTAATGAGGCTTTTTTACATCTTACCTCATATTTTATGTCTCTTTAAACACGGGAACTAGTTTTCAAGAGAAAACATTATATCATAATGTCGATTGAAAATGAGAGAGATATTTTCTCTTGAAAACTAGTTCCTGTGTTTAAAGAAACATAAAATATGAGGTAAGATGTAAAATAACGACTCATTAATTTACAAGTTAAGAACCTCATAATGTTTTGTTGAGTTGTTTCTTGACTCACCTCATACTTCTTAACTCCCTCGCAGATCCGGATTTCTTCACGGATCTGCGAGGGAGTTAAGAAGTATGAGGTGAGTCTAGAAACAACTCAACAAAATTAAAATAAACCTCATATTGTTATTTCCTACCTCATAATGTTATTTCCTATATTTAACTATGGAAAAAATGAGTTACCTGGTTTATTCCCTGTACTTCTATTTTGACTCATACTTGGCTATTTTTAAAATCACAAATGTTTCTAATTTCTTACTGTTTAGGTTAGAAACATCTCAAACTTGATAAATGTTTATCTTAAGTTATGTGGATAGGAAATAACACTATGAGGTTTTTTAATATTGTTTATTTTTTATTTCACTCACCTCATACTTTATAACTCCTAGCATACCCAGGGTTTTGTCACATCCTTTGTGACATTCTCAATGCTGTGTCACGTTCACAACTGACGTCCGGCTGCCTTCTATCCTGCAGACTGACCTCCACGCCATCTGATGGCTGACGGACGAACTTCCAAATCAGTCCTCTCTCCTTATAACTGGGTATTTCAAAATTCATAGTTGTATTTTCATTCTTGCATATGTAAATTTTTTCCCAAAGTGTCAGAAAAAACATAGAATAGAAACCAAAACAAAATTACTCAAACAATTGGAAAAACCGAAGGAACTCACAATTTGGGAAAAAATTTACATATGCAAGAATGAAAATACAACTATGAATTTTGAAATACCCGGTTATAAGGAGAGAGGACTGATTTGGAAGTTCGTCGGTCAGCCATCAGATGGCGCAGAGGTCAGTCTGCAGGATAGAAGGCAGCTGGACGTCAGTTGTGAACATGACACAGCATTGAGAATGTCACAAAGGATGTGACGAAATCCTGGGTATGCTAGGAGTTATGAAGTATGAGGTGAGTGAAATAAAAAATAAACAAATGTTTATCTAATTACAACGTACATAAGAGAAAAATTTGCGTCTAGATCGTAATTCGCCTCGGTAGCTCAGTTGGTAGAGCACTTGGCCCGGAAAGCCAAGGGTCCCGGGTTCGAGTCCCGGTCTAGGCGAAAATTTTTCTCTTCAAATATAATTTATCCTTCTATGAGAAGTGTTAAATTAATAATAAAATCGTCAAATGTTTATCTGTTAATATTATTCATTTTTAAACACCTTAATGATGGATAAATTATATTTGAAAAGAAAAATATATGCCTAGACTGGGGTTTGAACCCAGGACCTCAGATGGAAGAGCATTGACATAGAAAGTCAAAGGTCCTGGGTTCAAACCCCAGTCTAGGCGTATATTTTTCTTTTCAAATATAAATGTTTATCTGTTACTTATTTTAGGAATTCACACTATGAGGTATATTCATTTTGGTAAAATTTGATCACTCAGCTCATATTATTATAATAATATGATGTGAGTGATCAAATTTTACTTAAATGTTTATCTGTTTACTTTCAGATCACTTGTTCAGCCATATGTGAAAACAATTTTAGAACCTCTCCAATACCTCCTGGTTTTGGTTCCACCAGATGCAAGACAAAATCTCATAAGTCAAGATGATCAGCTTTATTTATATGAAGCAGCTGCTGTGTTGATAGTTGCAGGAGCTTTCAGTTCTCAGGTATGTTAATCTATTAAATTAGGTTCTATCCAGGATTGGAAAATGTTAATTCAAATAAAAACATCGAAAATACGAAGCTTTACCGCTAAAAAGTAATGTAATAATTCTCAATAAAAATACTTCTGAATAGATGCCATCAGTTGGAGTGATGGTAGCAACAGCTATTAGCCTTCAGACAAACAAGAATTGTATAAGAATCAAATGAATCGCGAATTCTTCTTACCTCATACTTATATGATTTTTTTAAACACAGCATAGCAGTATCGGCGACCATCGTCACCATCATCAGCTGTTTTCACAACTGTCAATTTTTTCTTTTGCCGGTAATTATCCAAACTGCCATCTGGTGTTCTTTTGAAGGAGGCAGATGGCAGTTTGGATAATTACTGGCAAAAGAATAAAATGAAGTCGTGAAAACAGGTGACGATGGTCGCCGATACTGTGGTGCTGTGTTTAAAAAACATAGAAGTATGAGGTAAGAAGAATTCACGATTCATTTGATTCTTATCAATAAAACCTCATAATGTTAAAAATTCCCAAATATATGTATATATTAAAAGATTTGTATAAGTTAAAAGAAATGTTAATGTTTGAATGGTGTAATTGAACAGCACACTTGTGTGGAGAACGAGAGGTCCAGGGTTCAAATCCCGGTTCGAACATTAATTTTATCTTTTTATTTAATTAGATTCTATCCAGGATTGGAAAATGTTGATTTAAATAAAAACATTGAAAATGTTAATCTATTAACTAGGTGTATAATTTCCGGAACAATAATTTTAGTTTAGGTAAAATTGAATCACTCACCTCATATAATATGAGGTGAGTCATTAAATTTTACCTAAATGAATATACCTCATAATGTGAATTCCTAAAATAAGTAATAACTTTAGTTCTTTTCAAAATATAATTTGTCCATTATTAAGATGTTTAAAAACAAATAATATGAACATTAAAAGAAGCACTACTGGCTTTATAAGTAATGTTTAAATTCCCAATAAAAAAAGTCTTCTTAACAAAGGAGCCGCCATTTGCAAAAATCGTAGCAATGGCTCGTAGCATTTGGGGTTAGGGAATTAACTATGTAGCAGAGAAAAATACGCATTTAGATTGGAGGCCTAGGTAGCTCAGATGGAAGAGCAGTGACATAGAGAGTCAAAGGTCCTGGGTTCAAACCCCAGTCTGGGCGTATATTTTTCTTTTCAAATATATTTTGTGTTCAGTTTGATATTATTTCAAATTTATAGTGATGGGAAAAAAGCAAGCGACGTTCATATATTGAACTAGTATAGGAAACATCACTATGAGGTTAACTGTATTTACGTGTGTATAGGGTGCACTTTTTTACCTAAAATTAAGTTCCAAAATTTGGATGCGGCTTATACATGAAATAACTAGATAACTGGTACATATCGGGAAGTTTCTGTGCTATTGATGTACGCCACCAAATTACAAAGTCATGACGTGTCATAAATCAACTTGCCCAACCGTAATTTGCCTTAAATATATTGCATGGGATTTCCATATTCTTAGCTATCTGAATGCCTTCTAATTGTATCATTTTAATGGATACAGAAAACCTGTCTGTCCTTGTTTTACGTATGTAATCCAGGAGAACTCTTTCTAATTGTGGATATTTCGCTTTCTTTCCGTGGAAAAATTGTGCATGTTTTGTTTGGATCCACCATTCTGGTTTCACCACTGAAGTGTGTTTCAGAGTGGTTAGACTTTACAACATGTGACATGGCTTTTTAAATTACTTCATAAACTGTCAAATTTTATTCTTAAGGTTTCATTTTTCAAATTATTTCCCACCATTTACAATGATTTTTACACATTTTCTAACGATTATTTGAATATATTTTTTCACAATATTGAACTACATGAAGACATGGCAGCAATATTGATTTTAACGAATATTCTGTGTTCCATTTGCAACCAACATAGAATCTGTACTAATTAACATACACTAAATAAAATCAGCATGCATTCTTTCACAGGTTAGAGTACCTAAATTGCATTAGGTTAGCTTTTAAGTTGGTTTTTGACAGGTTAGAGTACTAAAATTCTATTAGGTTAGCTTTTAGGTTCATTAGTTTAAATATTGTGTGTAGGTTGGCTGCATCCCATGATTTCATAATATAAACCACTTTGCGTCTGTTGGCTCATGCACATGGTGTATGGTTGAAACTTTGAAAAAAATTTCTTGTCATATGATGTAAAGTATTTATCAAAGAGTTTACAATAAGTTCAGATGTAAGATTTAAATTAACATTCTTTATACCTCATCTCATATCCAGTCTTCTAATTATACCGGTTTCAAAACCTAGGTGGTTTCATCTTCAATAATATCTCAACCGATGTTTTGTTGTTCTGGAGAACTTCTCCTGAACAACATAACATCAGTTGAGTTATTACTGAAGATGAAACCACCTAGTTTTTGAAACTGGTATAATTAGAAGACTGGATTTGAGGTAAGGTATAAAGAATTTAAATTTAAATTAAATTAAACCTCATAGTGATTTTTTCCTATAAAAGTTCAACTTTAGATACACTGTATTAATTACTCTGCAATCATGATTATGCTGTATATTCACCATGCTGGAGAGTGCTTTGCTCAATTTTATTAATAAATTAGTATTAATGTGTGCTGTTTTATTAATTCCAGGAAAAAGGGATACTGATATCTAATATGGTATTCCCTGTACTCGAAAGTTTTAAAACAACGATGGCTGAACTGGTTGTAGAAACAGACAAAAACAAACAAGAGTTACTGGCGGAATCACTGTGTCATGCAATGGGTGTGACTAGTAGAGCCAGTAAAGCATTTTCTAATCATCAGACAATGAAATCTTGGTCTTGCGTGCCTGTGTTCATTGAAGCTACTAAACTCTTTTTGGAATGTCTACAGGTATAGATTAACTAATATATTTTAGTTTAATATTACTGTAATAATTGGCTAAGTAATTACACTTAAAATTGAAGTTCACTTGATTGTCTGGTATATATGGGATGAAAAGTTCTTGAATAGAAAATTCTAATTACTCACTTTAAAAAACAGTAAAATATTATAGTAAAACATCAATCTATAGAGTTCACCTTTTAAAAAGTACTGTATGTTATCTATTAACACAGTGGTACTTGTAGAATTGACTTAGGAAATTATTACTACAGTGGATTGGAGAAGAATGTTTGAGGAATTGTGCCAAATTGAAATTTTTCACATAACTAACTTATTAATAGAGAAAAAAAAAACATTACTTTTTGACTGACCCACATAATAAACAACTAAAAGTCATTAATCATTATATTTAAAACTACTATTACTGCCACCACTAAAACTACTACCACCAAAACACCCCCACTACTATTACTGCTACTCCTGCTCCTGCTGCTGAACAACACTGTTGTTGTACCTCTTTCTTAGTTTAGGTTGTACAGTAAACAAAGTCACAATAGGTATCCTTCCGCAGGCATCTGTGATTGGCGGAGCGATGGTACTATTTTACGCGCCATCTGACTTGCTGTCAAATTCCAGTGGCAACATACTTTTCACTAAATCTTAAGAACCTTGCCTCACACCACTACCTCAAGTCGGATATTAGTGATACTTTCAAACCTTTTGCTGTAAGCATTTCAGCATCTTATTGGAAGACAATTGTTGCTTTTCTTCACAGGTATTTAAAAGCAGGATAAGAAGGGTTGTCTTTTGTTCACTGGAATTTATGAGTGGAAAAGGGAAGGGGTGAGTCCAAGGTATTTCCTGGAAATGAGGTTCTAAAGTTTTGGCAAAAACTATAATTTACCAAAGTCGCCTGCATCTACACGTATTTTAGAAATTATAAAAATTTTATTTAAAATAAACTTGATTAGGCCTAAACATTTTTCAATTAATTTCAAAAAAGGGAAGCGGTAAAATAGTTATGCTACTAATACACATGATAATCTAAATATAAACTGTAAAAATAAATTCATAGTTAAATATGGGAAATAACATTATGAGGTTCTTAATTCGTGAATTAATGAGTCATTTTTAACATTGTACCTCATATTTGATGTTTTTTCAAACACGGGAACTAGTTTTCGAGAGAAGGGTCTTTCTCATTTTCAACCGACATTTTGACTACCGGATTTTCGTTGGAATCTCCATCAATAACGTTGCCATCTGGTGTTGATTTGTTCATCAAAAATGTCTCATTAATTCATGAAAAAATAAAGTTAGGAAAATAAGAATTATTTACCTAATCAGATAGTGGCAGGTCTTCAATCCCGTCAAGTAATCCTTCCACTTCTTCATCTTCACGGCTGATAGTGCTGCTATCAGCAAGATTAACAATCACCTTGTTGATAATTGTGTCACATAGACCATCTGACACCCAGAATTTCTCCTCTTCCTCCTCCACATTCCTGATGAATGATTTCCATTTAAACAGTGTTGCCAGCTGTATCCCTTCATTAACTAATTTTCTGACTTCAGCCAGTTTAAATGTTTTATTGTTTAGGGCGACATGACCTTTCACAAGATTCCACACATATTCAATTGGATTTAATACACAATGGTAAGGGGAGAGTCTTAACATAGTGTGGCCAGCCTGCTCGGCCATTAAATCAATAACAAATTTATTGTATTTCTTGTCACTATTGGCTAATTTTATTTTCTCAATTAATATTCATCTTTCACCATGCCACTTGTACACTCAATTCTTTTATCATTCATCCATTCGATTATATCATTCTTCAACCATTGCCTGGTGGGAACTCGATCCAATTTTACACTATGATAAGATGTGTTGTCCATGATTTTCACACTTTTTGGCAAAATCAGGGGCAGAACATTTCTGAACCTTTTAATGAAAACCTCACTCATAATTTCTTCGTGATAGCTATGGTTTTCTTTGAATCCATGATGAACTCATCCCCCTCCACAAAACCATCTTCACTCCCAATGTGAAGTAAAATGAGGCACTTACCTTTCCCAGTAGGATTTTTCAGTCCAGTATTCAATCCTGACAAAAATGCTTGTTTCTTTGATTTCATTTTCGGGTCTACCCTCACTCTAGACACAGCATGCCCTTCAATTACCCACGTCTCATCTAAGAAATACAGCTTCCTACCCTGACTTCTGTATTCACATATTTTCTTCAAATAATTTCCACTTCTTCTTGTATCTTGTAAGTCCATGTTTCCCTTAACAGAGATTTAGGCGCTCTCCCCCCTCAGTAATATAATGTACGGTTAAAAACTATAAAATAGTTACCTTGTAGGTCCGTCTCCTCAACTTAAGTTGTTTAAAACTCTGTAGGCCTTTTGGGACTAGTCCCATCATCAGCAGAATGCATTAGGTCCATACTTGTTGACCTTCGTTGAAGCACTGACTTGGTTGTGAGAATTTTGTACTGATGATTGTGTGTATTGGGTGTGTATTCATTGAAAATCAGGGAAGAATTTGAACCATACTAATTTAGTTACACTTGTTTTCATATAGATGTCATTTGAGTGGTCTGTGGTCAGCGTTCCACCTCATACTGACATCTAGGAAACCAAGGTAGTACTAGGATGGGAAAATTTGGTAAATTTTGCTTAGAGGCCTTTTCATTCAGGCTTAAGGATCTTTTATGATGTTTTTATTATTAATTTCATACATCTCAATGATGGATAAATCATATTTAAAGAGAAAAATTATACGCTCAGACCGGGACTTGAACCCGGGACCCTTGGTTTTCTAGTCCAAGTGCTCTACCATTTGAGCTACCTGAGCAAGTACCGATCTAAACGCAAATCTTTCTCTATATACGTTGAAATTCCCGCCCCAAATGCTTTGAAGCCTTTGCTTCTATCTTTATGGTAGAGCACTTGGACTAGAAAACCAAGGGTCCCGGGTTCAAGTCCCGGTCTGAGCGTATAATTTTTCTCTTTAAATATGATCTTTTATGAGCCTGAAAATCTTCAGACTTGGGACCCATGGCTTAAAGTCCCTCCCAGAGTACTTGCTCCTTGGATTTTTCCATCCTAAAAATCCATCGACCCCAGCCGGGTTTGAACCCACGAGCCTCGGAACCAGAGGCAAGGAGCATAACCACTAGTCCACTGCGGCCGAATAATAATCTCTACAAGAATTAAATGAATCGTGATTTCTTCTTACCTCATACTTCTATGTTTTTTTTTTAAACACAGCACTGCAGTATCAGTGACCATTGTCACCATCTTCAGCTGTTTTCACGACTGTCAATTTTTTCTTTTGCCGGTAATTATCCAAATTGCTATCTGGTGTTCTTTTGAAATTTCCCAAGTTTATAATATAAATCATCACATCCTATTTCTGTTACAGGTTTTTCTCTCTTACGTTTTTTAGCTGGTGTAGTATAAATGCTCTTTATGTATAATTTCTTTTTTAGCAGAATTTATGCTAGCTGAAGAAACACCAGTAAACTCAGCTGTTAAATTCACTACGTCCTGGATACGTAACATGAGGAATTTATCACTCAGTTTACAAAATACATTTAAGACAATTCGTTTCCAATCGCTTTTCAAAGGTTTCCCTCTCTGATGTTTAACGTATTCAACACGAGCGGACATGTTGGAATAACTGAATATCCCTCTTCAACTGTGCGAAATGGTGTTATATTTAAATTTATGTAAATTTATACCAACTGTTCACCAATGTCATTTTTCATATGTTATACTATGTTTCATTACTTTATATTTGAAGAGAAAAATTATACACTCAGACCGGGACTTGAACCCGGGACCCTTGGTTTTCTAGTCCAAGTGCTCTACCATTTGAGCTACCTGAGCAAGTACCGATCTAAACGCAAATTTTTCTCTATCGGTACTTGCTCAGGTAGCTCAAATGGTAGAGCACTTGGACTAGAAAACCAAGGGTCCCGGGTTCAAGTCCCGGTCTGAGCGTATAATTTTTCTCTTCAAATATGATTTATCCATCATTGAGATGTATGAAATGAATAATAAGAACATTTCATTACTTTATTATTTTTGCGATAATTCTGTTCATACATAGTAGTTATATAAAATGTAGATTGATCAGAGAATTATGTTTTCATCTACGCCGCTGGACAATGATGTCATTAGGTTCATGTGGCCAATGAAATCACATTTAACCACGTGCTTCTGTTTACATTACAACCTAAAATAAGGCCGAAAGAGGTATACTACTGACTCTACTATTACTACTTTTATAGTCGGACCAACAGATCTGTGCCCCTGTAGCGCTGGAATCGTTCTTCAAAAGTACACGTCAGTTCTCACACCATCCACCGCGCTCCTCTCCCACTACGTCAAATAGAAGCCACTTTAACTGACCGAGTAGGGATGTTGCAAAACTTCCCCCGGTGTCAGGCTCTTGAATATTGAATAATGTAAGGTTAATTATTACTTCTTCTTATTTAATTTAAGTAGGTCTAATGACACTGGTTGATTTCTACGATTAATGGATATAATTATAATAGTGGATATTTGTTGGTTAAATGGAAATTACGTGAAGGGAATCTACATATGTTGTATTTAAAGATAAATGTTTCATCATAAATACTTCTCCTTCACCTCAATAGATTTGGAACGCAATCTTAAAGTCCTAACAAAATTATAAAATTTTAGGTATGAACACACAGTCATGTACCCTTCTTCTTTCTCATCCGGGCTAAGGACCAGCTATGGTGAAGTTACTACATGCTACAGTCTTATTTACATATTATATAACATACTGATACTATACAGGAATTCTAATTTATGCTTATGAATTAAGCTAATGATAATAATTTACAATTTACATACTATACAAGATAACATACTGATACTGAGTTGACAACACTGGACTGTGCATGCAAATAATATCCTGCAAGAAAGCTCAAAATTGTGATTAATGGGAGGGGAAGAAAGAGAGAGATTGAAAATAGAGACAGGCAAGAATGCAGGGAGGGAAATTATTTACCAAGGCAGAAACGGAATTAGTGTTTAGTTCGCATTTCTTGTGGGGGCACAGATCCGTTGGTCCAAGAATACTACTACTACTACTACTTTTATTCTTTTGTCGTCTATTGTTACTACCACCACTACTACTTCTTCGTCTTCTTCTCCTCCTCCTTCTTCTTTACTTCTTCTTCGTCTTCTTCTCCTCCTTTTTCTTTTTCTTCTTTTTCTCCTTCTTCTTTTTTCTCCTTCTTTTTCTTCTTCTTTTTCTTCTCCTCCTCCTCCTCCTGCTACTATTTCTTCATCTAAGCAGTCATGTCCAGTTTCCAGCCTAAACAAAGCCACTGAATAATTAAGATATTTGGTCTGTATATTCTTACCTCTTATGGTTGTTTTTGTTGAACATATGTTTCAAGGCTTATGAGCCCCATCTTCAGGGATTGCGGACTGATTTTTCTCAAGTTGTCAGCCCTGATTCTTGACTCCTGCTCCCTCTGCCTCTGGTCCAATGAACTTGCTAATGAGGTTCCTTTCTCTGGGAATCTCAAAATTCATAATTTTTTCCTTGTTCTTCTGTATGTAGATTTTTTCCCATATGGTGAGTTCATTTTTCTAACTGTTTTAATAATTTTGTGTTTACATCTATTTTGTTATATTTGAAGAGAAAAATTATACGCTCAGACCGGGACTTGAACCCGGGACCCTTGGTTTTCTAGTCCAAGTGCTCTACCATCTGAGCTACCTGAGCAAGTACCGATCTAAACGCAAATTTTTCTCTATATACGTTGTAATTCCCGCCCACCAAATGCTTTGAAGCCTTTGCTTCTATCTTTGCAAATGGCGGCTCCTTTATTAAGAAGACATATTTGGGAATTATACATTACATTATAAATGCCAGTACAGCTTTTTTCGATGTTTTTATTGTTAATTTCATACATCTCTATGATGGATAAATCATATTTGAAGAGAAAAATTATACGCTCAGACCGGGACTTGAACCCGCCGCCATTTGCAAAGATAGAAGCAAAGGCTTCAAAGCATTTGGTGGGCGGGAATTACAACGTATATAGAGAAAAATTTGCGTTTAGATCGGTACTTGCTCAGGTAGCTCAGATGGTAGAGCACTTGGACTAGAAAACCAAGGGTCCCGGGTTCAAGTCCCGGTCTGAGCATATAATTTTTCTCTTCAAATATGATTTATCCATCATAGAGATGTATGAAATTAACAATAAAAACATCTATTTTGTGTTTTTCTGACCAAGCATGAGCAGCCATTGCAGATTTTTCTACTTTCCCTTTTTTTTTACATTTCTTATGTGTTCATTAGTTCTAATGGTTAAATTTCTTTTCGTTTTCCTTATGTATATCTTATCAGATTCTGCACATTTTATTTGACATATTCCTGATTTTTTACCATCATCATTCTTTACATTTTTGTTGGTTTTTATTAGTTTATTTAAACTATAATCATTCTTTGGTACTAAATTAATATTAATTTTTTTCAAAAATCTTTTAAAATGTATTGTGTACCCAAGGGTGATATGTGAATTTCATGTATTTCTTATCTTTTGGTTTTTCTATATGAAGAGTGCTTTTGTTCCTCAATTTTTGTTTTTTGTACTTCTCAATTTTTTATACGGACATTGAAAAATAAAACTTTGAGGAGCACACAACTAAAATTTTACAAAATTATGGTAGTGCCTGTCTTAACATATGCAAGTGAAAATTGGACTCTTAACCGTTCAGACAGAAGGAAAATAGAAACTGCAGAAATGAAGTTCCTACGTTCAGTAGTGGGTGTGACAATTTTGGACAAGAAAAGAAGTGAGGGTATTAGGAAGGACTTAAATGTTTTTAATTTAACAAATAGAATTGACAACATGAGAAACAACTGGTATGAACATGTCAAGAGAATGCCTACAGATAGAATCCCTCAGCTGTTACTAAAGTACAAACCAATAGGACATAGAAATGTTGGACGCCCATTTACTAGATGGGAGGATTCATTAAATCCCACTTTATGTGAAAACAGGTCAAAAGGCCTAATTTCATAAAGCAGAAGAAGAAGATCATTTTTTCACTGAAACCATTTTCTTTTGCAACCTGAATTATGTGTTTTTTCTCAAACTCATAATTTTTCTTGTCCGTGGGTATATTTACTAATCTATGTACTAGGCTGTTGAAGACTGTCATTTTGTGTGAAATATGGTTGAAACCTGTTGATTTAATATAGTTATCTGTGTGTGTTCCTTTTCTGTGAATGCTGAATTCTATTTTCTTCTTTTCCTCATTTCTATGTAATTTCAGATCTAAAACAGTAATTGCTTGTTCATTATTTTTTCTAGTGTATTTTTAAAGTAGCCACTGAAGTTTTTCTTGGCATATTGAGAATGGCTTCTTTTATAGTATGAACTATACATATATATATTTCTATTTTCAGATTTCGACTCAAGCATCTGTACTTAAGGCTGGTGTGAGACAGTTTTTGCACCGAATGGTAGTTTGCTTAGAGGAAGAATTGCTTCCATACATTCCTCAGGCTTCGGAAGGTTTGCTCAAAGGGAATGATATACGTAGCATTCAGGAATATATACCTCTCATTGTACAAATAATTGCAAAATTTAGGGTAAGTTGTATATATTTTAATTCCTTCTGGATTTTTTCATGTTGAGACTTGAAAGTAGTTTTGAAGTTCCTTAGGACTGGTTACTGGCCCGACGCTAAGTAGTCCAGTGGTATGGCTGCTACCTTTTAGTCTCTGGACAGACATTAGGATTCCGCATTTACTCAGTACCGATGGAATGGTTATACCGCCGTGACTCGGTCCTCAGAGCCTCGTTTGTGAAAACAGGTTGTACCACCAGAAGGTGAGGATGAGAATTGGGTAGGAGAGGTTATATACACGTCACTACTCCTTGGACGTTGAAACAGAAGGATATACAGTGACTTAGATCTGCTGAAATGAGATACCTTCGGAGGACTGCAGGATACACACTAGTAGATCACAAAAAAATGAAGACATCTTAGAAGAATTACACATGGAACCTTTAGAAAACAAAATTTCTGATTAAAAGTAAAGATGGATGCAACATGTTCATCGAATGGAAGATCACAGGATACCCAAACAAATGTTAAGATATCAACCTAGAGGAAGAAGAAGACCAGGACGTCCACTCAAAAGACTTTTGGATGGTGTTTCTCTTGAGGCCGAAACAGGTCAACAAATTCGTGAATGTACTTTTGATGATGATATATATATTTTATCAGTGTTGAAGTAATACAAATAAAAGTAAGGAAGTAACTTCTAAAAAAGTAGTCATGAGATCTTCATTGAAAATTAGGACTTTATGCTGTGCTCAAGATATTATTTCACAGTTTTAAATTGTTACTATTGTCTATATATATATATATATATATATATATTTAGTACAAAAGTGAACACATTTCTATCAATTTCTTTAGATCACAAGCCATTTAGTTTAGTTTATTTATAATGCTGCTAGCATTTCATAGAAACTGTTGAAAATAGTTGTTGAGAAAGAAAAAAATTAGTCACTGGTATGGTTAATAAACACTGTATCTTGAACTTTTATAGGAAATCACTATGAGGTTTAATTTAAGATTTAAAATAAAATGCTTTATAACTCACCCCGTATCCAGTCTTCTGATTATACCAGTTTCAAAGGTTAGTAATTTCTTTATATTATTTTTTTAGTCTGATCATCTTACCTCAATATTAATGTTGATTTGTTCTTTCAAAACATGTTCAAGAACAAATCAACATTAATATTGAGGTAAGATGATCAGACTAAAAAAATAATATAATTAAAATAACCTCAAAATATCACTTCCTAAAATTAAATATTAGTAATTTCTTGTTGACTGATGTTATGTTGATCAGGAGAACTGCTTCTTCCTCCCTCTGTTGGTGGACCAATGAACCTCAGGATCGAATCAAAATCCCCAGGAATTTTTTAATCCATAAGTTTTTGGTTTTTTTTGTGTGGATTTTTTCCCCCAAACCGTTGTTTTTCTATTTGTTCATTTAAACTAGCTTTTGTATCAATTAGATGTTTTTCAGACCAAGCATGATTTTTCCACTGTAATGAATTTAAGGGCTCGCCGAAGGTCATTCTTAATAATCTGGTATCATAATAATATATTTGGATAGGTAGTGGGCCGAGGAGTACAAATATATATAGGAATTCATGAATTGAAGTCAGGACTTGTAAGAATTCAGGATACTTATTCTTTAACATAAAAGAAAGCCAATGACACTGGTTACAAACCACTTTAATATAACTATGAATAAAATCTAGCAACACGAAATGCAAATGTATATGAGAACAGGTTAACCACTAATTTAACATATCAGTACATATGAAAAACGCATAAGATAGAACTTGACAATAATAACAGTTAAGGTAGAATATGTTTATAATGAATATACCTCATAGTGAGAATTCCTAAAATAAGTAATAATAACAGTGACAATAATAACAGTTAATATTAAATTGGCTCAAGAAAGAAAGATAAACTCAGATTTTACCTGTAGACTAAGGACTGTCATCCTTTAACATATTCATCTTTAGGGCTTAAGTTTTTGTTATAATGAAATAAATGTTTAATTGAACATCCCTGATAGAAATGAAAACTCTACTTATGTAATCTGCCCTTTAGAGCGCTGATGTGTCGCTGGGACGTAGCCTGGGACCTCACTGTCCAATCGCTGCCGTCAAGAGAATCGAATCCTGCTTTTGAATCATGCAGTTTATATATGATTTTTCTAATGTTTTTTATCCAAAACATTTTCCCAGATTAGAATTTATTTTGTGTGAGTTTCATAGCATCCGGAAATGTCCCTAGAACCCTCCATTAACATTGGTATGTTTCATAGAGTTGTTCGTTAACTCTACATAAGTTGCCTATCAAGGGTTTGTTTTTAAAACTTCCTTGTCTCATGAAATAAGCTAAACTATTTCCCTGTTCCTTATAATTTAATGTCGCTTCCGCATACTTTTATCATTAAATTTAGTTTTATTACATTAATTAAATCTTTTTTTAATCGTTTCTCCTGTCAGGTAATACTCAATTTAAATTTTCTGCTAATTATTGTGATGTTGTCTGACGGTTTTTAGTTTCGTTATAACATCCACTTCACCATTTTTAACATTTCTAAGATGTTCTTTTACCCTTGTTTTCAAATTTCTTTGTTTTTCCTATATACATTTTGTCACATTCCCTGCATTGATCTGATAAATTCCTGATTTGTTTTCTTCTTCAATTTTTTTTCATTTTTGTTGGTTTTAATTATCTTGTTGAGGCTGTATTCATTCTTTGTTGCCAATCTTATGTTAAACTTTTTGAACATTTTTTTTTTTTAACTTGTGGTGTTTCAATGGATGGTAAGTGAATTTCTTGAATTTTATGTTCTCTTCTGTTAGTATTATAAGTGTACTTTCATTAATTTTTTGTCTTTTATACTTATTTATTTTTTTATGTACCATATTTTCTTCAAAGCCGTTTTCTATTGCTACATTAATTATGTATTCTTTTTCATAATTTTCTTTGCTCATAGGTATATTTACTAATCTATGTTCGAACTATAGAGCACTGCCTCTTTGTGAGCAAAATGGTTAACACATAACAACTGTAGTAAGTTTCTCCTTATTATTTGAGTTTGTATTCTTTAACATTTTTACCTCATATGTTTATTTTGTTGGACGATCGTTTCAAAGCTATTGCTCCATCTTCAGCTTGTTCACAACTGCAGTTTGTGAACAAACTGAAGATGGAGCAATAGCTTTTAAATGATCGTCCAACAAAATAAACATATGAGGTAAGAATGTTAAAGAATACAAACTCAAAAATTAAATTAAACCTCATAATGATTTTAAAAAAAGTTCCTCCTTGTTTCTTCTTCATTTGGACTTCAATATAAAAAAGTTTGAGCATCTCTGGTTTAAGCCATTCAATACTCAAATGAAATTTCTGTACATAGCACTAACTCTCCTTATATTTAGTTGTGTAGAATCATTATACTCTGTAAGAGTAAATATAAATAATCTTAAAATTTAATATAAAATTCTTTTCAGCTCACCTCATATTCTGTCTTCTATTGAGACCGGTTTCGTAACCTTAGTGGTTACATCTTCAGTAGTTACACGAACAATATTCTGTTGACCAGGAGCTCTGCTTCTTGCTCTATCTGTTGATGGACCAATGAATCTCCCAATCAAATCAACTTCCCCACGAATTTCAGAATTCATTAATTTTTCTTTCTTAGTTTTTTTTAATGTAGATTTTTTCCCAAACAGTGAGCTCCTTAGGTTTTCCTATTTTGTTTTATTAAAGTAGCCTTTATTTCAAAACCTAAAAATTGAAAGAAAGGCTAGTTTAATAAAACAAACAGAAAAACCTAAGGAGCTCATTGTTTTGGGAAAATCCACATACAAAAAACTAAGAAAGAAAAAGTAATGAATTTTGAAATTCCTGGGGAAGGTGATTTGATTGGGAAGTTCATCAATCCTCCAACAGATGGTAAGAAGTAGTGCTCCTGGATGACAGAACATCGGTTATGTAACTACTGAAGATGTAACCACTAAGTTTACGAAACTAGTTTAATTAAAAGACAAGATATGAGGTGAGGTGAAACAAATATTATTTCAAATTTTAAATTAAACCTCATACTAATATTTCCTATGATAATTCAATAAATAATAAGAATAAAATGAATTGTGAATTCTTCTTACCTCATACTCAATAAATAATCTTTACTATTTGAAGTATTTTTTAAGAATTTTGTGGACTGCTTGAAAATTAATGATAGATAATTTAGATGTTGCTTTGTTGTGAATTTATTATGAAAGAGCCCATTTGGATTTTTAATGTCCCGCGCCGTAGCCGAGCGGTTAAGGTAGGAAGCCTTGGCGCAGAGCTACGGGACTTGCGCTGGTTCGAGTCTCCATGGGGGAAGAAATTTTCTCATGGTATTTCGGCCAGTATGGGACCAGTGCCCACCCAGCATCGTGAGGCAATTGGGTAGCTTGTAGCGGCTCCAGGTTGAGGAATGGGACTCGACATGCTAACCACATGTCACCCCTACACTGGCTGTTGATCATCTACCTCTGTGATTGACACATGTGGATGTGAAGGGCCAGCAGCTGGCTGGTAAAAGGGCAACCACTGAAAAGTGGAAAGACCCTCAATCGGAATGCTACAGATATATTTATTTATGAAAAATGATTGGCTTTTATAATAGTAAATATTTACAACAAACATTTATATTTAATTAATTTTGAGTTATTTTTTTACTCACCTCATATTTCTTGACTTCCATGCAAACTCAGGGTTTCATTACTGCATTTTTGACGAAACCCTGGGTTTTGCATGGAAGTCAAGAAATATGAGGTGAGTCAAAAAACAACTCAAAATTAATTAAAATAAACCTCATAGTGTTATTTCCTACTACATAATTTAAACATTTATATGTTGGTACTGAGGGTTCACCATAATGAATAAATAGTTGTCATGGGTGTTTCAGAAAGAAGTGATTCCATTCCTTCAGCAAATGTTTATGCCAGTTGTAAATACTATCTTCACGGCTCTGTTAATACCAGTTGATGATAATGACTTGCAAGAAAAAAGAGAAAAGCAACTTTTGCAGAGAAATTACTTCCAGTTTATAGCTTCAATTGTAACCAACAACATCATAGAGGTGCTGAGTACTCAGGACAGCAATTTCCTTGAACAAGTAATGTTGAGTATCATTCGGGGTGCTGTAGACTTCCCAGATCCTGTGGTAAGTATCAAATTCATACCTATCTGTCATGGGACCTATTTCACGCGAGTATGGTGTAATAAATTTGCTTGTAACAAGTAGAAATTCTTGTAAAATATGAAATAGTAACTTTCAGTTCCGCAAAATAACGTACAAAACTTATACCGTGAAAACTCAATTTGTCTTAATAGTGAGTAGAAAACATATTTTTAATGACTCACCTCATATAATTTCAAATTTCTTTGATACCGGCACTTTCAGACAATATGTTCTCCACTCACTATTAATGATGTAACCTCATAATGTTTACTTCCCAATATTAATTTAAATATATCAATTTGTCTTTCCTGGTCTATAGATTGATCATTGGAATTCTACAGTCCCTTATTTTAATGACATTTGAACTATGAGGAAGAAACCAGCATTTATCATTCCTCGATAGATCATTTTCCCGGATTTATTGGTTAGAATTTTCATTCCAGAATGATATAATTTCTGGATTAATTGTTATTAAGTGTGAAGTTAAATAATTTTATAAGTTACTCATAGATGTACTATGAATGATTTTTTTAAAACATACTGTAGCAATTGTAGGCTTTCACGGCCGGCATCTTGATCCATATTTGGTTCATCTTCCGGGTTTATAGGCCGTGGTCTGGTTGTCTTCATACTCGACGTTTTGTCTACTGCTGCGGTAGACCTCATCAGGAGATACTGCGTGCTCTCTGTGAACTCCTCAACAGTCGGATGCAGACTGGCTGATCGTTGGAAACTGTCTCTCTATTTATAGCTAAACCCCGGGTGGTGGGGGGGTTTTCTGCACAGACCGAGTTTTGTGCTGTTGTGCCATTTGCAGAAGTCATAGGCTTCGTTGTCGTGTTATGCAGTGCTGGGATCCAAATTTTGTTTATCTTCATGGTTTCTTCTTTTTTTGTTGAAGGAATTTTTATGTTTATATATTTCAATGGCTTCTCTGTATAGTCTGGTGTAGTAATGTGATGTTTGTGATAATACCTGAGTATCTTCGAATCTTATAATATGTTGTTAGTTGTTCATCAAGTGTTCTGCTATGGCCGATTTTTCATTTTGTTTTAGTCTGCAGTGTCTCATGTGTTCTTGTAATCTTGTGTTGATCATTCTTTTTGTTGTACCGATGTACACCTCTCCACAACTTCTGCAAATGGCACAACAGCACAAAACTCGGTCTGTGCAGAAAACCCCCCACCACCCGGGGTTTAGCTATAAATAGAGAGACAGTTTCCAACGACCAGCCAGTCTGCAGCCGACTGTTGAGGAGTTCACAGAGAGCACGCAGTATCTCCTGATGAGGTCTACCGCAGCAGTAGACGAAACGTTGAGTATGAAGACAACCAGACCACGGCCTATAAGCCCATAAGACGAACCAATTATGGATACTGTAGCAAGTTGCAGTATGGAATTTTTATGGTTGTGAATTTCTTTTCAATCTCTCTTACATCATATACCTGACTAGACAATGGGATTCAGGGACCAATCACTCTTTCAATTTTAAGAATTAATGTTGCCAATCCTACCAGTCGACATTTTCAGTGAATTAACCATTCCTCAGTTTAAGCAGCCTTAAGTTGTTACGTGTTTGATTCTTGACGACTCTTCATAATTATCGGATTTTGAAAGACATGGCTCTTAAACAACTTCATACTTTAGAAGAAAGATTTTGTATCATTGAAGAAGTGGAGAAAATCCAATGGACGCAAATTTTTCTCTTATATACGTTGTAATTCCCTATCGCCAAATGCTTTTGAAACCATTGCTTCCATCTTTGCAAATGGCGGCTTCTTAGTTAAGAAGACATTTATTGGGAATTTAACATTACTTTATAAAGCTAGTAATATGGTTGTTAATGAATAGTTTTTTGAGAAACTATAAATCCAGAGATGTACTATCTTTTAATCCTTTTTGTTTTTCACACAGGCTCAAAAAACATGCTTTTCTATCCTTCGAAAACTAGTGGATCTGTGGGGTGGTAAAGAGCAGCCTGATGGCTTCACAGAGTTCATTTACGAAAACATAGTTCCTGCCTGCTTCATGGCACCATTGAAGCCAACATTTGACTTGAGTGATGCTCAAACGATAATAGCTTTAGGTGAAACTGCCATGTGCTTAAAGACTGTTTACCAGCGACGTGTAAGTAATGTTTAATGAAGTAAATATCAGAAAATTTACACCTTACCTCATAAATAAATTATCTTTCCTGGATATCAGAAGCATCATTTTGCGTGAATGGAGTGAAGAGGCCATTTACCTTTTCATAATGACAGCTTTTTTTATGAGAATTATTTTCAAGGGCCAGTTGTTTGATTTAATACAGTATTACCTCGCTTTTATGTTCCTGCATATAACGTTTTTCCGCCTTCTACAACATTCTGTAAAGGTCCCTTCAGTTTCTCTATATTCACAATGTACTAGAATCCTTGATTTTACATTTCTGCAATTTAACTTTCCCGCTGTTTACAAACATCATGTCGATCTTCAACATTAAAGATCGAAGATATTCAAATTATTTGATTGATGAGAGGATCATACATTATAAGGTCAGGTGTAAAGTTTCCAATTTATATTTGTATTGTATTATTTTTACTTATGTAGCCTATTGGTTGAATATTAACATAAAATAATTTTTATCACAAATAAAAAGGTGTTCTCACTACACACTCTAGAAATTCCTTGAGGTGGTAGGAGGTTAAGGCTCCCACTTTTCTAGATAATCGGCACCTGTTGTCAGTTGGTTTGTGAGCCCTATGTGACATCCATCTTTATCCACAGAACAAGAGTCTGTTACTCATTTCCAATAGAGGCTGAGTCGACTCCAGGACCATAATGCTGCTAGTAGGTTTGGATTAGTTTAAAAATCCTGACTCCACCATGACTCGAACCCTCGACCTCTCAGCTTGTAGCATATTGCCTTAACCAATTATGCAGTTTTATTTAACAATGCTAGTTGTAATCCAAGGTTTAATTTTTTTGTATTTCCTGAAAATAGATGAGACAGTAGTAGAAGATTTGGAAATGTGATTACTTATGGTATTATAAAACATATTGAAACTTAATTCTGCATCTTAAATTGGTATAACTAGAAGCATGTATAACTTAACTACACTAGAATTACAAAAAATGAACTTCGGAAAACTTACCTCAGTTGGCATTACAGTATATCACAATAGTCATCTCCAGTCATCTCATTATCACAAAGTGGCAAGTGGCAACTTCTTAGAAAATTTGAAGTCAAAATACAATTCATCTAAATTATTGTGAATCAATGGTAAAGAAGGTAGAAGCCATTCATTGTGTATTTGTAAATGATGATTCATTGCAATTGAATGTGAGACCAGTAGAGTAAGGTAAAGGAAGGATTTCTGCTTGGATGGGAATGAAGCCTGAATTAGCTCAGTGGACAGAGCATTAGCACGGAAAGCTAAAGGTTCGGGATTCGATTCCCGGTTCAGGCAGAAATTTTTCCAGACAGTAAGAAATCTGGAATTTATCAAATAAATTGTGAAGATTGCAATAAAGTTTATATAGGAAAAACAAAAAGGAATTTGGAAATTCGGACAAAAGAACATTTCAGAAATATTAAAAATTGTGAAATTGAAAAATCTGCAATTGCTGCACATAGTTTATTAGAACATCATAAAATTGGAAGAGAAGCTAAACTTTTAAAACAAGTAGAGAAACCTTTGGAATTGACAGTTTGGGAAAAAATATACATTCAGAAAAACAAAAATAGATCAATGAATTTTGATATCCCTAACGAAATTACATTGATTTCGAAGTTCATAAATTCAACCATAGATGGCAGCACTGAAGATGGCGACAATAGAATAGTTGACGGCCAAAGAATTTCATCAGTCGGAGTTATGGCTGACGATGAACATGACTATGTTTGAAATCGCGATATCATGGAAGCATGAATCCTATGAGGTGAGTTGTTTAAACAATATGTTCTCCGATGAATTTTAAGAAATTTTTCTCTTTACCATTGATTTACAATAATTTAATTGTGTTCATTAATTTGCTTATTTCTATCATAGTAATAGCTTTAGCTTCTCAATATTAAATCAAAATACAATATTGTTTATTTTTTATTTCGCTCACCTCATACTTCATAACTCCTAGCATACCCAGGGTTTCGTCACATCCTTTGTGACATTCTCAATGCTGTGTCACGTTCACAACTTATGAAGTATGAGGTGAGTGAAATAAAAAATAAACAATATTAAAAAACCTCATAGTGTTATTTCCTATCTACATAACTTAACAAAATACAATAGTTCAGGCGGTGAGTAGGTTGGTTAAATGTAATGGGATATTTTATGAGGGTTCAATAGTTTCTTGTGGAACAAAAGTTTTTGGAATGTGAAAAATCTTTGGAAATTAAATCTAGATAGTGTTTTTAAAAGAAATTGGAATTAAGACTAGACTCTTTGGATTCTTGAATTATACAAATAGTATAAATGTAATCAAAATAAGTTATAGTTGCAAAAACAAGATGTTAAAACCTAAAAAAGAACCAAAAAATGTCAAAAAAGGACAAAAGGGTGGGATAAAACCCACCATTTTCTGGCCTACAATGACCCAAAATGTATATATATTATGTTGGGCCTTGTTGTCAGGCATAAAATAAAAAAAAGGATTTTTCCTCAACTTCCGAGCCCTAGTCATAACTAATAGAATTATGACATATAAATGAACCTCAATCCTCAAATAACAGGCCTCAATCAAAATATGTTGATCCTACTATACTTTAATTTCGAAGTGCAATGCTAATGGCCTAAATTTTTATTTAGAGTATTTCACTAAATATATTTGACTACTTTTTCTTGTGATTTGCAATTCATCCAATTCCTTTTAAAATTTTAAAACCCAACTGTGATTTCAAATGTACGGCAAATAATGTTTTATTTTAGGAAGCAATATTTTGAGGTTCTTTTAATTATATTATTTATATCCGGTAGTCATAATGGAGGTTGAAAATGAATGACAAGATCATTTGAAAACTATAGTTACCGTGTTTGAAAAACATGAAATATGAGGTAAGATGTTAAAATGACTCATTAATTTATTAATATTATTTTGAGTCTGTTTATCTTACCTCAATATTAATGTTGATTTGTTTTTGAACATGTTTCGATTGAATCCCATATAAAGTCAAATAATGTCTTTACCAGGTAGTTCTAGGGATGATACCCTCTGTAGACATTGTCAGAGAGAGCACGAAATCTTTGCACATGTCCTGGGGCTTGTCCGTTAAGAATCACTGAGAATCATTCAGCACTACACTATTCGAACCATGATGGCAAAAGCCTTGTGAGATTATGGATACACAGTTTATGAAAAAGTTCATGGTGTGGCCACTAATGGAAGTAATAGACAAATATATATATTTAACTTTCACAGGGAAAGAACACTATGAGGTTTAATTTAATAATTAAATTAATGTTTTTATTACCTCACCTCATATCCTTTTTCTTCTATACTGCAGTTTTGGAGCTTAGACCATCTTCTAAAGTTGGTATGATATTAGATCCCACAATCCATTTTGAGACTCATAGTGGCCAACCCGAGGAAGTTGACTCTGAAAGTAAAGCCATATATGAGCCAACAATTGACTATTACAAAGATAAATACCAATTAGATATGTAAATGAATAAGTCATTTTTTACATCTTACCTCATTTTATGTTTCTTTATACATGGGAACTAGTTTTCAAGAGAACCATCACTCTCATTTTCAACCGACATTATTTCCCATATGTAACTATGAATCAATTAGATAGTATAACTGTCACGGGAGGATGATCGGGGCAAGAAGTACTATATCAGGATTCTTAGTTAAATTTTGGAATTTCTTAGATTTGGACAGAGTGTATCTTTCTAAAATTGCCATCGTTGCCATTAGAGGATCATTTTCAATTTTAAGAAACCATCTTTACAAAATATCGACTTTATAGTGTGTATACTTCAATTACAATTTGAAAATTGTTTAATGTATTTCATCAATTTCGAAAATTAATAGCTGTATCACTTTGTCCTTGAGGCAATCATCTAATGAGGAAAGTTGTATATAATAATAATAATAATAATAATAATAATGAAAGTCTTTATTCTAGGGAGATGAGTTCCTGACATATCTCCGTGGAGATTATTTGCCGACATTGCAGATATCTCCTCAGCTGATAGATGAATTCTGTACAGCCATCAAAGCTGACAATAAAATGTTCAAAAACTATATGAAAGTAAGTAAATACACAAAATAAAGGGGGGTGAGCTATTTTGGATAATATTTTTTCAAGAACTGTTTTTAGTTATGAAAGGAAGAAATTTGCATGGTATAAGTTTGTTGTAAAATGTAATTTAAAATTTATTTTATCCAATTCTAAGACTATAATAGGTAATTATAACATCCAAAATCATTCAATAAAGTTGGGAATTTTTACATTATGTAATAAAAATCAAATGAATTGTGAATTCTTCTTACCTCATACATATGTTTTTTAACACAGAACTGCGGTATCGGGAATCATCATTCCCATTCTCAGCTGTTGTTACGACTGTCGATTCTTCATTATGCCGGTCATTTTCTACTGCCATGTGGTGTTGATTTGAAGAACTTTGTAATCAAATTTGGTTTGTCCAGAAACTCAAAATTCATGGTTCTAATATGATTTTTTTTTTTACTATGTCTTTGGCAAACTGTTAATTCCAAAGGTTTAGATAAATGTTTCAAAAGTTTAGCTTCTTTTCAATTCTATGATTCTCTAATAAACTATGTGCTGCTATTGCTGATTTTTAATTTCACCATTTTTTATATTTCTAAAGTGTTCTTTTTTGCGAGTGTCCAAATTCCTTTTGTTTTTCCTGTATATACTTAATTGTAATCTTTGTAATTAAATTGATAAATTCCAGATTTTTTATTATCTGGGGTGTTAACATTTTTAATAGCTTAACAGAAGAAGACAGGAATGTTGTTTCCTGATACTGCTGTTGTGTGTTAAATAACATAGATGTATGAGGTAAGAAGAATTCACGATTCATTTGATTTTTATTAAGAAATGGTTTATTTTAGGAAGTAATATTTTGAGGTTCTTTTAATCAAGTTTTTTTGAGTCTAGAAACATCTTAAGTCAATTTAATGTTGATTTGTTCTCGAACATGTTTCGATATAATCTTCTATAACATCTTCAGCTTGCCCAGACTGATGAGTGTTGTGAACTCTGGATGTCGATATCAGCTCTCTCTTCCAGCTGGCCAAAGAACCTTCAAACTAGGTTGCATTCAGCAGGAAAAAACTTTTTACATAATAAATTTGGGAATTTTTAACATTATCGGGTTAAATTCATAAGATAAATCATATTTAAAGAGAAAAATTATACGCTCAGACCGGGACTTGAACCCGGGACCCTTGGTTTTCTAGTCCAAGTGCTCTACCATTTGAGCTACCTGAGCAAGTACCGATCTAAATGCAAATCCATCTCTATATATGTTGAAATTCCCGCCCACAGGGTTCAAGTCCCGGTCTGAGCGTATAATTTTTCTCTTTAAATATGATTTATCCATCATTGAGATGTATGAAATTAATAATAAAAACATCGTAAATTCATAAGAACTAAATGAATCATGATTTCTTCTTACCTCATACTTCTATGTTTTTTAAACACAGCACTGCAGTATCAGTGACCATTGTCACCATCTTCAGCTGTTTTCACGACTGTCAATTTTTTCTTTTGCCAGTAATTATCCAAACTGCCATCTGGTGTTCTTTTGAAGGAATTATTTTCTAAACTGCCATCTGGTGTTCTTTTGAATGAATCATTTTCTAAACTGCCATCTGTTGTATTTTTGAAGAACTTTGTAATCAAGCTCGGTTCGTCTGGAATCTCGAAGTTCATGGTTCTAGTATGTTTTTTTTTAATATATATTTTTACCCAAACTGTTAAATCCAAACGTTTGGATAGATGTTTCAAATGTTTTGCTTCTTTTTCAATTCTATAATGCTCTAATAAACTATGTGCTGCTATGTTCTTATTATTAATTTCATACATCTCAATGATGGATAAATCATATTTGAAGAGAAAAATTATACGCTCAGACCGGGACTTGAACCCGGGACCCTTGGTTTTCTAGTCCAAGTGCTCTACCATTTGAGCTACCTGAGCAAGTACCGATCTAATTGCAAATTTTTCTCTATATACGTTGTAATTCCCGCCCACCAAATGCTTTGAAGCCTTTGCTTCTATCTTTGCAAATGGCAGCTCCTATATTAAGAAGACATATTTGGGAATTATACATTACATTATAAATGCCAGTACGGCTTTTTTCGATGTTCTTATTATTAATTTCATACATCTCAATGATGGATTAATCATATTTGAAGAGAAAAATTATACGCTCAGACTGGGACTTGAACACGGGACCCTTGGTTTTCTAGTCCAATTCCCGGGAATTACAACGTATATAGAGAAAAATTTGCATTTAGATCGGTACTTGCTCAGGTAGTTCAAATGGTAGAGCACTTGGACTAGAAAACCAAGGGTCCCGGGTTCAAGTCTGAGCGTATAATTTTTCTCTTCAAATATGATTTATCCATCATTGAGATGTATGAAATTAATAATAAGAACATCGAAAAAAGCCGTACCGACATTTATAATGTAATGTATAATTCCCAAATATGTCTTCTTAATATAGGAGCCGCCATTTGCAAAGATAGAAGCAAAGGCTTCAAAGCATTTGGTGGGCGGGAATTACAACGTATATAGAGAAAAATTTGCGTTTAGATCGGTACTTGCTCAGGTAGCTCAAATGGTAGAGCACTTGGACTAGAAAACCAAGGGTCCCGGGTTCAAGTCCCGGTCTGAGCGTATAATTTTTCTCTTCAAATATGCTGCTATAATTGTTTATTAAGAAAACCTCTTAATGTAAGAATTCCCAACTTTATTATATGAAGAGTATTAGTTTGTTGTAAAGTGTAGTTTAAAATGTATTTTATCCAATTCTAATACTGTAATACATAATTATAACATCCAAGATCATGCATAGGCCGTCCTATGAAACGAAACGCTGGAGGGAAAATTTTCTATGGGATCATAACAGGCCTTGGCCTAATACTTGGAAGGAAGAAGAAGAAGAAGACACTCTAAGAGAGTGGATTTCCTGTCAGGGTTGTCTTTCTTATTTGACAAGTCCCAATTATAGTGTCAGGAACTCACTTTTTGCTCCTACCTTCACATTTAGCCATCGAATTGTTGCTTAGGAGCCATGGCAAGGACCTGCATGCATTGGACTTGGTAGGAATATGTGGCATTTCTCAAATTTTAAGTGGTACATTGATGTCAACAATATACAGTAAAACTTGTATAATCCGGAACGTGAATAATGTGGAAATCTGTCCAATGTGAACAAATTTATTGGTCCCGAGAAAATAATAGTAATTTTACGTGTATTTTTTTGTAAAACTGAATCTGTCCAACGCGGAAATGGACAGACATTTCTACACAATTCGTGAAACAAAATGTTTATAAAGTGGAAAGATAGAGACAGAAATAAATTTGTTTCCACTTCATTGAATTCCCGTTAGGCGAATTACCAATGAGTGATGATTCCTGCCGCTGGGTGAAGTAGAGTTTGTACCTGTATCAGGAATTTTCTTATGGCTTCACTGCACAGCCGTTTTGAGAAATACAGGTTCGTTTAACAAATATTTGGCATGTGGCATCTGTCTTACAAATAACCAGTCCACTATAAATTCTTAAATTGATTTAAGATCTGAGACCGATTGTGTACGTATCTTTCACAGGTAGCATTCTGAATTTTTTTTAATAAAGATGGCTAAATCGTATGTATCATTGTCATTAAACAAAAAAATGAAAGTGATTGAAGATAAAGAAAAACTAACTCTCAGTACGCGAAATAATTACTAAATTTAAATGTGGGAAAACCGAAGTTTAATCAGTGGAGTGTGGGAGTGTTTTACAACTCCACGCTCAAAAAATCTCGAAATATCCGGACCGATGCTTCAAAGTCAAGATTTAGCTGTTGCTATATCCCTAGGGAATAACGGTTTCAAGGCATCTTCAGGTAGGTTGTGGACAGTTTTAAAAGACAACACAATGTAGTGTGGAATGAAATTTGTGGGGAATCAAAGGATGTGGACAAAAGTATATATATTGAGTGAGAACCGAAACTGTAAACTTTAATTTCAGGATACATGCCTAAGTGACATTTTTAATGCTGACGAAACGGGACAGTTTTTTTCACGCGTTACCGTCAAAGTTACTCGTACATACTATACTTTACTATCCAGTAGCAGTGGAACTACAATATTAATCCAAGATAAATAAAAATATATATATGGTGCTCTATAATCTAAGATTGGTTAATAATTTTTGTTTTTTTATAATGCAGAAAAAAAATTGGTCCCATGCGATTCCGCTTTGAACAAGTTTTACTGTATGAATCCCTTAGATGAAATTCTGCCTCCTTGACTCTCATTCAAAATATCTGCTAACAATTTTTAATTTTTAGAAAACATCAAAATCTACTAACAAATCATTAATCATTGCATAAACTCAGATTTGTGAATGTATAGTCAGTCTTTGCAATATTACTCATATATAGGCTGTGGATTTACATGTGGCCAGAATCAAGAATAGAAGCATACAAATAAGCTAAAAAAATAAAGAAACTTTGCATTAAAACTTGGAAATAAGCACAGGCTATCTGCTACTTGAATTTCACATAGCTCTTCCTAATTGTATTTTATAATTCAATTTAATCAAAGTAGTTGTAATTAATTGTGAAATGCAGGCTTTCATGGCCGGTAATCATAATGTTAAAAGATTCTGGGCTATGTGACCATGGTCTATAATTGATGTTTCTTCCAGACATTTCTCCCTCAACTGCAGAGGGCATCTTCAGTGGCAAGTGCTTCTAAATGATGTTACCTTGTAGTAGATCCTCCGCAGTTTAGGGAGAAATATCTTTAAGAAATACCAGTTATAGACCACCGCCACATAGCCCAGAATCTTTTGACATTATAGTTGTATTTTTTTAGGTAGAATTTTTATCGCTCACCTGATATTGTTCTTATTTGACTATAAACTAGTTTCGGAAGATAGTTTCTGTTCCGAAACTAGTTTATAGTCAAATAAGAAGAACAGTATGAGGTGAGTGATAAAAATTCTACCTAAATGAGTATACCTCATGGTGTGAATTCCTAAAATGAGTAATTTTGGTTGTAATTAATGTTTTATTTTAGGAAGTAATATTTTGAGGTTCTTTTAATTATAATATTTGGAGTCTGTTTATCTTACCTCAATATTAATATTGATTTGTTCTTGAACATGTTTCGATTGGATATCAATCAGTCTGGGCAAGATGCTGAAGATGATTGATATCCAATCGAAACATGTTGAAGAACAAATCAACATTAATATTGAGGTAAGATAAACAGACTCGAAATAATATAATTAATCAAAGCTTTTTTTTTTTTCAAGAAATTGAAGTACCTTAGTTCAATCTGTTATGACATACAATAATTTTATGCTCTTATTTTTCAGGCATTTTTTGAACGAGCAAGAACGTGACGAATGAAGAAAATGTATAGTATATAATGCAATACTAAACCCCACTTTTATTTCTCATGAATTAAACAATCCCTTTAACTGTTATTATTATACGAATAATTTACATTTGATACATAATGTAAACATGCATCCATAAATTGAAAGCTTAATATGCATATTGCATATTGTGAACAAATAATTTTCCAACTTTCTTAGTAGTTGTTGATATGTTAATTGAGATGCAAATTGTTTGCATAGTTTTATAATTGTAGCAGTAGTTAAATCTGCTTCTTGGTATGTACATTATTGGCTTATTTCCTCCCCTCGCGTTAATGTTTTAAATTAATTCTATGAACATGGACTGCATTAAGTTCTGTAGGTGGGAAATAACACTATGAGGTTTATTTCAATTTATGTTGAGTTGTTTTTGACTCACCTCATACTTCTTAACTCCCTCTCTGACCCGGGTTTCTTCACTGTATTTGTGACATTCTCAATGCTGTATCACATTGCGAGTTGTGAACGTGATACAGCATTGAGAATGTCACAAATGCAGTGAAGAAACCCGGGTCAGAGAGGGAGTTAAGAAGTATGAGGTGAGTCAAAAACAACTCAACATAAATTAAAATGGACTGCATTTTTAATAATTTAAGCAATCTCAGTATTTATATGGTCAATACTAGGTCAAACGTGCTCTAACACTTGGACATAGTTTTACTTTAGATGTGTTCTACACTAGCATAGGGACATGCAATAGCTTAGTTGGTTAAGGCAATACACTACAAACCGGAAATTAGATGGTTTGAGTCCCAGTGGGGTCAGGATTTTTAAACTGACCCATACTTTTGGGTATTGTGGCCCGGGGTTGACTCAGCCTCTAATGGAAATGAGTATCAGATGCTTGTTCTGGGGGCTGACAACCTGCTGGCATCAATATGCTGATTGTCTATAAGAATGAGAGCTTTTACCTCCTACTACTCTAATAACCTCCTAAGGCCTGTAGTGGGATCATTTTCCCTTTACTTCTACATTAGCATATGACCATGGAAGAATTGAGACTCATACATAATCCTAGTCAATGTGTCATTCTCTTGATACATATAAGGTAGCCACTCCCTGAGCTCTCTGTGAGAATGAAATTAACAGCATTTTGGGAAGGTTATATTCTACCTGTCATATTATATGGATGTGAAACATGGACTCTTACTTTAAGGGAGGAAAGGAGATATGAGTACTTGAATATAAAGTTCTTAGGAACATTTTTGGACCAAAGAGAGATGAACAGACCGGTGAATGGAGAAGACTACAAAACAGTGAACTACATACTCCTCAGTATTAACTGTACCAGATCTGTGCAAGGTCACAGGTGAAATGACCCATCTTAATATAAAACACCATCTTTTTTCCAGAAATCTAATTTCTCCCAACATTTTTTGGGTGATACTTCCACTGGAAAGCACCGTACAGAAGACTATCTCTTCATTTTGATATCACAATGATAAATAAATCTATATTTTATTATGTGTGATAGTATTGAAATGAAATTTTTAAGATCCGTAAAGCATGTACATGTATGGATAGATTACACAATGAATCAATATGAAATGAACTGGAGATATTTTCAATACTCGATAAACTAGACGAGCACAAATACCAATGGAAAGAACATTTAGACAGAATGGACAATACAAGATTACCCAAAAAGATCAACGCCTACAAACCACATGGAAAAAGATCTTTGGGACGGCCAAGGAAACGATGGACCTGAGACTGGAACAGGTTTCATTGACCTAATCTAGGAAAGGAAGAAGAAGAAGTATTGTTGGTGTCTTTGGATGCATTCCATCAGATTTTTCCAACATAAAATTACATCAATCCACTTTTGTGGCCTTTTTTTTTATCAGAGAATTTAGGAACCAATGTCCACATTTCTTGATAACTCTCCAAGCATGACAGGCCTAGAAGGCCTTTGACCTACCAGCCGGCTGCTGGCCTCACATCAACATGTGTTAATCATTGAGGTAGATGATCATCTAGCTCATCATTTCCCAACCTGTGGTTCACGAACCTCCAGGGGGTTCGTAAAATATTTCAAGGTGTTTGCCAAAACTTTTCTATAATGGTAGGTTTCGAGGTTAGGTCTATTATTGTTTCCTTCATTTCTGCAGCATTATAATAATAATATTATTATTGTTATTATTATTATTATTTTAAAATTTAATTAACCCTATAATGCCCCTTATTGCATATATGTAACATCAGGAGTTTATCACATTATTTTCACAATAAATTAATATTTACCATGAATGCCTCATTTTACAGTTATGTAACAACGTTAGGAATGCATTTGACTTCACTACAACTAGGCATACCATTGTATAACTTTAACTTTCAATCCGTATCTAGAGTAACTTTTGGTTTTAACCGTTAAGTGTTAAGTTAATTTACGGTTATTAAACATTTTGCTTGGAATTAAATTTTATGCAGGTCTACTGTATATTTATTTAAAAGTCAGTGGTTCACCCAACTCAGATCATCATGGAAGGGGTTCATGAGTCCAAAAAGGTTTGAAACCGCTGATCTAGCCAGTGTAGGGGTGACATGTGGTCAGCATGTTGGGTCCTCCAGCCATTGTAGGGTGGTCTTCTCAAGTTGGAGTCGCTACTTATTGTAGCTACCCAAATGCCTCACGATGCAGGTGGTGGGCACCGGTCTCATTTTGGCCGAAATTCCATGAGAAAATTTCTTCCCCCTTGGGGACGTGAACCAGCACAAGTCCCATAGCTCTGCACCAAGGCTTCTTGCCTTAACAACTTGGCTATGGCACGGGACCCTTTCTTGGTAAGACCTAAATGATTAAAAATAATGGTTTTTGCTGCTGTTGGCCCAATATTTAGGGTCCCTGAATATTATAAAAGGTGAGATGCAGATATAGCCATTTTTCTCATAGCATCAATGTTTTTCTAAGTCACTGCTGTTGATAGACAAATGGGATGATAAATTAATGAGTCATTTTAACATCTTACCTCATATTTCATGTTTTTCAAACACGGTAACTATAGTTTTCAAATGATCTTGTCATTCATTTGAAAACTATAGTTACCGTGTTTGAAAAACATGAAATATGAGGTAAGATGTTAAAATGACTCATTAATTTATTAATTAAGAACCTCATAATGTGTTTCCCAATTTTAACTTTGAAATGGGATGATGTTCATCTTCAAGAGAATGTGGACCCGTAGAAATTTTCTGAAACTAATTTTTAATTGTGGCCCTGAAATAGGGCAGACTCGCTAAAGAATGACATTCTTCAGCATTTAAAGTATTTGTTTTAAATCTTAATAAATCACTACCTGAAAGTTGTGGTAAGATAAATCCATCCTGCATTTTGACTCAGCACTGACTGCTTTTTCACACCAATGTGTGAAAGCCTGTGGTACATGCATACTCCAAGGTCGAAAAACAATATTCTTTTGAATGAAAGCTAGCATTGTCATTGGGATATGGCTTAGGAGCTGCTAAAAACTTACCAGCATGGCTCTCATAAAGTTATTTGTGTTTATGCATATTCCTAAGTGGTTAGCAACATGCAGACCGTGCCTAAAACTTTTTGTTTTGTTTCATGCACTGTTAGCCTTTAATTTTTTTTAAGTTCTACAAAGAATAATTAATATATTTATAATAAAAAGACTTTTAAGTAAAATTCTATCATAAATTAATGAGTAATTTTTTACATCTTACCTGATATTTCATGTATTCCTTAAACATGGGAACTAGAACCTCATAATGATATTTCCCATATTTAACTATGAAAATTTTATCATCTTACCTCATATTCTTCTTCTTAGATCTGTTTTGGGACCTTATTCAGTTCCATCCCCAGTATTTTTAGACCGTTGTTATGTTGTCTTGATGCGGCTCTTGAAATTAAAATAACAAGGGTTGTGAAAATAATGAAGATGAAGGTCATGAAAACAGTCTAAGGAAAAAAAGAATGTGAGGTGAGGTGATAAAATTTTACTTAAATAAATTATACTGCAGTATAATTAGAAGACAGATATGAGGTGATGTTTTCCTATAAAAGTTCAATACCTCGTAGATTTGATGTTATGTTTTAAATTAACACTTTTCAGAATTGGGTATAGTTTTATTTTAGAAAGAAAAATACCTCATAGTGTTAATTTCTAAAATGTCATTAAAAAGGCAGTCCTTAAATTATGCATTCTTTAAATGGGGTGAAATGTGTTCCTCCTGCCTTGGCAGGACTATTGAAAAATTGAGGCCTGGTTATGACCTATAATTGACATAATGAGGATAATATCAATTTCAGAATGCAGAATTATTAGTAGTTTTCAAATTGTGATTTGTGCCATTTTTTATTGTTTGCCCTCTTTAAATATAGTGCATTCATTTTTAGGTTGCAGTAATATATTATTTTGCTACTACAAATCAAAACACAAGTGTACTGAATGAAAACATATTTCAGTCAGGTGACTGACATAATGAGTAATTGTAATATTTCCAATTTAGTACAAAGATTATTAAAAACCTCATAGTGTTACTTCCTAAAAAATATTAATTATTGTGTTATAAATTTGCAAACACTACTAATAACCAATCAATTCATGGGCTTCAGGCATTGTGTGTTAAGTACTGCAATCTAAAGATGAATACAATATAACAATGATGTACATACCAAATTATATTTACAAGAAAAATGCTTCTTATATTACTATGGCTTCATTTTTCTAATGTGAATCTTATGAGGAGATATTAATAGATTGATCTCTTAAATCAGATTTGTTTAATTTAAAAGTTGCATTGAAAATAGAGAGACGAATGTCTTGGCCTTCTTTTGCACATGCCTAAGATTACTCAGAAAAATATTTTATAAACCAAATTACAGTATCATGTAAATTATTATCAATAAGAGAGATTAAAATGTTTTAATAAAAGATTATATTCCCAACAATTGAAGTGAATTTAAATAGAGAACACAGTATGATAGTCCAAAATATAAACAATTTTCAAAAGTAATTTTTGTGTTAAATAATATTCATCACATATTTATTAAATTTATGTGGGACCAAGAGAGTAAGGTAAAGGAGCATTTGTGCTTGGATGAGAATGTAGCCTGAATTAGCTCAGTGGTCAGATTGTCAGCACGGAAAGCTGAAGTTTTGGGGTTCGATTCCCGGTTCAGGCAAAAAATTTTCTCTTTACCATTCATCACATATTGTTGCTTCACCTACAAGAAACTTATTCTCCTTAAACTATTGCTAAATGAAACACAAGAAAAATGTATTAGTTGTATTAACAATTATTCTTGGAAATTCTTTGATATTTCAATATTTTACTATATATGTGCTCACAGGAAAATAAGATATTTTGTATTTTTTTAATTTATCATTTGAATAATATGTATTATTCAGTAGAATAGTATATCTTTCCCATTTTTCAGTTAAATTTCTTTGATAACTCATTATGTTCATGAAATAAATCGAAGTCTAACCGCATGTGCCACAGAGCTGCTTATGTAGCCTACACTATACAACATAAAAACAGGTTTAACCCATAGTTAGCAAATTTCAGGCAAATCACAATATTTGGATTTTGGAAAAAATGCTTTTTTTTTTTTTTCAGGTAAATATTGTAATCAAGATTCAAACTCTATAGTGTAATTTTGTTGAGTTGTTTCTTGACTCACCTCATACTTCTTAACTCCCTCGCAGATCCGGATTTCTTCACTGTATTTGTGACATTCTCAATGGTGTATCACGTTCACAACTGACGTCCAATGGTCTCCTGACTGAGTCTGCAGGAGAGGAGACCATTGGACGTCAGTTGTGAACGTGATACATCATTGAGAATGTCACAAATACAGTGAAGAAATCTGTATCTGCGAGGGAGTTAAGAAGTATGAGGTGAGTCAAGAAAGAACTCAACAAAATTAAAATAAACCTCATAGTGTTATTTCCTACCTATATAATTTTCTATAGTGTGATCTTTGTTTATAAAACTACAGTCTAAACAATACGTTACATGGTGCACTGTTATTCTATTTATGCAACTGTATTATGTGAATTTAATTTTTACTAGAGTTTCAATTGAAGGAAAGCCAAGAGTATTGTGACCTTCAATACACATTTGTCAACAAAAATGTTGGTCTAATCTAAGACATTGACTGTTAGTGTGTCCTCATTAATTTCTTAATTGGATGTCCATGACACTTTTTTTTTTCTTTAATTGTTGATTGAACATGTGAAATGCTTTATATTGATAGAGTCAAAAATGGATTGAACTGAATGGCGTGTGGTTTGAAGAAAGAAAATTGTTTTTAACTTATTTTACTATGTATACTGTAAATTAATGAGTCATTTTTACATCTTACCTCATATTTCATGTTTCTTTAAACACGGGAACAATTTCTCTTAATGTCTTAAGTAGTAATGTTGGTTGAAAATGAGAGATATATTTCTCTTGAAAACTAGTTCCCATGTTTAAAGAAATATGATGTAAGATGTAAAAATGACTCATTGATTTACAAATTACGAACCTGATAATGTTATTTCTCATATTTAACTATGAATAATATACTGTATTTATCCACATAATTCACACACACTGATATTTTGTATTAAATTTAAGAAAATATCTTCTTCTTCGTCAGGCTCTACGACTTCCAGTGGAATGTCTTGGCCTTCTCAACCAGTTTACGCCACTTCTTCCTATCTGTGCAGTGGATTTCAAATCAAAAATCCCCATCTCTCTCACATCTTCAAGTATGGTCATCTTCCCATCGATCCTTGGGTCTTTTCCCTTGGTCTTGTTCCTCGCTTGTGCTTCCAATTCAAAATATCATTCGGGCATCTTTCCCTTTGGCATTCCTTAGTGTATGCCCAAACCATTGTAAGCTTTTGGATTTGATGAAACTAACTATATTTTTCTTTATTTCTTCTTGAGGTATAATTCGTCATTCCTTTCTCAACCTCCAATTTCCATTTTCCGTTACTGGACCTAGCACTCTTCTAAATATTTTTCCTCTCAAACGTTTATAGTCTTAGTTTAATCTGCTTCTTTTAGTACCCCGCGGTTTCAGCTCCATAACATATTAAAATGGAATTTGGTCTTATTACTGCTGTATATAATTTGAATTTAACATTTTTTGATATTAATTTGCTTTTGAATATATCGAAATTAGCAAAATATGCTTTATTCCCTTGCGATATTCTTGTTTTGATCTCTTCTTCAACAGTATTATTATCATTTAGTATTGTACCTAGGTACTTAAAGGAGTTAATTTGATCAATACAGTCACTATTTATAGTTAGTTCAGTCAAATTTGTTTTATTTCTCATACATCTTAAATATTTTGTTTTATTTAGATTGATTACAAGCCCATATTTTATACTTTCATTTTTCAATTTGTCAAAGGTTTCCAGTAGGGAATTTTTTGTTCTTGCTGTTATTATTACATCATCAGCATATGCAAGACACTGTTTTAGTCTTGTTGAAATATTTCCTCTTAGATCAAGTTGTTTTAAGACCATATCCATTAGTATACAGAATAATGTCGTATTAAGAAAATATATTTTATTGTATATTTCACGCATATACAGCAATGCAACATTTTTTTTTCAACTGAATATAGTGTGTTATCAGATTGAGTTGAATCAGTATGGAATTCCCTTTAATAAGTTTTAATGTCTTATAGCAAGCAATACTTCCTGTAGTAGGTAGTTCCTAACCTGGCATTCATAAAGAGTTTGTCAATTATACTTTGTGCTATTAATAACTGGCATTCTCACAGTACAAACTATTTTCCCTGAATAGCATAGTTTTCAAAAGCCTGGCTCAATAGATGAGGAATTTTAGATATGCTCTATGACTAAAGATATAAAGACAATAAAGGCTTCAAATCATTTGGTGGGCGGGAATTACAACGTATATAGAGAAAAATTTGCATTTAGATCGGAACTTGCTCAGGTGGTAGAGCACTTGGTCTAGAGAACCAAGGGTCCTGGTCTGAGTGTATAATTTTTCTCTTCAAATATGATTTATCCATCATTGAGATGTATGAAATTAATAATAAAAACATCAAAAAAAGCCGTACTGGCATTTATAATGTAATGTATAATTCCCAAATATGTCTTCTTAATAAAGAAGCCGCCATTTGCAAAGATAGAAGCAAAGGCTTCATAGCATTTGGTGGGCAGGAATTACAACGTATATAGAGAAAAATTCGCATTTACATTGGTACTTGCTCAGGTGGTAGAGCACTTGGTCTAGAGAACCAAGGGTCCCGGGTTCAAGTCCCGATCTGAGCGTATAATTTTTCTCTTCAAATATGATATAAAGACAAGCCTGACCTTGGATACATATGTGCAAGGGATGCAGTTGAGAATCAGTGGTGGAGTAAAAAGCAAATAACTGCCTCATAGATGGCCTATACCACTATAAATAACGCATTCAACACCCCTGAAACCTTTTTCTCATAAACCATGCATCCACCTTTTAGATTAGAGAAAATGGTTAAAAAAAACTGTGAAATATGTTAGTAAATACAGTAATGTGTCGATCTCAATGATATAATTGTTATGTCCTCACCTCTAGTCCTGAGGATCATGGGTTCAAACCTTACTGGCATCGATGGATTTTTAGGATGGAATAATCCATGGGGAAAGTCCTCCAGGAGGGACTTTAAGCCATGGGTCCCAAGTCTGAAGATTTTTGGACTCATAGAAGAACCTCAAGTTTAAATTGTTGCCTCTTAACAAAATTTAATGGATTTTTCCCATCCAAGTAATACCTCAGACATGTCACTCACTGACATCCATAGAGAAATAAGCACAACTAAGTTAGCTTGGTCAAGAAACTTCTGCAAGGGGAACTCCCATGTCTCCAGAGGGACGTATGGGGTGTATACATACTTCCTGATATACTATGGAAATATGTAAAGGAACAAATGTTTTTTCTTGTGCAAAGTTTAGTTTTTTATTTTATGTGCCGTTCAGTCCAATTTACTTTTTGCTCCAGTAGTATATGTATAATAGTAAATATAATTGAATTTATATATATATTTATTTATGTATATAAGGAGTAATTTTATGTAACTATGATATGATAATGAGCAATGTCACCAACATTAAAAAAAACAAATTAGAAGAAATTGACTGTGAAAACTATTTTTTTTTAATTTCTAGTGACAGATTTGTATGATAGTATAATTAAAATGTGCAACTTACTTAGAAAAATTTTTAATTAGCAAACAAATTAATGAATGGTAAATATTGAAACAAAAAAAAAATAATAATAAATAAGTTGAATCTGGAGTCATCTTACCTCATAACTTCACGCTTGATGACTTTGGATTCACCTTATTTATTATTAAGAAAAACCTCATAATGTTACTTCCTAATGTAATTTATTAAAAAAATATAAATCAATCAGATTTGGTATTAGTTTACAAAGACCAGAATAGGATAGAAAGATATCACTAGTATAACGAGTGGAAAAACTTAAGACCAGACTTAGAGTTTAGAGTCTGCAAAACATGAAAAGTGGAGCACGATTTGCAAAGTGAATTTAACACTTTTACTTCACAAAACTTAAATTACATTGTACCGTATTTTATGGACCATAAGACGCACCTTAATTTTTAAGCAATTTTTTAAAAAATAACATTTTTATTATTAGATTGGAAAGCCAGACTAAAAAAAAATCTTAGTTTATAAAACCGTTCTGATCTTTAAAATCCCTGAAAATCGTCATCCGAACTTTCATCATCACCTACTTCTCCTTCCTCTTCATCGTCATCGTTGTCCTCTTCATATATATGATGGTCTTCACTGCCATCGCGAGTGTTACTTACGCCATACTTCTTCAAAGATTTAACAATAATGTCTTCTGTCACTCTAGACCTCAACTTTCTTTTATCCACTGACACACTTGTTTGATTGTAAGTTGTTTTAAAGCTCCCTTCGGTGTGAATTCATGTTGGGTTTCATCCATCATCCATTTGTTCAAGTTCACTGGCATCGTAGACTGAATTGACGCATCATAGGCTAGACAGTGTTAGCAAGCTTGTGAATCCCTGCAACTCATGTTCGTCACATCAGTGCACTGCAGCTGCCAGTTGAATCCAATTTTGCCAGATAGAGATAGGTTTCCCGCGGCATTGAATATGTGGTCATTTTTAAGACTGGGGAAATTTTAAATAAAACACTGGGTATTTTATATTAATTTAGAGTATAAGATGCACCTGGATTTTGGAGGCAATTTTTCGAAGAAAAAAGTGGATCTTATGGTCCGTAAAATACAGTACATAATCTGCCTAGCTTGACTATGCAGTACTTCCCTCTTCACTCGCTGCATGATAGTTGAACTGATTGCTATCAATTTCATGGCTGAAACAGGTCTAATGTAGAAATAAACTGAAGTACTTTTGACATAGACTTGATGTCACAGGCCATAGTTCCAAAACATGTCAATCTTATTCTAGTCTTTGTAGACTAATGCATATATTAACGTTTATTTTAAATAAATATTGGCATATGTTTAAATCCTTCCTTGTTATCTTGTTCAACTTGTTAATGAACAAGATTTCTATTTGTGGCAACCTTTCAACAAGAAGATTGCTCCCAAAATATTCTATTGATTATTGAACAAAGATATATAAAAATATGACGGCTAAGGGAAGTGTAGGTCTGCCATGTTGTGGTAGAAATTTGAAACCTGCCATCGGGATTAGCGGGTATGTATGAATGAATATATCATTTGCTTTGTGAATTTGTCTCCTGTATAGAACAATTCTGCCTGACTAGGTCTACACTTTGCTTGGCATAAATGATTTATGGTTCAATCTTCAGGAGTCCATATATGTTGGTGACATTGATAATGAGTAAATTGTGTTAAACAATCCAAGATTTAAGTGATTTTTTTACATTAATTAATAGCCGGGGAAGTTATTTAGAAAATTTTATTTTTTAATGGCAGCTTCTGCCTGTAAAATATTTTGGATTAGAAGAATATCTGTCAATTAGTCATACCGAAATACGTATTCATTTATTATTATGTAACAGGAATTTTATTTTTACACTCTATGCTTTATGAAGGTTGTTAATTATTTAGTATGTGTTATATATACGGAGTGGACTCTTTCTAATCCGGACTCAATTCCATCTGTGATGAAACAAGAATTAAATTTTATGAGCATGGGTCATTTGTTTTTTTTTTTATGCTTGTAGAATATTATTTTTGTTGTATTACAATTGTACATTTCTTTTGCTGTATATATTTGTCATGAACATTAATGAATATAAAGATCTTTTTGTTGGTATAAGTTAAATATTGCTGTAGAGTTCTTTTGCAAAAGTTTATGTAACAAGCTTATAATTGTACATATGAAGGGTATAGGGAAAGACCCAGGTAAGTCACTTTTTTGTCGAAATAGAGTTGAAGTGTCGTTAGATTTTCCATGGAAAACACTATCATTTAAAAGTGTGAAATCAGTGAAAGATTTTAGTCCTGAGTTTACCTTCAAAGTTTGGCATAAAGATAAAGTAGTGCAGATGTTTTACGACTAAAAATACATTTTCCAGTTTTCAAGGAAAACCCAATTTATCTGTTCAAGTAAAATTATATCTAACCTCATATTCTTCTACTTTTTAGAATGGTTTCGGGACTTTATTTGGTTCCATCATCAGTATTTTCATGACGGCTAAAAGGAAAGACTCCCACAAAGACTGTCAAATCTCAAGATACAAGGAAAATGACCACGAGGTAGACCATGAGAAAGAGGGATTAACAAGTGAAGAAAAATTTACAAGAAAGAGGATATGACTGGGAAGAACTAAAAAGAAGGAAATTATGGGAATATGCAGATGATTGGAGGCATATTTGGAATCGACCTTCCGAAAAGAGGAAATGATAAGAGGATGATGATGATATGTCGACTTGAAGAGAATCTCCACAACACAATAAAGATCATGAAAATACTTGTGATGGATCCGAGTAAGGTCCCAAAACCGGTCTAAGAAGAAGAAGGATATGAGATGAGGTGATATAATTTTACTTAAATAAATGATACCTCGTAGTTAATAGTGAGTGGAGAACATATTTTTAACGACTCACCTCATATAATTCTAATTTCTTTGATTCTGGCGGTTTCAGACAATATCTTGTCCCTCTTTGGCTTGGAAGCCATGACTGAAGAGGGACAAGATATTGTCTGAAACCGCCGGTATCAAAGAAATTTGAAATTATATGAGATGAGTCGTTAAAATATGTTCTCCATTCACTATTAATGATATAACCTCATAATGTTTACTTCCCAATATTAATTTAAAGATACCTCGTAGTGTTAATTCCTAAAAAAAGTTAATTGTGAGATGACTTTTCTTTCCCTGTATCCTTCAAATTTTTATAACGTGTCAGAATTTCACTGAAGCATGTGGGCAAGTTATAGGTTAAAAGTGTTGTACAATTCTACAGACATTTAAAGAAAAGATACAATATTTAATTCATTTTTGTTCCACTATTGATCTTAAGCTTCAGATGTGGGATAATTCATTTGTTGTTTTATTCTTTGTGATGTTGGGGAAAAAATCATAGTTACATGTCATCAGTGGGCAAAATTTCATTTCTACCACTAGATGGTGACACATTGTAGAAAGGCATTACGGGTTTTTTGCTGGTTGTGTGCTAATTTGTTTATACTGGGTACAATATAGTCCACTTAATATAGTTTTCCAAGGTATAATCCTGTTGTTACGAGGTTTTCATTGTCCAGTGATGATATAAGACTGCATCTGAAGCACACAGATCATATCACATTCGATAATTCTTTTTTTTTTTGTAAAAGAAAGTAAAATTTACTGTGCTATAAAATTAATGCTGAGAAAACACTTGTGAACATGGCTATTTGACATAATGAAGATTATTCAACAAATTTATATATATATCAGTGGCAAAGCATCTTAGTATTCATAATATAAAAATATATTTTTTAATTAATAAATTAATGAGTCATTTTAACATCTTACCTCATATTTCATGTTTTATCAAACACGGTAACTATAGTTTTCAAATGATCTTGTCATTCATTTTCAACCACCATTATGACTACCGGATAGTCATAATGGCAGTTGAAAATGAATGACAAGATCATTTGAAAACTATAGTTACCGTGTTTGATAAAACATGAAATATGAGGTAAGATGTTAAAATGACTCATTAATTTATTAATTAAGAACCTCATAATGTGTTTCCCAATTTTAACTTTGAATATTTTTTAATGTTAATATTTGAAGAAGTGGCTGAATTCAAATACCTAGGAACAATATCACAAATAAGAATGAGATGCACAAAGAAATTAAACATAGGTTCAGTGTACTGGAAAAGCGTGCTATTATGCATTACAGGGACTCTTGTCATCCCAACTCCTTTCAAATATGTTAAACTGAAAATATATAAAACTGTTATTCTACCAGTTATATTATATGGATGCGAAACATGGACTCTTACTTTAAGGGAGGAAAGGAGATATGAGTATTTGAGAATAAAGTTCTTAGGCAAATTTTTGACCAAATAGAGATGAGCAGACAGGTGAATGGAAAAGACTACATAACAGTGAACTACATGGTCTTTATATGGAGGGTTGTTCACAATTTCTGGGGACAAGTTCAAAAGGTGATGACGTCACTATTATTTATGCAGAGATGCTGACCACAACAGCACATGTTCATTCAGTCGAGTGCTACCTGCCAAAGTGTTCAGATCTGGCTTGCTCGTTAGTATGCCAAGGAAAATCAATCCTTTCTGGGAGTGATACGTAACAGCCCTTTCCGACGCTAATTACAGCTATACAGGAAGCCAGATATAATAAGAACAGTTAAGTCTCATAGACTGCGATGGGCAGGATAAGTGGCACAAATGGGGAGTGGAAGATATACATGGAACCTTCTTGTAGGAAAACCTGAGAGAAAACACCTAGTAGGTAGACCAAGAATGAGGTGGAAGTATAATATTAACTGTGATTTGAGGGAAGTCCCGCGCCGTAGCCGAGTGGTTAAGGCAGGAAGCCTTGGCGCAGAGCTACGGGACTTGCGCTGATTCGAGTCTCCATGGGGGAAGAAATTTTCTCATGGTATTTCGGCCAGTATGGGACCAGTGCCCACCCAGCATCGTGATGCATTTGGGTAGCTACAATAAGTTGCGGCTCCAGGTTGAGAAAACCAGCTATAACAGCTGGAGGACTCAACATGCTGACCATATGTCACCCCTACAGTGGCTGATTATCATCTACCTCTGTGATTGACATGTGTAGATGTGAGGCCAGCAGCCGGCTGGTAGGCTAAGGGCCTTGTAGGCCTGTCGTGCCAGGAGAGTGATTTGAGGGAAGTAGATTATACAGGGAATGATTAGTAAACATTAACTCAGGATAGGGGTGCATAAAGAGTTTGTCTGTGTGGCCATGAACCTATGGTTTCGATAGTGCCAATGAGTTAGTTAGTTTAATATTTTTGTTTCATTGCCAAAACATTTTGGATCTTCCAATGATGTTACCATTAGCCAGAATGGAAACAATAAACATTGGTTTTATTCTATCGTATTCAGCAATGCACAATTATCTTATTTTATATAAAAGTGTCCACCGCTTTGCTTTTGGGGTAACATTATGATCTCATACACAGCAGGGTGAGTTTGATTAGCTGTCAGGGCAATTTCCCTGGATAAGGTTTTTCCTTGCCTGTAAGACAAATGTTGGAAAACTTTAAAGACCCAATAGTCCTCTGCCAACACCATTTATCCATGATCCATAATATAATATTTGCATTGTTTAGTATGAATGTGTGAGTGAATGGTGTAGCCACTATAATGTGTCTTGTTTTAAATGTTTGTGCTGTCTCGGAGGTGGCCAAACATTGAGCTTATTCCTCATTTGGGGAGGCCCTTCATGTCCTTGTATGGTCAAAAAAGTATTTATGTGATCCAAAATTTAAACGTTATCTCCCAACAGGTCATATCACTGTAAGACCCAGATGGCATGGACACCTAAAAGTGAGAGGTTAAACTAAGAATAAAAAAGAAAGATGCAAAAATAATATCAGGCCTAATATTTTTATGTAATGAAATATGTACTGCAAATATACAGAGCTGCAGTACAAATAAGAATATATCTTACAGTATATGGTAACTCTTTTCAAAACATCACATGTAGCCACTGATATATATATGTGTGTGTGTGTGTGTGTGTGTGAGATATATATATATTCAAACAGGTTTTGTTTATTTATTTTAACTGCTAATATGGCTACTAGAATACAAATAGGTGATATGAAAGTACATGCATTTCCATCACTGCATTTTGTACCATGTGTATAAATTTCATTATGTTCTTCATACATTCTTCTGATTTTATTGTGCAAACATCTGAATTCTGTGTTGTTCCTCGTTCATAGTGTATTTAGTCAATTCAAAATTCATTTGAAGTCTTGATATCAGGCAAGATGGTAACTTATGATTGCTTCTAGTTGTTATTGCTGGAAAAGTAATGTTTAGTTCTTTAAGATATCTAAGGGCACTTAGATAGGGATGTATATTTTATTTTTGGGTAATTATAAAGATAGTTCCTGGAAAATATACTTCTGTAGGCACAATAATGACCTGTAGCAGCTAACCTTACAGTTAATAATCTCTTTCTTGTGTCTACTGGTATTTTATTTGTCTCAATTTCAAGACTAGAACCAAGGGTTGGTATAAAAACTCATGAACCTATCACCGGTGCCACTGTCTATAGAATTTAACATTTTAAAAGCAATTGGTGAACCAGAGTTGTACACTGCAACTCTAATAATCAAATTTAGATGTTTGGATTAGAACTGCTTGATTATTTCCCCAGATGTTTGAAGACAGTGATCTCAGAATGTTCAGACTTCTTGTACAATCATTTTTAAGATTAGAAATCCAAGTTAACTTTTTATTGAAAATAATTCCAAGTTTGTATAATATCTTCTACATATAGTATTTTCTCTGTAAATACATAGATTAATTTCAGTAGCTTTATTTTTTATTTTGCTCAAAGTCTTGCATTTAGATTTTGATTTTCAAACAATAAATCCTGTTGGTTGCAGACTACAGTTTCGTCAAGGGCAGTCAGAAGAAATAAGTTATTTGTTTTAATTTTGTTTGGTTGTTTCTTGATTACCTCATACTTCTTAACTCCCACGCAGACTCGAGTTTCTTCACTGCATTTGTGACATTCTCAATGCTGTATTACGTTCACAACTGATGTCCAACGACCTCCTCTCCTGCCGTTGGACATCAGTTGTGAACGTAATACAGCATTGAGAATGTCACAAATGCAGTGAAGAAACTCGAGTCTGCGTGGGAGTTAAGAAGTAGTAGGTGAGCCAAGAAACAACTAAACAAAATTAAAATAAATCTCATAGTGTTATTTCCTACCTACATAACTTAATAAAGTTATTTGTTGTTTGATCTATACATCAAAGTCAGATCATAAGCAAGTAAATTTACCTTCATATGAGATGGTATCTTGGCAAGATTACTATTGATTGGTAATTAGGAAAAGAGTTACACTATGAACAGATCCTTGTTGTACACCATTTTGAATTTTAAATGTCTTTGACAATATACCATTGGCTCGTACTTGAATGATTCTGTACTGTAGAAAATTATCAATGAAACTTCACGTGTTTCCTCCTACATGTTCTTTAAATTTTTAATGCTCTTTTCAGCAATAATTCTCTCTCCTACCGATATCTGCTTTCTAATTTTCTCATTTTCATTCTATCTGCAAATCTTTTTAATTCATATGAGTGGTTTTCTTCTCCTATTTCCTGATGGTTTCTAAAATTTGTTTGAGGAGTAATCATCGTCCATCCTTCCAAAGTACTCATACTACATCAGCTGCTTATTATACAGGGTGTCCCATTCAAACTTCCCACATTTTAATTAATCATAACTAACAATGTATGCTGAATTATCAAATGAGGCCGGTGTTAAACGAAACAGAAACTCAAAGAATTTTCATTTCCATACACTAAAACACCTCTATATGTGCACCATTAGTAGCATGAACAATATTAAGTCTGTATTCGATTTCATGCCACATTCTGTCCAATATGTCCATTGGTACTGTTGCAATTGTGTCAAGGATATGGGTTCGTAAATCATGAAGATCTTGTACTGGAGTCGCAAACACATGGTCTTTTACATGCCAGAAAACAGTTTGTGCTCATTGCTGAGGAGTCGCCATTTTGTTTTATGTCATTATTGCCCAACATGTAACAGATGAATTAACTGCAACAATGAAAACAAAAATTCTTTGACATTCTCTTTCTTTTAATACCAACCTCATTTCATAATTCTGCATGCTTTGAGAGTTATGATTAATTAAAATGTGGGAGGTTTGAATGGGACATGGTGTATACAGAGAGCTGAAATAAGGCACTACCCAACATACTTGGCATAGATCAGTTACCGAGCATGAAGTGGCCATTTGGTAAGATTCGTGAAGGATTTTGTGGAAGGAAGTAGATCGAAATATGTACACAATATTTCAGTGAAATAAATAACAGGATAAACAAAATATTTTACTCACATTTTAAGATAGATTTTGGAAACATTGTCCATCCAGAACTACGTATTTCTGACATCAATTAATATAATAAATTCCAGGAATGTTTTTCTAGAGCACTGTTTTTTAATGATATTCCACAGTTTTCTTGTGTACTTGCAGTCTTTAATTCGTCCAGTGTGTGATGGAATATTATGATAAACTTTTTGTTTCAATTTTGCCCATAAATAAAAGTAACAACCCTCAAATCCAGGGAACTTGCAATAATGTGCGACTAATGTATTATTCTCTCATCAACAAACTTTTAAGTTCTCTGGATTTGAGTGTGTGTGACTTTTATTTATGGGGGACATTCAAACAAAAATATATCATAATAATCCACATGCTCTGGACTAATTCAAACTTAAATAATGCGAGAAATCCATGGAATAACACAAGCAGTGCCCCTGTATATTTAAATTAATATTGGGAAGTAAACATTATGAGGTTATATCATTAATAGTAAGTGGAGAACATATTTTTAATGATTCACCTCATATAATTTCAAATTTCTTTGATACCGGCGGTTTCAAAGAAAATTTGAAATTATGTGAGGGGAGTCATTAAGAATATGTTCTCCACTCACTATTAGTGCTCCTGTATGCCAGAAATGTGTAAATCAGGATGGACAACATTTCCAACATCTACCTTAAAAAGTGAGTAAAAAATTTTATTTCTGTTTCAGTTTATTCTGTTATTTATTTCAGTGAAATATTGTATTCATATTTTGATCTACTTTTTTCTGCAAAATCCTTTTGAGTTCTGGAAAACAACCACCTCCTGCCCAGTAATAGATGAAGGCCGAAAATGCTGAATGTTTGGTAGTGCATTCTTTGCATCCCACATTATAAGCTAAAATAGTAAATTGATATTATATTTAATTAATGTTGGGAATTAAACATTATGAGGTATAATCATTAAAATTCATCGGAGAACATATTGTTTAAACAACTCACCTCATAGGATTCATGCTTCCATGATATCGCGATTTCAAACATAATCATGTTCATCGTCAGCCATAACTCCGACTGATGAAATTCTTCGGCCGTCGGAGTTATGGCTGACGATGAACATGATTATGTTTGAAATCGCGATATCATGGAAGCATGAATCCTATGAGGTGAGTTGTTTAAACAATATGTTCTCCGATGAATTTTAGTAAATTGATATTCCATCTGTATATTATCTCTTGATTTCTCATCTTGTCTAACCTTAAACATCATGCTGCTCCTTTCAAAAAATGCATTTTGAAAGTCAATTTTGATTTTGTCTTTAAATTTAGTATCCATGTTTCTGCTCAATAGATATATAAAATAATAGTGAAATAAAAAAAAAACTGTAGAAATGCGTTATATAATGGAAATGGACAGCTAATAACAAATGAGGGAAATTTTGAGGAAGTGGCTGAATTCAAATACCTAGGAACAATAATCACATATAGGAATGAGATGCACAAAAAATTAAACATAGGCTCAATTCTGGAAATGCGTGCTATTATGCATTGCAGAGACTTTTGATGTCCCAACTCCTTTCAAAAAATGTTTAAACTGAAAATATAAAAACTATTATTCTACCAGTTGTATTATATGGGTGCGAAACATGGACTCTTATTTTAAGGGAGGAAATGAGATTACGAGTTTTTGAGAATAAAGTTCTTAGGAAAATTTTTGGACCAAAGAGAGATGAACAGACAGGTGAATTGAGAAGACTACATAACAATGAATTACATGGTCTTTATAGGAAGCCAGATATAAGAACAGTCAAGTCTCGTAGACTGCAATGGGCAGGACATGTTGCGCATATGGGGAATGAAAGGCGTTCATGAAAGCTTCTTGTAGGAAAGCCAGAGGGAAAACGCCCGGTTGGTAGACTAAGAATGAGGTGGGAGAACAACATTAACTATGATTTGAGAGAAGTAGATTATACAGGGAATGATTGGAAAACATTAGATCAGGATAGGGATGTATGGAGAGCTTAAGTCCGTGCGGCCATGAACCTACGGGTTTGATAGTGCCAGTGAGTAAGTAAGTAATAAGTCTCTAAAACCACACTAAAAGAAACAAAACAGATATTGCACAGTTTTGACTTTTATTGTATATAATTGTTTTGTTAACTTTTATAAAATTGATGATGTGTTCCATTGAGGTATTATTCAAAATTAAATTATAAAATTATGGAATATTCATCTGAAAGGTCCGTCTCCTCAACTTTATTAGTTATTTAACTGTAGCGCTTTTGGGACTAGTCCCATCATCGGCAGGATTTTTAACATCAGATTTAAAGAATATTTTCGAGACTTTATTCATGCAGAAGGAAAATCAAGCTATGCAAAACATGTTATCCATGAAGGACATCGCATGTTAAATATTGAAAACACCCTAACAGTAATGCACAGGAAAAATAATCCAGCGAAGATAAACATACTTGAGGAGATGGAAATTTTGAAAGCAGTTCACAACAATGATAATCTGATAAACAAAAACGAACCCAGTACATATAACCCCCTCTACCAGATCTTCAGTGAGACACCAGTTTTGAATCCTGCTGATGATGGGACTAGTCCCGAAAGCGCTACAGTTAAATAACTAGTAAAGTTGAGGAGACGGACCTTTCAGGTGAATATTCCATAATTTTATACTTTAATTTTTCTTCTGTATTGTTTCAATTATAATTTTAATTTTAAGCAATATTGTACTTTGTGGAGAATATAATTTTTCATGTCATGCAATATTGTGAATGAGATCTGAACCTCAAACTATAATGGACATAGACATAAAAATGTTATCACTATATATTATGTAATGGATAAACTTTGGTGTTACAATGAAAACCATGACATTTCTTCTATAAATAGTTAAAGGACACGAGAGAGTGGTTTATGAAAATACAGAACAGTACTCTCGGGTTACAATAAAATCTGCCATTCTTTGTATGATACAGATACATTGGAAATAGCAAGTTATGGCCTCTTGGTTGATTTCTTAATGCTTGTATATTGCAGGTAAATCAAACATACTGGCTGATACTGAATGCAATTGATATTTTCTCCTAGTTGAATTGAGGCAGCAGGTCAGGATGGCAGCCCCATCACTGGAATCAAAATCTATAGGCCGATAACCTACACTTCTTAAAACCTCTTATCAAAGAAACCAAGATGAAAGTAAGCTGGAATGCTCGATTGTTGACAACCTTTGGCATGAAATACTGTACTCGAATTGGTTTTTGGAATGTACAAACAATGAGGGAAATAGCAAATTTGCCCAGATAGAAGAAGAGATGTCTAAATATAAACTTGCCATCTTACGAATAAGTGAAGCAGGTAAATCAAACCTCTTACTGGGTGATACTGAATGACAATTGATATTTTCTCCTAGTTGAATTGAGGCAGCAGGTCCAGATGCCAGGATGGCAGCCCCATGACTGGAATCAAAATCTATAGGCCGATAACCTACACTTAAAACCTCTTATCAAAAAACCAAGATGAAAGTAAGCTGGAATATTCAATTGTTGACAACTTTTGGCATGAAATACTCTACTCGAATTGGTTTTTCAAATGTACAAACAATGAGGGAAACACCAAACTTGCCCAGATAGAAGAAGAGATGTCTAAATATAAACTTGCCATCTTAGGGATAAGTAAAGTAAAGTAATCCCACTACAGGCCTTGAGAGGCCCTTGGGGTAGTAGGAGGTTAAGGCTCCCACTTTTTCTAGACAATCGGCATTTGATGTCAGCCCTGTGTGATGGCCGCATTTGCCCCCAGAACAAGCGTCTGATACTCATTTCCATTAGAGGCTGAGTCGACCCCAGGGCCATGGTGCCACCAGAAGGGTTTCGGTCAGTTTAAAAATCCTGACCACCACACCAGGACTTGAACCCTCGACCTTCCGACTTGTAGTGCAGTGCCTTAACCACTATGCTAAGGCGTGCCCCCTTAGGGTTAAGTTAAGCAGGTAAATCAAACCTCTTACTGGGTGATACTGAATGGCAATTGATATTTTCTCCTAGTTGAATTGAGGCAGTATTTCCAGATGGCAGCCCCATCACCAGAATCAAAATCTATAGGCCGATAACCTATACTTTTTAAACCTCTTATCAAAGAAACCAAGATGAAAATAAGCTGGAATGCTCAATTGTTGACAACCCTTGGCATGAAATACTGTACTGAAATTGGTTTTTGGAATGTACAAACAATGAGGGAAATAGCAAACTTGCACAGATAAAGAAGAGATGTCTAAATGTAAACTTGCCATCTTAGGGATAAGTGAAGCAAGATGGAACTCCTTTGGCAAATTTAGAATTGCAAAAGACCTAGGGCAACGTGGAGTAATACCATCAGGGATGAAGCTGAACAGGCAGAGATGAATTAGAATGAAATTAAGGCATTGGCAAACAACAGAGTGTGTTGGCGAGCTTTTATCAAGGCCCAATGCTTCCTGGGAGTGACCAGGACTACTACCTAGTTGAATAGTAATATTCTGAAGCTTGTTATACATTTGTGTAATTGAACTGTGAAAGGCATTACCAGGTATAAAATACATGAGAATATATTATTTTGTTAAATATGTTAAGCAGAGAGATGCACATGGAAATAAAACATAAGCTCAATTCTGGAAATGCGTGCTATTATGCATTACAGAGACTTTTGACATCCCAACTCCTTTCAAAAAATGTTAAACTGAAAATATATAAAACTATTATTCTGCCAGTTATATTATATGGATGCAAAACATGGACTCTTACTTTAAGGGAGGAAAGGAGATTACGAGTATTTGAGAATAAAGTTCTTAGGAAAATTTTTGGATCAAAGAGAGATGAACAAACAGGTGAATGGAGAAGACTGCATAACTGTGAATTACATGGTCTTAATAGGAAGCCAGATATAATGAGAACAGTTAAGTCTCGTAGAATGCGATGGGCAGGACATGTGGCACAAATGGGGAATGAAAGATGTGCATGGAAGCTTCTTGTAGGAAAACCAGAGAGAAAACGCCCAGTTAGTAGACCAAGAATGAGGTGGGAGAGTAACATTAACAATGATTTGAGGGAAGTAGATTATACAGGGGATGATTGGAAAACATTGGCTCAGGATAGGGATATATGGAGAGCTTATGTCCATATGGCCATGAATCTACGGTTCGACAGTGCCAGTGAGTTAGTTAGAATTTGAAGTTATGTATCATCATCATCCATGCAAGTATTAGGCCGTGTGGCCTGTTACGGTCTCAAAGAGGAATTTTCCGTCCAGCACTTTTTTGGACATCCCAGCGATCCTTTGCCTTGGGGGCAGTAATGAAGCATGACTTTTGGGATTCTATGAGATGGCATTCCTTGAAGATGGGCTTTCCAGTTATTCTGATAGTTTTGTATATGGTGGAGAATGGGTTCTACATTCAACTCTTCCATAATCTCCTCATTTCATTTATGGTCCCACTTTGTATTGCTTGCTGTATGGTGCATAAATCACATCTCATTTGCTATTATTTAGCTCTCATCTCTTTTTCATATTGTCCATGCTTCACTGCCATATCTTAATACTGGTCTTGCGAGAACCTTATAAAGCCGTAATCGTGTGTTCTTTTGTACTAAAGATAGTTTCATTATATTGTTAATTATCCCCATTGTTTTTGTGATTTTGTTTGATATATCAGCTTCATCTTGGAATGTTAAATTATAACCCAAATAATTAACTTCATTTACTCATTCTAAAATTTCATCGTCCAAAACAATTTTGTTTTCTTTGAATTGATTTCCATGTTGTTCCTTTTTGCAATTATATTAAAATTGTGTATAGAATACTATTTCTGTTGGAGCTATTAATACCAAATCATCTGCAAAAAGTAGCGAGTCTATTTTTAGGTTTCTGTTAATTTGAATAGAACCGTGTCTCATCTGTCATCAGTCTTGAAGTATTCTTTCCATGTATATGATAAAGGGCAAGAGGCCACATCCTGTGTTATGCCACTATTAATTTTGGTTCATTCTGTTTGTGTGTTATTGATTTGAACTGAAATCAAATTTGTTTTATAGATATTGTATACATTTAAAATTTGCTGTTGTGGTAGATTGTTGTCAGCTAAAATTTGCAACAATTTATTCCTATTGATTTTGTCGAAGGCTTTATTAAAGTTAAATGATTCAAATCCAGGAAGAGAAGATAGTGAGAGTTTGGAAACATTGGCACATCAGAATACAATAACATGGTGCATTTATCCAAGTACATTAAGGGCCGCATGCAAATACATTAGTCTCTACTCAAATTACTTCCAATCACAGGTGAGCTGACTTTCCGTGAGCAAGTGCAAAGATTGAATTAGCTACCCACTAACTGGTCATGCATGAAAGTCGTCATTTTCGTAATATTGGCAAGAAATTACCAAGAATTCTCAGCAATAAAACCACTTCCGTTATGTTCGTATGCTAGAGGAATGCATTTACGCTTGTGTCCCGCAAATAATACTGTATACAACGACGTCTGCATCGCGCAATATCACGCCAATTCTCCTGTTCCTCCAGTTGAATTCTTTGGTAGACTATATCGAATTCCTCTTCTCTGCGTATACCGAAAACATGATCGAAGTCTTCAAGGTTCAACATCTTGGATAAAGCAGCAAGATATGCAGCGAGGTTTCAAACTACATCGGTTCCCTTCGGGATTCTCACAATTCGTTTCTCTCTTAAGTTACCTCATCAGGTAGCTTACGAATTTCAACAATTATTATCGCATGAACAGATTTCTGAGTGAGCAAAATCGTATTAGGATACAACTTTCTCAGCAGAGAATGCCTTTTATGGTCTAATGCATTCATAGATTCGACCCTAAATCACATAATGGATTTACATGTAAGCCTTAAATCAAGACAGTAATTTAAACTTCTAACTTTGAATTGTTATTTAACAGTTTTTAAATGCATACATCTTCCTGTGCCCAATATTAAGTTTTGATTCTCTTGCTCCAGCTCTATCCTTCCCGTCACCATCCTTCATCAAATTAAATTTTTTCTTTATCCATGTCTTCTTAGTCTCCTTCTTCTTTTCCTCCGATTTGGAATCCACTCCAAACTCCTAACTGGCAATCTGTCTTCATTCATCATATCCATGTTTCCAAACCATTGTAATTGTTTATTTCCCACAGTTTGTAGAATTGTTTTGTGGTTACACGAGCCAAATGACGTATATTTGGAGCAATTGGGTAGTGTCAGACGGGAAACCACGAGGTTACTAAGGGTAAAAAGAGGGAATATCTGAGAGAGAAGATTAATGATCGTGAAATTAATGCAAAAAATAGGAATATTAGAGAATTACATCAGGGAATCAGGATAGAGACGAAAGGGTTTCAGGCTAAAACAAACATAATTAGGAATGAAAATGGGGATATGATTGCAGATTCCAGGAGTATATTATATAGATGGAAAAGTTACTTTAATCAATTATTAAATGTACATACAGAACAGGATATCGAAGAGGATAATTTACAGACAGCAGAAATGTTAATCGTAGAACCAAGTGCACTAGGGGTTGAAATGGCGATAGATAAATTGAAGCTGTATAAAGCATCAGGTTCAGATGAGATCCCAGTAGAACTGATAAAATCAGGGGGAGAAAAATTGATGGACAAGATACGCCAGTTGCTTAATATGATTTGGGATAATGAAGCTCTTCCAGATGAATGGAAAGAATCAATTATTATACCAATTTATAAGAAAGGAGATAAAACTGATTGCAACAACTATAGGGGCATCTCATTACTTTCAACTTCTTCCAAAATTCTAACAAATATATTAGTAAGCGACTTACTCCTTATATTGATGAGATTCTAGGAGATCATCAATGTGGATTTAGAAGAAACAGGTCTACAACAGATCAGATTTTTAGCTTAAGACAGATTTTAGAAAAGAAATGGGAATATAATGGTACTGTACATCAACTATACGTAGACATCCAAAAGGCACACGATTCAATTAAGAGGGAGAAGTTATATAGTATCCTGCTAGAGTTCGGAATTCCTAAAAAGTTAGTTAGACTTATACGAATGTGTCTACATGGCACAGAGTAGGGTGCATGTAGGCAAACAGTTTTCAGATACTTTTGAAATCCACAATGGGTTGAAGCAAGGAGATGCACTATCTCCTCTAGTATTTAATTTTGTACTAGAGCATGCCATCAAATCTTTAGAGGATGAAGAAGGCCTACATGCACACACTACTGAGTAACACTAAGAAATTGGGACTGGAAGTAAATATCAATAAAACTAAATATATGGTCACACATAAAAATACATTATATAATGGAAATGGACAGCTAATGACAAACGAAGGAAATTTTGAGGAAGTGGCTGAATTCAAATACCTAGGAACAATAATCACAAACAGGAATGAGATGCACAAGGAAATTAAACATAGACTCAATTCTGGAAATGCATGTTATTATGCATTACAGAGACTCTTGACCTCCCAACTCCTTTCAAAAAACATTAAACTGAAAATATATAAAACTATTATTCTACCAGTTTTATTATATGGATGCGAAACATGGACTCTTACTTTAAGGGAGGAAAGTAGATTAGGCATATTTGAGAATAAAGTTCTTAGGAAAATTTTTGGACCAAAGAGAGATGAACAGACAGGTGAATGGAGAAGACTGCATAACAGTGAATTACATGGTCTTTATAATAATAATAATAATAGCTTTATTTTACCTGGCAGAGTTAAGGCCTTGTCTGCCACTCAACCAGGTTTTAAAAAATACAAAAAAATAGTCTTACGTCTAAATTACAATATACATAAACAATTACATGTTATAAATACAATACAATCAATATTTATAATGTATTTTGATTTACTCTAAAGTTAACGAATTAAATATATAATATGTACAAGATATAAAAAAAACGAGAAAAAATTATTAATGACATAGTATAAATTTAAATAAATAAAGAGAAATTAATTATTAGACAACAGGTAACTGTATAAGCGTGACTTAAAGGTGCCAAGTTTGCAGCAACCCCTGATATCTTGAGGAAGGAAATTCCAGGAGCAGGAAGCCAGATATAATGAGAACAGTTAAGTCTCGTCGACTGCGATGGGCAGGACATGTTGCACGTATGGGGAATGAAAGACGTGCATGGATGCTTCTTGTAGGAAAACCAGAGGGAAAACACCCAGTTGGTCGACCAAGAATGAGGTGGGAGAATAACATTAACTATGATTTGAGGGAAGTAGATTATGTGGGGGATGATTTGGAAAACATTGGCTCAGGATAGGGATATATGGAGAGCTTATGTCCGTGTGGCCATGAACCTATGGGTTTGATAGTGTCAGTGAGTTAGTTGGTTAGTTAGTTTCATTAAAGTTAATTTTTCTTCAGATAATAGTCTTTCTGATCCTGTCTAATTTAGAGCATTGTGCAGATTTTAAAAAATCCATTTCTGTAGATTGCATTACTTTAATTTGGCATTTGTAGTAATGTTTCTGCTCCATAGATCATTAAACTTCTTACTATCGATATATAAATATGGATTTTAGTTTTTCTGAATATCTGTTTATCCCACAAAATTCAATTCAACATTGCTATTGCAGATGAACCTTTAACTATTCTTTTTTTTTTTATTACCATATCATTGTTTCCATCTTTATTTATTTCAACTTCCAAATATTTAATTTTTTACAAATATTAATGGTGCCTTTGGAATCTTCTAATACCAAATTTTCTTCACTGTCGCCAATTACCATATATTGAGTTTCATTTACATCAATTTTTAATCCCACTTTTCATATTATTTCATTAATATCCTGGCCATATATTCAATGTCATCATAATCTTCAGCCAATATCATTTGATCATCTGCAAATTGTAATGTGTATATAATGTTGTCATTCATCATTATTCCCATGTTACAACATTTCTTTTTCCACATTTTTAAGGTTTGTTGAACATACGCTTCAAAAAGTGTAGGAGATAAACAACATCCTTGTTTTAAACCTTTAGTTACATGGAATCTATTGTATAATTTCTTTCCTATTTTAACCTTAGATACTGAATTCATGTACAGATTTTGTATACCAGCTATTTTAATTTTATTTATATCAAATTTCCTTGTGACTATCCATAATTTTCTTAATGGTATACTATCATAAGCTTTTTTCTAAATCAATAAGTTCTAAATGTAAGGGTAAATCATAAGTTTGCTGTTTTTCAACAATCTGTTTCATGCAAAATCAATGGTCTACTGTAGATCTATCAATCCTAAATCCAGCTTGTTCTTCATCCTCCATACATTTAAATTGTTCTTCTAAAAATTACTTTATTTTTTTTTATATAATTTGCTGTAATTCTTCTATAATTTTCATATTTGTCTTTTCTCCCCCCCCCCCTTTTTTGTGAATTACTGTTATATGGCCTATTTCACTTTCTTGGGAAATGTTTTCTCCATTAATATATTTTTCAAATAAGCCTCTCATCACCTCAAATAATTTATCTGAACCATAAATAAGCAATTCTGCTGGTATTCCTCCTTGGTCTCTACTTTTTTTTCCCCTTTCCAAAAACTGAATCATGTCTTACTAAATGAATATCAATTTCTATCTTTTCTTCAATTCAAAAATCATCTTCAACATATCTATTTTCTGTGAGAAGATTTTGAAAATATGTTTCCCATTCAATTAAAGAAAGTCCTGCTCCGTAGCCGAGTGTTTATGGCAGGAAGCCTTGGCGCAGAGCTATGGGACTTGCGCTGGTTTGAGTCTCCGTGGGGGAAGAAATTTTCACATGGTATTTTGGCCAGTATGGGACCAGTGCCCACCCAGCATCGTGAGGCATTTGGGTAGCTACAATAAGTAGCGGCTCCAGGTTGAGAAAACCAGCTATAATGGCTGGGGGACTCGACATGCTGACCACGTGTCACCCCTACACTGGCTGGATGATCATCTACCTCTGTGATTGACATGTGGATGTGAGGCCAGTAGCTGGATGGTAGGCTAAGGGCCTTCTAGGCCTATCGCGTCAGGAGTTTTTATTCATTTAAAGAAATATATTGAATTATCTGTATTTCCTTTCTTTTGCCTCTTAAACCTTTAAATAAATACCATCCTTCGTTACATCCTTTTCCTCCAATTTATGTTTGTACTGTGTTACATGTTTCTTCTCATTGTTTATTTTTTTCTTCTGCAATTCTTTTCATAACATTGGCTCTGCTTTTCTGATATTCTGTCTTCAATTGTTTCATATTAAGCCATTTTTTTTTTGTATTTTGTGTTTCTTATTTCTACTTCTTTTTTAATTATACATCACTCCAATAATATAATTATTTGTTTTATTTTCTTTTATAATCACTAAAACTTCTTTGTGCGCTTGATGTATTGTTTGGATTATATAATTATATTGATCCTCAAACTTTGAAAACTAATTAAAAAATAGCAATGAAAAATAAACAATAAAAACATATTCCTTTACAAGATAAACTAAGCAATTTGGAAATAAATATGTAAACATGCAGCTTCTTTTTATGATTAAAGTATTCAGGATATTTAGAATGATCCTTTTTATGGAAATGTGAAAATGGTGTTAATACTTGTCCACTACTGGCCTGCTTATGAGTGGAACGTGGCTGAGGGAAGGGTAGGATGCTGTGATCACTTGTAAATTAGCTGTGGATGCAATTGTAGTTTCCAATGTATCAGAGATGTACATGTTTATTTTATATTTAAATACATAATTTGTTACAATTGATGCAAATAATATAGAATAAAACCGACACGAATATGGATTTATAAATGAGTTGGAGAAAATGTTTATATATCTCACCTCATAATGTTCTGTTTTTTCATGATACCGGTTTCAAAGGTCATTTTACCTTCATATTCAGTCATACTACAATTGAAATTTCTACAGTTGGAGTTTGACTGAAGTTGAAGGTAAATTGACCTTTGAAACCGGTATTGTGAAAACATGAAACTTTATGAGGTGAGATATAAAAACATTTTCTCCAGCTCATTTATAAACTGAAAATACCTCATAGTGTTACTTCCAACTGTAAGTTTCTTTAAAAAAAATATATTATGGTTGTTTCTGCTATATTATTAACTATTAAGATACAACTTCATCAGGTTGTCTATTCATTCTCAATATATATCAGCATTTATTTAACTTTCACCAGGAAAAAACACTATGAGGTTTAATTTAAGAATTAAATTAATGTTTTTATTACCTCACCTCATATCCTTTATCTTCTAGACTGCAGTTTCAGAGCTTATCTCCATCATCAGTAGTCTCTGGTCAACTGGTGTTATGTCGTTTCTTGGCGGTTTTCTTCTTCCTTCGTTTCTTGGTGATTTTCTTCTTACTTCAGAAGGAAGAAGAAAACTGCCAAGAAACGACATAACACTGGTCGACCAGAGGCTACTGATGATGGAGATAAGCTCCGAAACTGCAGTCTAGAAGAAAAAAGATATGAGGTGAGGTAATAAAAACATTAATTTAATTCTTATATCTCAGCATGTTTTACAAAAAAATCCACACTAAAATACCATCAATATTCTCTATGAACATATATTTATTTTAAAATTGTTTTAATTATTGTTTGTGCACTGACTAGAGTGTTAAGCTTTGCTCAGTCACATAATATAAATTTTCACAATGATATATATTACATGTTCCGTGAAGATCAGTTGCAACTTGTGTTTAAGTCTATGATTCAGGCAGATATAGCATGAATCATGTTCCAATGCACCAAAGTCTAGCCATGATTTATTATAACATAATAAAAACTAAAACAGAAATGTGGATCTTCTGCTACAAAACACTTTCTTTTTTCTGTTATGTGACAACTGAAATGTGATAGTGAGATTTTTTCCTGATGGTAGTATCTGCTTGGAGTTGGACATATTTTTTCTGAGTGGTGTGGTATCAGTTTGCTTCATACCATACTTGTGAAAACGTGTAATTGGTGATATATTTGTAAGAGCGATGCTTATCCAGATGAAATATGAAGCTTTCACCTAACTTTAGATGAAAAATATTTATTACGTTTGTTTTTATTTTTATAATATAATTCCTGTGTTCTTTTTTTGTTCCTTTCTACCTGTGAGTGTAAGTGTCAATGACTTTGGTGAAAGTGGATAACCTTCTGAAATTACCTCGCTTTAGGTAGTGCAGGATTAAATGTTACGAAATTGAAGACAATAGTTAAAAAAAAACATGGTTGGTTGGTATCTAATGTCGAGCACTTTAAAAAAAAAAACATTAATTAAATAAAAATAAAACATAGTTTTATTTGATTTTCATATTTATTATATAATTCAGTGACAGCTGTTTCGGTACACTGTACCTTCTTCAGACGTGTTAACAAATTATGAATTGTGTTCCAACTGATCCAAGCAACAATACAACAATATTTATTTAAATTTTTTTAATTTAACAAAGGGGATTCATTCAAATCAAGTTGAGAATTTAACAGTTTGTTACTAATAATTAAATGAATCGTGATTTTTTCTTACCTCATACATCTATGAGTCAGTGAAATTCACTATTGAAATGGAAAAAAATAACAAGATTCCTTTTTTAGACTTATACTTAATAAGAAATGAACAACAGCAAAAAATTGAATTTAACATTTACAGAAAAGACACACATACTGACAACTACATAAAATCTTCAGGTTTTAATCATTTGACACACAAACATGCAATTTTCAATAGTCTATTACACAGACTGTTAAATATTCCACTTAATGTAGAAGATTTTGACAAGGAATATAATCATATTGTTCATGTTGCTAAAATAAATGGTTTCAATGAAGACATTATAAAGAATAAATTAAAGAAATTCAAACAACAAAAAAGGTTACAGGAATACACCACCTTACATCATGGTCCCAAGAAAGATGTAAAATTCAAGAAATTCACTTACCATCCTGAAGTTCATAATAAGTTTCAAAAAATTTTCAGAAATTTTAATATAACATTAGCTCCAATTAACAAATTCAGCCTGGGTAATCTGCTGTTAACTAATAATAAATGTAATACCCCAGACAACAAAAAATCTGGGATTTATCAAATTGATTGCAAAGATTGCAACAAGATATATATAGGAAAAACAAAAAGGAACTTGGAAACTCGTAAAAAAGAGCACTTCAGAAACATGAAGAATGGAGAAATTGAAAAATCAGCTATAGCAGCACATAGTTTATTAGAGCATCATAGAATTGAAAAAGAAGCAAGACTTTTAAAACATCTATCTAAACCTTTGGATTTAACAGTTTGGGAAAAAATATATATTAAAAAAAACCATACTAGAACTATGAACCTTGAGATTCCGGAAGAACCAAGCTTGATTACAAAGTTCTTCAAAAATACAACAGATAGCAGTTTGGGAAATGATTCATTCAAAATAACACCAGATGGCAGTTTGAAGAAGAATTCCTTAAAAAGAACACCAGATGGCAGTCTAGATAATTACCGGCAAAAAGGAGAAAAAATTGACAGTCGTGAAAACAGCTGACGATGACGACAAAGTGTCGCCGATACTGCAGTGCTGTGTTAAAGAAACATAGATGTATGAGGTAAGAAAAAATCACGATTCATTTAATTATTATTAATTGAACCTCATAATGTTAAAAATTCCCAAATTTAATATATAAGTTTGTTACTACTTTTAAATTTATTAATTTCAAAATTTTGAAATTTTACATGTTTGTGATAAGGGTAAGAAGTTAGATCTTTTGGAGGCTGTAGAAATTAATAAATTGGAAAGTAGTAACAAACTGTTAAATTCTCAACTTGATTTGAATGAATCCCCTTTGTTAAATTAAAAAAATTAAATAAATATTGTTGTATTGTTGCTTGGATCAGTTGGAACACAATTCATAATTTGTTAACATGTCTGAAGAAGGTACAGTGTACCGAAACAGCTGTCACTGAATTATATAATAAATATGAAAATCAAATAAAACTACGTTTTATTTTTATTTAATTAATAAATATGGATTTTCATCAAGTAAACACCAACTAAATTGATTAAAAAAATGATTGCCTAAGTTCCAAAAATTAGACTATTTTCGCTGTGGGAGAAGTCACCACAGCATTGGAATTATAATATTATATCATGCACCTTTCTTCTCACCCATAATGTGAACCTCTTTCCACAGCAAAAAAAAAAAATTCCTTTCAGTAACAAGTCATTTCAAAAACATTGTTGGAAAGAGAAACATGAAAATAAGGTCAATGACATGGACTACCTACCGTTGATAAAGTCAGACCTGCATTAAGGTTTGTTTTTCTTGAAATTTTTGGCTCTGTTGCCCTCTGATAGGGTGAGTAGCTTTATATCTTTTTCTTCCCTTGTTAAAAGAAAAAATTTGATTCATTAGTCATCTAGCACTCTCATGCTTATCTTGTATGAATGACTTCATAATTTAATATTCCATATCACACCTTTATTTTTTGGCTTATATGTTGTTCAAGGTACACCCTTAGACAAAAAAGAGTCATCTCTTGAATGCACATTTCTTCTAAGTCCTACTCGTCACAGCGCTGGGTTCAAACTAGGAAGTAAAGTAAAGAAGTAAAGTAAAGTGATCCCACAACAGACCCGGAGGTCCTTGGGGTAGTAGGAGGTTAAGGCTCCCACTTTTTCTAGACAATCGGCACTTTATGTCAGCCCTGCGTGACGGCCGCCTTTACCCCCAGAACAAGCGTCTGGTACTCATTTCCGTTAGAGGCTGAGTCGACCCCAGGGCCATAGTGCCGCCAGAGGGTTTGGGTCAGTTTAAAAATCCTGACCCCAACGGGACTTGAACCCTCGACCCTCCGGCTTGTAGCTCAGTGCCATAACCGCTACGGCGTAGGAAACTAGTTATAATTGTGCAGTCCCTGAGCTACTGTGTTATGTGGCATGAACTGAAGACACTCCTACGTGTCCTATTAGGTCAGCAGTAAAGCATGTAGTCACTGTTTCTATTAATGAAGGTCGCAGGTTTGCATCCTTAATTAAGCAGTTTTTTTTATATATATATTTGTATTAAAATGTTTTATGAAATAAATTCATTTTATTTTGACATTTGAATTAAATCAATGTTAATGTCGTTATTGTAACAATTATATTTACCACATTCAGGGTTTGTTCTAGGTAATTTCAATATATTGCACTCAATAGACTGATGCGCAGACGTCTGTGCAAAAGCAACCGCCTCTAACAAGTTTGTTTATAATGAATCATATCGAGTTTTACCATGGCTCAGTGCACACACAAGGACATAGGCACAAGGCAATCTCTCCTTGCACTGGTAAACGTTGCAGGTTTTTGTGCTCGTGAGGCTGGAAGGCGTTTGAGAGTCCCTGCATCTATAGCTCAGAGGTGGGTGAGATTATCCAGGGAAGTGATTGAAAACCTTCATGTTGGTTCAGGAAGAAAATGTGTTTCCACTCCCCAAGAGAATGAAACTTTAATTGAAGAAGCCCATAGGAACCCCTTCCAAACTGCTTCTCAAATTAAAGCAAATTCTCAATTCCCTGCATCAGCTCGGACAGGTCTGCAGCGTTTAAATGATGCAGGACTTTTTGCACAGACAGCAGCAAAGAAGGAACACCTGACAGACAATCACAGATTATTTCGGCTCACTTTTGCAGGGAAAATGCCAACCGTGATTCGAATAATATAATATTCTCAGACGAGGTTACATTTTCTTCTACTCATGACAGCAAAGTTATTGTTTATCGTCCAAAGGGGTCTCAATACAATGCAGAATATATGGCTAGATAATTTTGTCATGGTCGCGTATCTGTCATGTTGGGGCTGTATATCACAGGACGGTCTGGGTGTATTGTGGAAGCTGGACAACACACTGAACAACGTGCAATATAAGGCTATACTAGAGAACATCTTGATTCCATCTGTGAGGATGACATATCCTGATGGAATTATTGAATTCGTACAGGATAATCATCCTGTCCAGACTTGTTGAGCAGTTTCAAACTGGTTCTTGGAGAGGCAGGTTATCAGAGTGATAGACTGGTCTCCCTGTTCACACCAGATTTTAATCCAATCAAAAATGTGTGGGGTATGATGAAAATAGATATGAACTCTAATTGGCCTGCAGATGCACGAAAAATGGGTTATGGGCACAAATTCAAGACGTCTGGGATGCACTAGCCGATCGTCCATGTGCCTGTAGAAATTTGATAGCATCAATGCACCACAGATTGAGGATGGTAATAGATGCTGAGGGTTCATATACCCGATATTAATTTTGTTTTTGTTAAAATTTTCATTTTAGAAAATATTGTTTTCTTTCCTCGTTTGTTTATTAGAAGAAGGTTTTAATTTATGTTCTTGTGTGTGCATTGAAGCCATAAAACTCAAATATAAAATTAAATATGAAACTATATTACAGGGCAAAATGCTATTCTAACATTCATTTTAAAAAAAGTAGAATGGGAATCAAACCCGTGAGGTTATGAATGCAGATGATGTCTGTTAAACCTCTCGACCATGGAAACACTAAGCCAAGCTCTCTCTTTCATGTTGCTTGAGTGTGCACTGTGTTAACTAGCAAACAACCCAGTACAATTACTGAAAACATGTTGCTGTGAATACGGCTTCTGCGAGCGCTCATGAAGTTCCCTGATCAGTTGATAGAATCTGCGGATGATTCATTTTTTTTGTCTAAGGTTGTACAAGCTGCCACTGAAATTACAGTTTCCTCCCTTATGCAAGATTGAAATATGTTTCTCGCTTCACAGACTGAAAATCATCTCTGCACAATAAATTGGCATCTTCATCTTGTGTGCTCTGACCTGTCATCAGGAAAAAATCTTACTGTAACTATAATCTATTAGACATGCTGAATTGTATGTAATCTACCAAGAAAAACCTAACCATTTTTTGTTAATTAATATTGTCTGAGATTAATTTATTTTTTGATAAATTAAACATTCATAAATACAGTGCTGTTATTTTTATGTTCTAGCAGACAGGAAGCACGTTGTCAGCCAATAAATTCTCATGTACATATACCCTTAATTCAAGTGCATGGACTTCAACTTCAATTACATTCAGTATAATCATTAGGGACTGGATTTTTATGTAGTAAAAATGAAGATTGCTATATAATATAGCCCTAATATGCAGTAACAAATTTGTAATCAATGGTAAATAGAACAAATTTTGCTTGAACCGGGAATCAAACCCTGAACCTTCAGTTTTATGTGCTGATGCTCTGACCACTGAGCCAATTCAAGCTTTCTTCCCATCCAGCATAAATCCTCCTTTACCTTACCCTCTTGGTCCCACATCCAATGCAGTGAATCATCATTCACAAATACACAACGAATGGCTTCTACATTAAGAAGGCATGAAGGGACTCCACATAGCTATAGCATTATTATTAAATTTATATTAAGAACCTAAAACTATTACTATGATTGAAGAAGTAAATTAATTAATTCTGAGTTGTTTTCTTACTCAGAGTTTCGAACCCTGGGTCTGCACAGAAGTCAATAAATATGAGGTGAATCAAAAAATAACTCAGAATTAATTAAAATAAACCTCATAGTGTTATTTCCTACTACATAACTTAAGTAAATTAATGTTAACAACTAAACTATTTTAATCAATAATAAGGAAATTTTTTTCTCTTTACCATTGATTACAATAGTTTAGTTCTGTACATTAATTTACTTATTTCAATCATAGTAATAGCTTTAGCTTCTTAATTTAATAATGTATTAACACTTTCTTTAATGATGGATTACTTGTTTACATTTTTATAAATATAAGTTGGAGTTCCGCTGTGGTCTCGAGGTAGCGTGCTGCCTTGCATGCAGCGGGCCTGGGTTCGATCCCCAGTCGGGGCAGTTTTTCTGGATGAGGTTTTTATCGGGGTTTTTCCTCACCTGTAAGACAAATGTCAGGAAAACTTTAAGGCCCAAACGGTCCCCGAAATCATATGGCCATCATCATCATCCTTCACTGGTGTGGAAAGCAACGGAAGCTACCACACCTACAATTGCTTAGTGAAGCTGCAAACATAGCATGAAAATGCTATGATTGCAGTGAAGGACCTGCCTTCAGGCAGAATTACTATGGATGGATGGAAGTTGAAAGTTCTATGAAGCCTTTGAGGAATCTAGCAAGATACTAACTCACTGGCACTATCGGACCTGTAGGTTCATGGCCTCGCAGATATAAGCTCTCCATACATCCCTATCAAGTTTTCCAATCATTCCCTGTATAATCTACTTTCCTCAAATCATAGTTAATGTTATTCTCCTACCTCATTCTTGGTCTATCAACTGGGCATTTTCCCTCTGGTTTTCCTACAAGAAGCTTCCATGCATGTCTTTCATTCCGTATTCATGCCAGATGTCCTGCCCATTGATCTAGCAAGATTACATTGATATTATACAAGATTACTTTTTACATTAGGAGAAAAATAACATCCCATTTATGTAAACATAGTACTATCTGTGTTGAAATTGTAAGTTTCGGTAAATATTCACTACCTAGTACCGTAATCATAAATCTTTGTTACAGAATATGTTGAAATTATGTCTTTGTACTGCCATACATTTCTGAGAGTTTTTAAGAAAGTTTTAATCAATCTCACATGTAGAATTAATGTAAATGAATTCAAATTTTTTAAAATATGTCAGAAATGTATGGTGGTACGAGGACATAATTTTCAACACCTGTAAGAAAGGTAGATGATTATTCTAACTGAATTGAAGTTAAAAAATTCATTCCCTTGAATTGAGGTGTTAAGTACACGAAACTTGACCACCCAATGACCTGCTTGCAGTACACTACACATTCTTGCCACATCACAAAAATAATGGCATTGTAGATCAGATTAGGCTGCAGTAATGTTCTTTTCACTGTATTTTCAATATTGTATTACAGTAAAACCTCGTTTATCAGATATGGCACCAAAATATAATTTTTAAAATTTCTCTCTACATACAATGTACAAATGAGAGTTTCATCTAGTTTTCTCTTCATGGTAAGGCTAGGAATAAGAGAGTCCTCTCTTTTCTTCAAGCAATTATGAATGACCTTTTATGAATAATTAAATCTGCTTTCCAAGTTGACAACAGTCATTGTTGACTATACAATGAATACAGGGATTCTATTTATGTGTGTAAATCAGTTTTGCCTATAATTTTAGAAATATTTGGCTATATATATCAATTTTAAACCCTCTTGCTAATATGTAATTTTATTTGTGGTCTAAAATTCATTATGCAGTTTTTCTTCATTAAAATTTCATTTCAGATTTTGTGTGTCTTTTATCTTGAATGTATACAATGCAGCCTTCATTGTCATAATATAATGTGAGTTTTCCAGAAGTTTGAAAAGCTATTATTTTTGTACCTTATTATTTATTATAATAAAGTTAAAATTACACATTGTAACAAATTAATACTGTAATACATATATTTTTCCTCTCATAACCAAAAATAATTCCTATTATTTTTTAAACGAAAAGCTTATCTGAAATTGGTTTACTATTTATTTTAAAAAAACGGGGTTCTACTGTATTTAATTATTTATTGTTATTGTTTTATATTTTAAATTTTATAGTTCACAGAAATCTTCAAAATAAATAACCTTTGCCTTACATAATGTCATTATTATAGAGGAACTTTGGATAATTGGACCCTTATTTTGAATTTGTTGTTTTTTCTTTTAATTAAGGGATTTGAATTTTATGATGATCTTGAAGAAGATTTTCGGGCTGTAGACCGTGGTCGTGAGGGTTGTTTAATTACAGTGATTATCATTTGTGTTATGTGTCTAAATGGCACAAAAAGTAGGGTGCGTGTAGGCAAACAGTTTTCGGACACTTTTGAAATCCAGAATGCGTTGAAGCAAGATCACCATCTCCTCTACTATTTAATTTTGTACTAGAGCATGCCATTAAATCTTTAGAGGATGAGGAAGGCTTACAACTCAATGGTATTAATACGTAAGCTATTAGTTTATGCTGATGATGTAGTACTATTGGCCGATAGCGAGGAGATACTAAAGGCCAACACGCACACACTATTGAGTAACACTAAGAAATTAGGACTGGAAGTAAATATAAAAAAAATTAAATATATGGTCACACGTAGAAATACATTATGTTATGGAAATGGACAGCTAATGAAAAATGAGGGGAATTTTGAGGAAGTGGCTGAATTCAAATACCTAGGAACAATAATCACAAATAGGAATGAGATGCACAAAGAAATTAAACATGGGCTCAATTCTGGAAATGCGTGCTATTATGCATTGCAGAGACTCTTGATGTCCCAACTCCTTTAAAAAAACGATAAACTGAAAATATATAAAACTGTTATTCTACCAGTTATATTATATGGATGCGAAACATGAACTCTTACTTTAAGGGAGGAAAGGAGATTACAAGTATTTGAGAATAAAGCACTTAGGAAAATTTTTGGGCCGAAGAGAGATGAACAGACAAGTGAATGCAGAAGACTTACATAACAATGAACTACATGGTCTTTACAGGAAGCCAGATATAATAAGAACAGTTAAGTTTCGTAGACTGCGATGGGCAGGACATGTTGCACGTATGGGGAATGAAAGACTTTCATGGAAGCTTCTTGTAGGAAAGCCAGAGGGAAAACGGCCAGTTGGTAGACCAAGAATGAGGTGGGAGAATAAGATTAACTATGATTTGAGGGAAGTAGATTATACAGGAAATGATTGGAAAGCATTAGTTCAGGATAGGGATGTATGGAGAGCTTATGTCCGCGCGGTCATGAACCTACGGGATCGATAGTGCCAGTGAGTAAGTAAGTAAGTTATAACTATGAAATCGCATTGTTATTTTATTTAAACATGGAAACATCTTCATAATTTATAAACTTTTTTACATTACAAGAAAGGTCCACTTTAACCTCCATATTGCAGTAAAGTGGACCCCAGAGCCCATCCTAACCTTTAGTCAATTTAAATTTATATACTATTAATTTATACAGACAGGCTCAAATTAATCTGAAAGTATTTATGGTTGATTGTAATTAAAAAGTGTTCATATTTATATAATGTTTTGAAAAATTATTGTTGATTATAACATTCATTTGCAGACAGCGACAGTCTTTGGATTTAGGTAAAATTACAAGGATATTAAATAAAACTAATGAAGTGTGTGGCTTTACATATAGCACTTTTATTGATAAAATATACATATTCGTGTAAAGTGGACCCAGGTAAATTTTAACCGCCTCATGGAGGGTCTACATTAACCGAATTCCTTTGTTATCTTTAATTATTTTATACAGCAGCCATGTGACACAATATCAAACTAAACCTGTCAGTATATTAAAACAACTTCTACATAATATAATATATTTAGGAGTTTTTTCAACATTTGTAACATTTAATAGCAGAAATTAAGAATTGCTTGAAAAAAAATTTCAAATGGTCGCTTTCATAAATATCACAAATAAATCCTTCTTTGCACAAAGAATAGAAGAAACTGGCCTTGAACATGTCAAAGTTGACGAGGAGATTTTCTGTTCCAGGGCAGCACCAATTAAAAAGATATTAATACGGTCCATATTACCCGAACTTCCTCTATTTCTTGTGCAGGTATATGCCTAATTATCCATTAAATATAACTGTAGGCTTTCACGGCCGGCGTCTTGATCCCTATTAGGTTCGTCTTCCGGGCATATAGGCCGTGGTCCAGTCGTTCTTCTACTCGACGTTTCGTCTACTGCTGCGGTAGACATCTTCAGGAGATACTGCGTGCTCTCTGTGAACTCCTCAACAGTCGGCTGCAGACTGGCTGGTCGTTGGAAACTCCCTCCCTATTTATAGGCACGCCCCTGGTGGAGAGGCGGTTTTCTGCGCGGTCCGTGTTGCGTGCTGTTTTGTCCAGGCTGTCGCTAGCGAAAGTCATAGGCTTCGTTGTCGTATTGTGCAGTGCCGGGATCCAGATTTTGTTTATCTTCATGGTTTCTTCTTTTTTTTGTTAAAGAATTTTTGTGTTTATATATTTCAATGGCTTCTCTGTACAGTCTGGTGTAATAATGTGATGTTTGGGACAGTACCTGTGTTTCTTCGAATCTTATTACATGTTCTTGGTTGTTCATCCAGTGTTCCGCTACGGCTGATTTTTCTTTTGTTTTAGTCTGCAATGCCTCTTGTGTTCTTGCAATCTTGTGGTAACCATTCTTTTTGTTGTGCCGATATAAACCTGTCCACAACTGCAAGGGATGCGATAATATACCGGCAGTACTTAACGGATCTCTTGTATCTTTGGCTGGGCGCAGTATATTGCTGATTTTTGTGTTGGCTTGTAGGTTGTAGATATGTTATATTTATTTAATATTCGACCAATTCTCTCCGTTATTGTCTTGATATATGGTAGGTACACCTTACCCTTGCTCCTCCTCCTTGTTCCCGTTTTCGGATTTGTATTTATTGGGATTTATGGCTCGGCGAAAATCTGTTTTGCTGTATCCATTGGATTGAAACGCTGCTTGGAGATGATTAATTTCTTCTTGTAGATACTGTGGTTCCGAAATCCTTTTGGCTCGTTCCACCAGGGTTTTAATAGTTCCGCGTTTTTGTCTGGGATGATGGTTGGACCGCTTATGTAGGTATCTGTCTGTGTGAGTCTTTTTCCTGTATACCTTGTGTCCAAGTGTCATGTCTTGGTTTCGAATTACTAAAACATCCAAAAACGGTAGACTGTTGTTCTCTTCTCTTTCCAGGGTGAATTGGATGCTGGGACAAATACCATTTAAATGTTGCCTGAAGTTATCAAGTTCTTCTTCACCATGCTCCCAAATGACGAATGTGTCGTCCACATATCTCAGCCAAACTGAAGGTCTTAATGTAGCATTCTCCAAGGCCTGTTTTTCAAATTGTTCCATGTAAAAATTGGCTATTATAGCCAATAGCCAATAGCTTTAATAGCCAATTTTTACATGGAACAAATTTGAAAAACAGGCCTTGGAGAATGCTACATTAAGACTTTCAGTTTGGCTGAGATATGTGGACGACACATTCGTCATTTGGGAGCATGGTGAAGAAGAACTTGATAACTTCAGGCAACATTTAAATGGTATTTGTCCCAGCATCCAATTCACCCTGGAAAGAGAAGAGAACAACAGTCTACCGTTTTTGGATGTTTTAGTAATTCGAACCAAGACATGACACTTGGACACAAGGTATACAGGAAAAAGACTCACACAGAAGATACCTACATAAGCGGTCCAACCATCATCCCAGACAAAAACGCGGAACTATTAAAACCTGGTGGAACGAGCCAAAAGGATTTCGGAACCACAGTATCTACAGAAGAAATTAATCATCTCCAAGCAGCGTTTCAATCCAATGGATACAGCAAAACAGATTTTCGCCGAGCCATAAATCCCAATAAATACAAATCCGAAAACGGGAACAAGGAGGAGGCAAAGGGTAGGTGTACCTACCATATATCAGACAATAACGGAGAGAATTGGTCGAATATTAAATAAATATAACATATCTACAACCTACAAGCCAACACAAAAATCAGCAATATACTGCGCCCAGCCAAAGATACAAGAGATCCGTTAAGTACTGCCGGTATATATCGCATCCCTTGCAGTTGTGGACAGGTTTAAATCGGCACAACAAAAAGAATGGTTACCACAAGATTGCAAGAACACAAGAGGCATTGCAGACTAAACAAAAAGAAAAATCAGCCGTAGCGGAACACTGGATGAACAACCAAGAACATGTAATAAGATTCGAAGAAACACAGGTACTGTCCCAAACATCACATTATTACACCAGACTGTACAGAGAAGCCATTGAAATATATAAACACAAAAATTCCTTTAACAAAAAAGAAGAAACCATGAAGATAAACAAAATCTGGATCCCGGCACTGCACAATACGACAACGAAGCCTATGACTTCTGCTAGCGACAGCCTGGACAAAACAGCACGCAACACGGACCGCGCAGAAAAAACCGCCTCTCCACCAGGGGCGTGCCTATAAATAGGGAGGGAGTTTCCAACGACCAGCCATTCATTCATTCATTCATTCGATTCGATGGCCAGCAGTGGAAGAGGACGGAGCTCCTGATCGTCCTAGAAGCGCTCCTGCATACCGGCAAGCGAAGCCTCAACGGACGGCATCCGGGAACGACTCCCTCGCACACAATCGTGCTCAGCGACTGCGCCCAGCGCCCCTAGCGGCAGCGTCACGTGGTCAGGCAGCATAGCAAACTGTCCCGACAGCATTTCTTTTTCAGCGAGGGTTCTTCATACCTACCCACCCCCCCCCTGTTAGCACCTTTACCTCAAAAGGCAATAGGCCTTCTCCCTTCTGCCCCTAGCTCGGCCCCTATCCCAGGGTCTTTGTCAGGGCACCTCCAACCGGTGGATACCATTTCCCAAACACTTAAATAAGAACCCTCACACAATGGGAAAGCCCAATAAGAAGAAGAGAACGAGCCGAAACGACGCTCCCACTCCACCAATCGCGCAGCGAACGCGCCAGAAATCCCAAGCCGGGAAAATACACAGCCATCGACGCCACAAACTGCAGCATCTCCTGCCAGACAAGCCGAGATACCGATGACAGTCGACCGGCCTCGGGAGGACTCGCGCCGCCCAACGACGGCGGGGCCGCCGGGGGTTCAGGGACTCAGGTCTCGAGAGTCGACCGGCCTCCGGGGGACTCACCGTCCAATGATGGCGGGGCCACCGGGGGTTCGGGGACTCGAGTCGACCGTTCTCCGAGAGGACTTACCGTCCAACGACGGTGGGCCCACTGGAGGTTCGGGGTCGCGGGACTCGCGTCAATCACAATCGAAACCCTCTCCACTGCTGATACGTCGGGAATTTTCCGTCGAGTTGGCAGCCGCGAACAGGGTTTTCGCAGAAATCGAGCCGCGCGCATTCATTTGCGAGCCAACGCCGCTCGGCACTAGGGTTAGGCTGACTTCATTGTCGGCCTATTACAAATACCGACAGCTGCTGCTGCAGCGTCAAATTCCCTGCTGCGAAGGGAATAAAAAATCGCGGGCAACAGCGCGTAAATTTGTAGTTAAAGGGATTGACTCGGGAGTGGATCCAACCGAGATCCAGGACGACCTCAAGGGTCATGGCCTCGAAGTCTTTCAGGTGGTCAACATGACCTCTGGGAGGACCAAGAGGCCGCTGCCAATCTTTATCGCAGTCCTGGCGGAAGGATCCAACTCAGCGGCTATCCTTAGAATAAAACGCATATGCCACTACAAAGTAAAAGTGGAAGCGTACCGCCGTGCAAAGGCCCCCAAGGCCTGTCGCGCGCCCCAAAATAGCAGTACAGGGCAATCCCTGCTGCTGATACTCAGGCAGTCTCAGTCGAGCTTGCTCCTGCTGCCCTTCCCAATAGCACAGGTTCGGAGGTGCTCATTGCACTCCGACCTCAATCCCCTAGAAGGAGAAAAATAGTAGTTCTAGACCACTCCACATACCGATAAAACAGGCAGTCCCAGTAGAGTTCGCTCCTGCTGCCTTCACTCCCAGCACAGGCTCAAAGGCCCCCCGTGCTCCTCCACCAGTTCCCCCACGAAGCAGGGATTTATTCACGAAACCAGCAGTGACACAGACATCAACGGCCTCACAAACTGAGAACACAGGCTTGGCCACAGCTAAGCCCGAAAGAAAAACTGCCGTGGGCACTCAAACTGTCCCGGTCCCGTGCAAAACTACAGCCACTCAGGACGTAGTACGACGGCCTATCATGGCCGACAGAAAAGTGGGAACCGAGGTCACCTGCACTTGCTGGCGCCAATGCCCCTACTTCAGGCATCAACCAAATAAAAATCTCTCCCACAACATTGGCTCATGCATAGATGCAATACTCTATGAGGGCCAAGCACAGTTGGATTTACACATCGATTTAACCTGGGATGGTGACCATTATCGACACTGAAGTCTACTCCTTCTAGGGACTCCCATCAGCGCAAATGCGACTACAATAGGTGAATTACCGGCTATACACCTTAAGAACCGGACGGCCCGGACCGATTTTGGCCATCTTTCGATAACTTATCACGTAACTTCACCCCCACTCTGCCAAGGTTTTTCGGTGGTTTTCCTTGGCGCGAAGACGAATGTCGGAGTGGGACCTAGTCTCCACCAGTAAATTTAACTCATCCCCAATTTATTCTAAATTCAAAATTTTAAACTCAAAATTATTCCCCCGAACCTAAAATTACAATCTTTTTTATTTCTCATACCAAAATTTTTCTTTAACAAGCTACTCTGCTATTGGTTTTGGTGGTTTCCATAGCGACAAGGTGAATACCGGAGTAGTCCCCTAGTTCCCACCAGTAACTTCATTCTTTCACCACTGAGCCGGGCGGGGAATTGTACTCCGATTAAATGGGACTGAAATAGCACCTCGACGCCTACCTCAAGAAGCGCCTAACTCAATGGATCGGCTGTACTCCGACTGCAATGGACCCTCTCTCCGACATGCATGAACACCATTGATACACTCAACCACACACACGCGACCTCACCACACTGACCATGGTCTCCACACTCGCACACAGATCAACTCACACAATTCTTTTCTTTTCGGCTCTCTCCTTCAAAATTAACGGGGCAAAAGGGCGAATAGCCCTGGTACCCGAGGATGGCCTCGGCCATCCTAAAGGAAATCTGTAGCCGCAGCAGCCTTTTGGCTGTCTGCCGCATTCAGAATATTCCACTGTTCTCTAAGTTGGCAACGACCAGCCAGTCTGCAGCCGACTGTTGAGGAGTTCACAGAGAGCACGCAGTATCTCCTGAAGATGTCTACCGCAGCAGTAGACGAAACGTCGAGTAGAAGAACGACTGGACCACGGCCTATATGCCCGGAAGACGAACCTAATAGGGATTATCCATTAAATGTTTACAAAAGTAACTAAATCCTGTTTCTATACAATCATAACTCTTACTTTTGTGAAGAAAGATCATATTGGAGTTTTATATTCTTATAATTAAGGATATAAATTGGGCTAATTGCTTATGTCTGAGAAAATTCAATTTAAACTTTTTGATATTGTATTAATAAACACATCCTCTTATAAAACAATTTTTAAAATTTTGACAAATATGAGCTTCATGTTCTTTTATGGTTTAAATTCAATTTTTAAAGCTTTAACCTATTCAGATGAAAAAATCTCACATTCAAGTCTTGCTTTGTAGTGCTAATTGAATAATAAAATTTTCTTTATTTTATTCTATATGTGTCTTTGTTACAGGATATGTTGTGAAAAGGAATTGCAGGATTGTCTAGGAAGATGGATAATACTGTAATTGTAAAAGCAACATATATTACCATTGATTTTGTCTCCTTCTTTACTGTATTTGGTTTTAACCTGTCACATAAGTCATGAGTTTACATTTCTCTATTGAAAATTCTTATGTATTTTCCAGTAATTGATTATTGTTATAAGGTTACCAAAATTTAGATATATCTTGATGTTATTGCGTTTTGCTTAGCACAACACTCAGTCTGCTACCATTTGTGGCTTGTCTACTACCAAAATGTGCTGCGGGACATGAACCCAGAACCAAAACCACGCAGACAGCTACCAAGAATTGTGCGCCGTGTATCGTCTTTTGTTTCCCTTGAGTAAATGTGTATATATATTAGCCTTGAGTTCATAACAATCAGTACTATTCAAAAGCCTTTGCCCGGGCCCATGAGAGGCAAAGATTGATTCATCCTTCCTATCTAAATACTTAAACATTAATCAACAATAGATCTTAAAACACTGTAGTAATCTAGGATACTTAGCTAAGCTGAATGTATTATTATTATTAACCATGAAAGCTAGACGTAAAAAAAATGACCTCTAAGGAAGCTTGTGTACGGGAATATGCAAAACAGCAGTATAGTATCTAACACACAATAATTAAACATTATATAAAAGATGTCCACCGCTGTGGTCTCGAGGTAGCATACTGCCTTGTCACGCAGCAGGCCCGGGTTCGATCCCCACTCGGGAGAGTTTCTGGGTGAGGTTTTTATCGGGGTTTTTCCTCACCTGTAAGACAAATGTCAGGAAAACTTTAAGGCCCAAATGGTCCCCAAAATCATATGACCATCGCAATCGTCATCATTCATATTCATCTTATCATCATCATCCTTCATCGGTGTGGAAAGCAACGGGAAGCTACCACACCTAAAATTCCCTAGTAAAGCTGCAAAGCATAGCATGAAAATGCTATGATTTCAGTGAAAGACCTGCCTTCGGGCAGAATTACTATGGATGGATATAAAAGATGGTGTTTAATATAAATTGCATGTCTGAAGTTAGAAAAATTGCCTAAACCAGGAAGTGAAGAAGAAGTTAGAAAAATAGAATTAAAGAATTACATAACTTTGATCATTCATAAATTAAAGAACAAAATAATAATTAACATAAAAAATAACGTAACTCACACAAACAACCTCACATACATACTTCCAGTCCTTGCCAGGGTGGCTTTCCCTGGTCCGCCAGACCCAAAGCAAGCAACTCGCATCCTCCAGACGACGACAATGTTCCAACCAAAATTTCCGATCAAATGATAATGTTCTGAATGTGCGTAGGCTATTTGAGCATTCCGAGGTAGAAGGGGAAGATGCGCAGTACAAACAGCGCAATGGGAGAGGTAGAAAGGAGAGTGGGGATAGATGCAGAGAGAAAGGAAATTGGCATAGTTCACAAATCTTTCAGTTAAAGGAGGATAACGGCACTGATGTTACAAACCGAAATTACAGTTTTGGTTCGGTTGTAAAAGCAACATATATTACCATTGATTTTGTCTCCTTCTTTACTGTATTTGGTTTTAACCTGTCACATAAAACATGAGTTTACATTTCTCTATTGAAAATTCTTATGTATTTTCCAGTAATTGATTATTGTTATAAGGTTACCAAAACTTAGATGTATTTTGATGTTATATATTAAATTAACATGTTCCAGAATTGGATAGTTTTATTTTAGAAAGAAAAATTACACTCGAACCCCGGATGGACTGTTCGAATGGCGTAACTGTTACCGCACTGACGTACAGAGTCAGAGGTTCGGGGTTCAACTCCCGATTCAAATGTAATTTTTCTTTCTAAAATAAAATTAGATATATTTTCTCTTAATATTACAGGTATTTATGATACATATATGCAGAGGGGGATAGTGATGTGTGAAAAGGAAGGTCAGCTAGCATATTGCACCTATATAAGATGTGTTATACAGTTATATATTTAGTTCTCAAAAGAAACAAGTATTTATGAAAGATTTAAATTAAAATTCTTTATACCCCACCTCATATCTAATCTTCTAATTATTAATATTAGTAATAATTAGGAGACTGCATATGAGGTCAGATATAAAGAATTTTAATTTAAAACTTAAATTAAACCTCATAGTGATTTTTCTTATAAAAGTTCAAGCATTCATGTTTTGGTATTCTTATGTACGTGTGTTTAATTTTTACACAATAGAAAAACTAATTTGAAGTAAAGAAGACGGCACATTTCAGATGATAAAATCCTCATTGTTTATTCTCTGGATAAATTTAAACACTGGATATGAGATTAACCAAGGTTTAAGACAGGGATGTAGACTATCACCATTACTGTTTATTCTATATCTGAATGAAATTGTCCAGGAGTGGAAAAAACTAAACCCCCCAGGAGTAAAAATATGTAGAGGAAACCAAATACATACAATAATCTTCGCAGATGATCAAGTACTTCTAGCAGAGAATGAAGATGATTTGCAGAGATCAGTGTTTAAATTGCAGAATACCCTGGAAAAATACAACATGAAAATATCTGAAAATAAAACCAAATCCATGGCAATCACTGGAAAGGGACTTTCGAGAGTAAAAATAATAATAAATAATAAACCAATAGAACAAGTAACACACTTTAATTATTTAGGTAATAATATATCACAGTTTCATAATCAAAAAGATGTGGAGACAAATTTAGAAAAATATAACAGACTAAATGGTGTAATTAGGAGAAATTTTGGAAAACAAATGAGGAAAGAAATCCAATTGAGATTTCATAATGCCATAACCAAACCTGCTCTACTAGACAGAAGTGAATGCTGGACACTTCGAGCAAAAGATAAATCCCGCATTAATAGTTCACAAATGAGATTCCTCCGATCACTAACTGGAGTAACTTCAAGGGATAGAATGAAGAGTGATGAGATAAGGATGCAGTGGAATAGTAGGGAAATGGCTGAACATATACAAAATTATCAGATTAAATGGTTTCAACACGTCCAGAGAATATCAAATTCCCGTTTACCAAAGATGATTTACCACCTCAACCCTAAAGGCAAAAGAGACCTCGGAAGACCCTTCAACCGATGGAAAGATCAGTTTTTGTAGTCGCAGAACGGGCATCATCACCCAATACTGCATACGGAAGAAGAAGTAGAAGAAGAAATTGAAACACTGATTGACACCTGCTGTGTTCACCTTAAGAAATATATCTTTAATGATGAATAAATGCACTCTCAGCAAATCAAATTACTACATTTGTGACTTTAGTCATTAGTTCCACTTATATTCTTGATCATGTATGACTCTTAACTCAGTTTTATTTTAAACTAGCCACGCATAGCTCCGCCTGATATGTCTTCTAATAGCATATGCCTTATAGATTGCCGGTACTTACAAAACTGTTTATGTTGTTTTTGGTAAACAATAAAAATGTAATATATAAATCCTGAGTATACTTGTTGGTTTTAAGAAGAACTCTACATAGAATAAGATGTCTTCAGAATGAATGAATATTTCAGTTGAAACTCTTTCTAAACTGTTTAATCATCATCCCTTATGACAGCTGACCAATCATTCTTATCCAAAGATTTCAGTCTCCATCCTTTTATGCCTGCCTAAGTAAGATCAGCATGGACATCATAAAACCATCTTAGTCTTGGTATGCGGACCTTCCATCTATCACCAGGTTTATTACCAAAGATTTTTCTAAAAAAATAATTTTTTATATACCGTACTATTATGGTAGATTTATAGACACACATTTACAACAATAAATACATGTACCACACTACTCAAAAAAATTAGGGGATATTGTAGAATAACCTATTAAGACTATGTTTTTTGGAATAGTATTAGATGCAATCACTTTCTATTATTCCAAGATAATGTAAATAAGAGTTTGAAGTTGTTACGTAACCTCAGTTCCACACCAGAGGGCAGTGTCTGTACTGTTGATGTGAAAGGGTGTTGTGGGGGTGAATGTTTTGTTGCTGTTTTTAAATCCAGTCCAGTTTTCAGTTAGTGAATGACTTGCCTTAGGGACAGTGATGCCTCGACAACGTGATTTACCTGAACCAATGGCTTGGAGGGCCATAGGAAGGATGGAAGCTGGACAGACACAACAAGAGGTGGCACAAGCCATTGGGGTGTCTCAAAGCGTGATTTCCAGTCTTTGGAATCATTTTCAAAGAACATACTGTTCACAGAAGAGCCGGACAAGGTCGACCAAGGGCAACAACAGCAAGGATGACTGTTACCTCTTGTTAACAGCCCGTCGGAATAGACAGCAGAATGCAACTCAACTGCGAAATACACTTCAAACAGCAACAGGACGCAGGGTGTCAACTCAAACTGTCCCTAATCGACTGCATGGAAGTGGTCTCTATGCCCGTAGGCCCATGGTGTGTACCAGGTTAACTCCACAACACCGTAGAGATCGCAGAAACTGGGCGGAGGAACACCGTGGGTGGAGGCATGCTGAATGGAGATCAGTTCTTTTTTCTGATGAGTCGCGTTTCAACATGGAATGTGATAGTCGGCGTGTATTAATCTGGAGAGAAAAAGGGACACGAAACAATCCAGATTTTGTACGTGAAAGATCCCCATATGGTGGGCGGTGGATTGATGGTGTAGGCAGGAGTCAGTAGTGGTGACGTACGGACCTCTACGTTATCCAAGGTGGTACTTTGACTGCGGTAAAGTATAGAGATGAGATTCTTCGACCTTTTGTCGTGCCTTATGCTGATGCCATAGGTGATTCTTTTCTTTTTATGGACGATAATGCACGACCCCACAGAGCTGGCTTGGTGGACGACATGCTGGGAGTGGAGGGTGTCGAGCGTATGCAATGGCCAGCTTCCTCCCCGGACTTAAAATCCGATTGAGCATGTGTGGGGATGCATTAGGCGGGTGCATTGCAGGCAGACCAGCACCTCCCACAACTGTTCCAGAGCTGCACATTGCTCTTATGGAAGAGTGGCCACGTATCCCCCAAGAACTCATTGCTAACCTCATTGCTTCAGTGCCACACAGGTGTGAGGCAGTGCTGGCCATTCGAGGAGACCATACACCATACTAAAGAAACATTTTCACCCACGTTAATGTTGCTTTGTTTGTTTGCCATATGCCTAATCAGGATCTCTTTGACAACTGGTGTGGTACAGAGGTTACGTAATGACTTCAAACTCTTGTTGACATTCTTTTGGAGTAATAGAAAGTGATTGCATCTAATACTGTTCCTAAAAACATAGTCTTAATAGGTTATTCTACAATATCCCCTAATTTTTTTGAGCGGTGTATTTATAAACTGAACAATTTAGAATAGATGTTATAAACTATAAGACACATTTTCATCATACTAACTTAAGGCACTATCGAACCTGTAGATTGATGGCCATCCAGACATAAACTCTCGATACATCCCAATCCTGAACTAATGTCTGCATTTCTTAATAGTTGTATTCTTATGGTGAAAGATCATCATTCTTTAGATCATAGTACCTTTTTCGTCTGGCTTATTGCATTTGACCTGTCTGGCATGGGTAACTCTTTAGGCAACAAAGCTACCTCAGGAATAGGAATTTTCGTCAAACAGCAGGGTAATTTCTGTGATCAATGCACACCACTGCATAAACATGACGCCAATGACCTTCTAGTCTTGTTCCGCCATGGAGTAGAATATGAGAATTTAAAATAATGGGCATTTAGACTGTAATGGCCATGTTAATTAATATTTACATTACATACTTTTTACATATTTCGTAAAGTTATACACATTTTAAAGTTAATTATATATTTTCAAGTAATCACTGTTGTACTTAATTTCTTGCATTGGGTAATATAAATTATAATTTAAAATATTTTGTTATATATTTAATGTTGAAATTTGCCAGAGCAGAAATTGTGTACATTTTCTAGCTTCATAATAGACCACTGCACATTTATAACGGTGTTTACTGCCATCTTGCCCTTACGGTCTAACGGAATTACAGGTTTTGCTATACATAATTTTCCCTAATCTCCAACAAAAATAACTCGAAAATATGACTAAATGTAATTGTTACTTATTGTGTGTCGTGATAGAATTTAGGATTCTACCGTAATCTTATAATTTATAATAATCATCATCATCTGCCTTTCAAGTATTAGGCCCAGTGGCCCGTTACGGTCTCCCGCCATCTCCGAAAAGGTCGACCCACAGATCTTCTGCCTCGAGGTATGTAGTGAATAATTTTTTTTGGTATTCTGTGACGATCCATGCGCTGAATATGGTCTAGCCGATTGTTTCTGTATTCTTGGAGGTATTCAGATATAGGTACGATGTTTAACTCTCTGGCTATTGTTGAATTTCTTTGGTGGTCTAGAAGGCTATAACCTGCAGTTCGTCGCAGAAATTTCATCTCCGTGGCTGTAATATGACGGTTATCCTGAGTTCTGTTTTTTTAATTGTTCTGGATACCAGAGTTTTCAGGAGTCTTGAACTGGAAACAGATCATTTTCTGCTTGTCTCCACCTGTCGCTTCCCTCCATGTTATATAAAACAATTTATAATAACAATAATTATTATTTATTTATTTTCATTATTACTATTATTATTATTATTATTGGGGCTGAAATGAGATACCTTTAGAGGACTGCAGGATACACACTACTAGATCACAAAAAAGATGAAGACATCTTAGAAGAATTACACATGGAACCTTTAGAAAACAAAATTTCTGATTATAAGTCAAGATGGATGCAACATGTTCATCGAATGGAAGATCACAGAATATCCAAACAAATGTTAAGATATCAACCTGCAGGAAGAAGAAGACCAAGACGTCCACTCAAAAGACTTTTGGATGGTGTTTCTCTTGAGGCGAAACAGGTCAACAAATGGCCTAAATTCGTGAATGAATGTACTATGATGATGATTATTATTGGGTTGATTCCAAAAGTCCATCGCGGCACGTGGCACAATAAATTGCAATATATATTTATTCATATTTTCGAGTTATCTTTGTTGGAGATTAGAAAAAAATATTATAATTATTATTATTCATGTTGTTGATATAGACTAGAGTCTGTGTATTTGTTTATATATAAATATTTTTAAAAACTTGTTAACGTTTACATGTACCATATTTTCTACATTCAATATTAGGCTCATATTTTGAGGATTTATGTTTAATAGTATTCTTGTACCTATTACATAGGATATTACTATATAAATATTCGGCCTCTAGCCATGATATCGCAGCAACTGCAACTTTTCTAGCATTTCTAGCGTTTGGCAGTACTCCTCGGGACTTCGTTCTCTATGCTCGGGACCATAGAGAAGCGGGGAGGTGTACCTCCTCTCACTCCCCACACTTCACCCAACAAAACACACAGATTGTAACCGATTGTCATCATCATCACCATCATCACTTTGTGACAGCTATTGGTGCTGTCCAGTGTGCCTTTCCTGGGACTTGTGTTTGTCCCTTGTAGGCGAATTCGCGTGTGTATTCTGTATTGGGTTCAGCTGGTATACCCTAGCCTACACGGCGATTTTATGGGGATTTATTTTATTGTTTGAGTAGTGTGAGATTTATATGGATATTGTTGCCAAGGCGAATAGATCTCGCTTGATTGGGGCATCGGAAACCGTGTCGCTGAAGAGCTTGGCTCGATTCAGGACCGGAATGAGCCACGCCACTCTGCGCTCATCATTCTGACCTTGGTTGCTACATGCTAAGTACTATGGATTATTTATTTGGTCGAATATGTTTCTATGTGTAGTACGCCATTGTGGAAGGTGTCCTATATTGCGTACTATTGGGTTTTCATGATCATTTATGTTTTGAAACATGGTGGTGACCCTTTCTGATATGATAGTATAAATATATGGCACCTTCGTGGCCTCGTGCATCTCTGTTATCCTTGTGTAACGCGGGGCCGAAAGTATGATTTTTAGACACTTGTTTTGCAGTATCTGTAGTTTCTTCTTGTGGCATTTCGCAAGGATACTCAGAGATTCACAGCCGTACAATAGCATACTACGGATCACAGCCACATATAATGTGAGCTTGATCCTACGGGACAGTGACGGCGACTTGAAAAACGGATATAATATCGCTATGCCTTGATGGGCTCTGGTTATTATATGATCAACATGGGCTCTAAATGTAAGCCTTTTATCCAATATTAGGCCTAAATATCTGACAGAAGTCTCTACTGGCAGAGGTTGTACACCCATAGTGAGCTGGATTGGACATGGAAAGTTCGATTTGGAAAACAGGACGACTTGCGATTTCCCAGCATTTAGTTTAATGTTCCAGGAGCAAAACCATTCATATATTATGGTTATTGCTCGCTGGAATGTTTGCAAGTCTGTGAGGAATGGATTTAAGTTTGGATTGCATGAATAGACAAGTGTCATCAGCAAAGGAAGCTATTTGGAGTGATGGAGGTGAAGGTAGGTCAGAGACATATAGGGAGTACAATAAGGGTGAAAGGACAGCTCCTTGTGGAACTCCTGCCCGTATGGGCTTCGTATCAGATTTATTTCCACTCACAGAGACATAGAAGGTTCTATTTCTCAGATAAGTGGAGATTATTTTGACTAAATTTGGATTAATTTGGAATTGTATCAGCTTATATATCAATCCGTTTATCCAAGTTGTGTCAAAAGCTTTCTCAATGTCGAGGAAGACTGCTATTGTACTACGCTTGGCGTTGAAACCAGTGACTATTTGGTCTATAAGCCTCGCCAGTTGCAGCGGTGTGCTGTGTGAATTTCGAAATCCAAATTGATGGTTGGGTAATAGTTCTTTGTTTGAGACTTCAATTTTTAGTTTGGCCAAAAGAAGTTTTTCTAGGATTTTTCCCAGAACTGGTAGAAGGCTTATTGGACGCAAATTGTCTGGATTACTTGGATTTTTTCCTGGTTTCGGTAGCACAATAACTTTAGCCATCTTCCAAGTTGCAGGGAAGTGATTAAATTGGATACAGTATTTAAGGATAGTAAGGAGTCGAAGTAGCGCTTTGCGCGGGAGATGCTTTAAGGCTAGGTTACTTATACGATCATGTCCAGGTGCACTTGAAGTGCGAAGGGCCTGGACGTGAATGCGTAGGTCAGCGAGGTGGATGTCAGGTCTTTCATTTGTGTAGGGAGCAGCTAGGAAGGTGTCTACTCTATTATTGACTTCAGCTTCATGAACTGGCGACGTTAACTCTTGTGGTCTGAATCGATTTGCGAAATTTTCCGCGAGAACTTGTGCTTGATCATAAGGATGATAAGCCCAAGTTCCATTGTTCTCAATTGCAGTCGGTTTAGAAGGTCCGCGGTTTAATTTAATTCTTTTTATAATCTCCCAAGGCGGAGTTTTTTGAGCATTGAAATTGGATAGGGAATTTTCCCATTGCGTAATTTTGTGATCTCGCAGTCTTTCTTTGACCAGTCGAGCATAGTAATTGTACTCCTGTTTCATTTGTGGGTGTCCATAGAGTCTGTACTGTTTGAGGGCTCGTCGCTTATGCTCTAGGTAGTCAAGAAGTGTTTGATCTGTTTGATTTGGACGTGTAGTGTTGTTTCCTGTTGTAGTTATGTCGAGGGCTGTTTGAATAGAAGCCTGGAAGTCATTTATAGAAGTCTCAAGTTCTTCAGTGGAGTTTTACTCTTAATCGAGGATTAATCCACTGTGAAAGGAGTCTTGAATAACGATTCCAGTCTGTATTCATTGTGTGAGATCGGAACGGGGGCTGAAGTATGAATCTAGTAGTGAGCTTAAACATGATAGGGACGTGGTCTGAGTTTAGCTCACCAGGCAGTGTATCTATGTGAGGGGAGATGGTAATGTTTTTCAAAAGTGCGATATCTAGAATGTCGGAGCATAAGCCTTGTTGAGTGTTTCTAAAGAAGGTGTGTTCCCTTGGTGCTGAGATTTCGATGTTGTGGGTATTACAGAAGTGTTGTAATACCACACCTGAAGCATTGGGTACTCTACAGTTCCATGCGCGATGCTTTGCATTGAAATCGCCTGCCAGTAGGTACCGGGGCGAGATCGATGCAAGTATGCGCATGTCATGTCGAGTGAGGGGCCTAAGTGGAGATTTATATATGGAAGCTATGAATATATTCATGTGTTGTGTGATTGGAAGTATAATGCCAGTGGCTTCTATGAAGTGAAGCCCTGGGACAGAAATGTGTCTGTGGGATATGGATTTTCGGATGCAGATTGCAGTGCCACCAAGGGGGGCATTTAGGCGATCTGTGCGATAAGTGTAGTAATCAGCGAGTCGGAATTTATCCTTTGGTTTCAGATGCGTCTCGCTGATTAAAAGTATGTCTATGTTGTGTGTATGAAGTACAATTTCCAATTCATGGACCTGTGAGGCAATACCATTGGCATTAAATGCCATGACATTAAGAAATTGTCCCTGAGCGTGTCTATACATCGTTAAAACATATCGACCACATTTGGCTGAGGAACATCATTCGTTCCATGGGATTTTTAATAGTACTTAGCATGGTGTGACGCTTTGTACCAAGCTTTGTAAATTAGGAGTGACCGCTGGTGCCTGAACTGAAGCAATGCGTTCTTGTATGCTGGTTTTCGGGGCTTGATTTTTGCCAGAGTTTACTGCAGCACTGAAGGAGGTTTGGGGGTTGATTTTCTTACTAGTAAAAGTGCGTGCAGTTACTGTCTTATTTAGTTTTGGTTCCCTATTTCTGAGGTAGGCCTGTTGAGCCTCTTCAAATTTAGGGCATTTCCTGAAGGATGCAGGGTGTCCTGATTCTCCGCAATTTGCACATTTGAGTTTGCTAGTGTCGATTCGTGCTTCCTCACGAACTGGGCATTGTTTGTGACTATGTTCCTTGGCGCATATAACGCATCTAGGAGTCAGGTTGCACCCTGCAAAGGTATGGTTAAATCTCTGGCATTTAAAGCATTGCTTCAGGCCAGAGCGTGGTCTATATGGTTCAAATGAGACCACAGTGCAGTAAAGTTTTTCCAGATGATAGATCTCTTTGGATCTTTCATTGTTGGCAAGTTCAACAATGTACAATGGGTACTTATATATGGACCCGTCCTCTAGTTTTTTTGTCACTTGCTTGATGCCTTTAACTTCAAAGTCCAATTCAGTTAATTCGGTTTTTATATCCTCTGTATCTACATTCGAGGGCAGCCGTTTGAGCATGACCCTTAGGGGAAGGTCTTTTTTCAATTGGAAGGTGTAGTATTGCCTTCCAATCGAGTCAAAGTACTTTATTACTACACTGTGGTCTTCCTGTGTGCTAGTGTAATATCTTAGACCTTCATGTGTACTAACAAACTTAAGGTCTTTTTTCACTAACATTTTTAGTGCCCTGTAAATTTTGACTAGGTCAGTGTGACCTATGAGTGTTACAGGCGGTGGCCTGGTTTCTTTCTTTGGGATATTATTGTTGATTTTTACACTAGAAGGTTCAGATCTTGGTGGCTCTTCACGTGTGTTATCTGTTGTTGTGGTGTGTGAGGATGGTTTCTCTCTATGTGAGAGGCCATTTTCCTCGTGTGTTTCTGTAGCTGATGATACTTGTGTTACATCCTTACCTGTGGTTGGTTTCTCTTTTTTGTTGTTAGAGCCACCAATATTTGTTTTCTTTGTGTATTTTTTCTCCTCGCTTGGTATAATGTGCATGGAGGGCCCAGAAATTTCCTCATCGCTTGATAATATAGAGAATTTATTGTACAGCTCAAGCGGTGAGGTATCAGCACTGGCTGAAGTTTGCCTTGGCACTTTTGGGTCTTTAGGATAGTCTTTATTTTTACGTTTAATTATGTTTTTGGTTTGGAATTATTAGTTAATTCAGGGAATTCCTTGTCGACATTTGAGTTGATTTGAATTGCCGTGGGTTTTGGAATTTCTTTGATTTTCGTAGGTACATTTTTTGCGACGTTTTGACATACATTCATTTTGAATTTCTAGATAAGTATCTTTCACTATGTTTTCTACGGTTTCTAGATAGTAATCTAGATCTCTAGTTGCAACGTTTAATTCATCAATTTGGTTTCTACATTGATAGGCAAGATCTTCAGCCAGTTGCGAAATAGCAAAATCTGGATAGATGTCTAGGAAGTTCATTATGAGTATTAAAAGACCTCTAATTTCAGTGGCTGTTTTGAGGTATTTTGATTTAGGATGCAAGCCTTTATTGTCTATTAAACATTCAAATCTCTCAGAACATCTCCCCAGATTTCATCTACTTTCTGGCGGCCCTCGTCAATATCCATATTTTCCTCATGCAAATTACTCATGCTTGGAATGTTGCTCGCCATTGCAAGACTTAGTTCAGACACTTATATACTATAGGCAAGTACACGACTTACCAGCGTGTAATTTCACAGCAATGACACTATCACTGATTTGAATTTGTACGTATACCAGCTAAAATTTAACACCGAATACATGGGAACGGTGTCTTTTTCACTTGGCCCTTTTGGGCCCACACTTTTGGGGCGTAACGGATTTGTAATCACGTAAGCACACTGAACAACACTTTAAATATACTGCCACAAGCACTTCGACTTCTTTGTTTGCAGCAGCCACTGAAGGCCACGTGGTGACCGTTCTCTATGGGGTTCCGCAGCGAAGTCACCGATTGTCGTATAAGTACACAGAGTACTTGTTCGAAGTTTCTCTATGGTATAAGTAGTAGTAGAAGAATCCCTGGTAGAAGACTCTCGCACGTAGATGGCAGAACGATTAGTTGTAATCGCCAATTAATTTACTGATAGATTATAATAAATAAAACTCGCACACATGTAACTATTTGTATAATATTTCTCACGATTAAAATTTTGTTTAATATGGTGATAAAGAAACTTCAATTTGATGTCAAAACATTTAACAGATGTTCATTTTCAATTAATTTGCCAGCTTTTATGCTTAGCAGATTGTACACCATGGTTAGTTAATTGCTTTCTCTCTGCCTCTTCTCGAAGTCCAAATTCTATATTCAATTTTTGAAATCGATTCTAGGTCTATACCTTAGAATCGATACATTCATGATCGTTCATGATTAGGAATTACTAAACAATTTCGTGATCTAAGTGAATGCATCAGCAGTTCGTACTTAGTTTACTAGTTCTGTTGGCTTAGACAAGATATTACGTATGCGAAAAAGCGGGCAGTACTTACTTACTTACTCACTGGCACTATCAAACCCGTAGGTTCATGTCCGCGCGGACATAAGCTCTTCATACATCCCTATCCTGAGCTAGTGCTTTCCAATCATTCCCTGTATAATCTACTTCCCTCAAATCATAGTTAATGTTATTCTCCCACCTCATTCTTGGTCTACCAACTGGGCGTTTCCCCTCTGGCTTTCCTACAAGAAGTTTCCATGCACATCTTTCATTCCCCATACGTGCAACATGTCCAGCCCATCGCAGTCTACGAGACTTAACTGTTCTTATTATATCTGGCTTCCTATCAAGACCATGTAGTTCATTGTTATGTAGTCTTCTCCATTCACCTGTCTCTTCATCTCTCTTTGGTCCAAAAACTTTCCTAAGAACTTTATTCTCAAATACTCGTAATCTCATTTCCTCCTTTAAAGCAAGAGTCCATGTTTCGCACCCATATAATATACCTGGTAGAATATTAGTTTTATATATTTTCAGCTTAACGTTTTTTGAAAGGAGTTGGGACATCAAAAGTCTCTGCAATGCATAATAGCATGCATTTCCAGAATTGAGCCTATGTTTAATTTCTTTGTGCATCTCATTCCTGTTTGTGATTATTGTTCCTAGGTATTTGAATTCAGCCACTTCCTCAAAATTTCCCTCATTTGTCATTAGCTGTCCATTTCCATTATATACTGAATTTCTACGTGTGACCATATATTTAGTTTTATTGATATTTACTTCCAGTCCTAATTTCTTAGTGTTACTCAATAGTGTGTGCGTGTTGGCCTTTAGTATCTCCTCGCTATCGGCCAGTAGTACTACATCATCAGCATAAACTAACAGCTTATTAATACCATTCAGTTGTAAGCCTTCCTCATTCTCTAAAGATTTAATGGCATGTTCTAGTACAAAATTAAATAGTAGAGGAGATAGTGCATCTCCTTGCTTCAACCCGTTCTGGATTTCAAAAGTGTCTGACAACTGTTTGCCTACACGCACCCTACTCTTTGAGCCATTTAGACACATTCGTATAAGTCTAACTAACTTTTTAGGAATTCCGAACTCCAGCAGGATACTATATAACTTCTCCCTCTTAATTGAATCATATGCTTTTTTGAAGTCTACATATAGTTGATGTACAGTACCATTATATTCCCATTTCTTTTCTAAAATCTGTCTTATACTAAAAATCTGATCTGTTGTAGACCTGTTTCTTCTAAATGCACATTGATGATCTCCTAGAATGTCATCAATATAGGGAGTAAGTCTGCTTACTAATATATTTGTTAGAATTTTGTACGAAGTTGAAAGTAATGAGATACCCCTGTAGTTGTTGCAATCAGTTTTATCTCCTTTCTTATAAATTGGTACGATAATTGATTCCTTCCATTCATCAGGAAGAGCTTCTTTTTCCCAAATCATACTAAGCAACCAGCGTATCTTGTCCATCAATTTTTCTCCCCCTGATTTTATCAGTTCTGCTGGGATCTCATCTGAACCTGATGCTTTATACAAATGCGGGCAGTACATCATATATATTTATGTGTGTGTCCCCATTTTCGTTCTCAATAGATAGAAACGCATTGTAAATTTCATGTACTTCCATATTTTATACGTTAAGCAAAATCAGCGTAAGTGTACTAATATGGTAAATTAAGCTGGGAGGACCAATTGATACACGTGCTTTACCCGTGAAGGAAATTATCAATCCAAAGTTAAACCAAGTATAAACTCTGATTTTTTAAAAAAATATTATGAAGTCCCGCAGCATTTGAAGTAACTAATATCGAATATTTAATGCAATATTTTACTTATAATACTCCTAATTTGAAGTTAAAATGAATTTATTCATGACTAGCTAATACCCGACGTGCGCTGCTACTCCTAAATAAATGTTAATGTGTTTTTACCACCAGCCATGCGCTGTTTCACTCTACTTTTTTATATAGTTTATTTAGATGTTCAATTCTGTGTACATCAATATGTGTATTTGTTATGGTTTAAAGAACAGTTAAGTCTCGTAGACTGCGATGGGTAGGACATATTGCACGTATGGGGAATGAAAGACTTGCATGGAAGCTTCTTGTAGGAAAGCCAGAGGGAAAACGCCCAGTTGGTAGACCAAGAATGAGGTGGGAGAATAACATTAACTATGATTTGAGGGAAGTAGATTATGTGGGGGATGATTGGAAAACATTAGCTCAGGATAGGGATGTATGTAGAGCTTATGTCTGCGCGACCATGAACTTACGGGTTCGATAGTGCCAGTGAGTAAGTAAGTAAGTTATGGTTTAGACAGCATAAGCCATTTATGCGTCAAAATAGGGACTTTATTTCACGTTTTTCACTACAAAGGGTGATTTTTAGGGGTATAACCTATGTTCATTCCAGGAATCTCTTGAACATTTTTCAAGAAGCCCCATCTCAATCGGAGGAATGGTATGGCAGAGCACGCTTGCCCGGGAATCTACTTACCCCGATCTTCTTGGTATAAAAAAAACCCAAAGCGCGACAGGCCTAAAAGGCATTTGGCTGACCAGCCGGCTGTTGGCCTCACATCCACATGTGTTAATCACAGAGGTAGACGATCATCTAGCCGGTGTAGGGTGACATGTGGTCAGCATGTCGGATCCTCCAACCGTTATAACTGGTATTCTCAACCTGGAGTTGCTACTTATTGTAGCTACCCAAATGCCTCACGATGCTGGATGGGCACCGCACAGTGGGCCAGATACCAAATCTAGCTGGAAAAAAGTATTTTACTAACTCGCGCCAATTCATCTTTCTTCACTCTAAAATTATTGCCAGATGACTCTTCTTCACTTATCTGCAATGGATGGTGGAATTGTAAAATGTATGTAGACAATATAAACATCGGAAGTTGCCGATAGTTAAGAACTCATCTGGTCCGCATCCAAGTTGTGTACCGAGCTGTAGAAATAAATATGTTTTGCATTAAAGTTCAGTGAGTTATTCTTCTTATTCAATATGGATACTTTACCTCAAGGTTTGTAATTTTCATTGATATATTTAACATGTTTCTATACAACCAGATATTGTGTTAAATACACATGGAATCACACCTTCGAGAGACACTAAAAAATTTACACAATCGTTTTACTTTAAATAGAACTACAAAAAAAAATCAGTTCCGAACAGTAGTACAAATTTTAGTTAGAATATAGAGTGATTTATGGATTTAAATTCCCGCACAATAACATGTGTGCAAATTATTGGTTTTTTGTAATTAGCTTTTTTATTAGAGGAGGCGGCCGGCAGCTGAGGCCTACCTTCGCGCGCAGAGAATTGTTTGATTTAATATATGAAGAAAAGTGATCGATAGAGGCAATAAGTGATCCTCTATTAATAAATTACAGTTAGGGGATGTTCGGAGAATCTTTTAAAAAAATTTAAAAAAATTTTTTAAAGCGATTTTCTAAAACATAGGAAGTTGTGCGAGAGAAAGAAAGTTAGATTTTTACTGAAATATTCTGATTGGCTAAAAGTAAACGTAAACTTTCCCGTTATTAAGAATTTAGAACACTAATAGTCGTTGGAAAACCCTGTTCCATCTGCTTATGGAATTGTAAGACCTAAAATATCTTTTCGAAGGAGCTGCAATAAAACAAAAAAAAAGTCTTACTGCTAAAATGTCTGTCTTGGGAAAGGTAGCATAACAAATTTGCTTCCCCAGAAGCATTATAGGGTGGATAAAATATCACAACCTCTCTTCTTGAACCTAGTCTCATGTTAATATATCGACATATTGATATTTTATTGTCAAAAAAGACACTGCTTCGTTCGACAAAGATGTTAGGGGAGTTGAGCAGGGTGATTTGTAATGTTTATTATTATTTTGAAGCTATTTTTTGTGTTTTTTTTTTAGTAATGTCTTTAAAACATCCGCAGTATCCCGTTTACCATATGACCAAAGTGATATTTCTGTTGCAAGAGCAAGTTCATCGCGAGAGAATTCCTCCTTAAGTGAATATTTCTTCTATCCCAGCCTCTTCGAAAGTTATATTGGGTCTTCCGATTCCATAAGCAGATGGAACAGAATTTTCCAACGACTGTCATTGTTCTAAATAATTCTTCATAACGGGAAAGTTAACATCCATTCATAGCTAATCAGAATATTTCATTAGAATTTTTTTTTTCGCGCACAACTTTGTATGTTTGAGAAAATCACTTTTAAAAAAATATTGATTTTTAATATCATTTAAAACATTCTGCTAACATCCCCCTACCCCCAATTTCTTTATTAAATGATAACGTATTTCCTCTATGTAACATTTTTTTTCCATATTACATCAAACAATTATTCTCTGCGCACAACGGTAGGCCTCAGTTGCTGGTTACCTCCTATAATGTGAAACTAATTGAAAAGAATGAAATAATTTGCACACACGTTATTGTGCGGGAATTAAAGTCCATAAATCACTCTATATTATAACTAAAATTTGTACTACTGTTCAGAACCATTTTCTTTGTAGCTCAATTTAAAATAAGATGATTGTGTAGATTTTTAGTGCATGGAAGGTATGATTCCACATGTATTTAACATAATATCTGGTTATATAGAAAAACATTATATATGTCAATAACATTACAAACCTTGAGGTGAAGTATGCACATAGAATAAGATGAATAGCTCACTGAACTTGAACACTTCTTCTTCTTCTTCACGGTTTAGGCTTATTTACTAGCCTGTTCCAGCTCCAAATTGCTGCAACACAATGATAATATCACAACTGGGATATAGGCCAGATGAGTTCTTAACCACCGGCAACTTAAAATGTTTATATTGTGTTCATAAACATTAGAATTGTACCCTCCTTTTCAGGTAAGTTAAGAACCGTCATATAACAATTATATTAGAGTGAAAAAAAAAGATAAATTGGTGAGGGTGAGTGAAAATAGTTTTTTCCCAGCTATATTTCATTTCTGACCCACTCTGCACCGGTCCCATACTGGCCGAAATTCCATGAGAAAAATTTCTTCCCCATAGAGACTCGAACCAGCGAATAGGTACCATAGTTCTGCGCCAAAACGTCTTGTCTTAACCACTTGGTTCTTGGTATCAATAATAAAGATGAAAGGTTCACCCGAATGGGTATCATTCTCTTGGTATCAATGAAAGACAAAAATGGTCATTGTGAGTTATCCGTAAGAGAGAAACATGGTGTCGCGGACTTTTTTGTAGAGCTTTTTGAGATATTCAAATATGTGTATATTAATTTTGTGTATTTCTTATGGTATATGCAGCGTAAGCCATTTAAGCATCCAAAGAGATACTTTTTTCACATTAGAATTGTACCCTCTTTTTTTGCAGATAAGTTAAGAATTGTTATATAACAATTATATTAGAGTGAAAAAAAAGATAAATTGATGAGGGTGAGTGAAAATAGTATTTTTCCAGCTAGATTTCATTTCTCGCCCACTGTGCACCGGTGCAATACTGGCGGAAATTCCATGAGAAAAAATTTTTCCCCCCCATGAGACTCGAATCAGCGTAAGCCCCGCCGTTCTGTGCCAAGACTTCTTACCTTCACCACTCAACTATGGCGCAGGACTCTTGGCATCAATAATAAAGATGAAAGGTTCACCTGAATGGGTAATATTCTCTTGGTATCAATGAAAGACAAAAATGGTTATTGTGAGTTACCCGTAAGAGATAAATATATGCTGCCATGGACTTTTTTGTAGAGCTTTTTGAGATATATAATTCCGTGTACATTAATTTTGTGTAATTCCTATGATTTAGGCAGCGTAAGCCATTTAAGAGTCCAAAGAGCTACCTTTTTCACGTTTTCCACTACAAAGAGCGATTTTTAAGGGTGTAGGATTTGAGTATCACAATTCTCTCATAGCCTATGTTCATCCCGGGAATCTCCTGAACATTTTGCAAAAAACCCCATCACAATCGGATCAACGGTATGGTCGTGCATAAAGTACGAACAAACAAACAAACATTAATTTTTATATATAAGATTGTATATTGCTATTAAACATTTAATAAACAATTATTTTTACATCCATAGTATTCTAATAAATGTGTGTAAATAATTGCTGGATTAGCATCAGTTTAATCTAAAAATATCAGTAGGCCTATATTAAAATTGCTATCTTGAGAAACTTTGAAAAAAATCTGTAATAAAAAATTAATAAAGTCTGTCTCATTTAAGATGACCATGTCCTGATATAGCCTGGACAGTCCTATTAACCAGTTCTTCACACATGCAAAACACACACACACACACACACACACATAATTTTGAGACAGGATGTAAAATGTACAGTTTTTAAAATAATCATCATATATTTTTTTAAATTTAATACATTTGGGAATTTTTAACATTGAGGTTTTATTAATAAGAATTAAATGAATCGTGACTTCTTCTTACCTCATACTTCTATGTTTTTTTAAACACATTGGCGACTTCACCATTGTCAGCTGTTTTCAAGGAGTCGTGAAAACACCTGATGATGGTGAAGATGTTTGCCGACATGTTTAAAAAGAACATAGAAGTGTGAGGTAAGAAGAATTCACGATTCATTTGATTCTTAATCATCATATAGGCTATGTCCCAATTTATGAATTTTCAAGAGAAGAGCCAATATTACACTAATTTTTAAGACTACCAGAAAAATAAAACTGCTTCTATCATAGTAAGTCTAATCTAGTTAAAATTTTAAAATTTTGTTGTGCATAAATTCTAACTAATTAGAATAATTTGAATTGACAGCATATATAAAGAGAAAGATTTGTGTTTAGATTGGAACTCGCCCAGATAGCTCAGTCGGTAGAGCATTGGCTTGAAAGCCAAAGGTCCTGTGTTCGAGTCCCAGTCTGAGTGTGTAATTTTCTCTTCAAATATGATTTATCCATCATTGAGATGTATGAAATGAATAACAAAAACATTGATAGAAGCCGTACTGGCTTTATAATGTAATGTAAAATTCCCAAATAAATGTCTTCTTAATAAAGAACCCGCCATTTGCAAGATAGAAGCAAAGGTTTCATAGCATTTGGTGTGCTGGAATTGACAGCGTATATAAGAGAAAGATTTGCATTTAGATTGGAACTTGCCCAGATAGCTCAGTCGGTAGAGCATTGGCCTGGAAAGCCAAAGGTCCTGGGTTCGAGCCCAGTCTGAGGGTATAATTTTTCTCTTCAAATATAATTAGAATAAGATTTTAAAAATCAGCTACTGGAGGAATATGTACAAAAATAATAATACATTAACTAGTTTAAAAGTTAAAGATAAAAAAAAATAATTTGACAAGAGAGTTCACAACTTGCTACATCACATTGCTTTACTTCTTGTATCTTGTTTCCATGTTTCCCTTAACAGAGATTTAGGCGCTCTCCCCCTGCAGGGAAGAATTTGAACCATACTAATATAGTTACACTTGTTTTCATGTAGATGTCATTTGAGTGGTCCCATGGTCAGCGTTCCGCCTCATACTGACATCTAGGGAACCAAGGTAGTACTAGGATGGCAAAATTTGGTAAATTTTGCTTAGAGGCTTTTTCATTCAGGTTTAAGGATCTTTTACAAGCCTGAAAATCTTCAGACTCGGGACGTGTGGCTTAAAGTCCCTCCCGGAAAACTTGCTCCGTGGATTTTTCCATCCTAGAAAAAAAAAAAATACAAACAAAAAAAAAAGTATGAAAATTATCTGGCAGGGAAGGTGGAAATTGTGGTGATTTTGGATGAATTATACATGATTGCAATGGACACTCTGTGATTTACTGCCATCTAAGGGGTGAAACAATTTCCAAAAATGGTATTCTGAATGTAAGGAAACATTGTCCAAGGGTGGGATACTCTTATATTGGGAAGTTAACAATTTGCCATGTGACCAAACAGGCCAAAGTAATTTCCATTTATTACCAAACTGAAGCACTGACCCCAATTTATAGCAGTGAGATCCCAGGTCTAGGTGGTCCCAGACACACATAAGATTAGGTTTCAAGTCATATTCGGGTTCAATCCTCAGATTTTTGGACCAATGGAGCCGGAGACACATATTAGTCACGTTCATATCAAATCACCTGATGCTTATCCATGGACTTTTGAAAAGAGCATTAGAAAATAGGCAACTTCACTGTATAAATGGCCTATAGAAAGCCTGTAAGGAGGAATGGGAGTAATTGGACATGTGTATGCTTCGTAAAATTCTTCTTCAATGGAAACTGAGGTTATTGCATGCAGCAAAGATCATCAAGTAGAGGACATTCAGCGATGAAGGCACAGCTTTTCTTAAGCTAAGATCTAAGTGAAATTCATTACTAGAGATCAGAAACAACCCTCCATATTTTGATCATACAACCAGCAGAAGTTCTGGTCACTGAGCAAAGGAAGAGTTAAAAATCAGGGTGTCCAGCAGTCGGGAAAATCTTGAAAACTGGGAATAAGTTGATTTGAAAGCAACCGGAAAACCTGGGGTCCACCACTGTGGTCTCGAGGTAGCATGCTGCCTTGTCATGCAGCAGGCCCAGGTTCGATTCCCGTTCGGGACAGGCTCCTGGTTAGGTTTTTTTCCGGGTTTTTCCTCACCTGCAAGACAAATGTCAGGAAGCTTAGGGCCCAACGATCCCCGAAAATCATCCAAGTATCATCATCATCATCCTTATCATTTTCATTGTGATCCTTCACTGGTGTGGAGGAAGCTACCACGCCTATAATTCCCTAGTAAATCTGCAAAGCATAGCATGAAACTGCTATGATTGCAGTAAAAGACCTGCCCTCGGGTTGAATTACTATGGAATGAAGTTGGGAATTCTTAAAGTGATGTGCATCGATCTTGTATTCAAATCAAAAGAATCACAGTCTTTAAACCTCTTCTTCTTCTTCGTCAGGCTCTACGACTTCCAGTGGAATGTCTTGGCCTTCTCAACCAGTTTATGCCACTTCTTCCTATCTTGTGCAGTAGATTTCAAATCAAAAATCCCCATCTCTCTCAAATCCTCAATTACGTCATCCTCCCATCGATCCTTGGGTCTTCCCCTTGGTCTTGTTCCCTGTGGCTTCCAATTCAAAATATCATTCGGCAATCTTCCCTTTGGCATTCTTAGTGTATGTCCAAACCATTGTAATCTTTTGGATTTGATGAAACTAACTATATTTTCTTTATTATTCTTGAGGTATAATTCGTCATTCCTTCTCAACCTCCAATTTCCATTTTCCTTTACTGGACCTAGCACTCTTCTAAATATTTTCCTCTCAAATGTTAATAGTCTTAATTTATCTGCTTCTTTTAGTACCCAGGTTTCAGCTCCATAACATATGAATGGTCTTATTATTGCTGTATATAATTTGAATTTAACATTACAGTCTTTAAACCACATTTTTAAAATCTTGGAAGAAATGTTTATGAAATTATATCAAAAGTTTGGCGGAGTCAAGCTGCCACCCCTTAAGAAATGCTGGCCCTTGCCAACACGATATCACATTACAGAACAATACTTCAGCACATGTAGTTTAAAAAGTCAGATCAACTGAGACTCTATGCAGTGAAGTTACAGTAATCTTATTGAACACATGCATTTTTAACTCAGCCAACTCTCGGCAAGTGTCTTTTTCTTTTCATATACAATCAACCAATTCTTCTTTTCATTAATATTTTATCATCATCCATACAAGTATTAGGCCATATGGTCTGTTACGGTCTTAAAGAGGAATTTTCAATTCAGCGCTTTTTTGGACGTCCCAGCAATCTTTTGCCTTGGGGGCAGTAACGAAGCATGGCTTTTGAAATTCTATGAGATGGCAATCATTGAATATGGGCTTTCCAGTTGTTCTGGTAGTTTTGTATATGGTGGAGATTAGGTTCTACATCCAACTCTTCCATAATTTTCTCATTCCTTTTATGGTCCCACTTAGTATAGGCAGCTGTACAGTGCATAAATCGCTATTAATATTTTATAATTATAACATAGTTCATGTTCAAATAATAAACATTATTGATATTCTTATTTAAGACCTTACCATAGAAATAAATTATGTTTCTATTATATGTCTGGACAAGCTGACGATAAAACAGAATTGTTTTGAAACATGTCCAAGAACAAATCAACATTAATATTGAGATAAGATGATCAGACTAAAAATAATATAATTAAAATAACCTCAAAATATCACTTTCTAAAATTAAATATTATGTTTTTATTACTTACACGTATTTAAAAAAATATTTATAATTGCTTTACTAGAATTAATTCAATGTAACACTAAAAAAAAACTCAGGAATAATTCTGTGGTGCATGAAAAAACTGGGAAATAGTCAGGAATTTCATATTTTTAATTTGCTGGACATCCTGAAAATAATAAAAAAAATTCATAGAAAATTTATATAATTAAAATGTAAGTGACCCATTAAAATTTTGGATGTTAAATTTTTTTTAGATAATTACTTATTTTATTTGATATGTCATGCAATTTGATTGCAATATTTGTAATACAGATAGATTTATGATCCCAGTTACTGGCATATATTTTGTTTTTAGCCTGTATGTTGAAAGTCATGATGAAACATGGCTTGTTAAAATCTGAATTCCCACAAGGTGAGTCAAATTTTATTATATCCTTTTGACTTGTTTTGCTACCAGTATGTTTGGTGTGTGTAACAAATCTATTTACTTAAATGTTTAGTCAGATGAATCTAATAAAATGTAAATAAAGTAACTGATTGACATTAACACATTACATGTGTTCAAGTGTTGACTGATGGAGTGGGGCATATGTCACTGCTATGGAGGCTACAACCAGAATAATTTAAAGATGACAGCTAAATATTCCATACAAAATTAATACATTTTAATACTCTTTTTCACATAAATTTTATTATAGTAACAATGGTCACACGTTGAAATACATTATATAATGGAAATGGATAGCTGACAAATGAGGGAAATTTTGAGGAAGTGGCTGAATTCAAATACCTAGGAACAATAATCACAAATAGGAATGAGATGCACAAGGAAATTAAACATAGGCTCAATTCTGGAAATGCGTGTTATTATGCATTACAGAGACTTTTGACTTCCCAACTCCTTTCAAAAACGTTAAACTGAAAATATATAAAACTATTATTCTACCAGTTATATTATATGGATGCGAAACATGGACTCTTACTTTAAGGGAGGAAAGGAGATTACGAGTATTTGAGAATAAAGTTCTTAGGAAAATTTTTGGACCAAAGAGAGATGAACAGATAGGTGAATGGAGAAGACTGCATAATAGTGAATTACGTGGTCTTTATAGGAAGCCAGATATAATGAGAACAGTTAAGTCTCGTAGACTGCGATGGGCAGGACATATGGCATGAATGGGAAATGAAAGACGTGCATGGAAGCTTCTTGTAGGAAAACCAGAGGGAAAACGCCCAGTTGGTAAACCAAGAATGAGGTGGGAGAATAACATTAACTATGATTTGAGGGAAGTAGATTATGTGGGGGATGATTGGAAAACATTAGCTCAGGATAGGGATGTATGGAGAGCTTATGTCTGCGTGGCCATGAACCTGCGGGTTCAATAGTGCCAGTGAGTTAGTTAGTAACAAATATGCAACAATTTTTCTCTTTACCAATGATTACAAAATAATCAAATGAATTGTGAATTCTTCTTACCTCATACATCTATGTTTTTTAACACAGAACTGCAGTATTGGAAAAAAACATCTTTGCCATCTTCAGCTGTTTTCATGTGAAGTGAAAATGTGAGTTGTGAAAACAGCTGAAGATGAAAAATATTTTTTTCTGATACTGCAGTTCTGTGTTAAAAAATCATAGATGTATGAGATAAGAAGAATTCACGATTAAATTGATTCTTATTAAGAAAATCTCATAATGTAAAAATTCCCAAATTTATTATATGAATTGATTACAATAGTTTAGTTATATACATTAATTTACTTATTTTATCATCATCATCATCCTGCCAGGTATTAGTCCTAGAAGAACTGTTACGGCCTGAGAAAGCGGTTTTCGTGCCATCTTTTCATAGGTCGACCAAGTGACCATTTCCCATTTGGACAGTAGTTCATTATTGCCTTGGGGATCCTGGATCTAGCCATTCTTGAGACATGTTCCTTCCAGTTTAGCTGATATCAGGAGATGTAGTCCAGTATTGGTGACACATTAAGTTCTTGAAGGATTTCTACATTTTTCTTTCGATCCCATTTGGTGTAGCCAGCTGTTCGGCACATAAATCTCATCTCACAAGCTGTTAGTCTGCTTTCTTCTCTCGTCCTTATAGTCCATGCTTCACTCCCATAACATAGGACCGGTCGAGCCATTATTTGATAGAGACGAGTACGAGTTGATTTTTGCACTAATGAAGGTTTTAAACTCTATTAATGATTCCCTTTGATTTGTTGATTTTGACAATTTTCTCTGATAAATCCAAATTTTCAACAAAAGAGAGTTTATATCCCAAATAAGTAAACTCATTAACTCTCTCTAAAATTTTGTTATTTAAACAAATTTTGCTTGGTATTGGGGATTTTCCACAAAAGGCCATTATTTTAGTTTTATTGGTAGATATTTCCATTGAATATTTCTGGGCTATCAAATTTAAATTATGTACTGACCATTGTAAATCATCTTCAGATGTTGCTAGTAAAACAATATCATCTGCAAACATTATATCTAATTTTAAATTTCTATTGATAGTGATACTTCCGTGTTTTGTTTCTCTAAAGTCTTTTACAATGGCATTCATATATATGTTAAAAAGTAGAGGGGAGAGGCCACAACCTTGTCTGACTCCTGAGTTTATTTCTTTCCACTGAGTTATTTTTTCTTTTATTTTTATTGCAATGAGAGTTGAATTATAAATGTTATAAATATTATATATGATCTGCTTTGGGATCTGATCTTTCATCAAAATTTCAAATAACAGACTTCTGTTCACTTTATCAAAGGCTTTTTTTTAAAGTGTTTCTATATTAAATTCACGATGTTTCTCAATCAAAATTTGCATTGTGAAATATCCATCAGAGCATGATCTACCCTTCCGGAAGCCATTTTGTTCTTCTCCAAGTATATCTTCATAATATTTATATAATTTATTCTGAATAATAGTGGAATAAATTTTGTAACCAGAGTTTAATAAGCTGATCCCTCTGTAATTATCACAATTGGTCTTATCTCCTTTTTTAAATATTGGAATTACTAATGATTTTGACCAATCTTGAGGTGGATTTTCTCCTTGCCATATGATATTCAAGAAGTTTAAATATCTTTTGAGAAATAGTTGACTGGAATGTTTAAATAGATCAGTAGGTATTTCATCTTCACCAGGTGCTTTGTTACTCTTTATGTTTTTTAAAGCTATTTTAAGTTTTTGTAAGGAAATAAAGTCTCTTTGTAAATTATCTGGCTCTTGTATCTGTAAAGAGGGACAGTTGTTTGTCCATAAATTTTGATAATAATTAATCAATTTATCATGAGGAATTATATTTATTCTAGCAATATCTTTGTTTTCACTATTTAAATTTTTCAAAATTTCATATAATGATGGTTGTAGCCTTATTCGTTCGTAAGTCGTCATCTGTCTGGCTTTTCCTTTTATCAGGCTTGAAAGCAATTGAATGTCCCACCAACTAGTTGCTAGCAAGGAGGTGGTAAGTCCAGCGATGGGGTTGCCATCTTTAAGCATCTGGACCTGCTTCAATACTGCATTTACTCAGTATTAGTTGGAATGGTTATACCGCCATGACTTGGTCCCCAGAGCCTCGTTTGTTGAAACAGGTTGCACCACGAGAAGGTGAGGTTGAGAATTGAGTAGGAGAGGTTATATGAGACACTTCACTACTCCTTGCAACCCTCATCATCATCATTCATGCAAGTATTAGGCCATGTGGCCTGTTACAGTCTCAAAGAGGAGTTTTCCATCCAGTGTTTTTTAGGACATCCCAGTGATCTTTTGCATTGGGGGCAGTAACGAAGCATGGCTTTTGGAATTCTATGAGATAGTATTCGTTGAAGATGGGCTTTCCAGTTGTTCTGGTAGTTTTGTATGTGGTGAAGAATGGGTTCTACATCCAACTCTTCCATAATTTCTTAATTTCTTTTATGATCCCACCTTGTATAGCCTGCTGTACGACGCATAAATCGCGTCTCATTTGCTGTTATTCAGCTTTCATCTCTTCTTCGTATTGTCCATGCTTCACTACCATATCTTAATACTGGTCTTGCGAGAACCTTATCTTCAATCTCGCAACGGTCAACAGGTTGATCTGTCTGATTCATCCGAGGCTTGGTTTGAGACTTGAAAGCAAATGCAAATTTTTTTGCCCAATGGGTTGCTGGCCCAGAGGGGTATTATTGTGGGGTTACCACTAATGTAGCATTTCCTCTACATTAAGGTGGTGTGGTTATAACGCCAGTACTCGGTCCTCAGAACCTCATTTGTAATAGCAGGTTGCACCACGAGCAGGTTGAGGATGAGATTTGGATAGGAGAGGTGATGAAATGCACATCACTATCCCTTGCAACCCAATTTACTTATTTCAATTATAGTAATAGCTTTAGCTTCTTAATATTAATTTAATGCATTAAATTGATTTATGTTCAGAAATAATAATACTTTCCAAATACACAATATGAAAAAATTATGTAAAATGTCCAGCAATTTTTTATGATGGCATAGATGCTTATAAGAACCCATATCTGCAAATATAGAATGGTTAATGTCATATAGTGGGGGCACGCCACAGCGTAGTGGTTAAGGCACTGCGCTACAAGTCAGAAGGTCGAGGGTTCAAGTCCCAGTGGGTCAGGATTTTTAAACTGACCAAAACCTTCTGGTGGCACTATGGCCCTGGGGTCGACTCAGCCTCTAATGGAAATGAGTACCAGACACTTGTTCTGGGGGTAAAGGCGGCCGTCACGCAGGGCTGACAACCTGGCTGACGTCAAGTGCCGATTGTCTAGAAAAAGTGGGAGCCTTAACCTCCTACTACCCCAAGGGCCTCCCGAGGCCTGTCGTGGGATTACTTTATTAATGTCATATAGTTTTAAGTCTTGGAGTCACAATTTCAAATAATATGTTCAGAAGAAATTCTGGCAGAGAACTGCAGGACAGGTACTGGTTTAAACTTAGTTTGAGGAATTTTTTATGGAATTTTGATCAGTGTCTGTCCAGCATTGTGAGGAATTTGGGTAGGTATAATTCACTGCTCCAGGTTGAGAAAAGCAGCTTTAATGACTGTGTGTTACCCATATACTCGTTAAATGATCAACCAGTTCTGTGATTGACTATATGTGGTTGTGAGACCAGCAGCCAAGCTGGTAAACAAAAGGCTTTCTAGACCTGTCACATCATGGAGATACTTTATGTACATAAACAGCACTATCAACAAACTCATTTGTTGGAATGGATGTTTATACTCACCACATATTGGTATATATTACTGGAGATGGAAAATTTGGTGCACCATTTATAATATTGTAGGCATCTCAAGGATCATACTAAATACTGAATGTAGTTTGGTAAATGTCCCACACCTTTCCCAAGTGGTTAAGGCAAGATGCCTTGGTGCAGAGCTATGGGACTTGTGCTGGTTAGGTCTCCACGGGGAAAGAAATTTTCTCATGGAATTTTGGCCAGTATGGGTCTGCTGCCCACCCAGCATCGTGAGGCATTTGGGTAGCTAGAATAAGTAGTGACTCCAGATTTAGAAACCAGCTATAATTACCGGAGGACCCGACATACTGACCACATGTCACCCCCTACACTGGCTGGATGATAGTCTACCTCTGTGATTAACACATGTAGATGTGAGGCCAGCAGCCAGCTAGTAGGCCAAGGGCCTGTCGTGCCATGGAATTAGTTTGGTAAATAACTTAAATTCATGTCAGGAGCATGGTGTTATGTTTGTGACTACTGTTAATATCAACATGGCTGTCCTAAATTACATGACATTGATATGTCTTATTAGCACCATATTCTGTGTTTTCATAACTGAGTTCATGTTTTTTTAACATACAAAACTATTATGGAGATCCTTTTATGCACATCTAAAGTAACAATTTAAAAAAAAATTGTGATATTAGTTTGCATAAAGGATTTTGAGACTGGAATTGGTAACCCATGTAAAAAATAGAATAATTTCTACTTTTTTTTACCCAATCATGTTTATGTTACTAGTAGAGACCGGATGTTAGGGAAAATGCCCATAGTTATTTATTGTAGATATTGTAAAAGTGACTTCATATAAGTTCATACTGACAACCCTAAAGTTGTTTTCCATGAAGTTAATTTTGCCTATAAATGCCTATTTCAGCTTACAATGCCTATAAATGCCTATTTGCCATTTTTTCTCAAAATTAACTTAGTATTTCAATGAAATTAATTGAAATGTACAAACTGCATGGCACATATCATTGCATAGAAACCTTTAAGTGACTGGCAATATTATTTTTGATGTTGGTAACACTGAATTCAGTCTGTAGTCTTTGTTCACAGACAGGTGTTTCAAAGACAAAGTGGCGCTACAAATGTATGAGGCTTTTTTTTTAATCTTTAGAACAGTTGTTTTACTACGCCATAAGAACAGACAACAGTAAACAGTAAGACAAACTGACCAATTTCGTGAATGAATTTGGTGCGAAAATGTTCTCAAGTGACGGTTCAATATTGTTTTGCAAAGTGTGTAAAATTTCAGTGAATTGCGCGAAGAAGTGCCATGTTTCGCAGCACATCCACACTGCAAAACATACGTATGCTCTTTGTAAAAAAGGCAAAACAAGTTCCAAAATCATCTCTGATATCTTCGTATGCTATTTATAGCATATGTTTATATTCTTTACGTAAAGCTGTAAAAATTTATGTTATAGTCTATTTTTAAGAGCCTATTTTGAATTTTATAGTGCCTATATTAATGATTTTTAGTGCCTTTTTGCCTGCCTATTTTGAATTTTTTAAGTGCCTAACATCTGGACTCTAGTTATTAGGTATCAAGACTGAATTCATGTATGTGTCATTGCATGGAAAATTATGAGGGTAGCAGATTTTTTTTTACTCTTGCTATACCTAACAATGTCAATTGAAATTTAATATTCATGTTAAAAATATAAGTTTTTGTTCTTTCTACATTGTATATTCAAACAATGATAATTAGTTAATTAAATAGCAGCAACTTATAATGCACAGCTTGATGTCTGTCCAGATTGGAAGATATTTCAGATTTGTAAAATGTCCACCGCTGTGGTCTCGAGGTAGCATGCTGCCTTGTCATGCAGCAGACCCAGGTTCAATCCCCAGTCAGGACAGTTTTTCTGGGTGAGGTTTTTATCGGGGTTTTTCCTCACCTGTAAGACAAATGTCAGGAAAATTTTAAGGCCCAAACGGTCCTCAAAATCATATGGCCATCGCAATCATCATCATTCATATTCACCTTAGATTAAGCTTAGGATTAGGGACTCTCCTGGCGCACCACTATCAACATCATGACCCATCATATCATCGGGGCAACTTAACCCTGCCTTCCAGGTGCCCCAAACTCAGAAGTGGGTTACAAGTACGCCATGCCAGGAGAGAACACCAGGAATGTCGAAAGAAACCTGGGGCATTTGGAAAAAAAAAAATTCCTTATTGTTATGATCGAGAAAATAACACTTGTTTTAGGCAATGCTCTCTCATTTGTTAAATTATGAGAATAATACACTTACAAAGATTTTTGATTAATTGTTCAGGAAACATTGTTGAACAATTACCATGACATGACTATTGTTCTATATGCAACAAATTAATTGGATTCAGTAACTTTCCTGGTATATAAACAGAATTTTTAATTGAAGATTTATTCATTTATTATTTCTACTTCTTTTAATGTTTTTTGAATCAAATTCGTTTGGGAGGGGGAGACCTTTTGTTAGCCTTGGACGACAAAATTGTTAAGTACAAATTTGTTAGGCATTCTGTAACATAGAATCTTGTTAGATAATGTAGCATTAAAATTTTGCTAGTTAGTATTCTTATTTTTCAATAATTTCCTCTGCTATTCAATGTTGTTCTAGATCATCTTTAGAGGACTTTAATTCATGTCCCAAATGGGAGTCAATGACCAATCACGTTTCAATGAATTTTGTATTGCAACCAATCACAGTCATGTTTCACCTCGGCATTTATCAACTTAGGTTTATCATATTAAAGAAAGCTCCTCCTTTTTAATATTCTGAAGAAGTCAGAGCATTATTTTGCAGTGACTGACTCTCTAAGAAATATGTTGGATATAGCAATTAATATATTAAGATGTAAGAATCATAGAATGCATGTGGCTCCCAGATTGTATATATATATATATATATATATATATATATATATATATATAGTGCACAAATGTAACCAGATACCGTTTGTGGGATATAATAGAAAAAAATTATAGCAATTGATTATACCACAATAAAAAGGAACCACTGTTTACAGTTTCTTAAACATAATATTTTCCAGAAAAATATCATAGGATATTAGAAATTAATTAATAACATATAATGTTGGTTATAATATACAGTTTAATGTGTTTCATTTGTTCCTCCACTAGGGTGCATTCTTACAATATTACGATCCTATTTGGAAATAAATAATAATATGACCTGGTTGCAGTGGATAACAAATGAAACATAACAAAAGTTTTTCATTTGTTTTCAAACATCGCCATTTACATTAAATATATAAATATTTTAAAATAACTATATATAAATAATGATTTGTGAGTAAACAGCTTAATTTTATTTGTAAAATAGTTCTAACAAATGCCATTCTTGATTTCCAAATTCTCTAGATAAATTTGGAAATCACTCATGGCATTACTTATGATAAAGAAATGGTATTAATCAGCTATTGGTATGTCTGATGATGTAGTTTTTAGGCCATAGTGAGGAAATACTGGAGCTGGAAGTAAATATCAATAAAACTAAATATATAACACGTAAAAATGCTTTATTTAATCGAAATGGAATCTTAAAAATAATTAAGGGAAATTTTGAATAACTGCCAGAGTAGAAACAATAATTATAAACTGGAATGAGGCGCAGAAAGAAATTAAACATAAACTCAACTCTGGAAACACATGTTATGCATTATAGAGGCACTTGTCATCTGAACTTCTTTAAAAATATATAAAATGTTATATCTTATGGATGTGAAAGGGAGGAGAAAAGTTTACAAGTATTTGAAAGTAAAGTTATCAGGAACAATTTTGGACCAGAGACAAACTGATAAATGTATAAAGATAACTAATAACGTAATAACAGTGAGATACATCTTTATGGGAAACCAAATATAATAAGAGAAGTTTAGTCTCATAGACTGCAATTGGCCATGAACCTGCAGTTTTTTAAGGAAAACCAAAAGAAAAGTGGACCAAGAAAGAAATGGGGAAAAAAAAATAACAGTAACCATGTTTTGAGGGAGTTGAATTATATAGGGAATGATTGGAAACCATTATCTCAGGATAGGATGTAGGCCTATGAAGAGCTAATGTCCACGTAGCCTTGAACCTCCGGGTTTTAGTTAGTTTTTTATTTAAGAACTCTTTTTAATGGCTAAGGTCATTAGCGCCCCAATTCAAGTGTGGCCGTGAAAGGACCGGCAAATTTTATTCAGAGGTCTCCTATTTTTTTCGAGCTTGAGGTTCTTTTAGGTGCCGTAAATCTAAGACACGGGATTCACGGCTTTAGTTCTCTTCCGAAGGAATCTGTTGTCAGGAATTTGCAACCTAAAAATCCATTGACCCGTCTTCAGGTTTGAACCTACGAATCTCAGAATATAGGTAAGCATGTTAACAAGCGAATAACTAGGATTATGTAGATTAAGACCTATGACTAAGACGGACCGACCTAGCGTTAAAATGTCAATATCCTGGTCAATATGTCAATATTGCTTTTCAAGGTGCAAAAACTATACCGCGCGATAAAACTTCCGAACTTTTAATAGGATACATTCAAGATAGAATTTTTGTGTTCAGACACGATTGTGAACCGAATGTATTATACAATGGGACAAATTGCGTTTTCATTTGCCTGGAACTTATCTAGTATAATAAAAATACTACATTGATCCTTCCAACTATGAAGTTGGCTATACTGTACGCGACTATGTTTAGCCAGGGCCAGAAAAAGTAATCATCTGGCAACCATGCATGATCTATTAATGGCCAGGATAGGCGATGGATGTAGCAGATCTATTTTGACAGGTGAAAAATCAGCTAATCTTCTAATTAACTTCAGTGAATAATTTGTGTTCGTAAGTTGGTCAACATTTTTTTTTATAATTACTGCAAAGTTTGGAAAGTAGCCAGTTGATGTTAATGTGACTTCGCAATTTGGGGTGCAACGATGAGTGGAATTTAATGAGGTATTGACGTGATGCCCATTAATAAGATGTCAAAATATGGATTTACTTCTGATTGATTGTTACAAAGATCATGTAATAGTAAAATGCTAGAGTTTTTTTTTACTACAAGATTACATATTAATTAAGAATGTATGTCTTTATATTAACTACTTGAAAAACGATTTGAGTTAAAGTGATTTACAATTGAAGTAAATGACAACCTTATATAATATCTACGTTATGATGTAATATATTTTGCCATTGGGATTGGATAATGTATGTTTTTTGTCGTGAACAGAGGAAAGTGAAATGTTTCATGGAGTAATTATAGTTTTCTGTATAGTTATTTGTATAATCTTACCCATGTGTAAAAATTCTGTATTTAGGTATGTATGGTAAGCATATTTAACGACATATATCAATTAAGCCAGTATAGCAAAAGAGTTTAGTGACAAAATTACTCATCTCTTGAATGAATATTATCACATCCAATACTCTCACATGAATGACTCATTTGGGTAGCTTCTTACATTCATTCAATGTCCATTTACTAGAATTGATGGATAGTAAATTATTTTAATTCAGTGAATGTTTTGAATTTGAGGCAAAAATAATAATAGTAAGTAAGGTTGATCATTTGTGTTATCTTTCTAAGTTTGACTTAAAACAACCTTAAAACTTAACTAAAATATAATCTAAAAAAAAAAAAAATGAACGGGAATTCTCCACTTTAATTTATCTGGTATATTTTCAAGGTCCTATAGAACAACAGTGCGCATGCACCAGAGTTTATAGAGCCCGAGTGATAACCCATCATCGAACCACATCAATTATTATTGTTTTTTGTTTTGCTTTATGTATTTGGACACATTTAAAATGTAACGAACCTAAAAGCTAACTAACTCACACTTAACCTAATTCAATTACTCTAACCTAGGGTGGATCCCATAAAATGTCCTTTTTCTCACTCTTTAATAATCACAACCATCGATAACCCACTAGTTCCAACTATATAATATACTATCTGGAGAAAATAGTCACCATCACAATGTGTGTATTTGAATAAATACTGGGCTAAACTGCACTTCTACTAGCACTTGATTTTTCAGTTATGTTGTAAACTATAGCTCTTCTTCTGTATATACTAACATTATTTAATATTTTTAACTTTTTCAAACAATTTTTATAGCATTATTAGACAATTTTGAAGTATTTATTTAAATATGCAAATCACAATATTATGACACTGTTAGACAATATTGTGATGCTAACTGCTATTTTCTCCACAGAGTATATTACTTATTCTATGATTATTCTATTGCTGTTTTGGGTTATCGCTGGGTGGATAAGCATTAGGGAGTGATAAGTAGGTGTGCACCCATTTTTAATAAAGTTTGGAATTTTAATATCGTTAATATATTTTTTAACATAGATTTGGGGATTTATTGTAAATATTGGTCATTTAAATTTCATAGCGATGGATAGTAATCGAGGATGATAATCGATATGTGGTTTGATTATGGGTTATCGCTGGCTCTATAAACTCTGGTGCATGCGCACTCTTGTTCTATAGGACTTTGAAAATATTTCACGCTAGTTTAAGTGCAGTTTGAAAATATTTCACGCTAGTTTAAGTGCAGTTTTTCCAAATACTGAAAAATTCTAAAATAAGGTTATAAAAATTGTTTGAAAAAATTCAAAATATTTAAAAATGTTAGTAAATACATAAGAAGACTTTAATTCACAACAAGAAACTCAAAAATTAAGGGTAAATTATTCTAAAGAAAAGTTATGCCGGTTGCCACTTATGGAATCCAGCTAATATGGACATATCTTACAGCCAAAAATTTCATGAAACTTGAAAGCATAAAAGCGAGATTCCTAAAACGGGCTCTTTCAATTTCAAAATTCACAAGACATAGCTATGCCTACATAATAGCAAAGGAGTCTTACTTCATAGAAGATATCCGTAAACACTTCGATCTACCAGAAACGCAGGCATACAAAACAGCAATCGAGGAGAGACAGAGAAAAGCCAGAGAGATTCCGAACGAAATCACGGAAACAGAAGCGTTAAACACAGACGAATGGAAAGGACCAAATTTTTGACTTCGCCACTTATACACACGCTTCGCCGCTCACGGCTTCCATGGGAAAATATGTCATAAACAAAATTACCATGAACCTGAGGAGTCCTGCATCTGTAAACCGTGCCCAAAGTATCACTTAGTGAAGTGCGACAACAGAACCAAAACAATTCACGAATTAATAGCAAAATGGTAAAACCATGTATATAATATTAGTGTACACATTGTGTTTAATAAATATATATATTATTCTAAAGAAGAGCCAAATGAACATTCAAAGAATATTATTATGGCTAAAGTCTACTTTTTGTCATTCGTGATTTTCCATATAATATTCTTATGCCACTGTTGCGCTACACACTTTTATCATTTGTTATAACCTTACATATTATTTTAAACATTTCTTATGATTTTTAAATATTTGTATAATTATGCAAATATATTGAATGAAGTTCTACAGAATCGCAATGTGCATGCACAGTATGCACAAATTCTTAATGTAACTTCCACTAGATGGTGTTTGCAATTAATTCCATGCCATATTTCAAGAAATTAACTTCATTTTGTTAGTTTCTGATGGGACAAATTAATGTACACAAGATAACTTTATAGTTTATTAAATAATAAGCATGTAATTTATTTTTTTTAGGTTAGGAAGAGGGAAGTAGGTGTATGTCCATTTATTATAAACATTTTGGGGAAAAACTACACTTAAACTAGCATGAAATATTTTTAAAAATCAATTCTTATGGGTTTAAATGTCCAAAATCGACAAATATTACACATCGATAAAATAGACCTTACTGGATTTTTTGAAGCAAAAAAAAAAATTTTTTTAAACCCAAATAAGTACTGGGTGTCCTTAAAACTGGAAGAAAATGAGAATAAAATTATTGCAAACCAATAATTTATCAAATAATTATTCATGTTAATATTAATATTATTATTTTTAAATCAGACTCATCACTTACAGTAATTATATTGGATACAAGAACTCCATTAGGCCTATAGTAAATTTCCAAACCTAACGTATTAAAAATAAAAAAAAAACGAAAATAATTTTAAAATAGGTAGGACATGTGGCACAAATAAGGAATGAAAGAGATGTAGGCTATGGAAGCTTCTTGTAGGAAAACCAGAGGGAAAACGGCCAGTTGGTAAATCAAGAATCTTACAAGGTTTTAGAAGTAAGGTGACAAAAACTAATATTTTTTAGACTGACAGTACACTATTTTGGAATTAAATGTGTATGCCTATCCGCAGTCAAGGGGATGAAACTGGTCTTCTGCGCATCTGAGGACATGCTTCAACCTTGGTGAAATAGCCTCTACCATCTAGAACTCAATTACACGTATTTTTGTTAAGCTAGTACTATTTTGTTAGGTTAATATACACTTCAGTAAATAATATGCATGTAAATTATTTTGTTAGGTTACAAAGGAAATTCTTGTATAAGACTTGAAAGCATAATAATAGTCCCTTCGATTGGTTGCTGGCCAAAGGAAGGCAAGACCAGTGATGGGGCTACCATCTTATAGCCTCTGGTCAGGCTTTTCTGGAGAAGAAAAGAAAATAAAGGAAAGAAGAAATGGAAGAAAGGAAAGACTCCCTAGCCCTCGGATGCCCTAATAGCGTCGGGGTCGAAAAAAACAAGAGTTAACCAAGAGAGGTCAGATAGTAAAGTTAAAAGAGTGCAAAACACAAGTAAGTGGAAGAAATGTTTTGCTTCAGCTTGGGCACCTTGTGGTCGCCATTCACATATCACCTAGATGAGGACCCCTGAGGGTCCAATTTTGGAATATATTAAACAGTACCAACTAAATTGGAAACACCATCTTGAAAGAATGACTTCAAATCAGATCCCCAAAGCTGTTTATAATTATATACCAAGAGGACGAAGATCACTGGGCCGTCCTATGAAACGCTGGAGGGAAAATTTTCTATAGGATCGTAACAGGCCTTGGCCTAATACTTGGAAGGAAGAAGAAGGTTACAAAGGAAGAAGTTAGTGTACATCCAATCCTGATAAACGTTTGGGAATTTATTTCAAAGCTTGGTCATACCACACGTGCTGTCACCTAGCGACAGCTTATTTCTGATCTTATAATATCTATGATAGAATACCATATTTGTTGAATGATTTACTGAATGTAGTAAATCTATATCGTCCCGCGCCGTAGCCGAGTGGTTAAGGCAAGAAGCCTTGGCGCAGATCTACAGGACTTGCACTGGTTCGAGTCCCCATGGCAGAAGAAATTTTCTCATGGAATTTTGGCCAGTATGGAACCGGTGCCCACCCAGCATCGTGAGGCATTTGTGTAACTACAATAAGTAGTGACTCCAGGTTGAGAAGACCAGCTATAATGACTGGGGGACCTGACATGCTATGTAGGAGTACTACCAGGGGACTTACAATCCAGTGATAACAATCCAGTGATATAGTGTATTTTGAATATTCACCTGTAGTGGAAAAGAATTTCTCGATGTACAAGTCATTATTAAGCGAAAATAAAAAATGTTTCTCCTTTGACGATCTAGAGCGTTGTTTGTTGTACATTGCATTGTTGCAGGACCAAACACCTTATATTTACCTGCAAATATGAATTTTATAAATATATTGCATTGTTTTTAATTTGAGTGCATTTTTTGTACTTGTTAGTGCATTATTGCATTTTATAATGCATTATCCTGTATTTTATTGTGCATTAAAATCCTTGCCCTATTAATTATAAATGATAAAACAATAGAACATACGAATATGTAAAATTGGAAACATAGAAATATGAAGATGTACAAAATAAAATACAACCATTTAATTCTTATATGGAACAATCAAAAGAATATTTTAATAATAATAATAATAATAATAATAATAATAATGTTTCATGTATTATGGGAGAGTTAAGGCCATAATACCTTCTCTTCCACTCAACCAGCACAAATACAAAATAAATATTTGACAAATATAGATATACACTATACTAGTTATAAACAGTTAAAGGTACATTAAATATAGCAATGTAAATTTCACGTACAAACATTTTATATGATAATAACAATAATAATAATTACGATAATAATAATAATAATATAAATATGATAAATTATACGAGAAACACCAATTAATATATATACCTTACACTGGGTAATAATGAAGTCGAGGTTAGAGCAAATATAAATTTAGATTTCTTTTAAAAGATGCCAATGTCTGGCAGCCCCTTATATCTTGTGGTAGGGAATTCCCAGCTGCGAGAAGTGAAGATAGTATGACATGGAGTGATGTGATGTTCTTTGTATATATTTTAAAATAAAAGCAGAAAAGTAACAGTCTTGAAATTTTATAAAATGCAAGGTGTCCCAGCTTTCCTATATGGATGTGAATGCTGGACTTTGATAAAGAAAGAATCAAAGCAAATAGAATCTCCAGAGTTAATATCGTTGTGGTCAGTGGCGGGTTCAAAGAATGGACAGAAAGACATCAGAAAAAGAGTCAAATATATTCAGTCTTTGATGTTTTTGTTATTCATTTCATACATCTTGATGGATAAATTATACACTCAGACTGGGGCTTGAACCCAGGACCTTTTGCACTCCAGGCAACTCGGTAGAGCATTTGCCTAGAGTGCAAAAGGTCCTGGGTTCAAGCCCCAGTCTGAGAGTATAATTTTTCTTTTCAAATATAATGTTCAATCTTATCGATAAAATAGCACAGTACCAGAACTCATATTTTGAACCTGTTTTAAGAATGAATGATCACCGTTTTCCCAAAAAGGTTCTACATTACAAATCGACAAATTAGAGATGAAGATGGATAGATTTATTCAGTGCACTTAGATGTCAGAATTGGCCTAAACCATATTGTTGATGATGATAGTGATAATGAAGGGGGAAAAAAATTGTTGTTAATCCATCAAATTATATCGATGCATTTTATTATTCAAGTTCACAGAACAAATGGGGTGATAACACTGAGTAACAAAAAAGAAACTTTTTTTTGTCTCAGAAAGAAAAATATGTGATTCTGATAGTATTTTTTCTCCTGAATTCAAATATGATATTTGCTTTTCTCCATCACACAAGGTTTCCGAGAGACAGGCATTTGTAATTTCAAACACTTTAATATTTTCTACATTCGTAACTACACAATATTCGAACATTCAGACTCACCTAGAAAGTAAGAAATTACGATTTTCTGCTATATTTCGCCTGTGGAGCATCCCTCTTGATGGTCCAACAATAATCGGCCAGCATATTAGGATTCCATTTGTCTTGATATCTCTTTTCAATAGCTGAAATCTCCTGATGAAAGTGTTCCCCGTGCTCATTGCGCCAAGATTTTCCGGGAAGAAATCTAGGTTTATTTAAGAAATTATTATTTAAATCCATAAATTGAAATTGAAATAAAAAAACTGTGGGTGATGGAGAAATTCCAAATACATATTTGAAAACACGATAAAAAACTGCATTAAGTACAACTATTGGGTACTCATGAGACAAAAATCATGTTGACCAGTGTAATTGACTAAAAATGGTAAGAATTAGTCGGTTGGCACACATCCTTGATTGGGAATATCTGTATGTTTGTTGAAATAATAATGAAGCTGCAGCATTATCATAAGGGAACTGTCAACCATTGCATGCCGAAACCTTCCTTGAAATTTCTTCCAGAGAAGAGTTGTGATTTACTAAGGCAGTACAGAAAGTTATCTGCCTTTTTAACTGCAAGGCACTAAAATCCAGTGCCATATCTCTCATTTAAATTGCAAGGAAGTAATACAACTCCTGACATGGTGAATTGGATAACCCTGGCAACCTGCCTCCATGCTGTGCCTTGCCATATTCCACTTCGCTCTATTCATGGAGGGATGTTCATCTGCTTCATTACAGTGGATTACCATTATTGGAATCTGGCTTCGATTTCTGTGCCTTGCAGTTGAAAGCGGCAGATATTTTTTTTGGACACTGCCTTGGTACATTACAACGCTTCTCTGGGAGATACTTCAAGATAGGTTTTGGCATGCAGTGGTTGACAGTTTTCTTGTCAGATGAAAGTTCATTTAATTGTATCATTATATAATTATTTTTAAATATTTTAACTTTTATTTTCTCGTACTTTGCAGGTTGAAATAAAATATTTAGTCCATGGCTTATCGGAATGATGGCAGCTACCCCAGGTGAGCTTTTAATGATGTAATTTCAGTTACTTCCCAATTCTATTCTCATCTGCCAACACACCCTATTATAAAAGAGCAAGTCATTTTGAATTTAAAAAGATTTACCATATTTTACGGACTGTAAGATGTACTTTTTTCTTGAAAAAATTGCCTCCAATATTCAGGTGTGTCTTATACTCAAAATTAATATAAAAATGTCCAGTGTTTGATTTAAAATTCCCACCAGTCTTAAAAATGGCCATATATTCAATGCTCTGGTAAACCTATCTCCATGTGGCAACATTGGATTCAACTACCAGCAGCAGTGTATCGATGTGATGAACATGATTTGCGGGGATTCACAAACTTGCTAACATTGTCTCCCTCCCGCCATCACAAACCCAGAACACTGTCTTAGCCTATGATGTGTCATTGCAGTCTACGATGCCAGTGAACTTGAACAGATGGATGAAACCCAACATGAATTCACGCCGAGGGGAGCTTTAAAACGACATACAATCAAACAAGTGTGTCAGTGGAAAAAAGAAGTAGTGGTCTAGGGCGAAAGAAGACATTATTGTTAAATTTTTCAAGAAGTGCAGCATAAGTAATACTCTCAATGGCAGTGAAGACCATCTTATATACGAAGAGGAGGAGGAAGAAGAAGAAGAAGAAAGTTCAGATTTAAAGATCAGAATGGTTTTATGGTTTGGCTTTGCAATCTAATAATAAAAATGGTAAAAATGTTATTTTTTTTAAAAAGTTGCTTAAAAATTAAGATGCATCTTATAGTCTGTAAAATACGGTACTAGGTGGCTCCATGGTGCAACTGGTGGACACCTGATCTCCAACTCTGGGTCCCAAGTTCACATCTCAGTTTCTCCATGTGGGGTTTCTGGTACACAAATCAGAACCAGAGCAGGATTTTCTTAAGATTTCTCCAATTTTCTGCAGCAAAAAATTTCATTCTACCGTTTCTCCATACTCATGTCATCCATTTCATTTCATCTGTCCCTGTGATTCTTCCACAGACCTGGTCAGCTGGCATCCGTCTATAAAATAGACCTTCAGTAATATGGGCTTTACCTCTTCTCATTCCTTGACCTGACATTATGCCATACTTGAGTACAGAGTTTGCTTTTTACTTACTGACACTATTGAACCCACAGGTTCATGACTGCACAGACATAAGCTCTCCACACATCCCTATCCTGAGCTAATGTTTTCCAATCATCCCCTGTATAAATCTAATTCCCTCAAATCGTGGTTAATGCTATTCTCCCACCTCAATCTTGGTCTACCTACTAGATGCTTTTCCTACATGGAGTTTTTAAAGGAAGAGTTCATGTTTTATATTCGTATAATACAGTAAAACTTGCTGAAAGCAGAATCACATGGGACCAATTTTTTTTCCACATTAGACAAAATTCTGCATTATAAAAAAAAACTAAAAATCTTAGATTATAGAGTACCATATATGTATTTTTACGTACCTTGGATTAATTCTAATTCCGCTGCCTTTGAAAAGTGAATATAGCATGTATGAACGTCTTTGACGCTAATGCACAAAAAAAACAGTCCCATTTCATCAGCATTAAAAATATCTCTTAGGCACATGTCCTGAAATTGAAGTATGCAGTTTTGGTTTCTGCTCACTAACTACACGTTTGTCCACATCCTTTGATTCCCCGCAAATTTCATTCCACACTACATTGTGTCATCTTTTAAAACTGTCCAGCCAACCTGAAGATGCCTTGAAATTGTTGTTCTATAGGGATTTAGCAACAGCTAGAGTTTGACTTTGGAGAATCGGTCTGGAAATTTGGAGATTTATCTTCAATCACTTTCACTTTTTTGTTTAATGACAATAAATTTTAGCCATCTTTGTTCCGTAAATTGAGAATGCTACCTGTGAAAGATTGGTCTCAGAACTTAAACTAATTTAAGATTTTACAGTGCGACGGTTATTTGTAAGACAGATATTTCGATTAACGGGTGTGCAGTGAGGCCGAAACAACAATTCAGGTACAGGTAGAATCTGTAATTCACCCAGCGGCAGGAATCATTGCTTTTTGTTTTTTTTTTTGCCTAATGGGAATTCAATGAAGTGGAAACTAATTTATTTCTCTGTCTTTCTGCTTTACAATTTTTTTTTTCGTGAATTGTATAGAAATGTCCTTTCTGTTTCTGCATTGGACATATTCTGTTTTATGCAAAATAAGTACATGTAAATTTACTATTATTTTGCCGGGACCAATAAATTTGTTCACATTAGACAGATTTCTGCATTATTCACTTTCCATATTGAACAAATTTTACTGTATAACTGAAAAAAAAAAACAGCTGTTTTATATATTTTTAGTTTAATGTTTTTTTGAGAGAAGTTGGGATGACAAGTCCCTGTATTGAATAATAGCACGTTTTTCCAGAATTGAGCATGCATTTAATTTCTTTCTGCACCTCATTCCTGTTTGTAATCATTGTTCATAGTATTTGAATTCAGGAAGCAAAATTTCCCTAATTTATTATTATTCTTATGATATCATTTGATCATTTATTATTATTATTATTATTATTATTATTATTATTATTAATAATAATATTATTATAGTTATTATTGTTACTGTAATTTATTTAATTATTTTATTTTAGGGAAAAGGAAGCCACCTACTCCTCCAAAACCTCCGTTAGGTTTCTTGACAGGCCAAGGTGATATTCCAAAGGAGAGGTTAGTTAATTTTTCACTTGATTTTTTCTTATCTTAAACATGAATGTGTTCATAATTATGAATTACAAATTCTGATTACTCATGTAATGGATTAATTACATTGTAAGTGCGTAAAAATATTTATGGTAGTTTTTATGCTAATATTTTAGCCATATTCTAAAATTTACTCCATTTATATGATATAAGGTAATAACATAGTTTGAATGTGTCCACTTATTATATAAGGTGCATCCATTTTTAGGTACAGTGTCATAAATTAACACTTGAGTTGGTTGTTTAATAGTAACATGTTTTGCTGTTCGAAGTACTTTATACGCTTCTTGTAAATTTGCAACCAGTAAACTCTTAGATGCTATAACATATGATAATGTATCACTACCAATAACAAATATTTTTTCCTAAGAAAATGTGTAACATTGAGTTTCTAACAATAAATTAATACAGAAAAAAAGAAGTGTTTCAGCACTGATGTGAAAGAAAAAAATTCCTTTGATTGCAAAGTTTCTTTCTATTACTGAAGATAAGCTAAAAATAAGTCTGACATAACACCCAAATAATCAAGATGGCACAAATAGACAAAATACAGTGAAATAGACAATCAATGGAAGAAACACAAAACTAAAATCACATCCTAATACTTTGGTAGGTCATAAATGTAATTTGTATTATAATTAGAGTCTTATTGTGAAATGCGCCTTAAACAAGTTTGTACTCTTTCAGGGTGAGTTAGCATATTACTTGTAATGTGTGAATGTTTTATATATGGGATGTTACAGCACTTAATGGACAACATTTTAGTAATGATACAGAGTAATCATACAGAGAGGATAATTTTTTATTAAGGAATATATATCTTCATTAATATTTAAAGGAAGTGACATTGAGGTTTGTTTTATAAGTAATAATAGAGTTAGAATTTAACATCTCACCTAATAATTATAGAATTCGTTACTATTTATCATAAGTAATGCCACGAGTGATTTCCAATTTATGTAGAGAATTTGTAAATCAAGAGTGGCATTTGTTAGGACTATTTAACGAATAAAATTAAGCTGTCTACTCACAAATAATTATTTAAATGCAGTTATTTTAAAATATTTATATAATTAATGTAAATGGCGATGTTTGAAAACAAATGAGAAACGATAGGTACGCTTCATTTGCTTCTTTTGTTCATCACTGCAACCAGATCATATTATTTATTGCCAAAGGAATGCAATATTGTAAGAATTGCACTCTAGTGGAGCAAAAATGAAACACATCAAACTGTATATTAATTCATTTCTGAAGCTATGATGTAAATATGACAATTATATTTTTCTGGAATGTTATTACCTGGGGAAAAATATATTTAAGAAAATGCAAACAGTGGTTTATTTTTTTGATGGTGTAATCAATTGCTACAAATGTTTTTATATTAACTCCCGCATGCGCTATGTGTTGACATTCATGCACTATATAAAATTTGGTAGCCATATTTCTTAGAGAGTCAGTCACTGCAAAATAATGCTATGACCTATTCAGAATGTTAAAAAGGAGGTGTTTTCTTTATTATGACTATTTAACTCATGTTGCAAATGGTAGTCAATGACCAATCACATTTCAATGAATTCTGTTTTACACCAATGACAGTCGTGTTTGACCTCACTCTTTATCGATTTCTCTTTAACCACACAGCTCCTGCTTTTGTGATAAAGAAAGCTCCTCCTTTTTTAATATTCTGAACAGGTTAGATCATTATTTTTCTCCAACAAATACACTGAATATAGCAAACAATGAATAGATTCAGTGATTTTACTGAGTTGTTTATTCAAAATATAAATGATTAACCTGTGATGTTGATTATAACAGTTTGATGTTTCATTATTTCTCCACTAGAGTGCATTCTTACAATATTGCAATCCAATTTGGCAATAAATAATATGATCGAGTTGCAGTGAATATACATAACCTCACATTTCTAATTTGTTTTCAAACATTGCCGTTTACATTAACTATATAAATATTTTAAAACACTGGTAACTATATTCAAATAATTATTTTTTAGTAAAGAGCTTAATTTTATTCGTTAAATAGTCCATTCTTATTTAATATTATAATGGATAAAATTATTGAAAACATACCACCACGTTTGGGTTATAAAATGGGAAACACTAGATTTCACTTAATATGTTACGCAGATGATCTCGTTCTCCTTTCAGAATCTGAAGATAATTTACAAAGATCTTTACATCAATTTAATATAAATGCCAAAAAATACAATATGGAAATTAACACGAATAAGACAAAATGCTTAACAATATCAAAAGAACCAGTAACATGCAAATTAGAAGTGGAAAGAAAAATCATAGAACAAGTGTCAGAATTTAATTATTTAGGTGTATTAATAACAAACACTAAAAATTTAATAAAAGAAGTAAAGAAACAAGCTGATAAAGCAGCACAAATATCAAGATCTATGAAAGATTTAATTTGGCACAACAAACATATGTCAATAGAAAGCAAAACCTGCATATACAAAATGATAGTTCGACCAGTTATCGTATATGGAGCAGAAACTAGAGCTGATACAACAAAAACTAAACAAATACTACGCACATGCACAATGAAACATCTTAAGACACTATTCAGTGGAAAACATTATTTGAGTAAAATACACAACACAGACCAGAACATTAAGGCGATGCAACTGCCATATTCAAGACAAAACCAAATTTATTATAGATTGCACCGGAACATAGGGTGGTGAAGAGGGTCATATAGAAAGAATGGAAAGAAAACCGGCTTGCAAAAAAGAGCTAAAGAACGATAGACCAATGGACAGGAGGGAGGAAGACCTGCCAAGAGATGGATAGACAGTGAATGTACCATCCAGTACGGTCTTCCTCTGAGGAGGTCTGATTTTGGAAATAAACAGGATGAAAATTCCTACAAAAATGGAAGTTTAAGAAGAACGCAAGAAATAGTCCTAAACAAATGCCACCTCTTGATTTTCAAATTCTCTAGATAAATTGCAAATCACTCGTTTAGGGATTACTTATGATAAACTTTAGTTGGTAAATTCTAGGCGAAACACGACTGTGAGTGGTTGTAAATAAAAACTAATTTGAAATGTGATTGGTAGATTGACTCAATAAAATTTGGGCAGCACAGCTCGAGTGCAAATAGTCACTTCAAACATCTGTTGTTAATCTTGTGAAGAGATATTATATGATCAGACCTTGGTTTGAATCCAGGCTTTCTAGGCCAATGCTCTACTGCTGAGCTGTCTGAGCACTCCAATCTAAATACAAAATTTTCTCTTATACATTGTTAATTCCCGAGCACCGAATGCTACCAGCATTTGCTCAATTACCTAAATGGGGGCTTCCTGTTTAAGAAGACATTTATTGGGAATTAAACACTACTTTATAAAGCCAGTAGGGTTTCTTTTGATGTTTTAATTATTAATTTAATACTTGTGAGCATATAATTTTATGAGCGTATAATTTTTCTCTTCAAATATAATTTGTCCTTCAGTGAGAAGTATTAAGTTAATAATAAAACATGTTGATAAATTTAATAGTAACTGTTCTTTTGACGATTTTATTATTAATTTAACACTTCTCATTGAAGAATAAATTATATTTGAAGAGAAAAATTTTCGCCTAGACCGGGACTCGAACCCGGGACCCTTGGCTTTCCGGGCCAAGTGCTCTACCAACTGAGCTACCGAGGCGAGTTACGATCTAGACGCAAATTTTTCTCTTATGTACGTTGTAATTCCCTTGCGCCAAATGCTTGAAACCATAGCTTCTATCTTTGCAAATGGCGGCTTCTTAGTTAAGAAGACATTTATTGGGAATTTAACACTACTTTATAGCCAGTAGGGCTTCTATTGACGATTTTTATTATTAATTTAACACTTCTCATTGAAGGATAAATTATATTTGAAGAGAAAAATTTTCGCCTAGACCGGGACTCGAACCCGGGACCCTTGGCTTTCCGGGCCAAGTGCTCTACCAACTGAGCTACCGAGGCGAGTTACGATCTAGACGCAAATTTTTCTCTTATGTACGTTGTAATTCCCTTGCGCCAAATGCTTGAAACCATAGCTTCTATCTTTGCAAATGGCGGCTTCTTAGTTAAGAAGACATTTATTGGGAATTTAACACTACTTTATAGCCAGTAGGGCTTCTATTGACGATTTTTATTATTAATTTAACACTTCTCATTGAAGGATAAATTATATTTGAAGAGAAAAATTTTATCCTTCAATGAGAAGTGTTAAATTAATAATAAAATCGTCAATAGAAGCCCTACTGGCTATAAAGTAGTGTTAAATTCCCAATAAATGTCTTCTTAACTAAGAAGCTGCCATTTGCAAAGATAGAAGCTATGGTTTCAAGCATTTGGCGCGAGGGAATTACAACATACATAAGAGAAAATTTGCGTCTAGATCGTAACTTGCCTCGGTAGCTCAGTTGGTAGAGCACTTGGCCCGGAAAGCCAAGGGTCCCGGGTTCGAGTCCCGGTCTAGGCGAAAATTTTTCTCTTCAAATATAACTGTTCTTTTATTCCTTTTTTCTTTTAATCTTAAAAATCTTTTAATTTATTCCTTAATTTCCAAAGAGTTGTTATTAAATTAAAGTATTGTGTTATGTATTTTTGGGACATACATATGTTTTAACCATCAATTCAAAAGTGGTTAACAACTTCTATTATCATCTTCCTATGACTGGAGTAGTATCAATTTTTCATTAGTATTTAATGGAAGTGACATTATGAGGTTTATTTTAATTAATTAACAGTAATATTAATTAATAATAAATTTACAATTATGAGGAGAGGTGTTAAATTCTGACTCTATTATTAATTAAGGAATATATACTCCCGGACATGTTATGATATCTGCATATTGGTCAAGGTAAATGCTTCATTACATAAGTAAGTCCTATTCATTTTTATTCTGCATAGTATGTCTTCATACTGCCCCACTAGTATTTCAAATTTGTTATTGTGAGGATATTAATAAATATGGACAAGTTCTCTGAACTGACTGACATGAGAATGTATTGTGGTGAGGTAAACATCCACACCAACCTTTATTGGAATTTGACATCATTGAGGAATGGTAAACATTTATCCTCAGCATGTTGATGGTAGTATGCATGATGTGAGGACACTGGTATTTGAGGATGACATGGTCAAAAGATTTAGGGCCGCATGCAATTACATTAGTCTCTACTCGAATTACTTCCAATCACTGGTGAGCTGACTCACCGTGAGCAAGTGCAAAGATCGAATTAGCTACCCTCTAACTGGTCATGCATGAAAGTCATCGTTTTCGTAATATTGGCAAGAAATTACCCAGAATTATCAGTGATAAAACCACTTCCATTATTTTTGTCTGCTAGAGGCACACATTTACGCTTGCGTCCCACAAATAATACCGTATACAGTGACGTCTGCATTGTGCAATATTATGCCAATTCTCCTGTTCTTCCAGTTGAATTCTTTGGTAGACTCTATCAAATTCCTCTTCTCCGCATATACCGAAAACAAGATCGAAGTCTTCAAGGTCCAACATCTTGGATAAAGCAGCAAGGTTTCAAAGTACATCGGTTCCCATCGGGATTCTACAATTCGTTTCTCTCCTAAGTCACCTCAGCAGGTAGCTTAGGAATTTCAACAATTATTATCGCATGAACAGATTTTTGAGTATGCAAAAACGTATTTGGATACAACTTTCTCAGCAGAGAACGACTTTTACGGTCTAATGCGTTCAAAGATTCGAGCCTTAGTCAGGTACCTTTAACCAAGATGCATACTGTGACTAATGCCATGGGCAAAAGTCACCTGTCCATTTGGAGGGTAGCCTACTATAGAAATACAACCTTCAGAAGGCTGAAATACTAGGACCACAAGATTTTGCACCTTCTATGCAATGCTAATGATGTTGCCTTCCTTGCACACATGATGTTCATACGTGAGGCTTATTTGAGGCTTACTTTATGCAAAAATTATTTTAAAACAAGAAATAATTGGATCTAGGGCCATGACCAAAATGTGATACCTATTCAAAATCACCATCAAAATTTTTCTTTGAACATCTGTTCTGGAATTGTTTATATTTTTCTGCTGGGTCCTGTAATTTTGCTAACAACTTAAGCAGCTTGACCATAATTACTCCAGACCATACTTACAGACATGTTAGACATTGCACAGCTTCCTGTGTGCAGCAACCTCTGGTTCCATCATGATGGAGCCACAGCACATTCAATTTTTGAAAACGTTGGTTTGGATGAGCAGTACCTGTTGCATGGCCAGCAAGTTCAACTGCCTTAAAGTCTGTTAATATTATTCGTTTTTAAACATCTTAATGATGGACAAATTATATTTGAAAAGAAAAATATACGCCTATACTGGGGTTTGAACCCAGGACCTTTGACTCTCTGTGTCACTGCTCTTCCGTAAGTAATGTTTAAATTCCCAATAAAAAATCTTCTTAATAAAGAAGCCACCATTTGCAAAAATAGTAGCAACGGATCGTAGCATTTGGGGTTAGGGAATTAACTATGTATAGGAGGCCTAGGTAGCTCAGATGGAAGAGCAGTGACATAGAGAGTCAAAGGTCCTGGGTTCAAACCCCAGTATAGGCATATATTTTTGTTTTCAAATATAATTTGTCTTAAAGTCTGTTAATTTTTTTCTTTTTTGAGCATGTCAAAAGTATTTTATATGAAACTTGAGTTGACACCAGAGTTCTTTGGATTGCCTAATTCAATTAAGTGTTTCAGCACATAAATAAAATTCTGCCATGTGAAGTAGTAATTCTCTTCACGCCCAATGTTGTAGTAATATTTTGAAGAAGGATTTGTGTTCCGAAAAAGGATTACTGGTTCAGGTTGGGTTTAATTTTCGGTAGAGCCAGATTCTCTTCTTAGGGTCGGAAGTTGGTACACTGGATAGGGGAGCACTTCAAAATTACTAAAAATGTTTCTTGTAGAAATAATTGCAAATTAATTCACTTCTTAATTTCCCAGCAGATTAAGTAAATTTAGTGGTATTATTCTTTACCGTCGATTAAAAATAAATTCTTTTCCTTTCTTAAATAAATTATTCTTCTTGTATTAAATATTAAATTTTATCAGGAGATCTCTATTTGCTTCTACTTTTGTTGAAAGTTGTATGCAGAATGAATAGTGTAATTCTTTTATAATTTTAAGATCATTATTACATCACATGATGGTAATTTAGAATTTTATTGGTTAAAAGTTCTATAAATATAAGGTTTAATTTGATTTGTTAAATCAGAAAGTTAATTGTTTTAACATCCAATCAGAGTTTAGTTTACTTAAATTTAAGAATAATTTTTAAAAGCATAGTATTACAAAACATGTTATGTAGTACAATTTCTTTAATTGTTACTGAGACATTTTTATTCAACAATAACCAACAATGAATTATTTAGATATTTTTTATTTATTTAAATTATATTTAAATATTAAAAGAATTTTTAAAATACAAAATTATTAACCTTAACTTTTATATTCATTATAACATTAAAATCCTGCTATTCATGCTCAACAGAGTTGGACAATCTTCGCTGAAAATGTATTAATCATGTATTGTGACGTAGGGCAGACTCTCTGAACACACATTTTAAAACTGTCAGAACATGCTTTTCATTAAAATGTATTATATGTGTAATTCTTTTTATTCAATATCCGAAGTTTTAAGGTGAGCACCTTAACCATTACGTGTATAACTATGTGTTTGGGAATATATGTTCTTTATCAAAAAATTATCTTCTCTGTATGACCTATCATTACAAAAAGTTTGTCATTGAGGTCATGCAACACCCTGTATAAATTGACACAAAATATCTTTACAGCTGTCAGTATGAAAATATGTACTTTTCCCAATCTTATAGTTAAATTGCAAAGCCCTGAATTCTCTGCTTTTCCAGTGCATTGAGAATTACATTTTCTTTATATTTTTTGTGTTTGCAGATGTTCTGGTACTCCACGCCAGTGTGAAGGAAATGAGACAGTTGCTGAGAAGCAAATCCCGTTGCTCAAAACCAAGACTGATCTTACCATTACAAGAGAAATTCACGAGAAAGTTGTAAAATGTGATGTTGACAGGCCCTCGGTAAAACCTCCACTGCTTCCAAAACCTCAGACAGCACCAAAACCACTTACTAATCTTCCAAGAAGTGCCTGCATAAGTTCAAAGCCTGTTTTTACAAAAAAGTCACCTGTAAATATACCTCCTGAAAGAAATGGCAAAATACAGGCAACATCTCCAAGAAACAAGCTTCATATTAAAGCACCAGTTGCAAAACTAGAGGAGTTTGATAATTTCTGTGATGGTCCTCTTCGTCCTCCACGGTCACCAAAAACCCAACCTTTTAAAGGAGAACCATTCAAAATTTTTGAGGAAAAGCCTGAATTGCCTTTAAAAAAGAAGCAATTAAATTTTCCTACTTCAAATTTTCAAACACAGTGGCAAATAACAAAAGAAAAAAGTGCAAGTTTAAGTAGAACACAAGCTTTCAGGTATGTTGAAGCAAAAGAAAAAAGTGCTAGTTTAGGAAGAAACAAAGAAGTTGACTTTTCATCTTTTGCAACAAATAAAAGCGATTTAGAAAATAAAAGTATACCAATTCCTCCTCCAAGACAGAAAAAGAAACAATGTAATCACTCTATCACTATTCCCGTGTATGCCCAAGTAAATTACAGCGCGAAAAAAAATCGCAGACCACCGGCAGCTCAAGAAGTGTTAGAATGTACATTATGCCAGGAAGAACTGACAGTTGTTGAGGGGAAGTTAATTTTACCAGGAGCAAATCACATTGAAAATGATGAAACAAAAAGTGATCAAATTGCTCAGTTGTGTATTACACAAACACCTCAGGTTGATACCAAAAATGTTTCTCCAATAAATAGTGAAACAGTCACTCTAGAAGTATGTCAACTTGTTGCCGAACAGATATCACAGTCAGATAGCAGCCACGTTCATTTGACAGATACTGAGGTTACACAATCACAAGAAGTAAATAGAGATAAAGTTAAATTGGAGTTATCAGAGAATGGGTCTGTACTTTCTGAAGATAAGACTATCAGTTCCTCAGATGTTATCAGGCCAGATAACGGCGAATGTAGTGATGCTGCTACTGTAGAGTCAAGTGATGTTAATTGTAATCATATTCAGGGCAATAATTCACAATTGTATCACATAGTGAGGTTGAAATCTCTGGAAGATTGTTTTGCTCATAATAGTGATAAAAGTGATCTGGTGAAAGAAGATAATTCTCAGACAGATTTAGAAGATTCTGTATTTGAAGGCATCTGTAAAGAACTTGAAAGTGAAAAGTGTGTTGCAGATGATTCTGATGAGGAAAATACCAGTCAGGAATCTCAAGTTCAAAATTTTGATAATAGCAGATCAGGAAAGGAGTTGCATTGTGAACAAGTGTGCATTAATTATAATTCTAACAATCAAGTTTATTTACACCAAGATTGTAGGTTATCGACATTATCGCTGCCAACTGGGAGGGTTTTAGAAATGAAGGAACCTGGAAAATTCCATCAGCGTAGACAATCTTGGAGCAATTTTAAAGATAATTCCACTTCATGTAATAAATGTCACCCTCATAAATATAAATCGAGGGCTAGGTCATTCGTATGTGATGATGGGAATCTTTCCAGTGGGGTCAGTTATGTTGATAGTTCCGACAATGCATCTCATCAAAGTTCGTTTGATGAAGTGCAATTGGACGGAAGTGATATTGAAGATTCAGGGCCTGTACGAAGTAAGTTATCTTGTTGGCTGGGATCATTTGGTAAAGGCCATCGAAAACATAAAGCAAGAAGGAATCGAAATTCTAATAGTCAGTTTTACTGTGATAGTCAAGAGTCATCATCGGAAAATAAACAGGATACGACACTACAAGTTCCTCAAAACACGGAAGTTGAAGTAAAAGATGTTAATCAAGATGTTGATGGTACCAGACCATCCAGTGGTTTGAGTACGCTAAGTGCTTTAGACATTGAAGACAAAAGTGATTCGCGTGTTCTGTAGAGAGTTTTGACATTTATCCGCAATCAGAGTCAGAAAATGAAGCAGAACAAAATGAAGATTCAAGAGATGAAAGTCTGTTTGAGTCAGAGGAATCTCGTTTAAATAAAAAAGCCTTCTATATAGCTCAGGAACTGATGACATCAGAAAGAGCATTCATTGATGTTCTCAAGTTGCTGAATGTGGACTTTAGGCATGCAGTTCGTGCAGCTTCTTCTGTATATAAATATTCTGTAATACCCAGTGTAGAATTAGACAAAATTTTGAACAGTTTGCCCCAACTACAGCATCTTAATGAAGATCTACTTCGTGATTTAGAAAGCAGAATAGAGAATTGGTGTTCTGTTAAGAAAATTGCAGATGTGATTGTTAGGAAAGGTCCTTTTCTAAAACTGTATACTTCGTATATTAAGAATTTTGAATTTCAGTGCAGTTACCTGGAAGATTGTTGTCAGAAATATCCAAAGTTTGCTAAAGTAGTGAAGGAATTTGAAGCATCTCCACGTTGTCAGAAGCTCTCGCTAAAACACTACATGTTGAAGCCAGTGCAGCGCATTCCACAGTACCGTCTGTTGCTGGAAGACTATTTGCACAACTTGACTCCATCTTCACCTGATTTAGAAGACACCAAAGCAGCTCTGAAAATAGTTTGTGATGTAGCTGATCATGCAAATAGGAGTATCAAGCTAGGAGTAAGTTTCAGATTAGTTTTTATCTTCAGTAGAAATAAAAGGAAAAACTGCACTTAAACTAGCATGAAATATTTTCAAAGTCCTATAGATCAACAGTACACATGCACCAGAGATTATAAAGCCAGCGATAACTCACAATCGAACCACTTATTGATTAGCATCCTCGATTACTATCCGTTGCTATGAAATTTAAATGACCAATATTGGCAATAAATCCCCAAATCTATTTTAAAAAAATATATTAATAATATGGTTGGTATCTAATGTCGAGCACTTGATAATGAAATCATTCGCTCTCTTGCACTCCAATATTTAGCAGAAGGGCTGGTCTCTTCTACAAAAGCTGGACAATGGAGGAGATGGTTTTTTTCCATATCTTCATTTAAATTGCAAAAAGGGCATTTAGGTGAATCTGTTATGCCAATTCTGTGTAGGTGTTTATTCAAGCAGTCATGTCCCGTTAGCAGTCTGAATATTAAAATTACCAAACGCTCATTAAAAATGGGTGTACACTTACTTATCACTCCCAAACGCTGATCCAACTAGTGATAACCCAAAACAGCGATAGAAAAATCATAGGCTAAGTAATATACTCTGTGGAGAAAATAGCAGTTAGCATCACAATATTGTCTAACAGTGTCATAATATTGTGATTTGCATATTTAAATAAATACTTGAAAATTGTCTAATAATGTAAAAATTGTTTGAAAAAGTTTAAAATATTAAATAATGTTAGTAAATACAGAAAATGAGCTATAGTTTACAACAATATAACTGAAAAATCAAGCGCTAGTAGAAGTGCAGTTGAGCTGAAATAAAATTTCAGTATAAATTATAAGAAAAACATTTTGCAGTACAGAAAATGTACCATAATTTCTGACAAACAAGTTCACATTAATTTACTAGTATACTTTAATTTTTAAAATTAATATGTAGTGCTGCTAATGGTATTGGTTTCGCAAATGGATGACATAACTGCTGCTTAAATTTCTAGTATGATTCTGTTATTGAGAAGAAAGTTACAAACTTTCTAACCAAGAACGTTTTCCCTTGAGAATTGAAAGAAACATCCATGGGTCAGCCGCGGTTGTCTAATGGATATGTTCCTTACCTCTAGTCCCAAGGGTCGTGGTTTCAAACCCAGCCGTGGTCAATGGATTTTTTAAGGAATGAAAATTCTAAGGGACGAGTCTTCTGGGAGGGACTTTAAGCCATGGGTTCCAAGTCTGAAGATTTTCAGGCTTGTAAAAAAACCACAACCAGAATGAAAAGGCTTAAGTGCAAAATTTACCGCACATTCCCATTCTAGTAATACTTTGGTTTCCTAGAAGTCATTAAGAGCCAAAATGCTGACTCCAGGCTACTCAACGACATCTTTACAAAAACAAGTGTAACTAAGTTAGCATGGTTGAATTTCTTCCTGGTAGGAGAAGAATGTGTAAGTCTCACAGAGGGGCACAAGGGCGTACTACTACCACTACTACTATACTAATGAAGTTTATTAGGTTAAAAATGCTTTATAAAATTCTTTTAAACTTTGAATTTTATTGAATTCTGTTTTAGGATCATTTAAGTAAACTCCTTCAACTACAATCTCAGCTAGGTAATTATGAGATAATAAAACCTGGTCGCGTGTTTCTGAAAGATGGAGAACTATTCAAGCTATCAAGAAAAGGAATGCAACCTCGTTACTTCATTCTTGTAAGTATTATTATTGATTATTGTCAGTTTACTCAAAAATTATTTATTTTGAAAATTATAAATTATTTAGAAAAGTTTCAAACTTTGAATGCCTAAACTATTTAAAGGAAAATTATTAATTATTTAGAAAAGTTTCAAACTTTGAATGCCTAAATTATTTAAAGGAAAATTATTAATTATTTAGAAAAGTTTCAAACTTTGAATGCCTAAACTATTTAAAGGAAAATTATTAATTATTTAGAAAAGTTTCAAACTTTGAATGCCTAAACTATTTAAAGGAAAATTATTAATTATTTGGAAAAAGATTCAAACTTTGAATGCCTAAACTATTTAAAGGAAAATTATTAATTATTTAGAAAAGTTTCAAACTTTGAATGCCTAAACTATTTAAAGGAAAATTATTAATTATTTGGAAAAGATTCAAACTTTGAATGCCTAAACTATTTAAAGGAAAATTATTAATTATTTAGAAAAGTTTCAAACTTGAATGCCTAAACTATTTAAAGGAAAATTATTAATTATTTAGAAAAGTTTCAAACTTTGAATGCCTAAACTATTTAAAGGAAAATTATTAATTATTTAGAAAAGTTTCAAACTTTGAATGCCTAAACTATTTAAAGGAAAATTATGAATTATTTAGAAAAGTTTCAAACTTTGAATGCCTAAACTATTTAAAGGAAAATTATTAATTATTTAGAAAAGTTTCAAACTTTGAATGCCTAAACTATTTAAAGGAAGTGACACTATGAGGTTTATTTTATTGAATAGTAGAGTTAGAATATAACAAACCCCTCATCTCATAATTGTAGATTTCTAGAAGACTTCTTTGATACTTCTGGTATTACTCAACCATGTTAACTTTCAATGTGGAAAAACTGCAAACTAAAAGAATGAGGTAAGGGTGAGTAAGGGGTGTCTTAGGTTGCAATGACAGTGTTTACTTTCTGTTAGTAGTGTACAGTCAGTTCTTAGTAACAATGTCAAGTGTGAAAGTTAGACCCTATATTCAAGTGAAGGCTGAGAAATTAAGAAAGTTATTGAGTTTTGCAATGAGGAGAATATAAAGGGGGAATTCAAAATTCCTATTAAGAATGCAACGAAACATACGGCAGAAGCTGCCGGAAAATCAGATGCTACAATATTCAATATAAGGAAATAGTCAAAAATAGTCACCAATGATGAAAAACCGAAGTCGCAGGAAAAAAATCGAACAATTAGTTCCAGAAAAATAGTAATAGTAATTTAAAAGTATCGTGAAGAGCTATCACAGAAATTGGAATATAATAGGATATGACAATATTACACCGATTCAATTGCATTACAACAGTTATATCCAGTGCTTTAGCAGGAAAAAAATGATTGTGAATTCGCTATTATATGAGCTTCAAAACAGAACAAAACTAAATTAATGATTACTATATTAATATTATTCGTTTTTAAACACCTTAATGATGGACAAATTATATTTGAAAAGAAAAATATACGCCTAGACTGGGGTTTGAACCCAGGACCTTTGACTTTCTATGTCAATGCTCTTCCATCTGAGCCACCTAGGCCTCCAATCTAAATGCGTATTTTTCCCTTACACATAGTTAATTCCCTAACCCCAAATGCTACGAGCCTTTGCTACGATTTTTGCAAATGGCGGCTTCTTTGTTAAGAAGACTTTTTATTGGGAATTTAAACATTACTTATAAAGCCAGTAGTGCTTCTTTCAATGTTTAATATTATTCGTTTTTAAACACCTTAATGTTGGACAAATTATATTTGAAAAGAAAAATATACGCCTAGACTGGGGTTTGAACCCAGGACCTTTGACTTTCTATGTCAATGCTCTTCCATCTGAGCCACCTAAGTAATCACAGGTGTAAAATCAAAGCTGAGTGATGGTATAGTAGGCTAAATGTCTATCTGCCAACTGTTACAAAATTATAATAATAACAATAATGATAATAATAATAATGATGATAATAATAATGATGATAATGATGATGACAATAATGTTGATAGTGTTAATAATTTAATATAATAAATTTGGGAATTTTTAACATTATGAGGTTTTATTAATAAGAATTAATTGAATTGTGAATTCTTCTTACCTCATATTTCTATGTTTTTTAAACACAGCACTGCAGTATCAGCGACCATCATCACCAACCTCAGCTGTTTTCACGACTGTCAATTTTTTCTTTTGCCGGTAATTATCATGGTGTTCTTTTGAAGGAATCATTTTCTAAACTGCCATCTGTTATATTTTTGAAGAACTTTGTAATCAAGCTCGGTTCATCTGGAATCTCGAAGTTCATGGTTCTAGTATGATTTTTTGAATATATATCTTTTCCCAAACTGTTAAATCCAAAGGTTTGGATAAATGTTTCAAAAGTTTTGCTTCTTTTTCAATTCTACGATTCTCTACTAAATTATGTGCTGCTATAGCTGATTTTTCAATTTCTCCATTCTTTATGTTTCTAAAGTGTTCTTTTTTACAAGTTTTCAAGTTCCTTTTTGTTTTTCCTATATATATCCTATTGCAGTCTTTGCAATCAATTTGATAAATTCCAGATTTTTTGTTGTCTGGCATGTTAACTTTATTATTAGTTAATAATATTGATAATGTTAATAATAATGATAATCATATTTGAAGAGAAAAATTATACGCTCAGACCGGGACTTGAACCCGGGACCCTTGGTTTTCTAGTCCAAAGGCTCTACCATTTGAGCTCAAATGGTAGAGCACTTGGACTAGAAAACCAAGGGTCCCGGGTTCAAGTCCCGGCCTGAGCGTACAATTTTTCTCTTCAAATATGATTTATCCATCATTGAGATGTATGAAATTAATAATAAGAACATCGAATAATGATAATGTTAATGATAATGATCCTTTTTGTTACACCCTGTATATTGTATATTTATATATACCGTACAGGCCACATGGCCTAAAACGAATTTGTTCATGATGATGATGATGATATTGAAAATATTAGAATATGGGAGAAAAAATAAAATTTACATTTAAATTGAAATGTGAGTGTATTGTTATGATTTCCAGTTAAATGATTGTTTGCTGTACACATCATATAATGGGTCAGTGCAATCTTCTAGTCTCAAAGTGAACTATGAGTTGCCGCTAAGTAGCATGAAGGTGAACACTCCACAAGCTGAAGATTATCGCAATGAATTTAGTATCATCAGCGTCCGACGAAGTTTTACTCTCTCTGCAAGGTAATGGCAGTTTTATATATGACACTCTCCCAACTATTTTACAGTGCCTGCCTTGCTGGCCTAGGTGGTAGCATGCCTGCTCCCTGAACTAGTGAGCCGAGGTTTGATATCTGGTGGGGTTGCAAATTTTAACTAAATAGATCATCGGTTGATTAATGTCTTTGACATCATCCGATTCCTAATAGCCAGTTTTGTCGGTCCATCCAATCTCCTGGTTGTAGATGTTTCTCCTTCATATATATACTTATTCCCTGACTCCAGGAGGTTTTACATCTTCCTCTGCCTCGTCTTCCTCTCAGGTTTCCATTCCAAAACAGATTTTCGTAGTCGATCCTCTTCCATTCGCTGGACATGTCCATACCATCTTAATTGCTGAGTTTTAATATAATCTAAAATAGTGTCTTCAATCTTCATTTTCTCCCCTATAACTGAGTTCCTAATTTTCCTAATTTTTTTCTTCTTGAATTTTTTTTTAACCGTTAAATTAATTAAATTGCAAAAGTTCAATCTCAGGGCCAAGAGGGGCACTAGTGTACAATTTTTATTTACTAGATTGTGCACTAGATCTCTGCATTAAATTGCAAACGCCTCTGCAGTACATACGTTGAGAAGGCATGTGGTACTGTACTATTATAGGAAATGTCACTATCAGATATAATTTATAGTTTAAAATAAATTCTGTTCACCTCATCTCATATTCCATCTTCTAATAAGACTGGTTTCAAAACGTTGGTGGTTTCATTATCAGTAATTTCACGACCGATGTTCTGTTAACCATTAGCACTGTTTCTTATTTCATCTGTTGGTGGACTGATGAACCTACAAATCAAATAAACTTCCCCGGAAATTTCAAAATTCATTAATTTTTCTTTCTCGTTTCTTTGAATGTGGATTTTTTTCCCAAACCGTGAGGCTCTTTTGGTTTTTCTGTTTGTTAAGAAAGGTCAATTTAATAAAACAAATAGAAAAGCCAAAAGAGCTCATGGTATTTTGAAAAATCCACATTAAAAAAAAAACAAGAAAGAAAAATTAATGAATTTTGAAATTCTTGGGGAAGTTGATTCAATTTGGAGGTTCATCGGTCCATCAACAGATGGAGTAAAGAAGCAGTGCTTCTGGAAGCCAAAACATTGGTCATGAATTTACTGATGATGAAACCGGTTCTGAGACTGATCTCATTAGAAGATGGGATATGAGGTGAACAGAATTTATGTTAAATTTTACTGTTTTTTGTATGTAGGTCTAGTTGAGTTTAAAATTTATAGTGTAATACTTTACAAAGATTGTTGTTAATGGAAGGATGATATTAATTGTTTCAAATCTAAGTTTCGTTATAAAAATAATTCCGTAGTCTACAACTGATAATTTAAAATTTAAATTGCCAAAATAATATTATATGCATGAGGTGAAGTTGTTAACCTAGTAGAACTAAAGAAACAACATGATGTCCATTTACAAGCAGCAACATATTTATGAAATTAAATTAATAAAAACCTGCAAGAACATGAACAAATTCGATGGTAGAAACTTTAACTTTTGATTACAGGAAATTCATCCATTCTCAAAGGTACCAACAAATGTATTTTAGATGTCAGCTAAATGTATACAATCTTGGAATCCATGTGGGAAGACTGGAAAAAAAAAAGAAAAAAAAATTAAAATATGATTCATTTATGAGACTGATTGTTTACATAGGAAATAGGATTCTGTCTTATGAAATACATTTAACAGCCTGTTAAGGAACTTATCCTATGGTATGATCCATGGGGAGGACAGATCTTAGCACAAGGCTGGTTATTATAATTCTATCTGCAATAGCATAACAGTCCAATGTTGTTTTTTAATTAACGCATTAAGATGCTCTAAATCTATCACACTGACTGTACAAGTATTTAATTTAATTTTTAATTTTAACATTATTATTATTATTATTATTATTATTATTATTATTATTATTATTATTATTACTATTATTATTGTTACTATTATTATTGTTACTATTTTTATTGTTATTGTTATTTTCAATAAAAATACCCTGAACGAAGCAAAATTTGAATAGATTTATAGAATACTGGAAATACTGGGGAGTAAATTCATTAACCTACCTTGGATATACATTAACATATTTGGATGAAGTAGACATAGCAAATAAAATTATTAATTTTAATAAAACCATGGGAATAATAAATTCAGTAATGAAACCTTCATTAGTCCAGAGAGATACCAGAGTATGGTTATACAAAACCTTAACAAGACCTGCACTTTGCTACGGCAAATTGTTGTTATTATTATTATTATTATTATTATTATTATTATTATTATTATTATTAGTCCACCTCTGTGATCTCGAGGTAGCGTGCTGCCTTGTCATGCAGCGGGCCCAGGTTCGATTACTGGTCGGGACAGGCTCCTGGGTGAGGTTTTTTCGGGTTTTTTCCTCACCTGTAAGACAAATGTCAGGAAGCTTAGGGCCCAACGGTCCCCAAAAATCATCTGGCCATCATCATCATCATCGTCCTTTACCAGTGTGGAAAGCAACAGGAAGCTACCACACCTATAATTCCCTAGTAAAGCTGCAAAGCATAGCATGAAAATGCTATGATTGGGCAGAATTACTTTGAATGGATTATTATTATTATTATTATTATTATTATTATTATTATTATTATTATTATTATTATTATTATTATTCTGTTAATCACATACAACAAAATGTACCTTTCATGGATTTCCGTAAGTTGTAAAAATGTTTAAAGTAATCTGGTGGAAATGAACACTTGATTAATTTTCTCATATATTACCTACATAATTTGTTGTATTAATTATCTGTTTCTAATTTTGAATTGTAGATCACTTCAAGAGCGACAGGAATGGGTGGATATGCTTCAGAAAGCCATTACAGATTATGCTTCTCGCCAGAAAACTTTTCAAAATACAAAATTTTCTTCCTATCCTGAAAATGAGAATTCTGCAGAGCCATTTAAATTAGGCCATGAAGTAAGTTCAATTGAAGAAATTTATTTGTAAATGAAGTATTGTATGTTCTTTTTGTTCCTGTTTATACTTATATAAAAGCAGATTGAAAGAGGAAAAATAAAATTATAAGACTCTTCTATGCTCTTTTGTATTATATGGATCATTTGTAGGACACTCTCAAATAGAGTGCAGTATACTAGATATGTTTGAAAGGAAAATAATATGGAAATATTTGGAGACCAGTACAAAGAAGCAGTGTCTGGTCAGAGCAATATAATAAGGAATTGTATCAACATTTTAAGGAACCTAAAGTCCACCCCTGTGGTCTCAAGATAGCATGCTGCATTGTTATGCAGTGGACCCAGGTTCGATTCCCGTTCGGGGCAAGCTTCCTGGGTGAGGTTTTTCCTCACATGTAAGACAAATGTCAAGTAGCTTTGAGGCCGAAAAAGGTCCCTGAATATCATCTGGCTATCATCCCCAGTGTACAGAGCAACAGGAAGCTACCACACCTATAATTCCCTAGTAAAACTGCAAAGTATAGCATGAAAATGCTATGATTGCAATGAAGGACCTGTCCTAGGACAAAACACTATAGAATAGAAAAATTGAACTACTATTTAATATTTAAAGGAAGTAGCACTATGAGGTTTATTTTAATTATTATGGGTTAGTTTTTTTCCTGACTCACCTCATATTTATTTTTTCTTGCAGACCCTGGTTTCAGTAATCTCTTGCCATTTTCAATGCTATCCAACTGTTGAATTTATGGTTGGCGATCTTTTAGGTTGATTTCTGCTCCCTCTGCTGGCTGACAAATGAACTTCCAAATAAATTTTTTTCTTTTTTTCCCAGGAATTTCGAAATTCATTGTTTTCTCTTTATTTTTTGGATGTAAATTCAACTCACTATTTGGGAGAAAATTTACATCCAAAAAAAAAAAAAAAAGAGAAAACAATGAATTTCAAAATTCCTGGGGGGGGAAAAAAAAACATTTAATTTGGGAGTTTATAGGTCAGCCAGCAGTGGGAGCAGAAATCAACCTGCAAGATCACCAACCATTAATTCAACAATTGGGTAGTATTGAAAATGGCAAGAGATTGCTGAAACCAGGGTCTGCAAGAAAAACACATATGGGATGAGTCAAGAAAAAAACCAACTAATATAATTGACTAAAATTATTTGAATAGGCAGGCTTCGTTGGGCTTCATTATGTATGTCACATAACTGATGATGAAATTCCAAAGAGGTTATTAAATCCAAGACCACTTAGGAAAAGTAGGGCTATTCAATGCCAGGGTACTACTTGTGAGTATTCAATCAGAGAACAAGTGACTGCTAGCGTCATGTTGAACAATATAGTAACACACATTCCCACTAGAGCCGATTGGGAACATATTTACTCTCGCGTAGAGAGATTCTATTCCAGGAGTCCATCTACTGCAGTGGGCAAGTTAGGGTTAGAAAATGGGCAAGTTAGTGTTAGTTTGGGCAAGTTAGAGTGAGAAAATGGACAAGTTAGTGTACACCAGATTTTTAGCATTCAATAGTTTGTTAGCATATTTTTGTGACTATTTAACTCATGCCCCAAATGGGAGTCAATGACCAATCACGTTTCAATGATTTCTGTTTTACAACCAATCAGAGTCATGTTTCACGAAATATTTATCAGTGTTATAATTACCATATATTAAACAAAGCTCCTCCTTTTTAATATTCTGAACAGGTCTGACCATTATTTTGCAGTGACTGAGCCTATAAGAAATACGGCTACCAGATTGTATATATAGTGCATACATGTCAACATTTGTAGCAATTTATTATACCACCAAAAAAAGAAACCACTGTTTGACTTTCTTAAATGTATTTTTTCCCAGGTAATAATCCAGAAAAATATAATTGTAATATTTACATCATACGACATCAGAAATGAATTAATATACAGATTGATGTTTCATTTTTTCTCCACTAGAGAGCATTCTTACAATATTGCGTTCCTTTGGCAATAAATAGTATGATCTGGTTGCAGTGATAAACAAAAGAAGCAGTAGAAGCGTACCTATCGTTTCTCATTTGTTTTCAAACATCGCCGTTTGCATTAAATATATAAATATTTTTGAAATAACTACAGTTAAATAATGATTTGTGAGTAAACAGCTTAATTTTATTCGTTAAATAGTCCTAACAAATGCCACTCTTGATTTCCAAATTCTCTAGATAAATTCACTCCTCACTTCGTGAGTCGTGAATTTATCGATAATTTGGAAATCACTCGTGGCATTACTTATGATAACTTGGCTACATTGTCTGTGCAATGATTAATACATATTTTACATTGTATGTATGATGATTTTAGGTTACTTTGAACTCAAATTCTCACTATTTTAAGGCATTTCTCACTTTTTTTTTTGAAAAATCAACTTATTTATATTTCTCTTAGGGAAAATATCAAGTACTGCAACAATAAATTGTTTAATATTTAATTTTAGGAAGTTATATTTTGAGGTTATTTTAATTATATTATTTTTGGTCTGGACATCTTACCTCAATATTATTGAGGTATATTGAGGTAAGACGTCCAGACCAAAAATAATATAAATAAATTGTTTCTTTTCCATTTTTTATTTGAATTTATGTAGGTGGTACTGTAACATAGAATACTGTAAAGAAGAATTGGAAGACCAAAGACACAATAGTTATATGATATTACAAATTACATTTAAAAAATGGGATCCCATGCTTCAGCTGAGAGGTTAAAGCAAGATGCCTTGGTGCAAAGCTGCGGGACTTGGCAAATGGTTTGGGTTTCCGTGGAGAAGAAATTTTCTCAGGGAATTTCAGCTAGTATGAGACTGGTGCCCACCCAGCATCATGAGGTATTTGGGTAGCTACAATAAGCAGCGGTACTAGGTTGAGGAAACCAGGTGTAACAGCTGGGAGAACCCACATACTGACCACATGTCACCCCTAGATTGGCTGTATGATTGTCTACCTTTGTGAATAACACATGTTTTGATGTGAGGCCAGCAGCCGGATGGTAGGACTAGGGCATTCTAGGCCTGTCATGCCATGGTGTTTTTTCTATTAAAAAATAGAAGTTAATAATTGGCTGGCCAAACCACAAGAAAAACAAGAGTGGAAGAGACTTCTTTTGGAGGTCAGGACTCACAGTGGGTTGTAGTGCCAATGATGATAATGGAAAGAAAAATTAGAAAGAAGTATTTTCTACTTGCTCAAAAGAATCTGTATCTTGAGGTACATAAAATTAGTGTAATTTGTGCATGTCAGAATCCAGTGAAGAGCTGAATATGAAATTTAAAACAGTATCATTAGAAAGAAATACTGGAAAGAGGTCCATTAAGTGTGCAAGGCCTGTGATAAGGCTATGGGGCTTAGTCGAGAAGAAGAAAACATAGAGCAAACTCCTGATTATCCATGTTAATTGGGACCGAGATATGCATGGAAAATCGAAAAACATGGATAATCCAATTAAGTTATTCGGCGCCGTAGAAGTTGATCAGAAATGTATTTACCCACTTTAACTCTACTTAAATCCAACAATTATTCATAAAATGTTATATTAATGTAGGTACGAGACGTAATTATCATTAATTTATTTTACTCATAAATATGCAAAAAAGTGGGACTATTTCCTGTCATGACCACTCTGGATACAAGTTATTCAAAATGGCCATCGTAACCAGCGATAACTACACTAATCACCGATAACCACACTTCTAACCAGCGATGATACAAATAATCAGCAATAACCACAGTAGTAACCACCGATGACCACACTACTAACCAGTGATAAGCCCACTGCCACAGCATATCTGTGGTTTCAATCTGTAACAGCAAAATTTCAGTGACTCTCACTACAGAAATTTCCAAAATTGTATTGTATTCTCAGAATGTTGGTTGATACTGTTAAACCCATCAGGGGAGGGAATTGTGAGTGAAGGTTACTCTGTTGTGCTAATTTCTAAGTGCAGTTCACAGTAGCACATTTAAAAATAAAGAATTTTTTCATAACAATACAAAATACAGTACAGTATTTATCTTCATTTTTAAAAAAATACAGTAAAAAGAGTCATGCCCGGATAATCTGCAAACCGGATAATATGTGCATGGATAATCGGGAGTTTGCTATTCTTTTTACTTGTTTTATAAAAAAAATGAATGGATCTGTAGACTTCCTGGAATGAAATGATTGATTATAAACTGTGCCTTGTTGCTCTGCAAAATAAAGTTCAAATCTCCAAGCCTATATAAGCTCTTATATTTATTTATGTTCATTAATCTAGAATGAAATTTTCTGGTAATGGTCAAATTTTTATGACAAGTGACAATATTATCTGAAGTCATAATTGGTTCAAGGAATGAATGAATCACTTCTTATCTTACCTCATATTTAATGTTTTTTTAGAACATGGGAACTGCAGTTTTCAAAAGGAGTCCCTCTTATCTTCAGCCAACATTATGACTTCTGGATTTTCATTGGAATCTTCATCTATATTGTTGCCATCGGGTGCTGATTTGATGAATTTGAGATGAAGTCCTGTTCATCGAAAATTAAAAAAATTATGGATCTAAATTTGTTCTTCTGAATATATATATCTTTTCCCAAACTGTCAATTCCAAGCTTTTTTACAAATGTTTTAAAAGTTTTGCCTCTTTTTCAATTTTATGACTCCCCAGCAAACTATGTACAGCTGATTTTTCAATTTCACCATTTTTATAATATTTCAAAAGTGTTCTTTTGTACAAGTGTCCAAATTCTTTTTTGTTTTTCCTATGTATACATTATTGCAGTCTTAACAACTAATTTGATAAATTTCAGATTTGTTACTATCTGGGGTGTTCACTTTATTAGTTATTAATAGATTACCAAGGCTAAATTTATTTATCGGTACCAATGTAAAAATATTGAATTTCTTGAAATTAAAAAAAAAATTATGTATTTTCTCATATTATAATATCCCATATTTAACTATGAATTATAATTGATTTTAAGAATGTTATGTTGTTGTTTGCAGGCACCTGTATGGATACAGGATAGACGTGTTACAATGTGTCAGTCTTGTACAGCTGAATTCACTGTCACATTTCGAAGACATCATTGCCGAGCATGTGGAAAGGTTTGTATAATTTAAATGGGTTTCTGGTGTCTGGTTGTGATCTAAATGCTTGGATACATTATCAATGGAGAATTAATTACCATTGCTTTTATTTTATTTATTTATTTTTTAATCCAATGGCAGAAATTTACAGTATTTCATCTTCTTTCTGACTTCCCAGTACAGTTTTATCTACAAAGGCCTAATTTGTGACGGATGATGATGACTTTTTAATATCAGATTTAAAAAATAAAATATCATCTTATATTTGGGTAAATACAGAACTTGCTTTTGAAGGAAGCAATGCATAGGGTTTTTACACTCTGAAATATCCATCAACCCTGGCCAGGTTTGAACCACAAAAATTTTATGTGGTGATACAGATGATGATTATTTTCCACACGAGAGTGGTACAGTTCCCTTAGCCAAACTTTGGTCTCTAGAAAGGTAGTAGTTGGTAGTATTTTTATTCACTGACACTCTTTTAACATCTTGAGTCATTAGCACTGCAACTCAAGGATAGACATATAATGACAGATAAATTTTTCTCAGCGACATCTTATTTTAAGTTTGACATTCTTTTACATTGCAAAATCTATGGGGTCTACAGCTTTATTTGCCTCCTGAAGGAAGCCATACTCCAAATTTTTTTACACACTGAAAAAAAAAATCACACGATATGGTGTTTTGTATATTTCAGTTTTTTATGTCATACATGATACATGAGAAATTGATTTGTTCTCACCTTATAAAGAACTCAGGCTAGCTGTGATTGGTTTTATAATGATATTTACTGATTTGTGTCCCTTTTGTAAATATTGCAATATATGATACTCTAATGTTGACAATTTTATAGGATTGTAAAGTATTGATATGAGATATGGTATGAAATATTTAATTTTAGGAAGTTATATTTTGAGGTTATTTTAATTATATTATTTTTAGTCTGGACATCTTACCTCAATATTAATGTTGATTTGTTCTTGAACATGTTTCAAAACAGAATTGTTTTGAAACTTTCCCAGTCTGGGAAAGCTGACGATAAAACAGAATTGTTTTGAAACATGTTCAAGAACAAATCAACATTAATATTGAGGTAAGATGTCCAGACTAAAAATAATATAATGGTATGAAATACTGTTAATGAATGAGTGTGTGAGGTGAGATGTTAAAGCATTTTCTCCAACTCATTCATTAATGGAAATACCTCATAGTGTTTTCTCCCACTGTAATTTTATTTAAATGAAATACTGTATTTACTCGAGTAATTTTCCCCTTTTCAAGGAGTGAAAATTTGAGGGGGGAAATTATGTGATGGCTATGAAAATGTCAATATCCTTTCACAATGTAGAACACTATCAGTTATAAATCTGTGGTAATTATCACTTGTAACTTAAAATTTACAGTCTGGCTGTTATACTTTCTTCCCATAGTTGAGTTTAATGACGCTGACGCTGTGACAGAATGACACACTTGCCAATGCACAATGATACCTAACTCTATTCAGACTGATGACAACAGATGTGTGGAACAAAGAGATTGCAGATACTGTTAGGTCTTTGTAGAAGGGGATGGATTCGGCCTTAGGTTTTCCATGAATTCCTTTTGTGTTTTACTTGAAATCTTCATAAGAGTGTCCAAAGTTGTAACTGAAAATTTTTGTCCTAGATAATGCACGTTGTATCAGAGGTGAATTAAAAGAAAGAAAATATATATATATATATATATATAAAACCTATGGGAAATTACGTTAGGGGGTCAATTATGCGAGTAAATACGGTAATAAATATTCAGCTATGGAGTAGCATTGATTTACTAAAACAACATGATTCTATAAGAAGATTCAATGATTCCAAGAGCCAATCTAGACACAAATTGATAGAAATTTTCTCCCCTGTGTGTACTCGTGACTTCTTGTCTGTAGTACAATGCCCTGATGCCTGAGCTACATTGTTTACAATTTGTAAAGTAATTAATCATCATCCTCTTATCGTGTCTTCCTTTCGGAAGGTCAATTCCAAATATGCCTCCAATCATCTCTATCTTCCCATGCTATGCTTCTTTTTAGTTCTTCTCAGTTGTATCCTCTCTCTTGTAGACTTTTCTTCACTTGGTTAATCCATCTTTCTCGTGGTCTACCTTGTGGTAGTTTTCCTTATATCTTGAGATTTAACAGTCTTTGTGATAGTCTTTCCTTTACCATTCTTTTTAAATGTCCAAACCATTTTAGTCTAAATTTTTTCTGTGTCTGTTGTTAATTTTTGTACACTTAATGTTTCCCTGATTTTATCATTCCTTTCTACCTCCCCTTTTTTTATGTACCATTCCACGCAAGAATTTCATTTCTGTAGCTTGGATTCTGCTCAAGTCCTTCTTTGTCCAAGTCTCAGCTGCATATGTTAGAACTGGTTTGAAATAAGTTTTATACATTACCATTTTACTTTTCGTAGGTATATCTTTATTCCAGATTAATTGTTTAGTTAAATTATATTCATCATCATTCTAGTACATTCACGAATTTAGGCCATTTGTTGACCTGTTTCGGCCTCAAGAGAAACGCCATCCAAAAGTCTTTTGAGTGGATGTCCTGATCTTCTTCTTCCTGCAGGTTGATATCTTAACATTTTTATTAAAGCTTTCCAAAGGATTTAAATCTAACAAACTTTTGTCCGCCATTTTGAATGTTGTCACCCTTGAGCAATCGTGATTTATTCCCGTGACTTGACTTGTCTGTTAAATTTATATATTAAATTTAGGAATTTTTAACATTATGAGGTTCTATTAATAAGAATTAAATGAATCGTGATTTTTTCTTACCTCATACTTCTATGTTTTTTAAACACAGCACTGCAGTATCGGCGATCCATTGTCACCATCGTCAGCTGTTTTCACGACTGTCAATTTTTTCTTTTGCCAGTAATTATCCAAACTGTCATCTGGTTTTAAAAGAACCTCATAATGTTAAAAATTCCCAAATTTAATATATAAATTTAACAGACAAATCAAGTCACAGGAATAAATCACGATTGCTCAAGGACGACAACATTCAAAATGGCGGATCTTGACATTTGTTTGGGTATCCTGTGATCTTCCATTCGATGAACATGTTGCATCCATCTTGACTTATAATCAGAAATTTTGTTTTCTAAAGGTTCCATGTGTAATTCTTATAAGATGTCATTTTTTTTTGTGATCTAGCAGTGTGTATCCTGCAGTCCTCCGAAGCTATCTGATTTCAGCAGGTCTAAGTCTCTGTATATCCTGTTTCAACGTCCATACTTCGCTACCATGCAAAAGAGTTGGAAGAGCCAGTGTTTTATATGCTTTTAGTCTTGAATGTTTTTGGACTAACTGTGGCTTGAAGATAGAATTTATTAACCCTAAAATTCTTAAAAATTTAGATATTTTTGTATTTACATCATTTTCTTCTTCATATGAGATATTGCATCCTAGATATGTAAAATTATTCACCTGCTCCAAAATTTTATTGTCCAGTACAATTTTACTTCTGACAGGATCTACACCTTGAAATGCCATTATATATTAATTTTATATATATATATATATATATATATATATATATATATATATATATATATATATATACATATATATATATAATGAAATTATATTAAAATAATTAATAGGGCAAGGCATTTAATGACCTGTAAATTGGTAAAAAATGCAAAATAAAAATGCATTTATGACCTAAAAAATGCAAAAAGTGACCAATAAGATAAAAAAAAGACAAATAAAAAGTTAAGAATTACCAATAAGAATACTATTTATTAGATTAAGTACTCACATGATTACTGAATTACATAGAATTTAACTTAACATCAAAGTTAATTCATTTCAATTACACAGTGCACTTTTACAGCAATTTTGAATTGCAGTTAAGAATCAGAATAAGGGTAGAAGCTAGCATAAGCTCTAAGAAACTGAATAAAATTCCTAGAAGTGGGCAAGATCATTATGCACATACTTTGAAAAATAGGGGTAGTAGTTAGCAAAACAACTACTTAATTCCAAGAAATTGTATCGACAAGGAAAAATACTGAATTATAATAAAAATCTTAAATAAAATACAAATAATGTCACAGCCTTCCGGAAAAGTGTAAAAAATGCTCAAAATGACCTAAAATTGCCAAAGATGACCTATCCCTGAAAAAATTAAGAAAATGCAAAAAATACCCTAACAAATTGCTTTTATTTATTCCGTTTTTTAATGCCATACATTTTCATATATGCAAGCAATGTTTCAACCTTCATAAGAAAAAGATGCAAAATCATTAATTGCTTTGCCCTAGTAATTAATATTAAAATTAATTTGTGCTGTACAGGTTGTTTGTGGTGACTGTTCCGACTACAGAGCTCCCCTGGAATACATGCGATTTCAGTCAGCTCGTGTCTGTGAAGATTGTCATGATGCTCTTCTCAAAGGTACAAATTATATTAAAAAGAAAAAGTCCGTTACAGAAATTGCGTAAACTAAAAAGTTTTCAAAGAAACTCAAATTTATGGTCCAACTTTACTGGTTTTTGGAATGTAGCTTTCTTTTGTTAATTAAATCATATGTATCCAGTTATGTTGTGAAAAGTAAACATGCAGGCTGCTAGAGCTATTTCTAATTACAACTTTCAGGTAAATACCCATTTCTAATGGTTGGATTTTGCTAATTTTTGGAGAATACCTTTTTTGTCTTATTTCAGTATACCAAGTTTTGTTAGGAAAAATAAAAAAATAATTTCAGTGTACCAAGTTTTGTTAGGAAAAATAAAAACTCATACTTCTTAACTCCCTTGCATACCCGGGTTTCATCACTGCATTTGTGACATTCTCAATGCTGTATCATGTTCACAACGCTGAGTTCTTCTAGAGATGACAAGGTAGGCAGCGAGAGCAGTTTTCCATATAGATGGTAATCTTTGGGCATCATCTCGGATGTTCATAGAATGTAGTCTTTTCTCAATTTCTGTTGCTTCCAATGTGTTGAACTATGTAAGACCTAAACCTTGAATGAGTGTACGGTTTCTGAAAAGGACCACAGTAAAAACTCAATGTGTTTAATTATATAGAACCTAACTAGTAACTCTAAGCTCATATTCCTTGATAATGCCATGTGGAATCTTGACGAAACGTCGGAATCAGTGGCCTGAGGCTGATATTGAATCCATTATGCGGAAAACCCAAGTAAACTCTATTAATCATACTTATATCTGCAAAAAATCTACGTAATAACATATATATATATAGTCCACTGCTGTGGTCTCGAGGTAGCGTGCTGCCTTGTTATGCAGCAGCCCAGGTTCGATGCCCGGTCGGGGCAGTTTTTCTGGGTGAGGTTTTTATTGGGGTTTTTCCTCACCTGTAAGACAAATGTCAGGAAAACTTTAGGGCCCAAACGGTCCCCGAAATCATATGGCCATCATCATCATTATCATATCATCATTGACTGGTGTGGAAAGCAACGGGAAGCTACCACACCTACAATTCCCTAGTAAAGTTGCAAGCATAGCATGAAAATGCTATGATTACAGTGAAAGACCTGCCCTCAGGCAGAATTACTATGGATGGATGGATATATATTTATATATAAATTTTTGTCATAGTCATTTTCTGTGTCAAAGTATGCCAAAAATTAAAAACAAATCTTTTCATGGTAACAACCTCAATAGAGGGTAGTGCATATTTATTTAGAATAATAGACATCCTTAATTGAATAGTTGCCCCAAAAAGAGATCTAAACCACAAAAATTCAAAAGTTGAGTTTTCACTGCATTAGTGATATATCCGGAGAATATCATGGCATGGTGCATGTAAAACTATCCCTGCTCTCATCCAGATCTGTTTTATGTACTTTTAAAAGTTGGCATTCAAGCTAATAGTGATTTATATGTAACAAAATGGCTGAAGTCAGTCAAGTCATAAGTAGCAGTTTATGAGCTAGATCTGTTTTTGGGGCAACTATTCAGTTATAGATTCAAAACTAATTATATATGTGGGTATTATGATTAGCATATCTGACTATACCATACAAATTTTTTTTTAATGTAGAGTCTGGTTGAGTACCAAAATACAGTTAAGAAATTTTTAAATACAATAGGAAGTAACATTAAAAGGTTTATATATTAAATTTGGGAATTTTTAACATTATGAGGTTCAATTAATAATAATTAAATGAATCGTGATTTTTTCTTACCTCATACATCTATGTTTCTTTAAACACAGCACTGCAGTATCGGCGACACTTTGTCGTCATCGTCAGCTGTTTTCACGACTGTCAATTTTTTCTCCTTTTTGCCGGTAATTATCTAGACTGCCATCTGGTGTTCTTTTGAAGGAATTCCTCTTCAAACTGCCATCTGGTGTTATTTTGAATGAATCATTTCCTAAACTGCTATCTGTTGTATTTTTGAAGAACTTTGTAATCAAGCTTGGTTCTTCCAGAATCTCAAAGTTCATAGTTCTAGTATGGTTTTTTTTGAATATATATTTTTTCCCAAACTGTTAAATCTAAAGGTTTTGATAGATGTTTTAAAAGTTTTGCTTCTTTTTCAATCCTATGATGCTCTAATAAACTATGTGCTGCTATAGCTGATTTTTCAATTTCTCCATTCTTCATGTTTCTGAAGTGCTCTTTTTTACGAGTTTCCAAGTTCCTTTTTGTTTTTCCTATATATATCTTGTTGCAATCCTTGCAATCAATTTGATAAATCCCAGATTTTTTGTCATCTGGGGTATTACATTTATTATTAGTTAACAGCAGATTACCCAGGCTGAATTTGTTAATTGGGGCTAATGTTATATTAAAATTTCTGAAAATTTTTTGAAACTTATTATGATGAACTTCAGGATGGTAAGTGAATTTCTTGAATTTTACATCTTTCTTGGGACCATGATGTAAGGTGGTGTATTCTTGTAACCTTTTTTGTTGTTTGAATTTCTTTAATTTATTCTTTATAATGTCTTCATCGAAACCATTTATTTTAGCAACATGAACAATATGATTATATTCCTTGTCAAAATCTTCTACATTAAGTGGAATATTTAACAATCTGTGTAATAGACTTGTTTGTATTTTTTTAAACCTGGTTGAGTGGTAGACAAGGCCTTAACTCTGCCAGGTAAACTAAAGCTATTATTATTATTATTATTATTAATCACTGACGATGGGGGTAAGAAGCTCTGAAACATGTGTTCGACAAAAACAACTTTTATTATGTATGTGGAAATATAACTTAAATTATAATTAAATATATGTTTTTAAATAAAGAAAAATTCTAATACATTTCAGAGGCTAATGATCCATCTTCAAAGATGTACAGTGCTATGAAACAAATTCTTGGGAATGGTGCAAAAATTACGGATTATTTCAAGAGACTTGGACCACCAAGTGGGAGAAAAATAAAGAAGTATATTCCTCAGAGATTGAAGGAGGTATTTCAAATGTAAATAGAAAAATTCTGTTGAATAAGAATGTAACCATCAGTTTTCAAGATTTAATATCACTATTAATTATGTAATTTTCTATAATTTACTTACTAATTAGTAGCTTACAAACAAGTAGATGGCATTACTTGCCACTTCATTAAACTTTGATATACCATTGCGTTCCACAACAAAATGAAAACAAAAAATTTAGTTACATCCTTGTTCAATGGCAGTCTTTAGTCAGTTACTATTTAACAGGTTGTAATTTTAATAAATCTTATTGAAAATTTAAGAAATTTTAGCATATTGCACCTCGGGAAGAAGAGGGCTGCAAGTATAAAAATGTCATAAATTGAGTTAAGACTACATCTGTTAGAAAAAATGGTTCCAAATTTATTTCTTTGTGGCCACAAGTCATGTGCAAGAAAATGGAGACAGGATAAAATTGTGTTAATATCAAAAATGAAATTTACTGTACCTTTTTTAAAACTTCAATTGCAAATAACTCAGAACCAAACTTTTTACACTTGTGGCTGTCTTCTTCACTAGGAGCATATGAGGGCTATTCAATAAGGAATTTTTATTTGCAACATATCTTTACTATCTAAATATTTAAATTAAAATTCTTTATACTTCACCTCACATTCAGTATAATAATTATACCGGTTTCAAAACCTAGGTGGTTTCATCTTCAGTAATATCTTGACCGGTGTTATTTTGTTCAGGAGAACTGCTTCTTACTCCCCCTCTGTTGGTGGACTGATGAACCTCCAAATCAAATCAAATCAAATTCCTGGGCATTTCAGAATTCATAAGTTTTTCTTTTTAATCTTGATGATTGTCCCTAAAACATATCCAAGTAAAAAAACAAAAAATTGAAGTAAAAAACAATAAATTGAGAATTAGGTGAGGTATATATTTTCAATTTTGTTGAGTTTCTATATTTTCAAATCAATTTCATAATATTGGCATCAATTTAAATTGTTTCTATCATTCTGGATTGCCTAAAATGATACAAAATATTAAATCATTATTTGAAGAGAGTCCACCGCTGTGGTCTCGAGGTAGTGTGCTGGCTTGTCATGCAGCAGGCCCGGGTTCAATCCCCGGTCGGGGCAGTTTTTCGCGTGAGGTTTTTATCGGGGTTTTCCTCACCTGTTAGACAAATATCAGGAAAACTTTAAGGCCCAAACGGTCCCCGAAATCATATGGCCATCATCACCATCATCATCCTTCATCGATGTGGAAAGCAACGGGAAGCTACCACACCTACAATTCCCTAGTAAAGCTGCAAGCATAGCATGAAAATACTATGATTGCAGTGAAGGACCTGCCCTTGGGCAGAACTACTATGGATGGATTTGAAGAGAAACATTTTTGCTTGAGTTAGGAAATGAATCCAAGACCTCTGGTTTTACCCATCACTGCTACTGACCATTGTGCTACTCAGCATCCTTATTCAAACACAGTTTTTCTCTCTTTATTTAACCCTCTTTTCCTGTAGTGTGAAACTTCATTCACTAAGCATTTAGGTTGCTTAGAATTAGAATTCAAGAAGAGTTTACGATGGATGATTAATTCTACTATTGTAGCTGTGAAGCTATTATTATGATGTTATGCAGGGTGTTCCCAACCTTTAGGGTCAATATTATGCACACAATAGAGGACTCTATTTGGAGCATTTTGACATACGGGACCAGTGGTCACAAATGAATATTTTGGATGCCACACACCATCTTGATCATTTGCAAGCTGCTTTTCTTTGACACTCATCAACTTTGAGCAGTTGTTGAAAGTGGCGACCACCTGTCTCAATATGTGCATTACGACACATGACATTTTGTTGCACCCTCTCCAAAATCCCTGATGTTTGTTGCACAATGACACCTCTTTGTGGCTTGAATGAGCTAGTCTCTCATAAGTTCCTATGCATGGCTATAAATGTCTTTCAATTTGGATGATGCGTGTTGGGAAATTTTTCTTGGTACATTCATTTGGCTCTCCGGGCTCTACATTCTGCTTCACCATACATTAATTCCATGTCTGCAAGTTCCTATGACAAGTATCACTCCATCTTTGACAGTCAGCCATTCACTGTAAGCAAAAAAAAATTAACAAATGAAAATGCCAGGTAGTTATGACAATTAAAGCAGCTTACAGAAACGTCCCTCACATACTTTCAATATGGTGTGGCATCCAAAACATTAATTTCCTACTACTTGTCGCTGTCCATAGCCGAGTGGTTAAGGCAAGAAGCCTTGGTGCAGAGCTACAGGACTTGTACTGGTTCGAATCTCCATGGAGGAAAACATTTTCTCATGGAATTTCGGCCAGTATGGGACCGATGCCCGCCCAGCTACAATAAGTAGAGACTCCAGGTTGAGAAGACCAGCTATAATGGCTGGGGGATCCGACATGCTGACCACATGTCACCCCTATATTGGCAGGATGATCGTCTTCCTCTGTGATTAACACATGTGGATGTGAGGCCAGCAACCGGCTGGTAGGCCAAGGACCTTCTAGGCCTGTTGCGCTTGGAGTTAATTTAACCACTGGTCCTTTATGTCAAAATGCTTCAAGTAGATTCCTCTATTGTCTGTAAAATTTTGACTCTAAAAGGTTGAAGACATCCTATATGTAACATGCCATAGTGGAGTCGTTTAAGGCATGATGCCTTGGCACAGAGCTATGGGACATGCATTTGTTCATGGAGGAAGACATTTTCTCGAGTTTTGGCCAGTATGGGACCAGTGCCCACTCAGCATTATGAGAAATTTGGGTAGCTACAATGATAGCAGCTCCAGGTAGAGGAAACCAGTTATAACAGCTTGGAGACTCAAATGCGCTGATCAAATATCATCCCTATGCTGGCTATATGATCTTCCACCTCTGTAAATTACACAAGTGGATGTGAGGCAAGCAGCTGCCTGGTAATCCTGGGCCCTTCTAGGCCTCTTGCACCATAGAGAAGAGTGTATATAAATGTATACACTCAAAGATAAATCTCTTCTTCAGGAAAAAAAAAATTTGCCTGAAACAGGAATCAAATCCAAGACCTGATTTTATGCACCAGTGCACTAATCATTGTACTTAGCCTAAGTAGTGCACTGGTGCATGAAACTAGAGGTCTTCGCTTGAATTCCCAGTTCAGACAAAATATTTTTCTTTAAAAAAAAAAAGATTTATCACTCAATCTGACTGTATAAAATTATATATAACATCATGATGTAGAATAATATAGAAAAAAAACAGTAACAAAAGGAAACTTACGTTCCTTTTGAATAGAGTAGAGAAAATTATTATGAAAAAAGTAACTATTCTGTCCCTCCTTGAATGTAATCTTGTATTAAGATTTAAATTAAAATTCTTTATACCTCTCCTTATATCCAGTCTTTTAATTATGCCGGTTTCAAAACCTACTTGGTTTCATCTTTAGTAATATCTCAATCAATATTAACATCATTCGTTTTTTAAACAAATTTTATTTGGTGGACAAATTGTATTTGAAAAGAAAAATATACATCTAGACTGGGGTTTGAACTCAGGTCCTTTGACTCTCTATGCCAATTCTCTATCCAAGTGAGCTACCTAGGCCTCCAATCTAAATGCATATTTTTCTTTTCAAATATAATTTGTCCAGCATTAAGATGTTTAAAAACGAATAATATCAATATTGAAAGAAGCACTACTAGCTTTATAAGTAATGTTTAAATTCCCAATAAAAAGTCTTCTTGATAAAGAAGCCGCCATTTGCAAAAATCATAGCAACGGCTCGTAGCATTTGGGGTTAGGGAATAAACTATGTATAAGAGAAAAATACACATTTAGATTGGGGGCCTAGGTAGCTCAGATGGAAGAGCATTGACATAGAGAGTCAAAGGTCCTGGGTTCAAACCCCGAGTCTAGGCATATATTTTTCTTTTCAAATATAATCTCAATTAATGTTATGTCATTCACCAATGGAGTAAGTCGAGATATTACTGGGGATGAAACCACCTAGGTTTTGAAACAGGTTTAATTAGAAGACTTGATATGAGGTAGGTATAAAGAATTTTAATTTAAATCTTGAAATAAACCTCATAGTGCTTTTTTCCTATAAAAGTTCAAATTAATGTTATATTTATTTAATATTTGTAGGAAATAACACTATGAGGTTTCTTTTAATTATTATAAAAATATGAGGTGAATCAAAATAACTCATAATAATTATTGTTATATTGTTTGACAGGTTACTGCAAATGACACAGGATCTCAGATGAGTGGTTGGTTGCAACGAAAATCGCGGCGCTCATGGAAACGTTTATGGTTTGTTCTGAAAGAACAAGTTCTATACGTTTACAAGGCCTCAGAGGATGTAGTGGCTCTAGATAGTCTTCCAGTCTTGGGTTACACAGTTGAGCCAATGAAAAAAGTGAGCAATCAGATTCATACATTTGTAGAATTAATCTCTTAGTACTCGCTAAATGTTTCACTGTAAATCCTGAATATGTCTGAACTGTGTGTAGACTGTTCTTTAAACAATTTCTTTCCCATAAATTAATTGATGAAAATGTGAGAATTTTACTGAACATAAATGCTAGTGAAATATAACTTAATGTTGGCTTTGGTGATCTTATGAGGGAACTGTCGATCATTGCATGATGAAACCTACCTTGAAATTTCTCCCAGAGAAGTGTTGTAATGTAACAAGGCCGTGTCCAAAAACATTAACTGCTGTTAAATTATTTTTAGTCTGATCATCCTACCTCAATATTAATGTTGATTTGTTCTTGAACATGTTTGGATTATATCATAATCATATTCAGTATCTTGCCCAGACTGGTTAGATTTATGTTGCACACCCTGGATGTCGATGTCAGCTCGATCCTGTGTGACATCGACATCCAGGGTGTGCAACATAAATCTAACCAGTCTGGGCAACTCCATCCTGTGTGACATCGACATCCAGGGTGTGCAACATAAATCTACCAGTCTGGGCAACTCCATCCTGTGTGACGTCGACATCCAGGGTGTGCAACATAAATCTAACCAGTCTGGGCAACTCCATCCTGTGTGACATCGACATCCAGGGTGTGCAATATAAATCTAACCAGTCTGGGCAACTCCATCCTGTGTGACATCGACATCCAGGGTGTGCAACATAAATCTAACCAGTCTGGGCAAGATACTGAAGATGATTATGATATAATCGAAACATGTTCAAGAACAAATCAACATTAATATTGAGGTAGGATGATCAGACTAAAAATAATTTAATTAAAATAACCTCAAAATATCATTTCCTAAAATAAAATATTAATTATCTGCCGTGTTTAACAGCAAGGTACAGAAATCAAAGCTAGAATCCACCAATGGCAACCAACTGTAAAGAGCAGATGGACTCCATGCTTGGGTAAGAGTGGAGTGAACTGAGGTCAGGATGCAGTGTAGATAGAAGGTAGTGAGGGTTATCCAATCTACCAATTCATGAGTTTTATTACTTCCTCATAGTATAAATGAGAGTTTTGCATTAGATTTTAATGCCTTGCAGTTAAAAATGGAAGATATTTTTTTGGATGCAGTCCTGGTATATCACAATGCTTCTATGGGGGAAAAAAATCAAGTTACATTTTGGCATGCAATGGTTGGCAGTTCCCTTGAAAGTGAAAATGATTTTCCTTTTTTTTTTTAATACCTGTAAATTTCATGAGTTTAATTCTGGTCAAAGCTAATAAAAATTTTCAAGTGAGGGAAATTAACCCATTGCCTCATTAATATTTTCCTCCATAGTTGCACCCATATTTACCATTTAATTTTAAGGAAATTAGGATAACCGAAAAACAATGGCTTATAACTCACGATCTATCAAGAGAAATCAAGTATGTTGTACACCATTGAATAGAACATTCTCTCAGCTTTCCAACGGTATATAACATGTTATGCCATCTATTGACAAAACTAAAGAAACACTAAGAAGAAGCTACAGCTGCTCAGTCCGGTTCACAGCTGTCTGTGTAAGAATAGGCTTCACTTGATTAGCCGGCTGGGAGTCGTCTGTGTAAGCCAATGGGTTAAAAGATAAAATCTTGCTTTCTTCGGAGAGGAAGTTAAAATGTTTGGACATGTCTATGACATGTGGCATATTAAAAATTCCTCAGATATACATAGCACATTCCTGACTAAATTTTTTTGCCAAAGTGTAGGAGCTCAGTTTGTTTTTGCAAATAACTTTGTAGCATATGTAGGCCTTAATAAGAATCAAATTATTCATGAATTCTTTTACCTCATACATCTATGAATTCAAATGAATTGTGAATTCTTATTAAGAAAACCTCATAATGTAAAAATTCCCAAATTTATTATATTAATATGTAGGTCTTGATAAATATACAAAACAAACACACATTTTTGAATTCTTGAAAATAAACATACATCAGGTGAACAATTTTGTTAAATTTCTATTGGTTTCTTCAGGATAGCTAGTTAATTTTTAGGATGTTTCTATTAATAAATAAAGCACACAGGAAGTAACATTATGAGGCTGTTCTTAATAAATAAGGCAAGTGTGTTACATCTTACAACATAAAAAGTTGTGATAAATTATAATGTTTCATAACTCTCCTCATAATTAATCTTCTAAGTAGATCGCGATTTCAAGACCATTGCAGTCCCATCCTCGGTACGACCCAACTCGGTTTAACTGAAGATGGAAGTAAAATTATACATTTGAAACCAGCATCTTGAAAAAACACAACTTTATGAGGTGAGATATTAAAATCATTTTCTCCAACTCATTCATAAATGTAAATACCTCATAGTGTTATCTCCCACTTTGATTTTGATTAAAAGCAATCGTTCGTTTAACATCGCTAATGGATAATATCATTCTCCAAAGGATGGCAAAGGAGAGCAAGTCCATCCATCCATAGTAATTCTGCCCAAAGGCAGGTCCTTCACTGCAATCATAGCATTTTCATGCTATGCTTGCAGCTTTACTAGGGAATTGTAGGTGTGGTAGCTTCCCGTTGCTTTCCACACCGGTGAAGGATGATGATGATGATGATAAGGATGATGATGGTGATGATGGCCATATGATTTCGGGGACCATTTGGGCCTTAAAGTTTTCCTGACATTTGTCTTACAGGTGAGGAAAAACCCTGATAAAAACCTCACCCAGAAAAACTGCCCTGACCAGGAATCGAACCTGGGCCCACTGCCTGACAAGGCAGCCCGCTACCTCGAGACCACAGCGGTAGACAGGAAGCAAGTAATGATTAAGAATGTGTTTGTTGGTGTATTTGAGGTTTTAATTTAGTTTTCTTGTCTTATAATTACTAATGAAGTTTATTTATGTAATAATGCTGTATTCATTTTTGGATGATTTGAAAAAGGAAGAAACTCCACTGCCTTCGAAGGGCAATAGAACACGTATATACTATAGAAATTATGAGTTCTCTCTATATTTGCATTCCCTATAAGCAGAGGATCAATATTGTAATTGCTCAAAAATATGTCAGAGCAAGCTGTAAGAAGTTCTGTTGTTTAAGGTTTTCTCAAAAGTAGGGTACTTGGATTAAATTAAATTATTTTCAGTCTGATCATCTTACCTCAATATTAATATCTGGGCAAGATGATGATTATGATATAATTGAAACATGTTCAAGAACAAATCAACATTAATATTGAGGTAAGATGATCAGATTGAAAATAATTTAATTAAAATAACCTCAAAATATCACTTCCTAAAATAAAGTATTAGGATACTTGGAGTTTCTTCCCTTTTCAACTCAGTGATTGAATTGTGTTTGATTTAAATAGAAATAGTAAAAAGAGCAAAATTGAAGGATTTAATTTTGTTTTCAGAGGCACTCACATTTCTATGAAGGGATTGACACAAAGTTGGTGTTCCAGCTGATACATCCTGGACAACAACCATTCATATTTTATGCAGATAACGAACACTTGGCTACTAGGTAAATAAGAACAGAATGTTTTACAAAGTGATGGAGCTTTCTTGGCGACTTACTCTGTTTAATATAATTTCAGTATTTTTTTACTTATATTTGAAAAGAAAAATATATGCCTAGACTGGGGTTTGAACCCAGGACCTTTGACTTTCTATGTCAATGCTCTTCCATCTAAGCCACCTAGGCCTCCAGTCTAAATGCGTATTTTTCTCTTACACATAGTTAATTCCCTAACCCCAAATGCTACGAGCTGTTGCTACGATTTTTGCAAATGGCGGCTTCTTTATTAAGACTTTTTATTGGGAATTTAAACATTACTTATAAACATTGAAAGAAGCTCTACTGGCTTTATAAGTAATGTTTAAATTCCCAATAAAAAGTCTTCTTAATAAAGAAGCTGCCTTTTGAAAAAATCGTGGCAATGGCTCGTAGCATTTGGGATTAGGGAATTAACTATGTGTAAGAGAAAAATACGCATTTAGATTGGAGGCCTAGGTGGCTCAGATGGAAGAGCATTGACATAGAAAGTCAAAGGTCCTGGGTTCAAACACCAGTCTAGGCATATATTTTTCTTTTCAAATATAATTTGTCCATCATTAAGATGTTTAAAAACATTTTTTGACTTCTTGATTATTTATACAGAAAACCCTTGTTATAATGGATTCCAAGGGACTGAAATACCAAGAGTTTATATTAAATTTATGCTCAGCATGAATCAAAATTTAGCTACAGGATTTCTTCAGTACTGGTATACTTTTGTACTTGTAAGCATGTAAAATACAGTGCCATCACCATGGCATTGTTTGTAGTCCCTAATTTCCACTATAATGACCTTTGATCCGGGTTCGATTCCATGTGGGGTAAGGGATTTTAAATCTCTACATTATTTCTGGATGTGTGTCCTGTGCTTGAATCAAAAATATTTAAAAAATGTGAAATAAAAGAGGGGAGAAAACCTGTAAAAATGGAAAAAGTCAATTACTAAAGATCTATGACTGACAGTTTTTTCATAGTCATGGGCAGAGAGGAAATTAAGTTCTTCATAAGCAGTTGATAAAAAGTGATTGATATATTTCAAATTTATTTAAGAAATTGCAAATAAGAATTTAATTAAAATTATAGTGGGAGGAAACACTATGAGGGTATTTACATTAATGAATGAGTCAGAGAAAATTATTTAAAATCTCACCTCATAAAATTGTGTGTCTTTACAATACCGGTTTCAAAAGTATAATATTACTTCCATCTTCAGTCAAATTCCAACTGTTGAAATTTCGTCGTTAACATCATCTTCTAAATTGCCATCTGGTGTCGATTTTATCAACTTGAAGGTCAAATTATTCTTGTTGGGGATATCAAAATTCATTGCTTTATATTTATTCTTCTGAATGTATATCTTTTCCCAAACTGTCAATTCCAAAGATGTCTCCAAATGTTTCAGAAGTTTGGTTAGTCTTCTGATTTTGTGATTCTCTAGTAAAACTAAGGGTCTAATGTTTGAACGCATTAGACAGTAAAAGGCGTTCTCTGCTGAGAAAGTTTTATCCAAAATACATTTTGCTTACTCAGAAATCTATTCATGCGATAATAATTGTAAGCTACCTGATGAGTTACCTTAAGATCATAGCTCAAGATAGAAACTTATTGTGAAAATCCCGAAGGAACCGATGGTAACCGATGTAGTTTGATACCTTTGCAGCTTTATCCAAGATGTCGGACCTTGAAGACTTCGATCATGTTTTCGGTATACGTGGAGAAGAGGAATTTGATAGTCTACCAAAGAATTCAACTGGAAGAACAGGAGAATCGGCGTAATATTGCACGATGCAGACGTCATTGTATACGGTATTATTTGCGGGCCGCAAGCGTAAATGCGTTCCTCTATAGCAGACGAAAATAATGGAAGTGGTTTTATCGCTGAAAATTCTGGTAATTTGTTGCCAATATTATGAAAACGTCAACTTTCATGCATGACCAGTAAGTCGGCCATTAATTCGATCTCAGCAATTGCTCACGGTGAGTCAGCTCACCAGTAATTGGAAGTAATTTGAGTAGAGACTAATGTTTAATTTTAGGAAGTTATATTTTGAGGTTATTTTAATTATATTATTTTTGGTCTGGACATCTTACCTCAATATTAATGTTGATTTGTTCTTGGACATGTTTCAAAACAATTCTCTGTTTTATCTTCAGCTTTCCCAGACTGGGAAAGCTGAAGATAAAACAGAGAATTGTTTTGAAACATGTCCAAGAACAAATCAACATTAATATTGAGGTAAGATGTCCAGACCAAAAATAATATAAGAGACTAATGTATTTGCATGCGGCCCTAAGATCTGCAATTGTTGATTTTTCAATTTCACCATTTTTAATATTTCTAAGGTGTTCTTTTGTATGAGTTTCAAAATTCCTTTTAGTTTTTCCTATATATACTTTTTTGTAGTCATTGCAATTGATTTCGTAAATTCCAGATTTTTTACTATCTGGGACATTAACTTTCTTATTAGTTACTAGTAGATTATCCAGACTAAATTTGTTAGTCGGTGCTAATGTAATATCGAAATTGTTAAATATTTTTTTGAAATTTTTTCTGTATGTTCCTGGATGGTAAGTAATTTTCTTGAAATGTTTCTTTTCTTTTGAATCAGGATATAGGGTGGTGTATTCTTTTAAGCCTTTTTTTTTTTTTTTTAATATACAGATTAACAAACATCCCCTCAAGTGAAGAAAATTTTAAGAAAGAATTTAATCACATTTTAAACATGGATATGTCAAATGGTGTTGGAAAGAAGATAATAAATAAGTTAATGAGTAATTGAGTTCATATTTTTTAACATTCTTTCCTCATTGATTGTTTTGTTGGACATATGTTTCAAGGCTGTTGCCCCAACGTCAGCGTTGCACAAACTGATTTTTTTTTCTTCAAGTTGTCGGCCCTGAACTTGAAGAAAAGAAGAAATCAGTTTGTGCAATGCTGATGATGGGGCAACAGCCTTGAAACATGTCCAACAAAACAATCATATGAGGTAAGAATGTTAAAAAAAATACAAACTCAATTATTAAATTGAACCTCATAATGTTACTTCCTAATGATGTTAAAATAAAAAAAATATTAAGAGGTTCAAACAACAAAAAGTACTTAAAGAATACTCCACCCTACAACCTGATTCAAAAGAAAAGAAAGTTTTCAAGAAAATTACTTACCATACTGGAACACACAAAATTTCAAAAAAAATATTTAACAAATTTGATATTACATTAGCACCGATTAACAAATTTAGCCTGGATAATCTACTGGTAACTAATAAGAAAGTTAATGTCCCAGATAGTAAAAAATCTGGAATTTACGAAATCAGTTGCAACGACTGCAATAAAGTAAAAACTGAAAGGAATTTAGAAACTCAGAAACTCATGCAAAAGAACACTTCAGAAATATTAAAAATGGTGAAATTGAAAAATCGACAATTGCAGCTCATAGTTTACTAGAGAATCACAAAATCGGAAGAGAAACCAAACTTTTGAAACATTTTGAGAAACCTTTGGAATTGACAGTTTGGGAAAAGATATACATTCAGAGGAATAAATATAAAGCAATGAATTTTGATATCCCCAACGGGAATAATTTTACCTCCAAGTTCATAAAATTGACACCAGATGGCAGTTCAGAAGATGATGTTAATGACAAAATTTCGACAGTTGGAATTTGACTGAAGATGGAAGTAATACTATACTTTTGAAACCAGTATTGTGAAGACACGTAACATTATGAGGCGAGATGTTAAAGCATTTTCTCTAACTCATTCATTAATGCAAATATGAAGTTTAATTTGCTAGAATAAAATTGAGATTTTCTGTTCAGTGAAAATTGTCTTTATCATTTTTTTTTTTTACAGATGGATAGCAGCTATGAGTGATGCAACAGTTTTGAAATGATTGTTGAAAATAGCTTAAAAATTTATAAATATTGTTAGTGAGACAATAACTTTATATTTCAGGAAACAATACATTAGTCAGTATTTGTTGATTTTATTAAAATTCATAGCATAAATATTTGCCAGAGAGGTATAATTTTATAAAATGAAATGAGGATTGTCATATATTTTATATTAACTTATAAAAATGTTATTTATAGAAATAATATAAAAATTGTAAACAGAAAAGATGATATAGCTGTTAAGTTTGTCGGATTCAGTGCCTGTACAGTCGAAATAATGAATTTATACATACTCCGTGCAATCTGACTTCGTCCCCTAAAATGCAACATTTTTCTACCATGATGTATTTTATAATTGTATTTTGGTGATTTTTATAGCCATTGGATTGATGGCAGGCTTCGTCAGTAGATGTTAAAATCATATTTACATCATACTCAATAATATTTTAAAATTTAAATCTGTTATAACATTTGCGTTTCACCATGCCTTTTGTTCAAATGTTAGTTAGAATTGTGTGTCTTAGTTGTTGGGAATTCCATGAACTTGATACGCTTCATTCGAAACTATTAATAGTATGTTTAAATTAATATTGGGAAGAAAACTTTAAGAGGTTATATCATTAATAGTGAGTGGAGAACATATTTTTAATGACTCACCTCATATAATTTCAAATTTCTTTGATACCGGCAGTTTCAGACAATATCTTGTCCCTCTTCAGTCATGACTTCCACTGATAAAATTCTCTGGTTGTTGATTTCTCTAAGGACATCACCTCTTGTGCTGCCATCTTTGGTTGGGATTATAAACTTTGAAGTTAAATTTTTATCCACCGTAATATCGAAGTTCATAGATCGATATTTATTCTTTGAGTATCAATCTATGAACTCCGATATTCCGGTGGGTAAAAATTCAATTTCAAAGTTTATAATGCAGAATAAATATCGATCTATGAACTTCAATATTCCGGTGGATAAAAATTTAATTTCAAAGTTTATAATCCCAACCAAAGATGGCAACACAAGAGGTGATGTCCATAGAGAAATCAACAACCAGAGAATTTCATCAGTGGAAGTCATGACTGAAGAGGGACAATATATTGTCTGAAACTGCCGGTATCAAAGAAATTTTAAATTATGTGAGGTGAGTCGTTAAAAATATGTTCTCCACTCACTCTTATTAATAGTATGGTTTAAGTGAAGTGTCATATGAGGGCTTCAATAAAGAATGATCAATATTATTTTACAGCCATAATTTAATATGCAAAAATTTGATTTTACGTTATTTGTTGCCCCAAGGCAAAATATTGCTGGGATGTCCAAAGAAGCGCTGGATGGGAAATTTCTCTTTGAGACCGTAACAGGCCACATGGCCTAATACTTGCATGGAAGATGATGATGATAGCTTAATGCATCATGTACACATGGTACAAGATACAAGATCACCCCTCCAAGTTCCTCTCAGTGCATGGTGTGTAAGACGAAACATATTCAGTAGGGTGTCCCAAAAAATCGAAGTCTTTATTTTTAATGCGTACCCTCTTAATTTATTTGTATAATGTTAACACAATTGTAAGTACAATTTGATGTACGTAGGCCCATGGCAACCCGTGTTGACTTGCTTCGAAACATGTCAGTACTTGCAGATTTTGAAAAGAAAATTTGAACAATAATTTTTTTTTATTGTAAGATATTTATACTGTCCTGGATGGCACAGGGTTTTCATTTACTCATTTGGACTTAAATAAATAAAACTCCTGGTGCGACAGGCCTAGATGGCCCTTAGCCTACCAGCCGGCTGCTGGCCTAATATCCACATGTGTCAATCACATAGGTAGATGATCATCAGCCAGTGTTGGGGTGACATGTGGTCAGAATGTCGAGTCCCCCAGCCCTTATAGCTGGTTTTCTCAACCTGGAGCCGCTACTTATTGTAGCTACCCAAATGCCTCACGATGCTGGGTGGGCACCGGTCCCATACTGACCGAAATACCATGAGAAAATTTCTTCCCCCATGGAGACTCGAACCAGCTCAAGTCCCGTAGCTCTGCGGCAAGGCTTCCTGCCTTAACCACTCGGCTACGGCGCGGGACACTTAAATAAATACACTGATGTTATGTAAAATTTTTCTTTTTACTTTATTTTCATCTCACAATTATCACTAAATCTTCAATCACAATTTTATCTTACAACTATTCTTCTTTTAAAGTTTATCAGATAATCACTTATTACACAATTACACACACAGTACTTCCTCACAGTTTCATTTACAATTTAACCTCTCGCCGTCCAATACAAGACTATTGCAACACTGACTATCGCATAACTGACTGACAGGCCTTCTCCTCCACTCTTTTATATAAGCTGGAGGAAAGCTCTCGAAAATGGCTTCACGCAATTTCGGCGCCCAGAATCCTCTAGATGTGGATCCTTCTCCAAGGGGAAGGGAGAGGCTGGTAGAACCATCTGGCGACACACTACAGACAATCCTGCCAGCTTGCAGGTGATATAACTCACCAGGGGCGTCTAGCCCATGCAATTCAAACGCTGCTATGTGCGACACGTAACAATACATTTCGAGCATATTGATGTTTTATTTACTAAATAAAGTTTTAGTTCTAGAATCCTTCTAAATAACCCAGTACAAATTTTCATGTCATATGTTTGGCATGAAGTCAGCTCGGGTTGTTGTGATCCAGTCGCAATAATGTTTGTTACTTGAGTTATTAAGATCAATCAGAAAAAAATAGAGGTATACATATTTTATTTTGCGAAAAAAAGAACCTTTATATCTTGAGACACCCTAACCCAAAAAAAAACAAAGTGTTTTATTTTAAATGCATACCTCTTAATTTATTTGTATAATGTTAAAACATTTGTAAGTTCAACTTGGTGTACGTAGGCCCACGGTAACCCATGCTGACTTGCTTCAAAACATGTCAGTACTTGCAAACTTTGAAAAGAAAATCTGGACATTTTTTTTATTGTAAAATAGTAAATAGTTTTACGTTTTGGGCACATTAATGTTTTATTTACTAAATAAACATTCAGTTCTATAATCCTTCTAAACTAAACCAGTACAAATTTTCATGTCTTTTGTTTGGCATGAAGTTCATACGGGTTATCTTGATGCAATCACATTAATATTTGTTATTTGAGTTATAAAGGTCAAACAAAAAAAAAATAGAGGATATGTGTATTTGATTTTGCGAAAAAATCTCCTTTATATCTTCGGACACCCTAATGTTCAATAGCACCTAGGCTACAATGGAGGTGAACCATATGCTGCTTTGAAATTCCAATTTTGTCTTTACAAATCTTCAGCTGAGGCCTATGTAAGGTTACAGGAGACCTATGGAGAGCGTAGATCAAAGATGGTAAAATTGTTTATAGAGGGGACACAATCAGTTTTAAAAGAAAGCAAACCCGGTGCATCAGTTACTGCTCTTACAGAAGAAAACCTCAATCTTATGCTGTCATAGTGAGAGAGGTTAAAAAAATAGCCTTAAGATCGCTTTCAGAAATCTTGAAAATTTCACTGGGTGCCACCCACAACTTTGTGACAGAAAACAAGCTGGATGCTGCACCACAATAATGTGAGGTTGCCTATCGCAAATGTTGTTGCTGAATATCTTGCAAAGATCATAATGAAAAGTCTCTCACACCCTCCATATATTCCGGATTTAGCCCTATGACTTTTTTGTATTCCCTAACCTGAAGAAACACCGTTGCGGGAGCCATTTTCCATCTTTGGAAGCAGTAGTAAAGAGTGTGGAGGTTAATTTAAGAAAGAATTAAGAATTAATTTGGAAAATGTTAATTTATCCCTCTGCATGCCACTGGTAAAATCTCTTGTGTCAGAGATTTAAATTGCACCTGCCGATGTTATCAGCTTTGCAAGTAGTTTTAGGGCCGCATGCAAATACATTAGTCTCTACTCAAATTACTTCCAATCACTGGTGAGCTGACTTTCCGTGAACAAGTGCAAAGATCGAATTAGCTACCCACTAACTGGTCATGCATGAAAGTCGTCGTTTTCGTAATATTGGCAAGAAATAACCTAGAATTCCCAGTGATAAAACCACTTCCGCTATTTTCATCTGCTAGAGGAACGCATTTACGCTTGCGTCCCGCAAATAATACCGTATACGACGATGTCTGCATTTTGCAATATTATGCCAATTCTCCTGTTCTTCCAGTTGAATTCTTTGGTAGACTCTATCAAATTCCTCTTCTCCACGTATACCGAAAACATGATCGAAGTCTTCAAGGTCCGACATTTTGGATAAAGCAGCAAGGTACGCGGCAAGGTTTCAAACTACATCGGTTCCCATCAGATTGCTCATGATTCATTTCTCTGCTAAGTCACCTCACCAGGTAGCTTAGGAATTCCAACAATTATTATCGCATGAACAGATTTTTGAGTACGCAAAAACATATTTGGATGCAACTTTCTCAGCAGAGTACAGGCAGAGAATGACTTTTATGGTCTAATGCGTTCATAGATTCGAGCCTTAGTGTATTGTCTGGCAGGTAATGGACAGAAGCATCAGAGCCGATCTAATCAGCTCATGGCACCTAAAGGGTTAAATAAAAACATTGAAAAAATACTGGAGGTTGTTTCCAGCATGTCTTAGCAGACTGGCAGAAATGCTGGGACAAGTGCATTGCATCCAAAGGAGAATACTTTGAGAAGGACCATAAAAATTCTGAAGATGAGTAAAGGTATGTTGCCAAAAAAAAACAGATTATTCTTTATTGAACAGCCCTCGTACATGTCGTTGAAATGTATTACAAAGTTAAAAAATATGGGAGTTTTTTTTTTTGCCAAATTATAATTATTTTTTACACACTTAGATCTACGTAGCACTTTACTTTTGTTCCTTCAGGATCTGCATAAATGTACATAACATGTTATAGCGATGTAAATGATATTTGAAGCAGCATAATCCATGTGTGAAATAAGGTTTTTGCACTAGTGATACAAGAAACTGATAAAAGTTCATGGTTATATAAGAGAGTCAATTTTTTTTTAATTCTCCCCACTAAAATGTATTGACAACTTTTTACGATTGTCCCATTTTTTTATCTGCTTAGTCTTTTGTCTATATATATATTGTAACCTAAATTGGCAGATGTATGATTTTAACGAAGAGGTTATTTTTAGTTACTAATTTTAAATAATTTTTAACACAGTTGAGGACGATGGCACCTGCCAAAAGGTATATATTTTAACATTTTACTTTATTTTTCCAATGTTTTTATTATTAATTTCATATGTCTCAATTATGGATAAATCATATTTGAAGAGAAAAATTATACGCTCAGACCGGGACTTGAACCCGGGACCCTTGGTTCTCTAGACCAAGTGCTCTATCACCTGGACCTACCTGAGCAAGTACCGATCTAAATGCAAATTTTTCTCTATATATGTTGTAATTCCCGTACTGGCATTTATAATATAATGTATAATTCCCAAATATGTCTTCTTAATAAAGGAGCCGCCATTGCAAAGATAGAAGCAAAGGCTTCATAGCATTTGATTGGCAGGAATTACTACATATATAGAGAAAAATTTGTGTTTAGATCGGTACTTGCTCAGGTAGCTCAGGTGGTAGAGCACTTGGTCTAGAGAACCAAGGGTCGCGGGTTCAAGTCCCAGTCTGAGCGTATAATTTTTCTCTTCAAATATGAATTTACATTATTTTTGGAGTACTTCATTCAAGTGATTTGTAATGCCAAATTAGAAACCACAAAAAATGCTCTACACACACACACACACACACACACACCACATGGAGATTTTATATATATATTTGTATACATATAAACTGTTAAGTCATGTAGACTGCAATGGGCAAGGCATGTGGCATGAATGGAGAATGAAAGAGGGCTATGGAAACCCCTTATTGGAAAACCAGAGGAAAGCACCCAGTAGGTAGATCAAGAATGAGGTGGGGGAATAACATTAACCACAATTCAAGGGAAGTAGATTATACAGAGGATGATTGGATAACATTAGCTCAGGGTAGGGATGTATGGAGATCTCATGTCCATGTGGCCATGTATCTATGGGTTCAATTGTGCCAGTGAATTATATATATATATATTTCTTCTTCCTTCCAAGTATTAGGCCAAGGCCTGTTACGTCCCTATAGAAAATTTTCTCTCCAGCGTTTCATAGGATGGCCCAGAGATCTTCGTCCTCTTGGTATATAATTATAAACAGCTTTGGGGATTCGACTTGAACTCATTCTTTCAAGATGGTGTATATATATATATATATATATATATACACACACTCTCCTCCTGGCACGACAGGCCTACAAGGCCCTTAGCCTACCAGCCGGCTGCTGGCCTCACATCCACATGTGTCAATCACAGAGATAGATGATAATCAGCCAGTGTAGGGGTGACATGTGATCAGCATATCGAGTCCCCCAGCCATTATAGCTGGTTTTCTCAACCTGGAGCCGCGACTTATTGTAGCTACCCAAATGCATCACGATGCTGGGTGGGCACTGATCCCATACTGGCCAAAATACCATGAGAAAATTTCTTCCTCCATGGAGACTCGAACCAGCGCAAGTCCCGTAGCTCTGAGCCAAGGCTTCCTGCCTTAACCACTCGGCTACAGCATGGAACATATACACACACACATATATATATGTGGCCAATTTTATCACTTGTATGTATATTATTTAAAGGGTACTGGGAAATATCAAGATAAGTCACTTTTTCTTTGAAGGCTAGAAAATGTACTTTCATTTGTACAACATCCATCCACACTTCTTCTTCTTAAACATAATTTGTAGGATTTTCATCCTGTTTATTTCCAAAATCACTCCTCGGAGGAAGACATATTGGATGTGCATGCACTGTCTATCCATCTCTTGGCTGGCCTTCCTATTGTTCTTCACTTGTCCATAGGTCTATCTTCTTTAGCTCTTTTTGCAAGTCGGTTTTCTTCCATTCTTTCTATATGACCCTCCAATATTTTTGTCTATCTATAATAAATTTCATCCATACTTAATTACCTATATACCAAACTTTGGAGGTAATAAAATCATGACTGTACAGTATATTTTACTCTTTCACACTTCTATTTTGATGGTGCTTTGCATAGAGAATCTAATGACATATCAGACTTCATTTTAACAAAAAAGTAACTTGCATGGATCTTTCCCTGTACTGTACTGCAAATTTGATTATATATGTAATGAGACATGGTTCTATTCAATTATAGAAACCTAAAAATAGACTCCCTGTTTTTTGCAGATGATTTGATATTAATAGCTCCAACAGAAACAGATTTACAGTATTCTATACACCATTTAAATATAATTGCAAAAAGGTATAATATGGAAATCAATATAAAGGATACTAAAGTGATGGCCTTTTGAGGGAAATACCCTATACCTAGCAAAATTATTTTGGATGATGAAATTTTAGAATGAGTAAATGAATTTAATTATTTGGGTTATAATTTAACATTTCAAGATGATGCTGATACAGCAAAGAAAATCACAAATTTCACAAAAACAACGTGGATAAATAATAGTATTATGAAACATCTTTAGTACAAAAAACACACAATTACGGTTTTATAAGGTCTAGCAAGACCAGTATTAAAATTTGGTAGTGAAGCATGGACGATACAAAGAAAAAGATGAATGCCAAATAACAGCAAATGAGATACGATTTATGCGCCGTACAGCAGGCTATACAAAGTGGGACCATAAAAGATGTGAGGAAATTATGAAAGAGTTGGATGTAGAATCCATTCTCCATCATATACAAAACTACCAGAACAACTGGAAAGCCCATATTCAACGAATGCCGTCTCGCAGAATTCCAAAAGCTATGCTTTGTTACTGTCTCCAAGGCAAAAGATCGCTGGGATGTCCAAAAAAGCGCTAGATGGAAAATTCCTCTTTGAGACCATAACAGGCTACATGACCTAATATTTGCACGTATGATGATTATCCATCCATCCATAGTAATTCTGCCCGAGGGCAGGTATTTCACTGCAATCATAGCATTTTCATGCTATGTTTTGCAGCTTTACTAGGGAATTGTAGGTGTGGTAGCTTCCTGTTGCTTTCCACACTGGTGAATGATGATAATGATAAGGATGGTTGGATGATTTTCAGGGACTGTTGGGCCCTAAGCTTCCTGACATTTGTCTTACAGGTGAGGAAAAACCCCGAAAAAAACCTCACCCAGGAGCCTGTCCCGACCGGGAATCGAACCTGGGCCCTCTGCGTGACAAGGCAGCATGCTACCTCAAGAACACAGTGGTGGACATGATGATTATGTAGATATATAAATCCCAAAAGCCATGTTTCACTGTTCCCACATGGAAAAAGATCTTCGGGCCATCTGAAGAAGAGATAAAAAAAATCCAGCCTTCAGATTGTAACAAGCCAACAGGCCTTATACTTTTATTGAAGATGAATATATATATATATATATATATATATATCTTATTTATTGATTCTCTTAACATCTAAAGACATATAGCATCTATTTCATTAATTATTTGTAGGCCTATATATTTTTTATATTTTATAATACAATGAAATGTGAATTTGATGAATTGGATCTTAGTGATGAAATAAGTAAATTCTCTTTACCATTCATTATTTAGTAATGAAATTACAGCCCAGCATTTGCCTTGATTAAGGAAAACCAGGAAACAATCTCAGGAGAAAATTTCCCATTACCATATAAGTAAAGTAAAGTGATCCCACAACAGGCCCGGAGGCCCTTGAGGTTGTAGGAGGTTAAGGCTCCCACTTTTTCTAGACAATCGGCACTTTATGTCAGCCGGGTTGTCAGCCCTGTGTGACGGCCGCCTTTACCCCAGAACAAGCGTCTAGTACTCATTTCAGTTAGAGGCTGAGTCCACCCCAGGGCCATAGTGCACCAGATGGTTTGGGTCAGTTTAAAAATCCTGACCCCAATGGGACTTGAACCCTCGACCCTCCGGCTTGTAGCTCAGTGCCTTAACCACTACGCTACGGCGTGCCCCTTCCCATTACCATATATACAATATAATTTTTATTTTAATTATACATAACTCCATTCACATAATTGGTTTGAAATTTCATACCAATTTTTAGATTAACAAATTTGAATAAAGTGCATTAATTAATAACAGAGATACTAATTTATAAATTTAGTATTTAAAGGAAATGACACAATGAGGTTTATTTTAAATAATATAAGTTAGATATGCACGACTCACCTCATATTTGTAGTTCTCTTGAAGACCCTGGGTTTCGATGGTTTCCATGTTGAGATGTGGGTAATGAACTTACTGAACAGATAGTCAAAAAGGGCCCCATGTTGGAAAGGAAATCAACAAGACAACTAGAATTGTACAAACAGATCTAGCACCATGTTGCAGCTCAACAAAGCTAATAAAAGAAGAACTGTTAAAAAGCAAACCTATCAAAGCATTGAAGACAGAACTGATATCCTCAACATGTCTAAGAAAACTGCAGTGGCTATGTTTAGCCAGAAACAGGATATGATTGCCTTGCCAAACATCTATTCATAAGTAATGCCACGAGTGATTTCAAAATTATCGATTAATTCAGGACTCACGAAGTGAGGAGTGAATTTATCTAGATAATTTGGAAATCAAGAGTAGCATTTGTTAAGACTATTTAACGAATAAAATTAAGCTGTGTACACACAAATTATTATTTAACTATAGTTATTTTAAAATATTTATATATTTAATGTAAATGGCGATGTTTGAAAACAAATGAGAAACGATATATACGCTTCATCTGCTTCTTTTGTTTATCACTGCAACCAGATCATACTATTTTGCCAAATTGCAGGAATGCAATATTATAAGAATGCTCTCTAGTGGAGAAAAAATGAAATACATCAAACTGTAAATTAATTAATTTCTGATGTCGTATGATGTAAATATGACAATTATATTTTTCTGGATTATTACCTGGGAAAAAATGCATTTAAGAAAGTGCAAACAGTGGTTTCTTTTTTTGGTGGTATAATCAATTGCTACAAGTGTTTTTATATTAACTCCTGCATGCAGCATGTGTTGACATTCATGCACTATATATACAATCTGGTAACCGTATTTCTCACAGGCTCAGTCACTGCAAAATAATGGTCAGACCTGTTCAGAATATTAAAAAGGAGGAGCCTTCTTTAATATGGTAATTATAACACTGATAAATATTTCGTGAAACACAACTCTGATTGGTTGTAAAACAGAAATCATTGAAACGTGATTGGCCATTGAGTCCCATTTGGGGCATGAGTTAAATAGTCAATATAAACTGCCTACCTACACCTATATGCAGCTTATATGATGATGCTACAATGAACAGAAGCCACCTACAGGAATGCAGGAACCTAAGAAGCAGCCGTTCTAGCAGCATTATATTGGGAAGCCAGGCAGAAAATGATACATATCAAATAATCTCCAGTACCATTGGACGAGAACAACAACATGAATGTTGTACAACTATACAAATATTATGTATAATGGGAGTGTAAAATTTTTATACAATCCATGATCCTATAAAATATTCATAAGTTTTATTTTAAAAATACAATAGGAAGTAACATTAAGAGGTTTATTTAATATTAAGATATTTGGACTGTGCATTCTTACCTCTTATGATTGTTTTGTCGACCGCTGTAATCTCGAGGTAGCGTACTGCCTTGTCATGCAGCAGGTTCGGGTTCAATCCCCGGTCAGGGCAGTTTTTCTGGGTGAGATTTTTATCGGGGTTTTTCCACACCTGTAAGACAAATGTCAGGAAAACTTTAAGGCCCAAACGGTCCCCAAAATCATATGGCCATCATCATCATCATTCTTCTAAATATCATTATCCTTCACGGTGTGGAAAGCACATCTACAATTCCCTAGTAAAGCTGCAAAGCATAGCATAAAAATGCTATGATTGCAGTGAAGGACCTGCCCTTGGGCAGAATTACTATGGATGGATGATTGCTTTTGTTGAACATATGTTCCAAGGCTTGTGAGCATCATCTTCAGCGATTACAGACTGATTTTTCTCAAGTTATCGGCCCTGATTCTTGACTCCTGCTCCCTCTGCTTGTGGTCCAAGAATTAGGGCTGACAACGTAAGAAAAATCAGTCTGTAATCGCTGAAGATGGGGCTCACAAGCCTTGAAACATACGTTCAACAAAAACAACCATAATAGGTAAGAATACACAGACCAAATGTCTTAATATATTCACAAGTTGTTTAGTTGGTCTTCTGGGCTAAATGACTGTGATCTAGCTTTGTTGAAACTTGATGTTTCATCTAAAATCATTTAATGGGAAAGAAGAAAATATGAAGATCAACAAAATTTGGATTCCGGCTCTGCAAAACACTAGGACCAAGCTTATGACTTCTGCTGCTAGGGCCAGGGGCAGCCATTCAGAAAACAGCTAACATGTAATGGACCGCCTAGAGAACGCCACCATGCAGCAGCAGCCTATAAAAAGGGAGATCGTTTCCAATGTCCAGCCAGTCTGCAGCTGACAGTTTAGGAGTTCACAGAGAGCACACAGAATCTCCTGAGGATGTGTACTGCAGTAGTAGATGAAACAGAGTTTCAACAAAACTTACCATAGCCATTTAGCCAGGAAGCTCAACTGAACAAGAGTCAAGACACTGGCTGTGAAAGCCTACAATTTTACATACCATATTTTATGGACTATAAGATGCACATTAATTTTTAAGCAATTTTTTTTTAAAATAACATTTTTACCATTTTCATTCTTAAATTATATCGGCCGCAGTGGACTAGTGGTTATGCTTCTTGCCTCTGGTCCCGAGGGTCGCGGGTTCAAACCTGGCCGGGGTCGATGGATTTTTTAGGATGGGAAAATCCAAGGAGCAAGTCCTCCAGGAGTGACTTTAAGCCGTGGATCCCGAGTCTGAAGATTTTCTGGCTTGTAAAAGATCCTTAAGCCTCAATGAAAAGGCCTCTAAGCAATTTTTACTGAATTTTCCCGTCCTAGTACTACCTTGGTTTCCTAGATGTCAGCATGAGGCAGAACACTGACCACGGACCACTCAAATGACATCTATATGAAAACAAGTGTAACTAAATTAGTATGGTTCAAATTCTTCCCAGTAGGGAGAGAGCACCTAAATCTCTGTTAAGGGAAACATGGGCTTACAAGAAGATTATTAAATTACAAAGCCAGACTAAAAAAAATATTAGTTTATAGAACCGTTCTGATCTTTAAAATCCCTGAAAATCGTCATCTGAACTTTCTTCTACCTCTTTGCCATCACCATCGAGTGTGTTATTTACGCCGCACTTCTTGAAAGATTTAATAATAATGTCTTCTCTCACTCTAGACCATGACTTTTTTATCCACTGACACACTTGTTTGACTGTATTTTGTTTTAAAGCTTCCTTCGGCGTGAGTTCATGTTGGGTTTCATCCATCATCCATTTGTTCAAGTTCACCGGCATCGTAGGCTGCAATGACATATCATAGGCTAGGCAGTGTTCTGGGTTTGTGATGGTGGGGCGGGAGGGAGACAGTGTTAGCAAGCTTGTGAATCCCCGCAATTCATGTTTGTCACATCGGTGCACTGCTGCTGCCAGTTGAATCCAATGTTGCCAGATAGAAACAGGTTTCCTGTGGCATCGAATATATGCCCATTTTAAAGACTGGTGGGAATTTTAAATCAAACACTGGACATTTTTATATTAATTTCTAATATAAGACGCACTTTATCTCTGGGCCGTCCTATGAAACGCTGGAGGGAAAATTTTCTATATGATCGTAACAGGCTTTGGCCTAATACTTGAAAGGAAAAAGAAGAAAACATACCTGAATTTTAGAGGCAATTTTATGAAGAAAAAAGTGCATCTTATAGTCTATAAAATATGGTATTCATAAAGTTTTATTCTTACTTATTTATTTGAAGGGTGTTGGCTAAAAATGATGTGTCACAATATACTAATCTATGAGTATTTATCTTTTAAGGAAGTAAATCTATAATCTAATCTCAAAGTAATGGTATATATCAATGATAAGACACAATGTACAAAAACAACCAATTTTATTAAAGATAAAGTGAAGGCAACTAATTTTTATACATATTTTCTTGAAAAATGGACTATGAACTTTTTAGTTGCTCATGATATACTTTGAGAATATTTTATATACAACTGTGTACTGATAAGAATCAAATGAAACGCGAATTCTTCTTACCTCATACTTCTATGTTTTTTAAACACAGCACCGCAGTATCGGCAACCATCGTCACCATTGTCAGCTGTTTTCACGATGCATGAAAACAGCTGATGATGGTTGCCGATACTGCAATGCTGTGTTTAAAAATCATAGAAGTATGAGGTAAGAAGAATTCACAATTCATTTGATTCTTATCAATAAAACCCCTTATTGTTAAAAATTCCCAAATTTACTATATTAAACTGTGTAATGATTGGTGGGATCTTAACAATCATTTAAAAATTGTATAGGCAGTGGAAAATATTAATAATTAGTGTAATTTAGAATTAGTTATTTTCTTGAAATATTGATTATTGCATAATTCTGTGCCAGAGAGCAAGATAATAGTGACAATCTGACCATTTGAAGTCAGTGATGTTTTATGAGGGCTTTATATTTTCTTTTTCTTTATTCCAATTCTGAATTGGCAGCCATAATCAAAATCAGATTGAATGTTGAAGGGAGAAATTGGAAATATTTTTGGAAAGCACTGTTAATTTGAGAACAATGACCATGTTGATGATACTATCTTGGTTTAAGATACAGAATTACATTTCTGGAATGGACTACATTATAAATTGATTTTCTACATTGTCTTAAAAATTGCAGTTAAGAATAGTGTAAAGTGATCCCACTGCAGACCTCAGGAGGCCCTTGGAGTATAGTAGGAGTAGGAGGTTAAGGCTCCTACCTTTCTAGACAACGTAAGATGTCACCACTGTCTCTTTTTGCCCAGAACATATGTCTGTTCTCATTTCCTTTAGAGGTTGATTCAACCTCAAGGTTTTGGTGTTGCCAGAAAGTTTATACCAGTTTAAAATCCTGACCCCAATAGGACTTGAACCCTTGACCTTTAGACTTATATAGCATTTTATTAGAATAATATAGGTCCTATAAGTAGAGATCCGTGAAAGTGGTTTTATTTTTGGGGAAAATTTGTTTTAAAATTTCAAGATTTTGGTGTTATTGGGAATTTGGCAATGTTATTCTAAATAAATGTAAATTTGAGTCTTTTTAATCCTAGTTTAGTATATTAAACCCAATAAGAATGATATATCCAGTAGTTTAAGGGATATAAAATTGATAATAATGTCTGCAAAAATTTAGGGGAAAAAACTTATCTTACACGTTAATATAATTTGTATTTCTTGGAATTCATTTTGGCCATAGAACTTAAAATCTATGGAAAGACCATATTTGATCATGAGAAGGACCGAAAATATTACCTCCATGATATGAACTGTGTTGCAACCATTTCCCATAGCAAGAGTGCATGGAGGAAGCAGATATGGTGCCATCAGATATAGCAGTTAAAAAGAAGATGGAATCATAAAACGGTGTTTAAAAATGCATTATGAAACTTTTGTGAATAGAATAAAAAAAAATCTCCAGAATTCATTGAAAATTCTAAATTTTGGTGTTATTTCGCATTATCATAGGATTTTGCAATTCATAAATATTTTTTTGAGGTTATGGGAGTAGAGTTAAGAAATGGTAAAAGAAAATAACAAAATTAGAACATTTTGCATTACTGCGACTTGCGAATTTCACGGATCTCTACCTATCAGTGATCTAACAAAAAACTGTCAAATATTGCATGCTGAAACCTGCCTTGAAATTTCTCCCAGAGATGAGTTGTTATGTACCAAGAACATGTCCAAAAAATTATCTGGCAATTTTAACTCAAAAATGCAGAAATTTAAGCCAGGATCCAGCAATGGCAATCCACTGTATGGAGCAGATAGACTCCCTGCTTGAGGAAGATCAGAGTGGAGTGAGGTTAGATGCGGTGCAAACAGCAAGTAGTGAGGATTATCCATTCTACTAATTCGGGAGTTGTATTACTTTCTTATAGTTTAAATGCCAGATTTGGTGCTGGAATTTAAGGCCTTGCAGTTGAAAATGGCAGATATTTTTTTGAACACGGCCTTGGTATATCACAATGTTTCGCTGGGAGAAATTTCAATTGGCAAACTTCTTCCAACTGACAATAATTGTTAATTTTTTTAATACAACGGAAGAAAGATATTAATGTTCATTTAATAAATAGCTTAAATTAACATTAGATGATGGAGTAGAATTTTTGTCAAAACAGTCTAACTACGACTACATAAATCATAACATGTTCGGTGAAACCAGCATCAATCCAATGCTGACAATATGTACTAATCTGCCTCTGGTGGTAAATATGGCAAATGCAGCTATTTTTGTAGTTATTAGGTTGGTGAACCCAAATATACAGTATTCCCAACTTTAATTAGCATTTGGCATATTATCACTATTTTGAAACTGTTAGTATTTCTTGTAATTATATACAATATTTTTACTGTTTTTCAGTGTTTATATGTAAATACTTTTTATTATTTAACAATGTAATATATTTACCGTGTTTTTTAAGCCACAATACAATTGTGACTGTTTGGAAATATTGTATTAAAACAAATATATATATATTGTAAAAGAAAATTCTGTATTCTCCTTAAAATATGACACACAAATTTAGGCTGAAATCCTGGTCACATATGCACCTGTGTTATGCCATCTTATTACCATTCCCTACAGTAGAGCCGGTGTAAAAACTGGTGGCAAATTGCACAACAGCTGATGAATTGCTTCATTAAGAGTGGTTGCCGTCAAGGTTATGGGACCACAGATACACGTCACATTTACAAAGGATGTTACGGTATTGCAAGTCTATCCTTGTACTACTACCATTGTCCTCATGTTCTTTTTCAAAATCTCTAACATTATGAAATGTTTCTCTGATTTGCAATTTGATAGTATTCCCACTCCTCTGCAGCATTCCTCTTCTTCTTCCTTTGGCTCTACGATCCTCTAATAACCTTAATCTCCTTCATTGCAACTGCCCATTCTTCTCTATTACAGTGAAACCTGTCTTAGCTGGAACCTTTATAAGAAGGAAACCTGTAGAGACGGAAAAAATTCTCCAGAACGGTATGATTTTATATGTAAAATCGTCCTGTATAAGCTGGAAACCTTCATAATGCAGAAACAGAATGGTTTTTAAAGTACCAATAGTTAATTTTTACCTCAGTAAGATGGAAAATTATTCTTAAGCACGTTTTTATTACAGTATTAATGACCACACGTGAAAATTCTGCATATGACGCTACTGCATTATATCGTTTTACCTTCTTGTGTTGCCATTGTAATGTGGGGAATCCCTCACTTTTCCTTACCTGCTTAATGTAATCTGCGAAGGAGTTGGGAAACTATTCAGTCCTCCTGTATTTGAGTTCCTTCTCATTTTTGTGTAATAGAGTTGCTTTGTATTGCTGTGCAAACTGTGCTGTGTTACATACACAATTTTATCTGTATTTCAGTTCAGTATGTTTTGTCTTTAAAGCGTGCATGTAAAACCTTTACACTGCATGAGAAAATTCAAACTTTTAATTTGGGAACCCTTTATAAGATGGAAAGCTGCCATGACAGAAATATATTTAAGGAACCGTCATGTTCCTTCATAGACAGGTTTTACTGTACTAGCTTTCTGCCTCCATCTTTTCACCTTCAGTTGTCTTAAGTCTTCCTCAACCTTATCCAACCATCTCAGTTTCTGTCTTCCAACTCTTTCTTCTTCCTTCTGGTTTCCATTCGAAAAATCATTCTTGCACCTCTTTCTTGCTCCATCCGCAACACATGTCCTACCCAATCCAGTCTCTTTCTTCTAATATCTCCTACCTGATCTAAATCCCTATATAATTCTTTCAATTCCTTGTTCGTAATTCTCCATATATCTTGTTCCTGTACTGCTCCATATATGAGGCACTTAGAATAGTAAGGACGTATATGCAAAAGATTAGTTTTGAGAAAAACGTGTTTAAAGTTTCATAAACATATTTTTTCTATATTGCGTGACGTATCATATCTGTTAATGTGAAGAAGTTATATATTGTGTTCTGAAGTGGTTTACAATTTGGATGAAAGAAGAAGGTTCAAAGTTTTTGTTTCAATAATTTAAAAAAAAAAGTTATTTTTGTTGATATGCCCTTGCTATTCTAAGCGCCTCTATCTTCCTTAACATTTTTCTTTCCCATGTACTTAATATGTACTTATCTTTTTCTGATAATGTCCATGTTTTGCTTCCAAACATAAATATTGGTTTCAGTATTGTTTTATAGGTTTTAATTTTTGCTATCCTACTTATTGTTCTTGACTTAAAAACTTGTTTTAATGCATAGAAGCATCTATTGCCCACTGTAATCCTTGTTCAAATCTCTTCACTTAATTCATTTTTTGTGGTAATTAGAGAATCCAGGTATTTAATACTAACAACTTTCTCAAATTTCTGACCATCTAGGACTGTATATGAGATTGGATTTACTTCTACTCTTGATATTCTCATATATTCTGTTTTGTCCTCGTTTATGACTAATCCTATCCCTCCGCAGCATTATGATGCTTAAACTCACAGATAACACCACACTGTAATAATACTCCAACTGATTCGTCCACCGCATAAGACCGTACTGTCTTGACAACGCTGCCTTGTTTTGTAAACCACGGGCAGCGGTTCAACCAAAAGTTGGGTAGTTGTGGCTACGTCAGATATTAAAATGGCGCTACTCTATAGTGTAAACAAACATTAATGTTAATGCAATGACGTAAACTAAGATTCACATTGTCATCCCAATGAAGGCAGCTAATGTACATTTTACCACATGAAGAAGAAAACTGAATAGTTTATGAAGTTTGCATAACATAGAAATTTTCTACAGTAATATTATAATTAAAACTTGTCTTCACATTCAATTCATTTGCTATTTGCTTCCAAATATTTTCTTTAATAAAATTATCTTCTTATAATTCTTTTTTTTTTTTTTCATAAAGGCAATACTTATTTGGGAACAAATTAATAAATTTCTCTCCATATGACTATTATATTGTCTTACTCTGCAATGTGATTTTTTTTTTTTGCTGTAATCTTGGTAATATAAATATTAAAGCTTAGATTTTGCAAGGTTTGGCATTAGCATCTGAGGATAGTGTTTATGTTAATTATGGATTGCAGGCTTTCACAGCCGGTAATCATAATATTAAAAGATTCCGGGTTATGTGGCTGTTTCTTCAAGACGTTTCTCCCTCAACTGTGGAGGGCATCTTCAGTGGCAAGTGCTTCTAGGTGGTGTTCCCTTGTCGTGCACTCGACTGTGAATGTTTTTATGTTATGTTAACAAAAATCTTCCTCAATGACTCCGTTAAATAGGATGAATGCAAACTTTGTGCTTACATCATGTTAACATTAATGTATTTTATGTGAATGGGTCTTATGAGAGAATATGGAGATCCATCCATCCATAGTAATTCTGCCCGAGGGCAGGTCTTTGACTGCAATCATAGCATTTTCATGCTATGCTTTGCAGCTTTACTAGGAAATTATAGGTGTGGTAGCTTCCCATTTCTCTGCACACCGGTGAAGGATGGTGATGATAGTGGCTGGATGATTTTTGGGGACCGTTGGGCCCTAAGCTTCCTTACATTTGTCTTATAGGTGAGGGAAAACCTAATCCAGGAGCCTGTTCCGACCAGGAATTGAACCTGGGCCTGTTGCATAACAAGGCAGCATGCTACCTCGAGACCACAGTGTAAAAATAATTATCCCACTTTAGACTTCAATAGGCCCTAGGGTTATATGAGGTTTAGGCTACCATGTTTTTAATTAATTGACATGATGTGTCAACATGGCATGATGGCTGCCTTTATTCCCAGAACAAGAATCTGGTACTGATTTTCGTTAGAGGCTGAGTCAACCCGAGGACCATGGTGCTGCCAGTATGTTTAGGGCAGATTAAAATTCCTGACCCCACTGGAACTTGAACCTCCAACCTTTTGGCTTGTAGCATATTACATTAACCAACTACACTACAGTGTGCCCCAAGATGAAGATATAATAATTTTAATAGTGCAATTTTTTAAAAAAGATTTACTTACACGTTTGCTGTTACACAGTAAACCAGCTGTATGACAAATATATAATTTAAGAATGTCATAATATGAATCAGAAACAACACTTCACCTAAAATAAAATCTCTCACTTGGACGTGTTTTGGTCATCACAATTGGATGGCTTTTATATATAAGGAACCAACCATCATTCATTCAAAACTGAGAAAAACCCTTTTAAAGTTATTCTAATTTAAAAAAATGTAAAACTTCATTTTTTTGCGAAAAATATATTAGGATAACTTAGGTACATATTATTCTGCTTTACTATTATACATTCCACATACTGAAACCACCTTTAATACAGAAAAACACAAGATTACGGCTTTCTAAGGTTCTCGCAATAACCAGTATTAGAATATGTTTAGTGAAGCATGGTACAATACGAAAGAAGAGATGAAAGCTTAATAACAGCAAATGAGATTCAATTTTAATGCGCCGTACGGCCAGGCTACACAAAGTGGGACCGTACTAAAATGCAGAAATTATGGAAGAGTTGGATTTAGAACCCATTCTCCACCATATAAAAAACTACCATGAACCACTGGAAAGCCCTTCTTCAATGAATGCCGTCTCATATAATTCCAAAAGCCATACTTCGCTACTGCTCCAAGGCAAAAGATTGCTGGGACATCCAAAAAAGCGCTGGATGGAAAATTCCTCTTTGAGACCGTAACAGGCCACACTTGATTTTAATCAATTGAGTTGGTGTTTACTTGATGAAAATCCATATTTATTAATTAAATAAAAATAAAACGTAGTTTTATTTGATTTTCATATTTATTATATAATTCAGTGACAGCTGTTTCGGTACACTGTACCTTCTTCAGACATGTTAACAAATTATGAATTGTGTTCCAACTGATCTAAGCAACAATACAACAATATTTATTTAAATTTTTTAATTTGACAAAGGGGCTTCATTCAAATCAAGTTGAGAATTTAACAGTTTGTTACTACTTTTCAATTTATTAATTTCTACAGCCTCCAAAAGATCTAATTTATTACCCTTATCACAAACATGTAAAATTTCAAAATTTGGATCGAAACAATGATTAAATTGGAATAGGTGGTTAGCATATTTTGAATATTCTAAATTTCTGTTATATATATATATATTTATATAACTGTCAAACTGCTGGTTTACACTTTGAAGATTTATCACACCAATTTTTGAAGTTCATTCTGGGATTTTTTTTTCCTTGTGTAAATATTTCATTGTGTTGTTAGGTAGAGCCGGTTCTCTGAATTCTTCAAAGAATTCCTAGTGGAATTCACAGTGCTACTCACGTGAGAAACTTACAAATAGAACCTATTTCAACTGTGGCACAACAATCATAAATAAGTCTACACATGTATGTTACATGAGAAGGGTAATAAATTAAATTAATTAAATATTATATTAAGGGTTCACCATAAATGAATTGCAAAAACATTTAAATTATTTCAAGATATTTCTATTTAAATGCATTATTGGAATACTGGCACTGAACGGCTGGATTTAAATACCCGGGAACACACTCCTCCTGCAACGGGGTATCACCCGGCCATTTAACTCCACCCGCTCTGAAGGGTTAAGGGAGGCCAAAGCTCAAATTTGAGCCAATCAGCCATTGGATGGATGGTTGGATGGATATGTATTTGGTAATGTCCTGTTGAAAGATTGGGGTTTCGAAATTCACACTTGAAGAAAATGAATAGCCCAAGTTTTACAATGGTGTGGCTGTATTTAGTGGTAGAAAAATGGAGTAGAAGAAAAGTTAGAAGTGGAAAGGCTTGGTACTCATCAGCACTGGAGCTCCTTTAGCTCACTCATTTCTGGTTTCTTGTCAGGCCTGCACATCAACCTGATGTACATCAAGCAGATGCCTATTAGTCTAATGTACATCACCCTAACAAGCTCTTCTCTAATTATAGCTAACCACCTCTCATGATGTGGATGCGGAGTCAGACTTTGGGTGGATTGGTACATAAAACAAGCAGAGATAGAATAAGAAATGATAAAATCAGGGAGATATTAAAAATAAAAAAAATTAACAACAGACATAGAAAAAAATAGACTAGAATGGTTTGGATATTTAAAAAGAATGGAAAAGGAAAGACTATCACAAAGACTGTTAAATCTCAAGATACAAGGAAAATGAACCACGAGAAAGATGGATTAACCGAATGAAGAAAAATTTACAAGAAAGAGGATAAGCCTGGGAAGAACTAAAAAGAAGGAAAGCATGGGAAGATAGAGATGGTTGGAAGCATATTTGGAATTGACCTTCCGAAAGGACTCTAAGATGTTGATGATGAATTAAGTAATATGCTTCTCAGTAAAACTGTTCTTTGTTAACATCTCACACTTTTCACTCTTATTTTCTGTTTCATCTAAGTTTACAGGCCTACTAAGGTTAATCTGTGGTCGAGTGATGCCTAAGATTTCAGAAATTTTCACAGTAGGGTTGTGAATGTTGTTTACGATTATAAGCATTATGTTCTTGAATATTTTTATTAAAAATGAAGAGGTTGGGTCAATATTATAATTTCAGAGTCATTTGGACTAACTAGTTACTTAAAGAACCCAGAAGTTACCTTTTTTTTTTTTCAATTCCATCCTGTTACATGTTAGATATTCTGTACCAAGTTTTTCAGTAAAAATTACAATGGGAAGTAACATTACGAGATAATTTACAATTTATGTAGCCAGATTAAATGTCTTCAGAAAAGTGATAATAAAATAAATTAAAAAGAATTAAAAAATATACCATCCGGCAATTTAATAACAAGAAAGAAAAACAATTCAAGAAAATTACTTACTATCTTGTAATACACAGAAAAAAATCAATATTGCATTAGCACTGATAAACAAATTCAGCCACGGTGATCTTTCAGTAACTAATAAAAAAGTATATCCCAGGTAGTAAAAATTCTGGAATTTATCAAATTAGTTGCAATCCCTGCAATAAAATATACGTAGGAAAAACTAAAATTAATTTAGATACTTGTACAACAAACACTTTAGAAATATAAAAAAATGGTGAAATTGAAAAATTGGAAATTGCAGCTCATAGTTTGCTAAAGAATAACAATATCATGAAAGAAACTAAACTTTTAAAATATTTAGATAAGTATTTGGAATTAACAGTTTGGGAAAAGGCATACATTCAAAAGAACAAATAGAGATTAATGAAATTTGAAGTTCCCAGCGAGAAAAATTTGAGCTCAAAGTTCATCAAACTGGCACCAGATGATAGTTGGAAAGTTGGCGGTGATGATGGAAGTTTGACAGTCGGAGTTTTGGCTGTGGATAGAAGGGATGCCTTCAGAAACAGGTCCTGTGAAAATCATGGAGTTGTATGAGGTGAGATGTAAAAATAATTACTGATTCATTTATATAAATTCTGTACACCACTACAGAAATCTTCTTGTATTGCATTAACTATCCGTACAGCAATACAGCATTTCAAAAATGTAATTAGTTATATTATGAGGAATTTGCATGAACTAGTATGCATTTGCACCAATCAGCTAAATGCCTGCAAAAACATTTGAACATTAAGAAACGTGATATAATAGCGATGCAAATAGAACACTGCTTTGAATAAGGTGAACACATTTTATGGTTTGATTTGATCAATCTGCAGTTATTTTCAGCACATGTAACTTCTTTTCCCTAAGAACTTGTGACCAGTTCAGTGAAATATTATTTTATGCTTTCGAAGGAAAAGTAAGAAAGTGAGGTAGTTTATAGGAATGACATTTTTAAAAAAAAGTGAAGTCAGTTGATGCCCTTTGGGCACTATTAAAACAAAAAAAATTGGAAAATACCTACTTTGAAGTATACATACTGGTAGAAATTGTTCTCAAAACCCCAATTTCCAGAGCAGAAAGCAAATATTGTTTCAGCACTTTTAGAAGAGTGAAGACATACCTAACTAGGAATGGCTAAATACACTAGCTTTACGGTACTTACAAGAGAACTCTCAACCATTGCATGCTGGAACCTACCTTGTAATTTCTTCTAGAGAAGCATTGTAATGTGCCAAGACCGTGTCCAAAAAATTATCTGCCACTTTTAACTTCAAGGCACTAAAATTCAGCACCAAATCTATCATTTAAACTACAGGGAAGTAGTAGAACTCTGACTTTGTTGATTGGATAATCTCAAAATCTGTTGTCTGCACCGTGCCCTGCCTCACTCCACTCTGCTATATTCAAGCAGGAACGTCCATCTGGTTTGCGCAGTGAGTTACCATTACTGGACTCTGGTTTCGATTTCTGTGTCTTGTACTTAAAAGTGGCAGATATTTTTTTAACACGGCCTTCATACATCAAAACGCTTCTCTTGGAGAAAATTCAAGGTAGGTTTTGGTATTTAATTGTTGACAGTTCATTTGTTAGCATACATAAGGATATCATAACAGAGATTCCTTCATTTATTCAAAGAGTGATTGACTTGTTTGATTATCAGAATAATATTAGAGCACATTTCCTGTATAAATAAGGTAATTTTATCAATAACCATTAACATTTTATAATACTACTACTAGGTACTATATAAATCCGGTTTTAACAATGTTGATACATTTTTTCCGGCACCAATGATTTCTCTTCAATTTTGCTTTATAATTTTACTACTAATAATAGTAATAATAAGTCCACCGCTGTGGTCTGGAGGTAGCGTGCTGCCTTGTCATGCAGCGGGCCTGGGTTCGATCCCTGGTCGGGGCAGTTTTTCTGGGTGAGGTTTTTATCGGGGTTTTTCCTCATCTGTAAGACAAATGTCAGGAAAACTTTTAAGGTCCAAACGGTCCCCCAAATCATATGGCCATCATTATCATCCTTATCATTATCATCATCATAACCATTCTTCACCGGTGTGAAAAGCAACGGGAAGCTACCACACCTACAATTCCCTAGTAAAGCTGCAAGCATAGCATGAAAATGCTATGATTGCAGTGAAAGACCTGCCTTTGGGCAGAATTACTATGGATGGAGAATGGAATAATAATAATAATACTGGTGCATAATATAATGTTATCTTCACTTTTCTAAACCATGAGCTCATAATGGCGAATAGGGAATTTTCATACATACAGAGAAGTATATCTACATGAGGTGAATAATGGTACATTGTGAAAGATTCTTCATTGAGTCAATTAGAATTCGTTCTCTATGATTACACTACAGCTGCCGTATGTCCGGCTATGAAGTTCAGGTTATACGAGGGGTGAAGGGAGAAACTCGCTCTCTACTGCCAATAAGGAGATTGTTGAGTGAGAGTAGATGTCTGCTACAACCAATCACTGCTCTTGACTCAGCTATAGCGCGCTAGTAAGGTTTGAAATTGCTGAGTTGTTGCCAGCTGTATGTCTGCTAATTGCATACATAAAGCAGCCCCTCCCACTGAATATCCATATCGGCAACACTGTCGTGAAAACGTCAGGATCGGAGAATCAGTGGCTGGGGTATAGAAGTTTGAATATGCATAAAAAAGTTTTATAAACATTTTTCCCTCATTAGAAATTTTTCCCTACGTGGAGGGAATTTTTCTCCATTTGCAACACTGATTACGCAGATGGCGGCAATCATAATATTGTTTATGAATTTTTTTTCTGTTGTTGGTTAGTTGACATCTAGTAATCTAGTAATCTAGTAATCAAATAAAAGTTTGATAGTTTAATTCGTCACATTCTGAATCCAGAGTCCTCATCAGTTAGGTAAGTGTATTGTATTTCTACATTCCATAACCTCCAGGTATATTTATTTTCCATAACCTCAAAGTATAGTGACTTTATGTAACATATTCAAAACCATCAAGTGATCGCTATCGATTAAGTATCATAGAGAACGAAGTATCTAGTTGCCTGTTTCACATGTGTAATAATTGATCATCAATCTTACATGAACCCTTACTTTATTTAACTCAATATTTTATGACAAATGTGGCGGCTCGACTTTAGAATGTGACGTTTTATGATTTTCCATAGAGCATTGGGATACTGTCGCAATACATATTTTTACAATTTTTAATAACACTTCGAAGTATTTTTAACGGTTCTTAAATCATATTTTATAATTATTAAATATGTATCTATGTATGCAAATAGTTGTACTTATCTCTCAAAAATTGCAGTGCACATGCACAAACGTTTAATGTAACTTTCACTAGATAGCAGGACTCGGTGTTTCCAATATTCGCAATTATTTTAAGAAATTCGCTTCATTTTGTTACTTTCCAATGGGACAGAGTAGTGTGCCCAGATTAGTTTATAGTCTATTAAATAAAATGACTGTAATTTATTTTGATAGATTAGGAGGGGGGGGTGTACATACATTGTAAACATGTTTGGGAATTTATTGCAAAAATTGGTCATACCGATTTCACGGATATTCCTGCCATCTGGTGGAAGTTACATTAAGCATTTGTGGATACGCACTGCGATTATGTTGAACTTAGAAAATTTCATTGAGTAAATGAACAGCAAATTCTAGAGTTTCTCCTATAGATGTTTTCAAACTACAGTTTACATTATTAAATATATTCATTAAGAAAAAATAAATCTAATATATAAAAATGAATGTTTGTTTCTTAGTTTGTACTGTATGTGGGCCATATCGTTGATCAGATTGTGATGGGGCTTTTTGCAAAATGTTCAGGAGATTCCCGGGATGAACATAGGCTATAAGAGAGTTTGATACTCAAATTCTACACCCTTAAAAAATCACCCTTTGTAGTGGAAAACATGAAAAAAATAGCTCTTTGGACGCTTAAATGGCTTACACTGCTTAAACCATAACAAATACACAAAATTAATGTACACAGTATTGAATATCTCAAAAAGTTCTACAAAAAAGTCCATGTCAGCATATGTTTATCTCTTACGGATAACTCACAATAACCATTTTTGTCTTTCATTGATGCCAAGAAGTTCGAGACAAATATGTAGATTCCTGTGCAAGCATAGCAACACGTGGTGGGTATTCTTTTATGGATAACTCACAATAACGAATTTTGTCTTTTATCTCATTTATGCCATGAAGATCAAGATAAGTAGATTCCCGGGCAATACAGGGTAATCAGCACGGGGAATCTTAAAATAATTACGATATACATTATTAATTTTTTTTCATTCTGCTTATTCTACTAATCATAAGAAGTACATTAATTTTTGTCTTTCAGCTCATTTATGCCAAGTAGATCGGGATGAGTAGATTCCCAGACAGTGCCAGGTAAACAGCACAGGGTATCTAAAAATAATTACTATATAAATTTTTTGTTCCACTTATTTAACTAAACATAAAACACATGTGACAATGTCTATATGGGACAAACTGGTAGATCTTTTATCTCTCGGATAAAGGAACACATGAGAGCATATAACAGAAATTTAGGATATTCAAAATATGCTAACCACCTATTCCAATTTAATCATTGTTTCGATCCAAATTTTGAAAATTTACATGTTTGTGATAAGGGTAAGAAGTTAGATCTTTTGGAGGCTGTAGAAATAAATGAATTGAAAAGTAGTAACAAACTGTTAAATTCTCAACTTGATTTGAATGAATCCCCTTTGTTAAATTAAAAAATTTAAATAAATATTGTTGTATTATTGCTTAGATCAGTTGGAACACAATTCATAATTTGTTAACATGTCTGAAGAATGCACAGTGTACCATAACAGCTGTCACTGAATTATATAATAAATATGAAAATCAAATAAAACTACGTTTTATTTTTATTTAATTTATAAAACACATTAATTTTCTTATTTCAGTTGATTTATGTCAAGAAGTTTGGGATAAGTAGATTCCTGGGCAGTGCCGGGTAATCAGCACAGGGTATCTAAAAAATATAAATTTATAATTATTTTTCCTTCTACTAATTCAATTAAACATAAAAACACACTAATTTTCATTTATTTAGGCGTAGCAGCGCACACCGGGTATTAGCTAGTATTAAATATAAATTGATGTGTGTATTAAAATACATAATTAGATCAACAAAGTTCAATTAAACTGAAAGTTGCTGATGGATATACATTTAAGTTCATCGTGAAAAAACTGTTATAATGAACGTACATCAAATTGTACTTACAATTGTTTTAACATTATACAAATAAATTAAGAGGGTATACATTAAAAATAAAGGACTTCAATTTTTTTTAGGACATTCTAGTTTCCATACCATAGAGAACTGTACATCCCTATCCTGAGCTAACATTTTCCAGTCATTCCCTGTATAATCCACTTCCCTGAAATCATGGTTTATATTATTCCCCCACCTCATTTTTGGTCTACCTACTGGGTGCTTTCCCTCTGTTTTTCCTGCAAGGGTTTTCCATGTCCCTCTTTCATTCTCATTTGTTCCACATATCATGCCCATGACTGTTCTTATTACATATTATCATCATCGATGGTTCAACAGCCCAATGTGGGCCTTGGCTATCTTCAGAAGCTTATGCCAGACTTCCCTGCCCTGAGCTTCATTCTTCCAGTTTCTTATTTTTAAAATTTTAATGTCTTGAATTAAACTATCCTCCCATCTTAATTTAGGTCTTTCAACTTTCCTGGCCAATAGAGGTTTCTCATTGTAAATTCTTTTTGAAATCCTTTTGCTGCTCATATGAATAATGTGTCCAGCCCAGGTCAATCAATTAATTTTAGCAAAATTCAGAATATCCGGCTGATTATACATTTTATACAATTCATTATTGTATCTCTTTCTTCACACATTATTTTCTTTCACAGCACCAAATATGGATCTCAGTATCTTCCTTTCAAAACACCTTAATAATTCCTCATCTGATTTCAACATGGTACAAGTTTCTGATGCATATGTTAACACTGGACTAAGGAGAACCTTATATATGAGTATTTTTGTCTTTCTAGATATAAACTGAGATCTAAACATCTTCCTGAGTCAAAAAAGAGCATTTGTTTGCAGCCTTGATGTTTAACCGTTAAATTGGCAAACAGTAATTTCTCATATCAGTTATTTAAATGTGGCGGACCACACTGAAAAGAAATTGAGCGTAACTTTTATTAGTAGGTATACTGTGTAATTCCACACATATTTCAGTATTTATTATCGTTAGCTTTCTTCTGCTTTATTAAAACTATTAGGCCTAGATAAATTAAAACAATTGATGTATCCTATAGGATACATTGCAATTTAAGGGTTAAATGAATTTCAGCTGAATTGTCATTTCTACAATTTACTTCTGATCCAAGATATATAAATTTCTTATTACATCTGGTTTCCCATAAAAATACTGTAGCTCACTCTTATGTAGTTATCTCCATTTCTTTCCTCCTCGCTTAAAGTAGGATATCATATTTGGCATCCATATAAAAATAAGTCCACCGCTGTGGTCTGGAGGTAGCGTGCTGCCTTGTCACGCAGCAGGCCTGGGTTCGATCCCCGGTCGGGGCAGTTTTTCTGGGTGAGGTTTTTATCGGGGTTTTTCCTCACCTGTAAGACAAATGTCAGGAAAACTTTAAGGCCCAAACAGTCCCCGAATTCATATGGCCATCATCCTTATCATTATCATCCTTACCATTATCATTATCATCATCATCCTTCACCGGTCTGGAAAGCAACGGGAAGCTACCACACCTACACAATTCCCTAGTAAAGCTGCAAGCATAGCATGAAAATACTATGATTGCAGTGAAGGACCTGCCTTCGGGCAGAATTACTATGGATGGATATAAAAATAACTGGAAGAATAACAGTTTTATATATTTTCAGTTTAATGTTTATTGGCCTGAATATATCTTCCAGTTCCACTTTTGCATTAAAATCTCCTAATACAATTTTTGACTCAACTGCACTTCTACTAGCGCTTGATTTTTCAGTTATGTTGTTGTAAACTATAGCTCTTCTATATTTAACTAACAATATTTAATATTTTAATAAAACTTTATTTCATTTCAAACGTTTTTTAACATGAGTAGACAGTTTTGAAGTATTTATTTAAATATGTCCAATCACAATATTATCACACTGTTAGACAATATTGTTGATGCTAATTGCAATTTGCTCCATAAAGTATATTACTTAGTCTATGATATTTCTATCGCTGTTTTGGGTTATTGCTGGTTGGATCAGCATTAGGGAGTGATAAGTAAGTGTACACCCATTTTTAATAAACGTTTTGTAATATAAACGTTATTAATATATTTTTTAAACATAGATTTGGGGATTTATTGCAAATATTGGTCATTTAAATTTCATAGCGACGGATAGTAATCAAGGATGATCATCGATAAGTGGTTCGATTGTGTGTTATCGCTGGCTCTATAAACTCTGGCGCATGCACACTCTTGTTCTATAGGACTTTGAAAATATTTCACGCTAGTTTAAGTGCAGTTTTTCCCAATTTTCTTATGATATTGTGAAAGACTTTCAAATATGTATTCTAATTCTTCATAGAAGTCATCCTTGATCTTGTTATCCTTATCTTATGTGGGACCATGTACATTTATGATTAAAAAATCATGCTATTTACCTTTTAGAATTGTGTAGGATATCCTATCGCTGACAAACTTAAACTCACAGATAGTAGAGAGGATCCTCCTTCAGAATAAAAAAAACCTGTTCCAAAATTGGTCTCGTTGCACCCCCATAGTATAGTGTAAAGCTTCCTGATTACCTTTTCATGACCATCTAACTTCTTGTAAACTGTATAATTCTCATATATTTTAATTTTTACCTAAAACTTGTTATTGAATAATAACTTATATTATATATTTAATTATTAAAAGTAACAATTGAACTGTTCTTCACTTTTCACAATTATGGCATACAATATGAATCTCAGGGAATGTAGATGAAAATAAGCATATTTTTAAATTTCATTATGATCTTTGATTCAGATATTTAAACAGTTGAGAAAAAAAATATTTTGAAACAAATTTTGGTCTATCTATGTTTTTTTTAGATTTTGTGAAGCCGTATAGGCTTAAACAAAGCTGATGGAGTCAGGTGACAGAAATTTGAAACCTAATGCTGAGCAGCATGGGTCAAACAAACAGCAGTTAAATGAACTAGAAATACAACCAGATAGTCCCAGCGAGCCGCCAAGCATATCTGAAAAGTGTCAAAATGAATCAAACAAACCATCTGTCAAAACTCCAGTTTCTAAAGATGAGTGGAAAGAACTCTTAAGCAGAGCCAGAGAAACCGAAGCAAGGGTGAATGAAATTATTGATGAGGGTGCTGGCAACAGGTACATGGATGATGTTATCAATGAAATCCATGAATATAATCAGATTAAAGATGTGGCGCAATCTGTCATTGGTGTCATAAGCAATCTTAATAGTATGCCTTTAAGGGATGTATATGAACATCTAGGATTTCATTATGATGAAGATGATGATGAAGTGTTACAATGAATCACTAGAACTCTATTTATGCATGTAACTTTACTGATTTCAAGAATGTGCAATTCAGTTAATAAATATTTATGAGAATTAAATTTGGAAGTATTGTATTGTATTCCCTTTACAGAGATTTAGGCGCTCTCCCCATACAGGGAAGAATTTGAACCAAACTAATTTAGTTACACTTGTTTTCATATGGATGTTATTTTGAGTGGTCCATGGTCAGCGTTCTGCCTCATACTGACATCTAGGAAACCAAGGTAGTACTAGGACTGGAAAATTCGGTAAATTTTGCTTAGAGGCCTTCTCATTCAGGCTTAAGGATTTTTATGAGCCTGAAAATCTTCAGACTCGGGACCCATGGCTTAAAGTCCCTCCCGGAAGACTTGCTCCTTGGATTTTTCCATCCTAAAAATTCCATCGACCCCGGCCAGGTTTGAACCCGCGATCTTTGGTACCAGAGGCAAGGAGCATAACCACTAGTCCACCGCGGCCGACAAAATTTGGAAGTGAGTTGATAAAACTATGTTACTTTAAAATTGTTATATTATTTTACATTGTTTTCATATTTTAATAAAATATCTGTTTCTAATTGCTCTATGAGGGGTCCAAGGAATAGTATTGTACAATACAATATTTCATCAAGTGAAATCACTTAGCCACTCCTATCCAACTCTGCTCTCACCTTTACGTGGTGGACTCCATTAACCCGTTAGGTGGGCGTTCCGTGAATATCCATCTCAAGAAAGCCTTCACTCGGTGGGAGTTACAGATATATCCAACGAGATATATATTATTGTTTTTCTAAGTTATTTGGCGATACAGGAACACAAAATTTTGAAGATCTGTTCTGTATGGGTATGACATCTAGTGTGATTTTTTTCAACCCCCTTTGACCGGTCTCTTAACAGTTTCTTATTACGAGAGTTAAAATCACATATCATGTATGCACGCAAGAACGGACTAACGTGTATCAGTAACTGGCCAGCTATATAACATTCATGATAAAATATTATTCACTAGACGTGTTCAGAAAAAAAAACAGACACCATCTGTTTGCTCAACATAATATATCTCTCAACTCAGATTAGCCTTAAACCATAATGCAAGAACGGTCTAAGTTAATGAAAAAATAATAACTCTGGTACAGTTTCTTGTAACTTCTCATTCACACGTTTAAATGAGAGGTCTGTCTTTTATCACATTAGAAAAATATTGCACAAACATTCAATTGGGGTTGCTAACTTTTACCCTCCATTCTCCAGTCTTGAAGTAACTAATTCAAACGTCTTATTTCGCTTATAGTTTTTTTTTTTTTCACTTCATCATATTTTTTATAAGCTACTTACAATTTACTGAAAATATGAGTGTTTTCTAAAATGAAGTTATGTAGCATTCATAATACTAACAACAATAATAACCAGTGACTTCTCAACACACCAGTGTTCAATAACGCCACTGATAATATCTGATGACGTCAATAATCACTATTACTACAATAAAAACTACTAATTGTACAGATATTTTTACGGTATATTAAAGTTCTAAAAATAAAAAAAATTGCGATTATTTGTAATAACTCAAAACTGACAGTATTTAGTAACGCCACTGGTCATATGTGTCGTAAAATTTTAATATTTACACAGTGTTAAAAGAGATTGTATATTTACATTATAAACTTCGGAGTAAATTGCCAATATAAATAAATAAATTAATTAATTTATACATATATCCTAAATGCTTAGTTTATATCGATGTAAGACTTGAAATAACGCCACTGATGACAGACACCATGTAAGGCCAGAGTTAACATTTATTGCATTTAAGAGATTTGCATACTTTTTTAATATTCATTACATGTAATATAAATAATGTTTTCCAAATTACTTTTAAATTGAACACGAGAAGACACTTGTGCCGTTTTTGTACTAAAGTTGAAAAAAATAAAAATATGAAATTTCGATTAAAAAATATGACCATATGAAAGAGAATGGTTGTTTTGTATAATATTTGATGGATATGTTACAAATGTTTACTCCCTGTATTTTTTATAATATTTTTAATTAAAGGAAGAAAAGGCTGCCCACAGAGCTGTAGAACTGCACTAGCTAGGTCCTCAGTTAAGGGGTTAAACCGAGTAACCCAGTACAAGGTTGTGGTAACCAATCCCTTCGGTGTGCTGGGTCAGTGAACTAAAGAGAGGCAGAGGTCCTAGAGGAGTTGCTTGGGGAGAAACTGAGATTAGGTCTTCTAGGATAATGTGGATTGGCAGCAGGGTCCACATTTAGACAGGTGGCAGAAGAATCCTTATGGGACAACGACAGCGTCTAAGGTTTAGTTAGTGACCTACTGCAAAAGGGATGGTGGTTCTCTATAGCCGAGGTGAAGGCAACTAACTAGGGGTTGAGCTCCTCGAAATAAAGGCTCCCAGTCCCTCTGGTAATGGGTTGATCATAAGGCTGACGACCTTATATTGTAAAAAATCTCTTGTCACAAAACCTACACAGTTGGAAAAGCCAGATGGATCAAATGGTAAACGACTTATGGAAAAGGAAAGTACAGGATTGAGATGATTGGAGGAGAATTGTGAAGGAGGCCAAAACTCACAATGGGTTGTAGTGCCAAATAGGAAGGAAGGAAGGAATTGCTGTATGAGTATTAATAAAATTACTTGAAGTATAACTTTATAAAATTCCAGGATTACATTTTTTATTTACCTGGTCTGCATCCCGCACTGTAGCCGAGTGGTTAAGGCAGGAAGCCTTGGCGCAGAGCTATGGGACTTGCACTGGTTTGGGTCCCCATGGGGGAAGAAATTTTCTCATGGAATTTCGGCCAGTATGGGACTGGTGCCCACCCAGCATCATGAGGCATTTGGGTAGCTACAATAAGTAGCGACTCCGGGTTGAGAAGACCAGCTATAATGGCTGGGAGACCCGACATGCTGAACACATGTCACCCCTACACTGGCTAGATGATCGTCTACCTCTGTGATTAACATATGTGGATGTGAGGCCAGCAGCCGTCTGGTAGGCCAAGGGCCTAAAATAATTTTTGGAAATGTATCTGTTCTGAATATGAATTCAAGTCTATAATCCAGTACCTTGTCAGAGTAGATAAGGCAGAATGCCTTGGCACAGAGTTACGGAACTTGTGCTGGTTTGAGTCACCATGGGGGAAGAAATTTTCTAATGGAATTTTGTCCAGTATGGACCTGTGCTCACACAGCATCGTGAGGAATTTGAGTAGCTACAATAAATAGTGGTTCCAGGTTGAGAAAATCTGCTATAATGGCTGGCAGATACGATTTACTGACCACATGTCATCCCTATGCTGGCTGGATGATTGTTTGATTCTGTGATTGTCACATGTGTATGTGAGGCCAGCAGCCGCTGGTAGACCAAGGGCATTCTAGGCCTATCGCACCATGGAGTTTTTTTTTCTCGGGGATTAGCTATTAGCTCACTGATGTTTGTACAATGTGTGCAATGGCATTTAAAAATTTAATTCTTTTCTAACTATGAATGCAACATTTTTTTATGTTTAATGACAGTGTTATTAGAAATGTATGATTCCTTCTTCTAGTATATCTGATTCATAGGAATGAGAGCTTTTAACTAGGAATATATAAATATACAGGTTGTTGCAGGTCCTCCTGACATTTCATGTTCCTCTGTTTGAGGCTTTGCCATTGATTCCCCACCTGAAGATCCGAATGGGGAACTACACTGGTCAACATGATTTTTGTCTCATGAGTACCAATAGTTATACTTAATACAGTTTTTTATTGTTTTTTTCAAATATATATTCTGAATTTCTCCATCACCCACAGTTTTTTTATTTCAATTTCAATTCCATCCATCCATAGTAATTCTGCCTGAGGGCAGGTCTTTCACAGCAGTCATAGCATTTGCATGCTATGCTTTGCAGCTTTACTAGGGAATTGTAGGTGTGGTAGCTTTCCATTGCTTTCCACACCGGTGAAGGATGATGATGATGATAAGGATGATGATGATGATGATGATGGCCATATGTTTTTGGGGACCGTTTGGGCCTTAAAGTTTCCCTGACATTTTCTTACAGGTGAGGAAAAACCCCGATAAAAACCTCACCCAGAAAAACTGTCCCGACTGGGGATCGAACCCGGGCCTGCTGCATTACAAGGCAGCATGCTATCGAGACCACAGCAATGAACTCAATTTCAATCAATGGATTTAAATAATTATCTTTTTAATAAACATTTTTTCGTCCATTTGTCCATTGTAAAATAAAACTAAATGGGCTAACTCAAATGGTTTTCAGCTATGGAAAAGAGATATCAAGGCAAATGGATTCCTAATATGCTGGCTGATTATTGTTGGACCATCAAGAGGGATGCTCCATAGGTGAAATATAGCAGAAAATCGTCATTTCTTACTTTCTAGGTGAGTCCAAATGTTCAAATATTGTGTAGTTACGAATGTAGAAAATATGAAAGTGTTTGAAATTATAAAAACCTGTCTCTCGGAAACCTTGCATGATGGATAAAAACCAATATCATATTTGAATTCAGGAGAAAAAATACTATCAGAATCACATATTTTTCTTTCTGAGACAAAAAAAAAGTTTCTTTTTTGTTGCTCAGTGCTCTCTTACCTCCTGAAAATTTTACCCATGCCATTGAGAAGACTATATAATAATGAGCTATATGATCTTTATGGGAAACCAGATATTATAACAGTTAATATTCATAGACTGTGATGGGCAGGACATGTGGTTCAAATGGTGAATGATAGAGTGGTTTGGAAACTTCTTGTAGGAAAATTAGAGGGAAAGAGCCTTGTAGGTAGGAGAATAACAATAACTATGATTTGAGGGAAGTAAATTATAGAGGTGATGATTGGAAAACATAACTCAGGATAGAAATGTATGGAGAGCTTATGTCCACATGGCCATGAACCTAGAGTTCAATAGTGCCAGTGAGTTAGTCAAATGGAAACCAATATGCACCAGAACAGCTTGACGCCCAAAAAACAGACGTCAGGATGATGTTATAAAATATATATTAGAAATGAAAATTGGAAATTGGTCAGTCTGTATCCAGAATAGATCTAGGTGGAGAAAAATTGTTGAGGAGGCCAAAACTTCAATGAGGTTGTAGTCACCTACTAAAGAAGAAGAAGAAGAAGAAGAAGAGTTAGTTAGTTACAGGTCCTCATTGACAAACTTTTAGGAATGATAGTTTAACAGAGAGAATAATTTTTAATTAATGAACATTATACACCTAAGCACATTTTTGTGTGTTCTGTACATTGGTCATTATATGAAATCTCTGAAGGTAAATCCAGTTTTTCAAAACATATAGTAGAAGCAGAACATCAATTCAACACAATAGACAACATATTATCGGTCCTGTATAGAGAAAATGATGTATCAAAAATCAACGTTCTCGAATAATTAGAAATCATCAAGGAAACTACAAATAAACACCTGCTGAATGAGAACATACCCAGCAATATAAAACCCTCTGTACAAAAATAATTACCAACAACAGTCAGTACCAAAATGAGAGCAGAAGATGATACATAAGTTATTGAAAGGCCTCCTATGAAACAACACTGCAAATTATTGAGGACGGCTGAGATATCAGGTACTGTTTTACAATTATTAAAACATTAATTGTTACAGACATTAAAATAGTTAGATTGAGATGGGCAGGACATATCCAGAGAATGGATAATAGTGAGATGGTTAAAATAATGACGGACCATCCAGATGAAAGAAGAAATTTTGGAAGATCTAAAGCTAGGAGGATAAATGGAGTTTTGGAAGATGTCCAAAGGCTTACAATTCGAAATTGGTGGACAATCGCCAGGAATAGAGAGGTCTGAAGGGGAATGCTTTCAACCTGAGTTGATACGCCAAGTATGATGATGATGATGAACTCGCTTAAATGATAATGTTTTATGTTGAGGCTAGGGATAATGGAAGAGAGGTTTTTTACACCTATGAGGAACGGTATTATAACAGGAAACATTCATACAAGTGTTACCTTTGCTGGAATTCACCAATGCTCTCAAGAAATTGAAAACTTTCATCCTCAATGTGTTGGTGGTGGAAGACAAGAGGTGAGAACACTGGAGTTTGAGGGTAACATGATTGAAATTTAGTCATAACTAGAGACCGGATGTTAGGGAAAATGCCTACAGTTATTTATTATAGAAACTGTAAAAGCGACTTCATGTAAGTTCATACTGACGACCCTAGAGTTATTTTCCATGAAGTTCATTTTGCCTATAAATGCCTATTTCAGCTTACAATGCCTATAAATGCCTATTTACCATTTTTTCTTAACTTAGTATTTCAATGAAATTAATTGAAATGGATGAACTTCCCCCTCAATGCACTCCCATGAGGCGAAATAACAAGTATCGGCAATTGTATTTTTCCACCTCATGCACTCCTGTTAAGCAAGATAGCCCTAAGCTATGTCCCATTGTATTAAGCTCCTGCTCTAAGGCTTGGAGAAAGTTGTATAGTACAGCTTTGCTTATTTTCAATATAAACATTGCTGAGTGACAAAGAGCTTACATGGCTCAAGCTTTCTTTCTCTGTCTCACACCTGGTGCTGAAACTTTTTAAGTGACTGGCAATATTATTTTTGATGTTGGTAACACTGAATTCAGTCTGTAGTCCTCATTCACAGTTAGGTGTGCTTCAAAGACAAAGTGGTGCGACAAGTGCATGTGGCTTATTTTTTTTACCTTTAGAACAGTTGTTATACGAGCCTAAAGAACAGACAAAACTAAAAGACAAACTGACCAATTTCGTGAAAGAATTTGCTGCAGTTATATATTAGAAATATGAAGTGAGTTTCTTTTTAAACTGTTTTTGAGTCGGGCAGTCCTTGAAATTTTGCCTGTCTTCCAATCAGAGCCAGTGGTCTGATTTACGTAGGTTGCATACATAATGTGCACAAGCATTATAAACTCGTTGCAGTCTTTGGCCGAATGTGATACTCATGTCAGTTAAGAGTAAGTCACAATAATCGAAACGCAGCATAATCAAAGTAGAGACAAGTATTTTTTTCAATGAAGAAGGGAGGAAAATTTTCAAACATTTTAGGGAATGGAAGATTGAATATATTTTTTTACAAATTTCTCATAAATGAACCTGCCAACTAAGATTTTGATTGAAATACACACTAAGATTTTTCAGTATTATTGGGCGATAGCGATTAGATACTAAAGGCCAACACACATACACTATTGAATAACACTAAGAAATTGGGATTGGAAGAAAATATCAATAAAACTAAATATATGGTCATACATAGAAATACATTATATAATGGAAATGGACAGCTAATGACAAACGAGGGTAATTTTGAGGAAGTGGCTGAGTTCAAGTACTTAGGAACAATAATCACAAATAGGAATGAGATGCACAAAGAAATTAAACATAGGCTCAATTCTGGAAATGCGTGCTATTATGCATTACTGGGACTCTTGACGTCCTAACTCCTTCAAAAAACTTTAAACTGGAAATATATAAAACTATTATTCTACCAGTTATATTATATGGATGCGAAACATGGACTCTTGCTTTAAAGGAGGAAAGGGGATTACGAGTATTTGAGAATAAAGTTCTTAGGAAAATTTTTGGACCAAAGAGAGATGAACAGACAGTTGAATGGAGAAGACTACATAACAGTGAACTTCATGGTTTTTATAGGAAGCCAGATATAATAACAGTTAAGTTTCATATTCTGCGGTGGGCAGGACATGTGGTACGAATGGGGAATGAAAGGCGTGCATGGAATCTTCTTGTAGGAAAATCAGAGGGAAAACGCCCAGTTGGTAGACCAAGAATGAGGTGGGAGAATAACATTAACTATGATTTAAGGGAAGTAGATTATACAGGGATTGATTGGAAAATATTAGCTCAGGATAGGGATTAATGGAGAACTTATGTCCGCGCGTCCATGAACCGACGGGTTCGATAGTGCCAGTAGGTTAGTTAGTATTTGTTAAGTTTAAGGCTTCAAACATTCGTATATTATATTGTGCAAATGTTTGGGGTATTTCTCCTGTGGTGCGCGTTCCAATATCCTGTTTATGTTGGCTGCATCACATGATTCTATATTATATTCGTCGTTCGTCTGCTGCCGCAAGCGCAGTGTTTACTTTGAATTAAAAAAAAAAAAAGAATTGCGTCGCATGTTAGGTACTATTTTCCAAATACTATACTCATATGCCTAAGGTTATTTAAAAGAGAATGAATCTATAGTAAATGTTTGAAAACTATGCAAAACAGCTGTTCTCTTGTATAATATTCAAAATTATTATAGTAGGTAATCTAAGAAACAAAAAGCCAGGATATTAAGATATCTAGCTCTCCATACATCCTTATCCTGAGATTTTTCCAGCCATCCACTGTATAATCTACATTCTTCAAATTATGGTTAATGTTCTACCATCATCACTTGTTTACAGCTATTGGTGCTGACCAGTGTGCCTTTCCAGGAACGTTTGTTTGTCCCTTGTCGGCGAATTCGCGTGGGTATTCAGTATTGGGCTGGTTGATCCTTCGGGACAGTAACGGCGACTTGAAAAACGGAAATAATATTGCCATACATTATTGAGCTTTATGTGATATATGTTCAATATGGGCTCTGAATGTAAGTTTTTTTGTCCAAAATGAGGCCTAAATATCTGACTGAAGTCTCTACTGGTAGACGTTGCACACTCATAGTGAGCTGAATTAGACATGGAATGTTCGATTTGGTAAACAGGGCGACTTGCGTTTTACCAACATTAAGTTTAATGTTCCAGGAGCAAAACCATTCAGATATGATGTTTGTTGCTCGCTGGAATGTTGCAAGTCGATGGAGAATGGATTTAAGTTTGGATTGCACGAATAGACAGGTGTCATCAGCAAAGGAGACTATTTGGAGTGATGGTGGTGAAGGTAGGTCTGAGACATCGGGAGTACAGTAAGGGTGAAAGGACAGCTCCTTTGGTAAACAGGGCGACTTGCGTTTTACCAACATTAAGTTTAATGTTCCAGGAGCAAAACCATTCATATATGAAGTTTATTGCTCGCTGGAATGTTGCAAGTCGATGGAGAATGGATTTAAGTTTGGATTGCATGAATAGACAGGTGTCATCAGCAAAGGAGACTATTTGGTAAACAGGGAGACTTGCGTTTTACCAACATTAAGTTTAATGTTCCAGGAGCAAAACCATTCATATATGATGTTTGTTGCTCGCTGGAATGTTGCAAGTCGATGGAGAATGGATTTAAGTTTGGATTGCATGAATAGACAGGTGTCATCAGCAAAGGAGACTATTTGGAGTGATGGTGGTGAAGGTAGGTCTGAGACATCGGGAGTACAGTAAGGGTGAAAGGACAGCTCCTTGTGGAACTCCCGCCAGTATGGACTTAGTGTTAGATTTGCTTCCACTTACTGAGACATAGAAGGTTTTATTTCTCAGGTAAATGGAGACAATTTTGATTAAATTTGGATTAATTTGAAATTATATGAGCTTGCATATCAATCCGTTTATCCAAGTTGTGTCAAACGCTTTCTCAATGTCAAAGAAGACAGCTATTGTACTACGTTTGGTGTTGAAACCAGTGACAATTTGATCTATAAGCCTTGCCAGTTGTAGCGGTGTGCTGTGTGAATTTCGGAAGCCGAATTGGTGATTTGGTAGTAGTTCTTTAGTAGAAACTTCAATTTTTAGTCTGGCCAAAATTAGTTTTTCTAGGATTTTTTCTAGAACTGGCAGGATGATTATCGGTCGCAAATTGTTTGGGAATAGTTGGGTTTTTACCTGATTTCGATAATACAATAACTTCCAAGCTGCAGAGAAATGTGGTTGAATTGTGTACAGAATTTAAATATGGCGAGTATAAGGAGTAGCGCATTGCGCGGGAGGTACTTTATGGCTAGGTTGCTTATACGATCATGTCCAGGTGCACTTGTTGTGCGAAGGGCCTGGACGTGAGAGCGTAGGTCTGCGAGGTGAATGTCGGGTCTTTCATTAGGGTAGCGAGCAGCTAGGAAGGTGTCTACTCTGTCATTGACTTCAGCTTCATGAATTGGCGTCGTTAACTTGTGTGATTTGAATCGGTCTGCGAGATTTTTCGCGAGAACATGTGCTTGATCATAAGGATGATAAGCCCAAGTTCCATTGTTCTGAATGACAGTCGGTTTAGAAGGTCCGCGGTTTGATTTTATTCTTTTTATAATCTTCTAAGACGAAGTTTTTTATGCATTGAAGTTAGATATGGAATATTTCCATTGCGCAATGCTGTGATCTCGCAGTCGTTCTTTGACTCGTCGAGCATAGTAATTGTACTCCTGTTTCATTTGAGGGGCTCCATGGAGTCTGCATTGCTTGAGGGCTCTTCGCTTATGATCTAGATAGTCAAGTAGTGTTTGATCTGTTTGCGTGTGGTGGTGTTTTTTTTGTTGTAGCTATGTTGAGTGCTGTTTGAATAGAAGCCTGGAAGTAATTAATAGAAGTCTCAAATTCTTCAGTGGGTCGCATGCAAATACATTAGTCTCTACTCAAATTACTTCCAATCACTGGTGAGCTGACTCACCGTGAGCAAATGCAAAGATCGAATTAGCTACCCACTAACTGGTCAGCATGAAAGTCGTCGTTTTTGTAATATTGGCAATATATTACACAGAATTCTCAGTGATAAAACCACTTCCGTTATTTTCGTCTGCTAGAGGAACGCATTTTACGCTTGCGTCCCGCAAATAATACCAACGACGTCTGCGTCGCGCAATATTACGCAGATTCTCCTGTTCTTCCAGTTGAATTCTTTGGTAGACTCTATCAAATTCCTCTTCTCCGCGTATACCGAAAACATGATCGAAGTCTTCCAGGTCCGACACCTTGGATAAAGCAGCAAGGTACGCGGCAAGGTTTCAAACTACATCGGTTCCCATCGGGATTCTCACGATTCGTTTTATTCCTATGTCACCTTGTCAGGTAGCTTACGAATTTCAACAATTATTATCGCATGAACAGATTTCTGAGTAAGCAAAATCGTATTCGGTTACAACTTTCTCAGCAGAGAACGCATTTTACGGCCTAATGCGTTCATAGATTCGACCCTTAATCAACTGTGAAAGGAATCTTAAATAATGATTCCAGTTCGTATTCATTGTATAAGGCCGGAAGGGGTTGGGGCTGAAGAAGAAACTAAGCGGTGAGCTTAAAAATGATAGGGACATAGTCTGAGTTAAGCTCACCAGGCAGTGTTTCTATACTGTATATGGAGAAATGTTAACGTTTTTGAAAGTGCTATGTCCAGAATGTCAGAGCATAAGCCTTGTTGAGTGTTTCGAAAGAAGGTGTGTTCCCTTGGTACTGAAATTTCGATGTTGTGGTTATTACAGAAGGTTTGTAAAACCATACCTGAAGCGTTGGGTACTCGACAATTCCATGCGCGATGCTTTGCATTGAAATCACCTGCCAGTAGATACCGGGGTGAAAACGATGTAAGTATGCGCATGTCACGTCGAGGAAGAGGTCTAATGCTACGGTTTATTATACAGCGTGTCGCGCCCGACGTGACGCGAATTCGCGTTTCGCTCGGCGTGATGCTGGTTCCACATGGAGCGCATACGCTACAGCGCATATGTTTATGGAATTGTCGCCAGATGGCACCACATATATGGAAAATCAAAATAACCAACGTTCATAATAAATTTCCAAATGTGTTTACAAAAACTAATGTATACAAACCTGTCCCTGCATAACCTAATAAAATAAATTACTTACATACTATTTAGTAAATTATAAACTAATCTGCTGTACACTAAACTGACCCATCGGAATCTAACAAAATGAAGTGATTGAACATTTATTTCTTAAAATATGGTTTGGAATTAAATTCAAATGTTGGTCATTCACACATATGTCCTGCCATCTGGTGGATTTAATTTTATGAGCGTTCACGTATGCCAACTTAAATTCTAATAAAGAACTTTGAAAATAAATTGAGAGGAAAAGTCATAATTTGTGTACATAGATAAACATATTAAAATTCTTCATTCAAAAAGTTTCACGTGTCGTTGCAAAACGATTAAAATAGTTCGAAATATTAGTAAAGACAGAAAAAGTACCTAGAGCAACAGCATCATATGAATGTTGTATGGAAAATTATAGAATAAATGATTCTTTTGTTCTTAAATAAACATATGGTTGATGAATATACCAAATTTTAGAATACTTCAGATTTTCGCCTGAGCAGTTTTATCATGTTTTGAATTTAATAGAAGATGAAATTTATGCACATCCATGATATCCCCGAGATACAATATTTACAACTTTTATTTATCTCTTGACCTCTCTTGACTAAGTTCAAGCCACAATAACTTTTTTCTGTACATCTCTGTACTCCTTCATGCTCATATTGTATAAAACATGGTATAAAACTCGATGATTTGCAACAAAAGTATCTAACTTTCGTCGTTTAAAATTGGAAAGTTATAAAAACAAGTACTGTATTTCCGACATTTTGTTATAAAATCTTAGTTTGTTTTTAGCAATTACACCAATGAGTATGGGTAATATCTTCTATATTCTTTGTTTGCGCTGGCAAATTGCGTCCTGGATTCAAGAGATTCCAAAACACGACGCGACATGTCAGCGCAATTTTTTTTGCGCCAGCAATTTGCGTTGTAGATAAACCACCTCCATTTAAATACATGGGGAGCAATTTTTGCGCTGGCGCGTTGCGTCGTAGATAAACCACAGCATAAGTGGAGATTTGTAGATTGAAGCTAGGAGATTTGTAGATTGAAGCTATGGATATATTCGTGTGTTGTGTGATAGGTAAGATAATGCCAGTGGCTTGAATGAAATGAAGCCCTGGGACCGAAATGTATTCTACCATCTTGTTCTTGGCCAGCTTACTGGGCGCTTTCCTCTGGTTTTCCATCAAGTGAAGATACCATGGAGCATGGAGAACAGAAACATGGAGGGAATATCGCCATATTTAATACTAGGAGTAAACGAGATTGCTTTATCAGAAAATGAGAAAATATTTCAAATTAATTATTTCATGCGTATAGTTAGTTAATTGCTAAATACAATAAGTAAAACCGAAAAATGGTAGAAAAAATTCAATACGGTTTTTCATGGGCCCAAAAGACGCCTATTGAATTTTGAGATATCAATCACTTCAATTATATAGTGTTCTATGGTAAAGTGCGTGTTGATAAAATTGGGATGGAATAGAACATCAAAGTGATGATATTGTTCTAAAGGAACAACAGAAATTGCAATTTGGCTAATAATCATATACAAATAGTCGGCCTGATTGGTAGTATCATTATTTTAGTGGAAACTGTTGCTTGTCTATTTATCTGCCATTATGGCTATATTCAATGGCGTATATCTCGGAAATTTCAGACTGATTTTTAGAAGCAATTTAAATATGTGCATTATGACTTATGTTTAAACATTAGAAATGTGGAATTACCACGATTACAATAGAGATTATTCAGTTGTATCGTATATAGGGCAATCATGAGTGTGAAAGCCTTTGAATTTGTACCAGTTATAGAGACACTTCAGCTAATGGGAGAAAAAGCACAAACTAAGGTAACAGTAATGGAATATTTTCACTGCATTTCATATCTATTGATATAGATTGTAAGCTTTAAGTGATATTGTCCGAATTAAATGACAGTTTTGCTTATTTTTGAGATATCAAAGGAGGCACCATTTTTTCTCAACTGTCTGGATATGCAGTAGTGTGAAATGATTGTTTTATATAGTGTTCACAAGGATTTAACGATAAATGTACAGAAGTGCCATTATTAGTCTTTAAACACTAGGACATTATCATGACCTATTACTAGGATGGGCAATTTTTCACTATATATATATTTTTTTTTTTTTGAGATTATCTTTTAATTTTCACTATCTAAACACAAGGTAAAATTTCTAGTGTCCGTCTGGTTTAACTTTGCAAGAAATTTGTAGAAAAAGACAGCTGTGCTCTCCTCTCTCACTCGCACCAGTGTTGTTGGTTTTCCTTCAGCAGATGTTAATAGGAGTAAAGGGGGAAGACGAAAACTGACAACATGGTGGGTACTTTCTTTTGTAACTGAGGGAAAGTGGTCAAGGATCTACCCTTATATCTCCATCTCTCTCTTTGCCAAGTTAAGCCAGATATAAAATAAGCATGTATGAAACATCTGTCAAAATGCCAACTTTTCAAACTAAGATTTGCTGCCAAAATGAGACTGGTGACAGCAGTTAGAAAATGCTGTTAGGTTAAATTCAACCCATCCTAGTGCATTTTCTGATGTATATATGTACCTCCAAAGTCATCACAACAAAGAAACAACTTCTGACAATTTGAGTGGAGCATATGGAAGCCAGAGGACTAAAGAACAATGTTGCATCTGTTTATTGGCATTTCTATCATTTCTTCACCCACCAGCCAATTTTTCAGGTAGACATCTAAAGATTTTGGGCCTATTGCAACAAGTTGCAATGCAGTTTTCTCGTCGGTGGTAAGAAGGTGAGTGAAGGATTAATTTCTTTTTGCTTATACTCATCACTAAGGAGTTAAAGGGAGTTTATATTTGGATTTGTCAGAAGTTGTTTTTTAATAGTTTGAAATGTAAGTTTCATATAAACCTATGTGATATATGCTCACAAAATCACAAAACAATATTGTGTAAAATTAACTTTTTTTAGATATGGTATTTTGCTGCTAAACTTTTGTTTTTATGCATGAAGACGATAAACGGAGGGAGGAAAAAAAAAAAAAAAAGGAATATCACAGAAGCCTGGAATTGAGAAATCTTATTTTCAATGTCTGAGCAATTCATGTTTTTCCCCAGGATATCAATCAATCAATTGCCTGTATCGGTTGAAGTTTCAATTAAGCGCAGTGAGAAATTTTTCTAAGTCCCAGGCAGACACCATGCGCATGCGGCAAAGGGTTTTATTTTCAAATTATTTCCCACCATTTACAATAAATTTTACATTTTTTCTAACAATTATTTCAATATATTTTTCTATGATATTTAACTACATACGTAACATGAAGATGTGGCAGAAGACTTCAACAAATATTCTATACAACAATAACACATTCCAGTGCTGCCAACATAGAATATGTACTCTAGAATTTCAGAACTTACTATTTATTTTTGGGCATTGCATTCTTTAAATTGCACTAGGTTAGCTTTTAGGAACAATTACTCAATGAGTTTAATGGAGACTTTATCTGCCTGTATCTCCTTATGAGGAGTGTAGGGTATTCACAAAGTATTTCCATTGGACCTTATTTCATGTCATCATAATATCATTTCATATTCTCCCTTCTTTAACAATTACTTCAATAACTGTTCTCTTCCATGTGTTTCTTGGACTTCCTCTTCCTCAACTTATCGGTACCATGGGGAACCAATCCATAACCATTCTTTCCAATGCTTTATCTTTTCGTACTAGAGAACTGTCAACCATTGCATGTCGAAACCTACCTTGAAATTTCTTCCAGAGAAGCATTGTGATGTACAAAAAATATCTGCCATCTTTAACTGCAAGGCACTAAAATCCAGTGCCAAATCTCTCATTTAAACTATGGGAAAGTAATCAAAACCTGAATTGGTAGATTTGTTAACCCTCATACTTGCTGTCTGGATCACATCCTGCCTCACTTTTGAGTTCTTACTCATGTAGGGAGACCATCTGCTCCATAGAGTGGGTTGATATTGCTGGATTTTGACTTCAATTTCTATGCCTTGCAGTTAAAATTACATGATTTTTTGGACATGGTGGTCTTGGTACATTATAATGCTTCTCTGGGAGAAATTCCAAGATAGGTTTCAGCATGCAATGGTTGAGAGTTCTCTTGTTGGTATGTGTCATTTCCAATTCAAATTTTTTTTATTATAATTCCTTTTTGATTTATTTTCCATAATTCTAAATTTAAGATTGTATCTTGAATGCAGGCTTTCACGGCCAATCATAATGTTGAGTGATTCCGGGCTTTGTGGCCGTGGTCCAATACAGGTGTTCCTACCAGATGTTTCTCCATCCGCAGCTAGTCGAGCCTCTGACCAGGAAACAACACCAAGAAGTACTCGCCACTGAAAATGCCCTCTGCAGCTGAGGGAGAAACATCTTGTAGGAACACCAGTAATGGACCATGGCCACAAAGCCTGGAATCACTCAACATTAAGATTGTATCTGTCCATTTTATTGTTATAATTCTTCTTAAACTCCATTGACAAATGTTTGCAATTTGTATTATGATCTATAGACATTTTTCAGGCTTGTTGACCATGATCATGAGGCTTAAAACTCTCCAATGTTTTGCCAGAGACTTTGTCCAGCATGCTCAAGGTTGGATTGAGCCTGGTTATTTCATCGACTGTCTACCTTATTTATAGTATTTCCTTCGATGTGTTCTTTGCATGATCCGTTCAGTCGTAAATTATATTTAACTCCTTGGTCAGCCAGGAGTTCTTCCACTGTACCAATATGTTCACTTTTAGTGACTCTTCTTTTCTTTTAAAACTATTTCAAGTCCACTGCTGTGGTCTCGAGGTAGCATGCTGCCGTGTCACGCAGTGGGCCCTGTTCGATCCCTGCTCGGGACAAGTTTCCTGGGTGAGGTTTTTTTGGGGTTTTTCCCTCACCTGTAAGACAAATGTCAGGATACTCTAAGGCACAAATGGTCCCTGAACATCATCTGGCCATCATTATCATCAATATCATATTCACCTCATTAGATTAAGTTTAGGTTTAAGGCCTCTCCTGGCACATCATTACCCATCGTCATCACACATCATATCATTTGGCCAGCATAACCCCGCCTTCCAGGTGGCCCAACCTCAGAAGTGGGTTACAAAAAAAATTGTCATGTTTAAATATCTCAAAGGCTTTTCATTGTAGACAGGTGATATAGTATATCCATCCATAGTAAATCTGCCCGAAGTCAGGTCCTTCACTACAATCATAGCATTTTCATGCTATGCTTGCAGCTTTACTAGGGAATTGTAGGTATGGTAGCTTCCTGTTGCTTTCCACACCGGTGAAGGATGTTGATGATGATAATGATAAGGATGATGATGATGGCCATATGATTTCGGGGACCGTTTGGCCTTTAAAGTTTTCCTGACATTTGTCTTACAGGTGAGGAAAAACCCCAATAGAAACCTCACCCAGAAAAACTGCCCCGACTGGGGATTGAACCCGGGCCCGCTGCATGACAAGGCAGCATGCTACCTCGAGACCACATTGGTGGACTATATAGTATATATAATTTGATAATACGTCTGTGTTGTATTACATTATATAACATCAGGCATTGAATGTTCTGCTACCACTTGCTTTGGACAGTAATATCTTTAATTTTCTTTGAGCCTGGTTGCGATACTGTATTCGGTAATAACCTATGTATACTTGGCTGCAACTGCATGGAATCATCTATATTCCTACTGATTTGTTAGAATGTAGTTTGTCCTTCACTGATTTGAGGAAACTGTATAAAAAAGGGAGAAAGTTGACAAAATAGCCAGTCTTCAGCCAACTCTTGATGATGCTGGATGCGGTCTCTGGTAAAATGTGAGGGAGTTTCAAGTGTTACAACCATGGCGAACAAGCCCAAAAAATGTCTACAGATCATAATACGAACTCCAGCCGTGAAAGCCTAAGTCAAAATGTTTGCAATTTGCTTTGAATAACCTTACTTGTTCCCTGCATAGCAAAAACTTTAACTGTTGAATTCACTGGAATATTTCATGTTTTTCCAATGTTCATCACTGTCAGTTCAAAGGTTCAAAAAGTTTTCACCAGATCTCAGGGTTATCTCTACTTTCATATTTTTGTGACATTCTTTGTTTTTCCCTGTGCTCCTAATATGTAAAATGAATTTTAAGTACTCATTTATAGAACATTGTCCTGTGCCGTAGCCAAGTGGTTAAGGCAAGAAGCCTTGCTATAGAGCTACGGGGACTTGCTGGGTCGAGTCCCCATAGGGGAAGACATTTTCTCATGGAATTTCGGCCAGTATGGGACTGGTGCCCATCCAGCATTGTGAGGCATTTGGGTAGCTACAATAAATAGCATCTTAAGGTTGAGAAGACCAGATATAACAGCTGGGGGACCTGACATGCTGACCACATGTCATCCCTACACTGGCTAGATGATCATCTGTGATTGACACATGTGGATTCTGTGATTGACACATGTGGATGTGAGGCCAGCAGCCGGCTGGTAGCCCAAGGGCCTTCTAGGCCTGTTGTGTTTGGAGTTTAGTTAATTTATAGAACATTACCATGTTGTGGAAATTAATGCTTCCATACAAGATATTTGTAGGCGAGTTTTAACATAACTAGACAAGAAGATTTACACCTGAGCTAGGACTATACCCTCTTCTCTCTTAAAGTGATCCTCGTCAAAACAAAACCATGTGACCTGCTCACTTTTCATTGGTTATGGACACCAATGAACGTTGTAGAAGCAATATCCTTCTGCCATTCGTGCCATAATTACTGTCACTTTTGACAGGGAGATGACAACCACAGCAACAGAAGACTCGATACTTTCTGCAATTTTGTTTTACGAGAATCGACTGTAGCATCCCTCAAATGCATCACCCAATTTTAATAAACTATTTTAAGTTGTAATTATTGATTAGATATATTTTAGTATATTTTGTATGTTTTGAATATTTTGAATATTCTTATTTTCATTCATGAAGAATAACAAGTATATTCAGAGAACATACTTTTAATTTAATGAAGGGAACTACTTTTTCGCGTAGTTATTGCTTCCACAGAGTACCAGAGAAGAAAGTGGACAAGTTTCACGTACATGCCACAAGCGGCGCTAGAGTAGAACAACTAACGACATCTAAATTTTTTCGATTTTTTCTGGTACTAATATGAAATTCAGCACCGTCTGGTGGTAAATTATTAATTATAATTATATAACGCCATCTGGTGTATAATCATGGAATTGAACTTTTATAGGAATAAGTAACATATTAATTAATCTTTAATTATGAAATTATTTGTACCCAGCTTCACAGACCTAAATATTTTCTTTAATTTTAACAGAAGGGAAGAATGGAAATAAATAAAACATGTTAATTTATTTTCGTTTATTAAAATTTAAAAACGTGCATTATGAGCTCTTTTAATAAATATGTACAATTGACCTACCCCCTTATTCTCACATACATATTGTATACAATATTTATTAAAGAACCTTAGCCATGTCGTACATCTGAAATCCATTATAAAGTAACATTTTTAAAATGTTTATTGAAATGGCTGTACACTAACATCGCTCTTCCTAACCTAACAAATCTTAAAATTTTATCACTTCTAGTAGGTTTATCTTTGAAAATAGATTCACATTAAAAACGTAAACAAGCTTGAATTTACTTACAAATTAGAGTAAAATAAAGTCTAAGTAATGATTTTAACTTTTAATAGGCCTAATATATAAGTTTTACAGTACCGTCTAAATAGGACGAAAGGATAGCAGTTAAAAATTTCAATTTACAAAATACCTAATTTCCCATAATCCCGAGTGAACACGCTGTGTGCCTTGCATTTGTTTTATTTAGTTACATATTCTGTTACTACGAAACAGCGCTATCATTGTAGTTTGCTCATTGTAGTTCATCGTAAACGACCAAAATTTTTTAGATGTCACTGTACTCAGTTTTCCCTCTATTCGAAGTTTCTCTATGATTGCTTCTACAACGTACGTCGGTGTCCATAACCAATGAAAAGCGAGAAAGTCACATGGTTTTGTTTTGACGAGGATCACTTTAAGAGCGAACAAGGTATAGAACACAATATCTCGAACTTTACACATTGGTGCTTTGCCATTGAGTTTCATATGGTACTTACTGGTATGTCTAAATGCTCAAGGTGATAAAGCTGGAGATCCTAGTTCAAATACCTGTTCAAGTTCAGATTTAATTCTATAGTTATTTTAACTTTAGGGAAATGGACATCTTATCTTGATGTGTTATTTTCCATATTAAGTTAATGATTAACTGATGTTATAGCAAAAACCACATTATAATGGCTTGTTGCAGTTGAAGCATCCTCATTAAATCTTATAAATGTAGTTTCACTATGTATAGGAGACGACTCAAGTTTCCAACATGGGTTGTGACACTTAAAATACCTCACATAATTTTAAAGTTGGTTGGTTGGTATCTAATGTCGAGCACTTGATAATGAAATCATTCGCTCTCCTAAAGTAAAGTATTCCCACTACAGGCCTCAGGAGGCCCTTGGGGTAGTGGGAGGTTAAGGCTCCCACTGTTTCTAGACAATCGGCACTTGATGTCAGCCGGGTTGTCAGCCCTGCGTGACGGCCGCCTTTACCCCAGAACAAGCATCTGGTACTCATTTCCGTTAGAGGCTGAGTCGACCCCAGGGCCACAGTGCCGCCAGAAGGTTTGGGTCAGTTTAAAAATCCTGACCCCACCGGGACTTGAACCCTCGACCTTCCGGCTTGTAGCACAGTGCCTTAACCACTACGCTATGGCGTGCCCAACCTCACACAATTTCTATCAAATTTTACTCTCACTGTTTCATTTTAAAAACATTTACTAACATTTAACAAACATGTTTTAAATGTTTTATAATGTTTGTTTGCATATATTTTTTACAATATTCATCTATGTATGTATGTACCTTAATATGTGGCAGCCAATATATACTTCCAAAGTTCTCCTTCTTACAATGCAGCTAGCATACAGGTTATAGCTTATTACGTTCTAATTAACTTACACTAAATGCACGTTACTGGGGCACACCGTAGCATAGTGGTTAAGGCACTGTGCTACAAGCCGGAAGGTTGAGGGTTCAAGTCCCATTGGAGTCAGTATTTTTAAACTGATCCAAACCCTATGGTGGCATTATGGCCCTGGGGTTGACTCAGCCTCTAACTGAAATGAGTACCAGTCACTTGTTCTGGGGGTAAAGGTGGCCGTCATGCAGGACTGACAACCCAGCTGACATCAAGTGCTGATTGTCTAGAAAAAGTAGGAGCCTTAACCTCCCACTACCCCAAGGGCCTCCCGAGGCCTGTAGTGGGATCACTTTAACTTTAAATGACTTACCACACTAATAATTAATTAAAACCATGCTAAGCAACTAAACCACAGGATACATTTTCCAGATATCTTCTGTTAGTTCTTGAAAAGGGTCTGCCAATCTATTTTTGCTAAATGTGATCAAACTCCTACTTGGGACTAATCTAATTAGAGTACTTGTATTTTAGTTAGCTTTTAAGTGTAACACTTCAATCTAGTTAGAGTAAGTATTGATAATTTTGTTAGCTTTTTAAGTTTAAGACTTCAATATTTGAGAATTTCTCCTGTAGTTGCCAATGAGTGTTGTGTATATTGGCTGATTTATGTCTGATTCTAAATTAAATAACTTCCATCTGCTGGTGCATGTTCATGTCTCTTCTATGGACTTAGAAAAAAGTGTTCGCATCCCATGTTGGAAACTTTGGCGAGTTTAAAGAGAGAGAAATTTGTGCTTGGTCAGGGAGATGTGCCTAAGGAGCTCAGTGGTATAAAGTCAGGTGTGAAGCTCGAGATCCTGGGTTCAAATCCTAGTGTAGGTGGAAATTTTTCTCTACTTTAGTTAAAATTGATTTTACTTCACTTCATGAAATATAATAATAATAACTTTATTTTACCTGGCAGAGTTAAGGCCTTAAGGCCTTGTCTACCACTCAACCAGGATGGTAAGGATGATGGCCATATGATTTCGGGGACCGTTTGGGCCTTAAAGTTTTCCTGACATTTGTCTTACAGGTGAGGAAAAACCCCGATAAAAACCTCACCCAGAAAAACTGCCCCCGACCGGGATCGAACCCGGGCCCGCTGCGTGACAAGGCAGCACGCTACCTCGAGACCACAGCGGTGGACAGACCACAGCGGTTGCTATATATATATTGTATACATACACTTAATATTTGGAGCTTGCTCCGATCTCTTTTTCCTCCTCTTTGTTGATAGTTTTGACTTTTCCTACCCAACAGATTGCCTAGGAAAAGTCTAAACTATGAACCAAGAGGAGGCAAAATAGATTGGGGATGCCCACGAAAGAGATGACACAGCAGCTATAATACTTGGAGCCGGAACGAACCAAAAATGTTTAGTTATTGCAAGAAGAAGAAATATACATATACTCAAACACAGTGGTCTCAGAGATTCTCTATGGGACTAGGTGGCAAGTAAACCCAGTGCCAGCACTTGTTATTCCTGGTGAACATGGTCTGCTGCAATCACGCATTGGCATCAGTCTTTCTCTGTCTTGTCCTATGTGGAATGACGACATCAAGAAATTGTACTGCAAATATAATCACACTAATCCACAATTCTTCTATGAAAATACTATTAAACTAGATAAATCCTTTGTTGTGATGTAAACTTTTGTAGTGCCACATTATTCCACAAACTGCACTCCTCAGCTAAGATGTACATCAATACAAACCTCAACAGAACTTGAAGGAAACCGAACAGTTGCTATCAGTTAGAATGTGATCATGTGCTGCATCCCTGAAGACAGGAGAGAAGAGAGGAAGAAAGACTGTGGTGTTCAATTGCAGCAGATTCCATTCTTCAGAAACAAGTGCTGACGTTAGACCTACTTCCCATCAAGTGCCATAGTGAATACTCTGTTTAATCATAATTGCCAACCAACCAAACCATGAATGTATTAAACCCATTCTTTTATAACTTACACCTGAACCTCTACATCCCATGGCAGCTGGCGACTATCAATATTTAAATATTTTTAATGTAAGATTAAATTAAATTGTTTCGTACCTCACCTCATATCCAGTCTTCTAACTAGACTGGTTTCAAAGCCTGGGCAGCTTCATCTTCAGTAATTTCTCGTTGACTGATGTTATGTTGATCAGAAGAACTGCTGAGAGGGAGGAAGAAATAGTTCTTCTGATTGACATAACATCACTCGAGAGGGAGGAAGAAGCAGTTCTTCTGATCGACATAACATCAGTTGAGAGAAAGAAGCAGTTCTTCTGTTCGACATAACATCAGTTGAGAGGGAGGAAGAAGCAGTTCTTCTGTTTGACATAACATCAGTCCAGAGGGAGGAAGAAGCAGTTCTTCTGTTCGACATCAGTTGAGAGGAAGGAAGAAGCAGTTCTTCTGATTGACATAACATCATTCGATGAGAAATTACTGAAGATGAAGCTGCCCAGGCTTTGTAACCGGTCTAGTTACAACTGGATATGAGATGAGGTATGGAACAATTTAATTTAATCTTAAATTAAGCCTCAATAGTATTTTTTCCTATAAAAGTTCAATATTTTAAATGTATTTCAGTTAGAGTTTATTTGTGAAAATTGTATTAATTTATAAATAAGAAGTTATTTATTTGCCCTTTCACTTTCTTTACTCACTATAATGAATCAGGACTGAGACATTTATGGTAAATGGATGGAAAAGAGCCTGTCATTGAAAGGCAGATGAAATAAAATGAAACTTCCATTCAAGTGCTGTCTATTTCCCAGTAATTAGCATTTATAGCACTGGGATATGACACTTGGAATGTTTGTATAATAAACTGTTTCAGGGGAATAACCATTCCATGATTAGTAACTTCACACAAACCTATCTAAATCTTAGTACTTTATTTTTCTTCTGCAGTTACTAATGCTTCTTAGCTATTTGTTAACTGCAATTTGCAGTCATATGTAGTACTTTGGAATGACTGCAATCACAATACATTATACCAGTAACTAACAACTAACTAACTAACTCACTGGCACTATCAAACCCATAAGTTTATGTGATGATCTTGAAGAATATTTCCGGGCTGTAGGCCGTGGTTTTGAGACTTGAAGTTCCCTGATGTTTTGCCAAAGACTGCATCTGGCATCCTCAAGGGTTGTCTTGAAACTGGCAATTTTGTCCACTGTAATCCTATTTATATGTCTCCAACAGCAACCTCATTGGAGCAATGGAAGTCCCTACCACTGACCAATCAGAAGGCAGATATAGCTTACGAAGGAATGGACCATGCAGAAAACACATTGTGGTGAATGGTATAAATAGGACAGACAATGGACAAAATTGCCAGTCTCAAGACAACCATTGAGGATGCTAGATGCAGTCTTTGGCGAAATGTCGGGGAACTTGAAGCCTCAAGACCATGGCCTACAGCCTGGAAATCTTCTTCAAGATGATCATAGCAACTCTATCCGTAAAAGCCTAAGTCAATACACCATATGTTTATGCCCATGCAGACATAAGCTCTCCATACATTCCTATCCTGAGCTAATGTTTTCCAATCATTCCCTGTATAATCTACTTCCTCAAATCATAGTTAATGTTATTCTCCCACCTCATTCTTGGTCTCCAACTGGTTTTCCTATGAGAAGCGTCCATGCACATATTTCATACCCCATTTGTGCCACATGTCCTGCCAATCCCAGTCTATGAGACTTAACTGTTCTTATTATATCTGGCTTCCTATAAAGACCATGTAGTTCACTGTTATCTAGTCTTCTCCATTCACCTGTCGGTTATTAATGACAATTCCATTGTTAAACGGGAATAATTTACTCAGTTGTTCATCATAATACAATATGCACTTAAATGTAATTGTAATTTTACTAATACATAAACTGAATAAAATATTTACCAACTAAAACTTCAGGTTGTCAGACAAAAATTGCAAAGAAGTCTAAACTAACAAGGAGAGGACATGCTCTGTATATCACCAAATTAAATAAAATTTTGTGAGATTAAAGAACAAGACCTACTGTTTAAAATCATACCTGGTTTAGGGGGGCTAATGACCCCTTGTTTTTTTATGTATTTGCAATTCTTTGTAACATATTTCCTTTAAGTGCCTATTAAAGAAATTATGTCCTGTATGGTGGCATAGGTAAGTATGATGTAAGGTAAGTATTCCAGGTTTGAATCTTGTCAATTTTTGTTAATGGTTCAAGGAATGTAGGAAAACCAGTGAAAAGATGGATAGAACAACTGTGAGGCAGAAGAGGAATTTGCCTAGCCTGTAAAGTGAAGAAGAAGAATACTGATTTATTATTATTATTATTATTATTATTTTTATTACTACGTTAATTAATATTACAATATTTCTACTTTTGTTTGTGTATGACTAATTAATTCTTGGATTATGCATTCTTCTACTTGCCACATAGGTCCCTATGCTCACAAATATCTTGTCACTGTTACTCCAAAACCTCATAACTGCACTTACGAGATTTTGGAGTAACAGCGACAATTTAATTGTTTATTAGGCTCCTGAAGAAAGTATGTTACAAAGAATTGGTAATATTTCCAAAACAAGGGGCCATTAGCCCCCCTTAACCAAGTATGATTTTAAACAGTAGGTCTTGTTCTTTAATCTCACAAAATTTTATTTAATTTGGTGATATACAGAGCATGTTCTCTCCTTGTAAACATTTTGTGAAAGTCTAATTTACTGGTTTTGTACTTAGCTTAGGATATCCCACATTAGGTTAGGTCAGATTATTGAACTTTTATAGGAAAAAAATCACTATGAGGTTTAAATTAAGATGCTTCATACCTCACCTCATATCCAGTCTTCTAAGTAGACCGCGGTTTCAAAATCTTGCGGCTTCATCTTCAATACTTTCTCGTTGACTAATGTTATGTCTACCATGATTGGCCTGGTTCTGATTGACAACAGTCAACGAGAAAGTAATGAAGATGAAGCCACCAAGGCTTTGAAATCGCAGACTTTTAATCTTAGGTAAGATTAGACCACATTATTTTCAGTTAGTTAGGTCTAAAATCCTCTCTTTCCTCACATCCTACCAATTTATAATATAGTTTTGTTCACATTTTGCTTTATATTTCAAAATTATTAATAATAATCAATTGAGTTGGTGTTTATTTGATGAAAATCCATATCCATTAATTAAATAAAAATAAAACATAGTTGTATTTGATTTTCATATTTATTATATAATTCAGTGACAGCTGTTTCGGTACATTGTACCTTCTTCAGACAATACATGTTGTATTGTTGCTTAGATCAGTTGGAACACAATTCATAATTTGTTAACATGTCTGAAGAAGGTACAGTGTACCGAAACAGCTGTCACTGAATTATATAATAAATATGAAAATCAAATAAAACATTTCATTTTTATTTAATTAATAAAAATTATTATTGTATAGATTTAGACATGAAATTTGAATGGCTGTCAATAGCTACACTGGCACAGGATGTTTGAAAGCATGGCTGATGGTTAGACCCTTAAGCATTCCTCCTTCACATTATTTTTAAACAGAAGCATCCACCAATGTGTTTCCTGTAAACCGTCCCTTCTGAAATTTTTTCTCACTGTTTTATTATTGTTACACTCCAACCTGCAAACACCAGTCCTTTCGTTCAGTGCTGTATCATTGTTAAGACACTTACATGGAAATGATTTACAGGTAAGAGGTAATGTTTCCAATCAGTTCTATAACAATCTCTTGACTTTGTGACCACTGCCTGTGTGATGTTGCAGAAGCTTTCAGTTAACTTGTGCTGGGTGTAATCCCTTCTTTAATTTACTTTCATGCTGTGGTGTATGAGTGGACATATTTGGAATGTAGTGTATATTTTGCACATACTTGCTTTGAACTGATTTCTCTCTGTCGTGTGTTTCATGCATATGCTTGATTGGAATTTAGAAAAAAATTACTCTCCAGAAGATATTCAATTCCATGTCTAAAGCTGTACATTGTTGGACAAAACTACCATGTATCAAGATTAGTATTTCCTTTCCTAACTTCTGTAATAGTCCACCACTGTGGTCTCGAGGTAGCATGCTACCTTGTCATGCAGCGGGCCCAGATTCGATTCCCGGTCGGGACAGGCTCCTGGGTGAGGTTTTTTCGGGGTTTTTCCTCACCTGTAAGACAAATGTCAGGAAGCTTATGGCCCAACGGTCCCTGAAAATCATCTGGCCATCATCATCATCCATCACCGGTGTGGAAAGCAACGAGAAGCTACCACACCTATAATCCCCTAGTAAAGCTGCAAATCATAGCATGATTGCAGTGAAAGACCTGCCTTTGGGCAGAATTACTATGGATAGAACTTCTGTAAGAGTTAAGTTGTGAAATATTATCAGTTAATGTTTTCCTCTTACAGCTTGTGATTTCTACATTGAATTGCTTATGAAGTGACTTAAAAAGTGTAATAAATAAATACATTTTCTTACAGAGAAATTTTCTTACAAGGGAACTGTCAATCATTGCATGCTGAAACCTACCTCAAAATTTCTTCCAGAGAAGTGCTATGATGTACAAAGGCCATGTTCCAAAAATTATTTGCCATTTTTAACTGCAAGGCACAAATATCAAAACCAGAATCCAACGATGGCAACCCATTGTATGGAGCAGATGGACTTCCTGCATTAGTAAGAGCGGAGTGGTGTGAGGCAGTATGCGGCACAGACAGCAGGTAGTGTGGGTTATCCAATCTACCAATTTAAGAGTTGTGTAACTTCCCTATAGCTTAAATGAGAGGCTTGGCACTGGATTTTAGTGCCTTGCAGTTTAAAAATGCAAATTATTTTTTGGACATGGCATTTGTACATCACAACGCTTCTCTGGAAGAAATTTCAAGGTAGGATTCAGCATGTGATAGTTGATAGTTCCCTTGTTAGAAATAAAGGGTTATTTGTACAGAAACAGTGCATGTTATTAATATTAATTTGAGCATTAATTTTCAACAAGAATGTTGGCAATTGTAGCACTAATGACTTATGTTACAAATGATTTTAAATCCTATTGATTATCTTCCATTACATATTCAATTGCATAGTTCCCCAAAAACAGATATAACTCATAAACTACAAATTGTTGGGGGAAAAAAAATGAATAATGTTCATTTTGAGGCTATTATCTTTATTATATCATACACATTTTAATCTCTCATCCTATTGGAAACGTATACAACCAATTTGAATGCAAAATAACATGCTACTAATTGAATATTAACAATTTAATACAGAATTGAGTGCAAAAGTGATCTGTCTTTATAGAGTGGAGAAATTATCTAACTCATATTAACTAAAAATGCTGCAATACAAAATAGAAAGTACATATTGAACATGCAGGAAAAATTCTAACTGAATCAGTGTTCAATATTTATTTTCCATTTAATGTTATTTCATTACATTCTTTGTTTCTTTCTTATTTTCACTCAAGTTCTCTAAGATTCTGACAGAATTCACAGAACTGTGATGGAATGAATTTGCACATTTGCAATAATTGTTTTTCTGCACTGCTACTCATGACTTGACTGATTCTACCATTTTGTTACTGATAGATCACTATTCACTTGAAAGCGAACATTTAAAAATAATTAAAACAGGTCTGGAAGAGAGTAGGGATAGTTTTACATCCACCATGTCACGATATTCTCTGGATAGATCACTAATCCATTGAAAACTCAATTTTAAATTTTTGTTGGTTAATCCCTTTTGGGGCAACTATTCAATTATATCTCTTGCTACAAATTTTTTTATTGCAACATCTACCGACACAGTTCAGTACTATATCCTAGATCATTAAGTTATGTGATTTTTAGAGAAAAATATTTCTACATTTAACATTCAGACTACTACATTGGTAACATAGCTGTGTTACCTTAAGATAGGTTAGGATGTTAGATTAAGAAAATTGCCTTAAATTCAGATCTGCTACCTCAGTGGAATTCAATGACACCGATGCTGATTGAGTCAGTATAGCTAGCAGGTATGAACTAATATCCGTTCTGTTGGCAATCCTGTTCTAATTTAACATTTTCCAATACTGTTATTTTAACACAGTTCCAATAATGGATCATATTATAATATTATAATGATATTGTGAAAAGATAAATTAATGTGTGAACCAGGAATCGAACCGTGGACCACTAGTTCTCCACACTAGTGTGCAGCCCACTGTTAGTGTTTGTGCCAGGTGTGGAATGGTGTAGTGGGCTGCACACTAGTCTGGAGAACTAGAGGTCCACGGTTCGATTCCTGGTTCACACATTAATTTTTCTTTTCACAATATCATTATAATATTATAATCCTGTTCTAAACAAAATTCATAACTATCTTTGCGAAACCCATAATGTTACATCACATTTTTAGGTTATCCCAACTCTACTATTGTATTCTGTGGTGTTCTGCCCTAGGGCAGGTGTTTCACTGCAATCATAGCATTTTCATACTATGCTTTGAAGCTTTACTAGGGAATTGTAGGTGTGGTACCTTCCTGTTGCTTTCCACACTGGAGAAATGATGATGATGAGGATGGCTGATTATTTTTGGGGACTGTTGGGTCCTAGGCTTCCAGACATTTATCTTACAGGTGAGGAAAAACCCCAAAAAAGCCTCATCCAGGAAACTGTCCCGACTGGGAATTGAACCCGGGCCCACTGTGCGACAAGGCAGCATGCTAACTCGAGACCACAGCAGTGGACGTTATCTCTATTTTCACTTAATTTTTCACTACATTTTAATTTTTTTCTAAAATATTATCTTGGTGCAACAAGGCTTAAAAAATCCTTTGCCTACCAATCAGCTGCTGGCCTTACATCCACCTGTTATTCAGAGGTGGATGATCATAAAGCATTGTAAGGGTGACATGTGGTCAGCATGTTAGGTTCCCCAGCTGTTATAGCTGGTGTTCTCATGCTGTAGCTACCCAAATTCTTCATGACATGGGATGGACCATTCTCATATTGGCTGAATTTCCATGATAAAATTTCTTCCCCAATGGGTTTCAAACTAGTGCAAGTCCCATAGCCTTTCAACAAGGCTCTGTGCCATAAACCACTTGGCTTTGGTAAATAATATTTTTCTGAACAAAATATCTATACACAGGGTGTTTCAGAATAAGTATTACAGACTTCTAGGGGTAGTAGAGGGTGACTTAGTAGATAAAGTTTTGATAAGGAACCCATGTCTGGAAACATACCATTTTGATGTAAAATAGGTTTGAAGATAGAAACACAATGGGCTGATATCATGTGTCTTGTGTTTTAGAATAAGTATTACAGACCTCTAGGGGTTGTATTACAAGTGCGGTTCCACATGGCGACCCTATTGTTCATTGCACAAAGTGTACCTGCGATGCATGATTTCATACACACGCTCCACAAGACCTGGTGTGTGCTCAATAATTTCTGCTGCCACCAGAATTCATGTCACCAACTCGACAGGAGTAGTACAACCCCTAGAAGTCTCTAATGCTTATTCTGAAACACAAGACACATGCTATCAGCCCATTGTGTTTCAATATTCAAACTTACTTTAGATCAAAACAGTACGTTTCTAGACGGGTTCCTTATCAAAACTTTATCTACTAATTCCCCTCTACAACCCCTAGATGTATGTAATAAGTCTACTTATTCTGATGCATCCTGTATACATGTACGTTCCTCTGGCTGTTAAAATTCTACAGTGGTAATTTGTTTCTTTTTTTTTTAAAGTTACGATATCAAGTCATCAGTGCTACAATCTCAAAAAAATTTATATGACTTATATTCTATACTTTCCATCCTATCTACAGCTTCGTTATAATTTTCCTCTAGATTTTAAAAGGCATGTATTTTTTTTTAAGTTAGGGTTCTGTTAGCTGTCTTGGTATACCCGTGGCTAGTGTGCATGGCTGCCATGACTGAGATCCCAGGTTCAAATCCTGGCAGTTTACAGAGAAGTGTTGATGGCGAGCCATACTGTGATGTTTTGGGGTTTTCTCAGGATTCTCCCAGTTCCCAAATTTTATCCCATCAACACTCTCCATTGTCCCTTCTCTCCCATCATGTTATTTCATTTCTCATTCATTAATTTATTTCATATTACCCTTCATCTCATGCCATGTTAGGGGAAAAAAATAGTTTGGTTGGCAATCCACAGGTGTTGAAAATATATGGTTGAAGGATCTAGTGATGGCTCACCAGTGTGCCGTCTCATGACTCCAAGCCTGAACAATAAAAACAAGCAGAAGGGGCCAACCAAAATATGGCGATATGGGTTATGGAAGTAGAACCTGCTGTACTGGATGTAGAAGATGACCGACTTACATAACACCGTAGAGTAGAGTTTCCTTCCACTCATCTCCATAATACTGGGATAGTGCAATGTATCTTTCAGGTCATAGTGATTATGGCAGTCTGCCCTCTCGGTTTGAATAAAGAACTAACTAGGGAACTGTCAGCCATTGCATGCTGAAACCAACTTAAACTTCGTTCCAGAGAAGCATTTTCATGTACAAAGTCCACGTAAAAAAATCAGCCATTTTTAACTGCAGGGCACTAAAATCCAGCAGCACCAAATCTCTCATTTAAACTATAGGGATGTAATATAACACCTGAATTAGTAGATTGGATAACCCTCACTACCTGTTGCCCGTGTTTTGTCCTGCCTCATTTCACTCTACTGTTACTAATGCAGGGAGCCATTTGTTCCATACAGTGAGTTGTCATTGCTGGAATCTGGCTTTGATTTCTGTGCCTTGCAGTTAAAAAGGCAGAAAAGTTTTTTTGACATGGTCTTGGTACATCGCAATGCTTCTCCAGAAGAAATTTCAAGATAGGTTTGAGCATAAAATGATTGACAGTTCCCTTGTAAGGACTAGGGCTCTATTTGCTACTTTATGGAAACATAAATTTCGTAGTCGGCCCTGGATCTGTGTTCCAAGGAACTTGGTAATGAGGCTCCTTTCTCCAGGAATTTCAAAGTTCATAATTTTCTCCTTGTTCTTCTGTATATATAAATATAAATATAATTTTTGTAACGTTTTTAGATCTATTTCCATCTTACAGCTTCTGATAAAAGTTAAATTTGAAATGATGTATCCACTGCTTTATAAGTATGAATTTTCATTATTTAATTTATGTACAGATTGAGATTTAATTTGAAACATGTTTATATTGCTTTGCAGATTGAATGTATAGAATGCTGCGGCAAAGAGTTATTCATAGGAACAAGTGATAGGTATGGATTATTAATTATGTTGGATCTTGTGCAGTTTCATTAAAAATATTTACATTGATTACACTCTGCAAAATGATTATATAATGTATCTTAACTAATATGATTGTTTTGTATTCTCTATCCATCCGATGTCACAATTTTCATTGAACACTATATCACTGTGACATTATTATTTTATTGTGTTTTCTTTATTTTACTATCTCATTTATTACTTAATAGAATCTGCATAGTCTATTTTATTATTTGAGATGCCTAGAACTATGAGGACTAAAGCTCATCTTAATTAAAATTAATATTCTGGCAATTATGTCTACCCTTTGTACCTGTAGACTGTGTGATAAACCATTCAATTGTAGATTTGTTCTAAAAATTTCAACAGATGGAGTTTGACTGAAGATGAAGGCAAATGGTCTTTGGAACCGGTATTGTGAAAGCTCAGAACTTTATGAGCTGCGATGTAAAAACATTTTATCCAACTTGGTTACAAATTGAAAATTAATTCATAGTGTTACTTCCCACTGTAATTTTGACTAAACTTATTTGTTGTTGAAGGCTGAGCAGATCTCGTTTGAGATTCTATATGCAAAGAAGAATTTATGATATACAGTATTACCCCTCTTTTACACTTTTCGAGGGACCATGGGGAAAATGGTGTTGTAATTGAGGGAAATTGAGATCAGCTCAAGATTGTTGACCCCATGACTCTTGTATCCATTCCAGAACATGAAAAAAACAGATGGGGGGAAAATTTATATCACAGTATGACCTGTCTTTTACACTTTTTTTAAGGGACCAGAGGGAAAGTGTTGCTGTAAATTGGGGAAAATTCTTGTAATTATGGGAAACACGGAGGAGCGAAAAAATGCTGACCCTAATATTCAGCACCCATTCTAGAAGATGCAAAAAAAAAGACCACGGACTGGGATAATATACAATATTGGTAAAATAAGTTAATGTTTATTTTAATTTAAAACTAACATGTCTTTACACCTACCTCACATTCTGTCTTTTATTTATTTAGAAGGCAGAGTATCAGATGATGTGTAAATAATTTTATTTTAAATTAAACCTCATGATGATATTCCTATAATAGTTCAATGTATTGTGTGTTTTGAACTGCTGTAATGTAAAATTAGTTTATTTATTTTACTTTCAACATTAAAAAAATAACAAATACATATATTTAACAAGGAGAGGTTCAGCCAGCAGCACTATGATTTTTTATTGAGAGATTAAAAAAGATTGATTTGCGATATAAGTACACGGGTTGAATTTCAGAAATGTTTGAAAGTCCTGAGCCAGCCTCGTTGGCTCAATGAACATGCTTTGCTTTTTATCGATTGTAACAAGCCAGCTTCGTTGGCTCATTAAACATTGGCTCCTTATCGATTGTATAGCAACCAGCTTCGTTGGCTCAATGAACTTGTTCTGCAATATATCGATTGTACAGAAGCGAGATAATCGATTAAATAAGTCGAATATCTTCGATCTTTAATGCTGAAGATCGACGTGATGTGACGTAAATTGCGGGAAAACAAAATTTTAGAAACGTAAAAGCATTGTGAATATAGGGAAACAGAAGGGACCTTTAAGGAATGTTGTAGAAGGTGGGAAAACGTAAAATGTGGGTAACGTAAAAGCTGGATAATACTGTAGCAAGTATTTGAACTTATGTCCCTAGGAGTCTTGCTCATATATGTTCTCTGTTAGGTGACAGACATAGTTTGTCACACACCAGACAGTAGCACACCACACCACTACACAACACACACCATACCACACACACCTCATAACACTACACACACTACATATACCACACCACACCATAACATGCACACAACATATACCACACCACACCATAGCATGCACACAACACACACTGGACCACTCACAACATACACGACACACACATCACATATAATACACACCACACAAACCACACCACTTGTGCATAACACACCTTAAAGTTCCGTTTTTAGTCATGTATTTCATACCCTTTTTTTTTTTTTACCATATATATATATATATATATGTCCCGCACCGTAGCCGAGTGGTTAAGGCAGGAAGCCTTGGTGCAGAGCTACGGGACTTGCGCTGGTTCGAGTCTCCATGGGGGAAGAAATTTTCTCATGGTATTTCGGCCAGTATGGGACCGGTGCCCACCCAGCATCGTGAGGCATTTGGGTAGCTACAATAAGTAGTGACTCCAGGTTGAGAAAACCAGCTATAACGGCTGGGGGACTCGACATGCTGACCACATGTCACCCCAACACTGGCTGATGATCATCTACCTCTGTGATTGACACATGTGGATATTAGGCCAGCAGCCGGCTGGTAGGCTAAGGGCCATCTAGGCCTGTCGCGCCAGGAGTTTTTTATATATATATATATATATATTTGATCTGAAATAATGGATGCATGCTTTAAGCAAAGAAAGTTTCAGGGATATTAGTTTTGTTGTTCATTGTGGTATGAGTGATGTAAAAGACAGTCATTTGCTTTTTATCCCACCCCCAACTCTTAGTTGCATCCATTACATATATGTATCTAAGGCCAGGCTTATCTCTGTACTTCCACTCTGAAAATTTCCATAATTCCTTAATAATTGTGCCAGAATTTTGTAAACTTTGCTATTTGGAAAGAAAAAAAAGTATATACTTGAGAATGCCAAGAATACCACCTATTAGTGAGCACAAATGATAACACAGGTCTGCGAAAATTTTGTGGCATGAGATATTTTAATGAACAGTTTATGAGTCTGTCACCATGGCATAGTCGGTAGAGTCCCTACCTTCAACTCTGGCGACCTGGGTTCGATTCCCAGTGGAGTAAGGGATTTTAAATCTCCACCTTGGGTCTGGGTGTGTGTCCTGTCCTTGTGTCTATTTGTGTGAATAAAAGAAAGTTAACAAAAAGGTAAAACAAGAAGGAAAAATATTGTAAATGAAAAGAGGGGGAAAAATGCAAATAAATCAAACCAAATACCCTGATAACGGAAATGTTACTAGTTTTTATGTATCATGTACAGATTTGCACAATTCTATTTTTATCACAAAAAGATGTAGAGCATGCGGTCCACCACTTGTATGCGGTATATACATGCTGTATTAAAATAAGTAAACACCTAAAATATAGTACAATTTTATAATATAATCACTGATTTTATTCATACTAGTTTGTCATTGTGTTTAACTGAGGGTAGGTTCATCCTACGACCCTCTCCTGGTTACATTACAGAGTTTCTGGCAAAAAACTGCAGAAGCAATAGCTGCCAGCATATGGGCCAGATATTACAATTCGAATACCACTTAGTTTAGAGACCTGTTAACTGTGCCACAGAAAAAAAAAATTAAATTTGCAGGCCTGTGTAATTGACAACCTTTGCACAGATGCCAGGTTGAGCATCCCCCTGCACTTAACGGATATTATTGCTTACTATAAGACATCAAAATTTATGAAAGGGGATTTCATACTGCTCCAACTCAATCTGATAGTAAAGTATGTCAAGTTGAAAACTGAAAGAAACTGAATTGTCATACATACGTGAAATACTTGGGGAAAATTTTTTAAAATTTAATGCAAAAAATCCTGGTACATGAATTATATGAATAAATACATTGTAATATATTTTGAGGACAATGTCAATAATATCCACCTCATTGTTTCACAGCAGATAAGTATCTACTATATAATAGACTGCAGTCCATATACCAAACTTACCATTTTGCATTGGCAGCATAAAACAAAACTGTGTATAATTTAAAATTATATTGATAAGTTATGTGGTAGGAAATAACACTATGAGGTTTATTTTAATTAATTTTGAGTTTTTTTGACTCACCTCATATTTCTTGACTTCCATGCAAACCCAGGGTTTTGTCACTGCATTTGTGACATTCTCAAAATTTATTAATATTGATAAATTAAAAATTTGAGGTTCATAATACAATTTTCTCAACTTTGTTGGGTAGATGAAGTCTGATTTATACTGAGTGTTACCTTTTTATTCTTATAATCAATATTTTGTTCTGCTTTCAGTTTTTTGGTAACGTACAGCATAGAAGAAGTACACGATGGAAATGGAAAGGTGTTATTCAAAACAAGAAAGACAAGACATAAGTATTTAGAATTGGTATGTATTATTAATAATTTATGGAACAGAATTTTCTGAGAAGATAAGTTACAATTAGAAATTTTAAATACTTGTTCATCTTTATTTGTATGTCATGAAGTTTTAAATTAACCCTTTAGGTGCTGTGCATTAGAATAATATGGTAAACACAGTCTGCTGAGTTGCTGTATTGTTCGTGCCATGCTTTAACGGTCTCATTGTCTGGAACTGACAAAAAATCTTCGGTTTCAACCCCCCCCCCTCCCCCGAGTGTCAGTTAACAAAAGCTGTCTGCCTTTCAACCCTCATTAGAGAGAATGAGATGGAGATATTCCAAAGTTGTCAAATTTTTACATGTATGTGCTTGTTAATACAGCAGAGAATGGTTTAATTTTAAAATCCTATTTTTAAAGAGTAATGTGGACATGACAACACTGAAAAGTGGAACCATTGGCACGTGGTAGTTTTAAGTATTAGCTTTGGATTCTTAGGGGGATGAGGGAAGGCCGTTAGAACATGGTCTACACAATACCATTCCATTTCAACAAACTAGCATACTGGCTTCCCAACGTGCACTGTTTGTGATGGGTCACATTACAAGCTTTGACAACTGTGTCAGTTACAAGGGTTGGAACTTTAATAGTGGCAACACTACTGTAGAGATGCCATGCCACAATAGCTAATGATATCGCTAATAGCACACATCAGTTACATACCATCATTGTATACCAAGAGGACGAAGATCTCTGGGCCGTCCTATGAAACGCTGGAGGGAAAATTTTCTATAGGATTGTAACAGGCCTTGGCCTAATACTTGGAAGGAAGAAGAAGAAACATTTAATTAAAATTACAGTGGGAGGAAACACTGCGAGGGTATTTATATTAATAAATGTTTTTACATCTCACCTCACAAAGTTGCGTGTCTTCATGATACTGGTTTCAAAAGTATAGTATATGCTATGCCATGTGGTATATACTATACTTTTGAAACCGGTATGATGAAGACATGCAACTTTGTGAGGTGAGATGTAAAAACATTTTCTCCAACTCATTTATTAATAAGAAGTTACATACCTACCTTACCTCAGAACAAATGGACTCCCTTCCTACATCATGCACATGCGAACTGGCAAGATGGACAGAGCCTCGTGTTAGCTGGAGGTCTAAAGTAGTGTTGTCACTATTATTTTGAAACAGGAATAGAAGTTATATTATTTTTGGTCTGGACAGACTGGGAAAGCTGACGATAAAACAGAATTGTTTTGAAACATGTCCAAGAACAAATCAACATTAATATTGAGGTAAGATGTCCAGACCAAAAATAATATAATTAAAATAACCTCAAAATATAACTTCCTAAAATTAAATATTAGGAATAGAAGTGTTTGTATAAAGATTGATTATGCCAGAGGTCGTACAGCATGGCAGTGTTATCATGGTTTTCAAGAGGGAATCTACATTGCCTTACAGAACAGTAGCATGGTGGGTAAAAGCCTTCAATGTGCCACTGTTCTGTAAGGCAATGCAGATTCCCTCTTTGAAGACCTTGATGACACTTCCATGCTGTACAACCTCTGGCACATCCAATCTTCATTCAACTTTGTTGTTACTGTTTCAAAACACTACATTAGACCGTCAGCTAACATGAGGCTGTGTTCCTCTTGCCGGTTTGCATGTATGTGTTGTGGGAAGGGATAGTTCTTATGTTCTGAGGTAAGGTAGGTATGTAACTGACATGCGCTATCAGCATCATTAAGTTCTGTCGCATGACATCTTTACAGCAGTGTTGCAACTATTAAAGTTCCAACTCTAGTATATGGTAATTAATGGTTCTAAACAAGCTGTTGGTAGGCAATAACTAGAGAGAGAAAAAAAAATGGTAATTATGAAAAACATTGTATGAACGATTAAATATTTAAATGAACCATAAATGAACTTTATATATTAAATTTGGGAATTTTTAACATTATGAGATACAATTAATAAGAATTAAATGAATCGTGATTTCTTCTTACCTCATACTCCTATGTTTTTTAAACACAGCACTGCAGTATCGGCAACCCATTGTCACCACAGCTGACGATGGTGACAATGGGTCGCCGATACTGCGGTGCTGTTTAAAAAAACATAGAAGTATGAGGTAAGAAGAAATCACGATTCAATTAATTCTCATAAATGAACTACTTAATCATGCTTCTTCATTTTGAACTAGGTCCTTGAAGGAAAAAAAATTAGTGTTTCCCTGCTTTTATGTTCCTGCATTTAATGTTTTCCCGCGTTTTGCAACATTCTTTAAAGGTCCCTTCTGTTTTCCTGTATTCACATTGTACTAATCCTTGAATTTACGATTCTGCAATTTGATTTTCCCGCTATTTACGTCACGTCGATCTTCAGCGTTAAAGATAAAAGATTCGATTTTTGTAAATAATCGATTATCTCGTTTCTGTATAATCGATATATAGCAGAGCAAGTTCATTGAGCCAACGAAGTTGGCATCGCTACAATCGATAAAGAACAAAGCAAGTTTAATGAACCGACGATGCTGGCTTTTGTACAATCGATAAAGAGCAGAGCATGTTCATCGAGCCAACGAAGCTGGCTCAGATCTTTCAAACATTTCTAAAATTCAACCCGTGTACTACTACGGCAAAACCAGCGATATCCCACTTAAAGAGATTGTCGACTAATGTTACACTGTGATGCCGTTTAATACTCTGTGGTGATGCCTAAAACTCCAGAGACCTCAAGCGATTGGCAGGAAGAACTAACAAATTGCAGATTGCTGTATTATCGACATATCAGCGCCATCAGTCGGGATTACATAAAATTAATACGTCTTGATCTCGGTAGCTAAGTCGTTATTTTCAGCATTTACTCTACCACAAGTAAAATATTTTCCCGAAAGTATTTATTAATAAAAATAACATGTAACACCATATTTTGTCTTGTTTTTATACTAATTTCGGATAACTCATTACACCATTGCCAGTTTTAACTCAACCATTGTTCTTTTGTGGTGATTCAATGTTTCCTTCAATGACAGAACAATGGTCCTGCATTTGACAATGGAATACTAATTTCTACCAAACCGTTAAAAAAAAAAGTTATATGTATGAGGTGAGATGTTATTTTTATCAATACTTCATAGTGTTACTTCCTACAACATTTTTTATTCAGAAGACAGTATATGAGATGTACAGAATTTTATTTTAAATTAAACAAAATAGTGGTACTCCTACAATTGTTCAATATAATGTGTGTTTTGAACTGCCGTAACCATAAAATTACTTCCTCTATTTAAAAAAAATAAATAACAAGGAGGGATACAGCAAGCAGCACTTTGAATCTTTATTGAAAGATTAAAATAATTTTATTTTGAAGTTCCTAATTTTGTTTTGCCCAGAGGGTGCCGATGCATATGGAAGTACATGATGCCAGACCTAATTCCTTGTACTAATCTCTTGGAACACTGCGGTCACAGATAATTTCATCTGCTTTAAGTGTACCAACAGACTTGCTAAGTTAAATATTACTTATTATATGAAATAAATCAGCTTCCTCTTTAGTTTAATAAATAATTATCATTTCATAAACGTTTGTTTCAATTCATGCTCGTAATATTAGTTTTGAATCATGACAAGATCATTTGAAAACTATGGTTACTGTGTTTAATAAAACATGAAATATGAGGTAAGATGTAAAAATGACTCATTAATTTATTAATACATTTTTCTCTTTACCATCTGATTACAATAATTTAGTAGTGTACTTTAATATACTAATTTCAATCATACTAACAGCTTTAGCTTCTTAATATTAATTTAATAAGAACACCAAAGTACAGATTCGGAGGTCCAGGGTTCAATTCCCAGTTCAGATGTTACTTTTTAAAAAAATTGTCCAGAACTGGAACATGTTAAACTAAATATCAGATCAACATGCAGACATAACCTTAGAAGCCGTGCTTCTTGAAAACCCTAACAATTTGACAGTTTAACCATAGTAACTCTAGCCAACTGGGCATGAACAATTTGTCCTCTTTTGAAAATTACTCAGATGTCTTTTGCCTGGTTCCACATCTAAAACTGTAGGAGAAGACATACTTGTGCAGTTAAGAACAGTACTATGTTCAGATTAAACATGTGAAAGAAAAGAATGCATTTTTGACAGCACCTATGGGTTAAATCAAACTAGTAAAAATGAATATACCAGAAAATATGTTGTTTTCATTATTTTTCTATCCCTGTGGATATCGTTAATAAAATGAAATGTCCAAGATTTGGAATAAAGAGTTAAACCTATTTTGATATCTCAAAATCTCTGATTTATATTTCTGACAATGTTTTTTTTTCTTTTATTAGCGGAAACCAGTAAAATGCATCAAAGCTGCATCTGCACTAAACCGAATCCTGGTGCTATGTGATTCAAGTATCTTAATTATCAACATGCAAGATATGGACATAATTGGAGGAGGTCCAAAATTGCGAGGTGTTAGTACCTTTGCTGTAAATGAAAATCCAAACATCACTAATCCGTTTTGCATCCAGGTAATCATTGTACATCAACTAACATGATCTGCATTAATTATGATAAAAATAAAATGTTTAAAGGTAAACAATAGTATTGCATATGCTTGCTAAATTGATAATACCAGTTAATGGATAAATCATATTTTTTACACGCTTTATATTAGCTTGATCTGTATCTGTCTATGTAACGGAATCTTTTAACATGAATTTCACCGATCATCAGGACATCAAAAAAATAAAGACCGGTATAATAGGTTACAGGTTTATCGACTTTTTAGTCCATCATTGTAAGAAATTTATATTATATCCTCTGGTAGCTCAGTTGGTAGAGCGGTGGACTGTAGTGATATGTAATTTCATTAATCCATAGGTCGCTGGTTCAAATCCGGCCCGGAGGATTTTTTTTAGACGAGTATTACTTTTAGCTCATACTACAATAGTATCAAATTTAAAGATATTTACATTTTTATCTTATTCTGTAAAATATTAATGACAATTTTGTAAACTTACCACATTGTAATTTATCCAAAAATTATGAGAAGGATAAATTAACTTAACTATGTATCTATATTAAGATATTAAAAAAATATTATAATAATGTTAGATAATAATAATTTAGGAAGATATAATTATATTCATGCCTACACACTAAAAATATTGTAAGTAATTAAATTTTCATCGGATTCTGGTTTATGACAATCAATTAAACTAAAAATTAAAAAAATAGAGTATAGTTTAAAAAAACTAAAACAACACACTTTATTAGATAACCAAACTAAAAAATAAATAATAGTTTAAAAAAACTAAAACAACACACTTTATTAGAAAACCGAACTAAAATATGGAAAATAATTTTAATTTCCAACACGCTTGGGATAAAATTAAAGTGGTCAACAAAAAAAATCATCTCCAACACATCTAGATTAAAACTAGAGTTATCTGCAAAAAAAAAAGTAAATTTACCATCAAAATCATGGGGTGCTCTGTATCAATTCATATATTTGATAATAAACAGATATTGGTAAAAGTAAAGCCTTTAAGAAGGAAACGTAAAGACCATAAAAAAAACCCCACGATTTTGATGGTAAAACTATTTTTTTTTGTAGATAACTCTAGTTTTATTCTAGATGTGTTGGAGATGATTTTTTTGTTGACCACTTTAATTTTATCCTAAGCATGTTGGAAATTAAAATTATTTTCCATTTTTTAGTTAGGTTTTCTAATAAAGCGTGTTGTTTTAGTTTTTTTAAACTATTATTTATTTCCTTTAAGTTTATAAAAGTAAGTATTTTAGTTAAATTTTTTTTTCATATAAGAATGTTGGGACTTTTACATTATGAGGTTTTCAATTAATAAAAATCAATATTGAATAGTGATTATTCATACCTCATATATCTACATTCTTTAACACAGAACCGCATTGTCGAGAGCAATCGCTCGCATCATCAGCTGCTATCATGACTGTTGATTCTTCATCATGACAGTTTTCTTCTAAACTGCCATCTAGTGTTGATTTGAAGTACTTTGTTATCAAATTTTTTGTTTGTTCGGAAACTCAAAATTCATGAAACTATGATGGCAATTGCAGCACATAGTTTGTTAGAGAATCATAGAATTGAAAAAGAAACTAAACTTTTAAATTATCATAAGTAATGCCACGAGTGATTTCCAAATTATCGATAAATTCACGACTCACGAAGACCCCCTTTTGATTATTATTTCCCGTAACTTCATTTTTTTGCTACATTGCTAGACAAAAATTTATATATCTTCCGAACTATTATAGAGACATGCATGAAATTTTAAACACACATTCTTGAGACATTGAGAAAACTTTTCTCTTTGACAGAAATTAGGTATTTGATTTTATTTTAAAAAAATATGTCTGTTTGTTTTCAGAAAAGGAAATAAAAAAAGTGTTGTTAAATTTTAATTCTTCATTTAATAACTTTAGAGACAAATATCAAAATTATGTTACAGAGAGTTTGTAGAGCATGCTTTTACTAATAAATTGTAACAAATTCTGTGAAGTTATCTTCAAAATTGGCTTAGATATTACGGTTTTAGTAAACCCCTGCACTGAGTACATTTTTTTGAAAATTTGGGCCCCAAATTTTTTTTTCAAAATTTGGCCCTCAATTTTTTTTTCAAAATTTTTATTTTTGGTTAAGTTGCTATAGCCAATGAGCTCTTATCATAAAAAAAAATAATTTACAGCAAATAAGAAAAAGGTTTTGAAAAGTACCATCTTCTCTCGTTAATTTAATATTAAAGGAAGTGACACCATGAGGTTTATTTTAATTAATAGGACTTAGAATATTCATGACTAACCTCATATTTGTAGATTTCTTGAAGACGAGTTTCGATACATTATGTATCCATTATCAATTCTGACTGTAACCTTGGTCTTCAAGAAATCTACAAATATGAGGTGAGTCATGAATATTCTAAGTCATACTAATTTATGTCTCAAGTTGTGCAAAGAGTCTTGGATGACTTAGGGCCGCATGCAAATACATTAGTCTCTACTCAAATTACTTCCAATCACTGGTGAGCTGGCTCACCGTGAGCAATTGCTGAGATCGAATTAACGGCCAACTTACTGGTCATGCATGAAAGTTGGCATTTTTGTAATATTGGCAATGAATTACCCAGAATTCTCAGCGATAAAACTACTTCAGTTATTTTCGTCTGCTATAGAGGAATGCATTTACGCTTGCATCCCGCAAATAATACCATATACGACGATGTCTGCATCGTGCAATATTACGCCGATTCTCCTGTTCTTCCAGTTGAATTCTTTGGTAGACTCTATCAAATTCCTCTTCTCTGCATATACCGAAAACATGATCGAAGTCTTCAAAGTCCGACATCTTAGATAAAGCTGGAAAGGTTTCAAACTACATCGGTTACCTTCGGGATTTTCACGATAAGTTTCTATCTTGAGCTATGATCTTAGGTTACCTCGTCAGGTAGCTTACAATTATTATCACATGAATAGATTTCTGAGTAAGCAAAATGTATTAGGATAAAACTTTCTCAGCAGAGAACGCCTTTTACTGTCTAATGCGTTTATAAATTCGACCCTTAATATAATATGTTTACTGTTTTTATTTTAGATTTGTGTTGGTCGTAAAAAGTTGTTACAAATTTACAATGTGACTGAAGAGAAACTGATGCACATAAAGGATATTAGTGTCCCGGAGGCACCACTTGGTTTGGCTGTTGATGGATCTCACATTTGTGCAGCATTACAAACAAAGTATGCAGTATATAATTTTGAAAGTAATTCCACACAACAACTCTTCACCTATGGGTGTGAAAGTTTTCATCCAGTAATTCGAAGGATTGCAAAGGTTAATATTTCTGTATATTATTATTTTTATTTTATTTAGCAGGTATCACAATGTTTCACAACATATTCCTGCTTCTAATTTTGCTCCGCATCTCTGTCATTCTAAACTCCATCGTCCAGTCCTTTTCTCTCATGTTGCTCAAAACACCATCAGTCCACATCATTTTTGGCCATCCTCCTCTTCTTCTTCTTCTACTAGCCAAATGCAGTCTACTAGACTTAACTGTTCTTATTATATGTGGTTTCCTATAAAGATCATGTAGTTCACTGTTAAATAGTCTTCTCCATTTGCCTGTCTGTTTATCTCTCTTTGGTCCAAAAATTTTCCTAAGAACTTTATTCTCAAATATTCATAATCTTTTCTCCTCCCTTAAACTATGAGTCAATGTTTCGCATCCATATAATGTAATTGAGAGAATAACAGTTTTATATATTTTCAGTGTGACATTTTTTAGAGAAGTTGGACTACAAGAGTCCTTGTAATGCATAGTAGCATGCATTTCCAGAATTGAGCTTATGTTTAATTTATTTGTGGATTTCATTCCTGTATGTAAATATTGTTTCTAGTATAACAACAAAATTATCGTAAGTAATGCCACGAGTGATTTCCAATTTATCTAGAGAATTTGGAAATCAAGAGTGGCATTTGTTAGGACTATTTAACGAATAAAATTAAGCTGTTTACTCACAAGTCATTTTTTAACTATAGTTATTTTAAAATATTCATATATTTAATGTAAACGGCGATGTTTGAAAACAAATGAGAAACGATAGGTATGCTTCATCTGCTTCTTTTGTTTATCACTGCAACCGGATCATACTATTTATTGCCAAAGGAACGCAATATTGTAAAAATGCTCTCTAGTGGAGAAAAAATGAAACACATCAAACTGTATATTAATTCATTTCTGATGTGGTATGATGTAAATATGACAATTATATTTTTCTGGATTATTACCTGAGAAAAAATACATTTAAGAAAGTGCAAACAGTGGTTTCTTTTTTTGGTTGTATAATAAATTGCTACAAATGTTTTTATTTTAACTCCTGCAAGCGCTATGTGTTGACATCTATGCACTATATATACAATCTGGTAGCCGTATTTCTTACAGGCTCAGTCACTGCAAAATAATGGTCGGACCTGTTCAGAATATTAAAAAGGAGGAGCTGTCTTTTAATATGGTAAGTTTAACATTGATAAATATTTCGTGAAACACGACTCTGATTGGTTGTAAAACAGAAATCACTGAAACGTGATTGGTCATTGAGTCCCATTTGGGGCATGAGTTAAATAGTCTGCATAAGCTAATATTTGGCTACATTTACAAAAATGTTCCTTTATTTTAAAAATGCAATAGGAAGTAACATTAAGAGTTTATTTAATATTTTAAGATATTTGGTCTCTGTATTCTTACCTCTTATTCGTTGTTTTTGTTGAACATATGTTTCTGCAGCGGTTACAGAAGGCTCATAGTGTTATTTCCTACATATATTCAATATTATTATTATTTCATCGGCATTTGGTTGTGATTTGGAATATAAAATATTAGCCAAATTTTTGTATGCAGACTGTATTTTACAAAATATTCACTGTATTAATAAATGAGTTGGAGAAAATATTTTACATCTCACCATACAAAGTTGCATGTCTTCATGATACCGGTTTCAAAAGTATAGTATTACTTCCATCTTCAGTCAAATTCCAACTCTCATAGTGTTTCCTCCCACTGTAATTTTAATTATATTCACTGTATATTTATCATAAGAATAACACTGAAATATATTTTAAAGGAATACATTTTGTTTTAGGAAGAATTCTTGCTGAGTGCCCCTGAAGGCCTGGGTATGTTTGTGAATACAGAAGGAATGTCAAATAGACCACCTATTCAGTGGTCTTATTCTCTTCTTGCTCTTGCATATTCTCATCCATATATCTTAGGCCTAAGCGACGAAGTCATTATGATATACAGGTATTTTTAATAATTATTTAATACTTATTTAAGAAAAATTGTATCTCTTCACCTCACCTCATGTCCTTCCTCTTATTTGACCGATTTCAAGACCTAATTAGGTTCCATCCTCAGTACTTTCACAACTGTTATGTCATCTTCAAGAGTCATTTCTGCTCCCTTTGGTAAACTGAAGAATCGTCTCCTGCTCTCTCTGTTGGTAGACTGAAGAACCATCTCCTGCTCCCTCTTTTAGTAGACTGAAGAACCATCTCCTGCTCCCTCTTTTAGTAGACTGAAGAACCATCTCCTGCTCCCTCTTTTGGTAGACTGAAGAACCATCTCCTGCTCCCTCTTTTGGTAGACTGAAGAACCATCTCCTGCTCCCTCTTTTGGTAGAATGAAGAACCATCTCCTGCTCCCTCTTTTGGTAGACTGAAGAAGTGTCTCCTGCTCCCTCTGTTGGTAGACTGAAGAACCATCTCCTTCTCCCTCTTTTGGTAGACTGAAGAACCATCTCCTGCTCCCTCTTTTGGTAGACTGAAGAACTGTCTCCTGCTCCCTCTGTTGGTAGACTGAAGAACCGTCTCCTGCTTCCTCTGTTGGTAGACTGAAGAACCATCTCCTGCTCCCTCTTTTGGTAGACTGAAGAACTGTCTCCTGCTCACTCTGTTGGTAGACTGAAGAACTGTCTCCTGCTTTCTCTGTTGGTAGACTGAAGAACCATCTCCTGCTCCCTCTGTTGGTAGACTGAACAATGCCTCATGCTCCCTCTGTTGGTAGACTGAAGAACCTCCAAATCAAATCATTTTCCCAGGGAATTTAAAAAAACAAAAAGGAGAATTTAATGAATTTTGAAATTCCCAGGGAAAGTGATTTGATTTGGAGGTTCATCAGTCTATCAACAGAGGGAGTAAGAGTTGGTTCTTCAAGATGACATAACAATGGTTGTAAAAATACTGAGGATGGAACTTAATTAGGTCCTGAAACTGGTCTAATAAGAAGAGGGATATGAGGTGAGGTGATACAATTTTTCTTAAATAAATGATACCTCATAGTGTTAATTCCTAAAAAGTCAGTATTTAGTACTTATTAACCTTTATATTCCAGGGTATTTAAAAATACCGCATGAACTGCTGGACGGAATTTAAATCCCAGTCCGTGACATTAAATGGATGGAGGAGCGCGCTTACTAACAAACAATTTTTTTACGATAAACTATAAGAGATATAAGTATAAAATAAACTTTTATTTCATTCATAAAGGAGTGTATTATTCAATGTAATGTTTAATTTTTACATACAATAGAGAATTTTATTATTAAAAGTTAAAATTTATTTTGCGAGGTCTATATTTTTTGGTTTGACTTTATAAGGGGTTAAGTTTGTGATTTGAAGGTGACTACTCTTGCAAGGGGGATTTGATGACGTAGTTGGAACATGTGTGCCATGAAAAATCTGCTTTCAAAGCATAAACATAAATAAATGCCTGTCTTGTTGATGACAGAGTTATCAGCACATTTTTTTTTTCTGTGGCGCTGAAACCTTAACAAACCTTATAACATACAACACTAACATTCAGCCTTGAATTATTAACTGTAGACTGTGGTTTGTTTTTTAACATATAAAAAATGGCTTTACGTATATGGCATCCTGGATTATGAAAATAATGTGAGTAGCATATCAGATATTTTTTAAAAATAAATACTAACAAGATATTTACCATGTTAACTCATTATAATTTAAATACAAAATTAGGGGTGAAAAAGACACCACATGTTTTTTCTTATTTTTTATGAATACTTGATCTAAAACACAATAGGTTAGAGCCACAAATAACTTCCTTGCAATATTTTCCGAATTTTTATAATTTTACAAAGAAATAATGTTATCATGGGAAAAATATGTAAAAAATTAGGGGTGAAAAAGGCACCTAATGCATTTTTTTTAAATTTTTTGTGAATACTTAATCGGAACACAATAGGACTTAGAGCCACTAATAATTTCTTTACAATATTTTCTGAATTTTTGTAATTTTAAAAAGAAATAATGTTATGGGACAAATATGTCCACTAAGTACTTTAGGGCTTTACATTTAATGGATAAATATGTCCCTCAAGTCTTCTAAAGGTTAATATTTACAATAAATCTCTTAGTTGCTTAAGCTGAGAAATATAGCATTTGCTTTGTGAGCTACATGATCCTGCTGATGACTGCCTTTACTCGCAGAACAAGAATGTTGTAACTCATTTCTGTTAGAAACTGAATCACCCCCCAGAGCCATGGATCTATCAGAAGATTTAGGCCAAACAATGGTAAAGAGAAAAATGTTTGCCTGAACTGGGAATCGAACCCCGAACCTTTAGCTTTCCGTGCTAATGCTCTGTCCACTGAGCTAATTCAGGCTTCATTCCCATCCAAGCAGAAATCCTTCCTTTACCTTACTCTACTGGTCCCACATTCAATTGCGGATGTGAATGAAGCCTGAATTAGCTCAGTGGACAGAGCATTAGCACGAAATGCTAAAGGTTTGGGGTTCGATTCCTGGTTCAGGCAAAAAATTTTCTCTTTACCATTGATTTACAATCATTTAATTGTGTTCATTAATTTACTTATTTCTATCATAGTAATAGCTTTAGCTTCTCAATATTAATTTAATAATTTCATAGATTTAGGCCAGTTTAAAAATCCTTACCCCACTGGAAGTTGAACCCTCGACCTTCTGCCTTATAATGTATTGCCTAAATCCACATACACTAAGGCATATCCCACCTATTTCTTGAGCTGGCTGCAAATTGATATTAATAGAGACATTTTTTTTTGAGTTATTTCTTGACTCACCTCATACTTCTTAACTCCCTCACAGATCCGGATTTCTTCACTGTATTTGTGACATTATCAATGCTATATCATGTTCACAACTGATGTCCAATGGTCTCCTCGTCAGTTATGAACATGATACAGCATTGATAATGTCACAAATAAAGTGAAGAAATCCGGATCTGCGAAGGAGTTAAGAAGTACGAGGTGAGTCAAGAAACAACTCAACAAAATTAAAGTAAACCTAATAGTGTTATTTCCTACCTGCATAACATAATTAAGAGAAAATATTGCTTACACCACTCTAAATTTAATTTATATAAATAATATCAATAATGTAATATAATAAATTATAAGCTATAAGATTATAATAATTATGTTGTTAAAATTTTAAAAATTTTAAATAAAATCCTGTACACCTCACCTCATATCCTGTTTTCTATTTAGACCAGTTTCATAACCATAGTGGTTACCTCTTTAGTATTTACGCAATCAATGTTCTGTCGTCCAGGAGCACTGCTTCATACTCCATCTATTGGTGGACTGATGAACCTCCATATCAAGTCAACTCCCCTGGGAATTTCAAAATCCATTAAATTTTCTTTCTTAGTTTTTTGAATGTTGATTATTTCCAATCAGGTTTTTCTATCTGTTTTATTAATCATTCAGTGAAAAAGAAATGAGGAGTTTAGAAAGAGATATGAAAACAAACAGGATATGAGATGAAGTGTAAAGAATTTAATTTTAAATTTTACCTCATAGTGATATTTCCTATAATAGTTCAATTGTATCGACTAATTTTCTTTCAAAGCTAAGCTCCAGAAGACCCAAATGACGATATGCCAGTGCTAAAGACAATAATTTAAAAAATACTATCTATTCAGTAATATTAATTTTTTTATTGCAGTATATTAGATCAACAACAAAAGCAAGCTCTTCCATTTATTGGTGGAAGGATCATTGGTAACTTTGATGGTCGCCTATATGTAACTTCTGGTACAGCAGTGTACAGTCTCATTCCAGTTCCATGGGACAAGCAAGTGCAGGTAACAAATATTCTTACTCATTCTGGAAAAAAAAAAAAAAGGCAAATGTAACTAACTGGCTTACAAGTGCAACACACCATCTCTAGATATCTATCTATATCTCTCTATAATGGCATAGCCCATTGTTGAGCCATAGACTCTCCTTTGTAAGGAGTTACTAGACCAAGTTAATTTTTAGTTTAAGAATTAAATTAATGTTTTTATTACCTCACCTCATATCCTTTTTCTTCTATACTGCAGTTTCGGAGTTTATCTCCATCGTCAGTAGCCTCTGGTCTACTGGTATTATGTCGTTTCTTGGCGGTTTTCTTCTTACTTCTTACTTCATTTAATTATTATTAATTGAACCTCATAATGTTAAAAATTCCCAAATTTAATATATAAAAAATTGTATATATATGTTTAAAATTATTAAGAATCTATCTCACCATAACATGGTCTTCATTTTTAATAAAGATGTACATGATTATTATACTAGAGGTTGTACTTTATTGCACAAAGATACTAGTTTCTCAAAAAAAAAAAAAAAAAGGTATAAAAGGGATTCGTTATGCATTAAAACCATTACAATAACTTACCTATTGAATATCAACATTTCACGAATGTTAAACATTTTTCTAATTGTATTAAAAAATATTTTTCCTCATTGCTTTCTTAGTTAATTTTGTCAATTTTATTATTATTAATATTATCCTGTTTAAATATTGTATTTATATGTGTATATATATATTGTGCATCTATAGTAGTTTGTATTACTTAAACTTATGCCTGAATTTGTTTTCTTGTTTTTATTGTTAATTGTTTTATGGCCATTATTTTTTGTATATTGCCCCTTAACATAAGCAGTCTTGCTCTTTGGAGTCTTTGAAGAAATAAATAAAAATTAGTAATAAATGTGTTTATATATTGTATTGTTTTGTGATACTTCATACATAATATTATGAAATGAACGTCTTAAATAAATAATGTTTTCTAAATAATTCTAATTTATTCATACAATTACAGTACACACGAAAAAAAAAACTCACAACATTGAAAAAACAGGCATCTCCTTTCAATGATTTTTTAAAATGATCCTTATGTTGAGGATCCCACAATAATTGCTTGTTTCTATAGATATCAATAAGTTTTAACATGTTTCCTCTGACCACTCCATACTCAAATAATAGGTGTGCACCGAAAACAACGAACCTCTCAGGTACCCGTCCAAATCTAAACAGCAAACCATCAAAGTGTTCGTGGAAAAAACCGACAATGAGTGGATCATGGTGAGAGATGCGCGTGCGCCGTTTGCGCGCACCTTAAAACCCCGTCCAAATCTGACGAACATGGTGCACGCGTGCAGTGCGCAAGTGTGTACGTACCTTAACAATTGCACTTAGTAGTCTGTCACTTTGGCTCAGATGGTAACATTGTTTGCTTCCTGACAAGCAGATCCGTGTTTGATACACAGTGGATTGCAAATTTTAATTATATCATATTTGGCCTAAGGACTAATCGTAACATTTTCAGTCATAAGTACTAATAGGATTCTTCTCCTTATGTGGCACCACAGTCCAATGTGGACTTTTGCCTCCTCCACTGACCTCCAGTCGTCTCTGTCCTAGGATCTTACATTCCACCTTGTGATGAGGTTGTATCCTATTTGAACTAGTTTTGATATTTGAAAATACAATAGGAAGTAAAATTATGAGGTTTTACTTAATAAAAAGTGTTGCCTGTATTATACTTACCTCATATCGTTGTTTCTGTTGTCTGATTTATTTGTAACTACTGAAGTTGAGGCTAACAAGCCTTGGAACATATACCTAACAGAAACAACGATATGAGGTAAGAATAATACAGATAACACTTCTTATTAGTTTTGGTATATCTGTATATCATCGTCAGCTTTTCTAGACTGTTGAAATTTATGTTGTTAGCCAGCCAAAAGATGGAGTGGGATCTGTTATCCAGGGCTGAAAACATAAATTTCAACAATCTGGAAAAGCTGATGATGATGTACTGATATATTGAAACTAGTTCAAATAGAACACAAGTTATATGTAAGACGACTCCAGATTCACCTTATTTATCATAAGTAATGCTACGAGTCATTTCCATATTATCGATAAATTCACAACTCATGAAGTGAGGAGTAAATTTATCTAGATAATTTGAAAATCAAGAGTGGCATTTGTTAGGACTATTTAACGAATAAAATTAAGCTTTTTACTCAAAAATCATTATTTAACTATAGTTATTTTAAAATATTTATAAATTTAATGTAAACGGAGATGTTTGAAAACAAATGAGAAATGATTGGTATGCTTCATTTACTTCTTTTGTTCATCACTGCAACCAGATCATATTATTTATTGCCAAAGGATGACAATATTGTAAGAATGCACCCTAGTGGAGAAATTTATAACCAACATTATAGTTATTAATTAATTTCTGATGTCCTATGATGTAAATATGTCAATTATATTTTTCTGCAACGTCATTTCCTGGAAAATAATTCGTTTAAGAAAGTGCAAACAATGGTTTATTTTTTTGTGGTATAATCAATTGCTACAAATGTTTTTATATTATCTCCCACATGCACTATCTGCTGACGTTCATGCACTCTATATACAGTCTGGTAGCCGTATTTCTTAGGGGGTTAGTCACTGCAAAGTAATGCTATGACCTATTCAGAATGTTAAAAAGGAGGAGTTTTCTTTAATATGATAAGCTTTGGTTGATAAATTTGAGGCGAAACATGACTGTGATTGGTAGTAAATAAAAAATCATTGAAATGTGATTGGTCATTGACTCCCATTTGGGGCATGAGTTAAATAGTCCCAGAAATATCTTCTTGCTGCAGTGACATCAACTAATTCAATTTTCCGTTCCTCTTTGGAGCTGTTGTGATTTATTTACGAGGGTGAATCAAATATAAACCAGAATTATTGTTTACAATTTTATTGAATTATCAAAAAAATACAAAACCACTACCTCATTTTTCTACAGAGTCTCCTGCATTTCCAACACACTTTTGCCATCGAGTTGGCAACTTTTTGATGCCATCCTTGAAGAATGAGGGATGACGTGTAGTCAGTCAGTTGCGCACGAACTCCTCTACCGCTATATTGTCACCAAACTGCCTTCCTCCCAGGTCTTCTTTCAGTGGCCCAAAGAAATGGTAGTCACAGGGTGACAAATCTGGACTGTAAGGAGGATGTTCCAGAGGTGTCCAATGCATTTTCGTCAAATTTTTTTGTTCCTGGCTGAGGAGCCGAGGAACCCACCTAGCAGACAATTTTCAGAATTTGAGTTCATCACTGATGATGGCTTGAACACTTCCGAAGCTTATTCCAATGTGTGAAGCAATTTCAGAAATTGTTACGCGCCGATCCTCCTCAATAAGATCCCGTACAGCACGAATGTTGTCTGCAGTGATGCTTGTTCGTTGCCGTCTTTGGTGGGGTTCATTTTCCACTGAATCCCGGCCCACTAAAATTTTTTTGCGCCAATCATACACCTGCGTCTTTGAAAGAGTTGCTTCCCCAAACTGCACATGGAGCCTTCTCAAAATTTCAGAAGGTTTAGTGCCTTCTTTCGCCAAAAACTTAATAATAATGCATTGCACAACAGACATGTGTACCTCTTTCTCGCTTATGGCGTACTGAAGCAAGCAGCCGCTCTTCGGAGTGCGACACATCAAGATCCGTACTCCAGAAACTCCCACCAACTTCCCCTCCAAACCACAACCTTTGCAGTTTGCTACCAGAGCCTCCAGATACAAATTCTGGTTTATATTTGATCCACCCTCGTATTTATATGTTCCACATTGGTTGAGCATCTAAAACATTCATTATTGTAGATATAAAAATATAATGGCTAGAGGATCTGTCATGCTGATAATATTTTTTTTATATTAAAATACAATAGGAAGTAACATTAAGAGGTTTGTTCAATAATCAAGACTTTTGTCTGTTCATTCTTACCATAAGAGGTAAGAATGTACAGACAAAATGTCTTAATTATGCTGATAATATGTTATCCCTATACTGGTTCTATGACCATTCATCTCTCTGATTAACAAATGCATAAATGAATCCAGCAGAAAGAAAAAAGTACAATTGATAAATTATATCTGGTGGCAAAACAAAATTTTGTTTTATATTGTATTTCAGATGTTGCTTGCTGACAACAGAGTTGAAGAAGCATTAGACCTTGCACAGAATGCAAACCGTGCTGGCATGACTAAAGAACAATTCCAAAAAAATCTATAATAAAATCCAGCAACAAGCAGGATTCATTTATTTTACTAATGGTGATTTTGACAAAGCTCATGAACTCTTTGAGAATGGTGCTGTTGATCCCAGAGAAGTGATCTCAATATTTCCAAATTTTTTGCCACCTTCGTCAGCATTTATTAGAACTGTTCCACCTCTGCATGAAATTGCAGATATCAACCAGCTTTATCATGGAGATGAGGGGAAGCTCAATGAAGCAAAACAGTTCCTTCGGCATTTTTTAGAAGATCTTCGAGAATCTTCATCTGTAAATCATTCCTTGGTATGTATATAATCAAACTTCTGTAAATTGAACTCTGATAATTCAAATTTTCTATATTTCAATGTAATTTTAATTTACTGGTGTATCATATATAATTTACATGTATTTTTCCCCCATAACTTGAAATTCTATTACTGGTTTATAGTTCTTCTTCTTCTTCCTTTCATGTGATAGACCTAGTGGTCTGTTACGGTCTCAATCCAACGTTTGAAGGGTCTGCCCAAAGATCTCTTGCCTGGTGGCTGGTAATTTAAGATCTGACATAGTATTCTTGTTCTGCTCATTCTTCGTACGTGAGATTTCCAGTTGTTTTGGTTTATAGTTAAATTTGGGAAATAACGTTATGAGGTTCTTTTTCATGAAGAATGAGTCCTTTTTTATATCTTACATCATAGTTTTATGTTTTCTTAAACACGAGAAATGCAGTTTTCAAGAGGAAACATCCCTCCCATTTTCAACCGACATTATGATTGCTGGATTTTTGTTGGAATCTCCATCTATAACATTGCCATCTGGTGTTGATTTGATGTACTTCGAGATCAGGTCCTGTTCAGGAATTTTGAAATTCCTGATGAACGGGACCTGATCCCAAGTTCATCAAATAAACACCAGATGGCAACATTGTAGATGGAGATTCCAATGAAAATCCGGTAGTCATAATGTTGGTTGAAAATGGGAGGGATGTTTCCTCTTGAAAACTGCAGTTCCTGTGTTTAAGAAAACATAAACTATGAGGTAAGATGCCGATACCGCAGTGCTGTGTTTAAAGAAACATAGATATGAGGTAAGAAGAATTCACAATTCATTCATTCTTATGTAAAAAAATGACTCATTCATTCATATTGTTTTCTACCCTTGGGAAATTAACAATGTATAAGAGAAAAATTTGCATTTAGATTGGAGTTTTTTCAGGTAGCTCAGTGGTAGTGCATTGGCCTAGAAAGCCAAAGTGTCCTGGGTTCAAACCCTAGTCTGAGCGTATAATTTTTCTCTTCAAATATAATTTATCCTTCAGTGAGAAGTGTTAAATTAATAATAAAAACATCAAAAGAAGCCCTACTGGCTTTATAAAGTAGTATTTAAATTCCCAATAAAATATCTTCTTAAACAAGAAGCTGCTATTTGCATGATCGAGCAAATGCTCATAGCATTCGGAGATCGGGAATTAACAATGTATAAGAGAAAAATTTGCATTTAGATTGGAGTTTCTCAGGTAGCTCAGTGATAGAGCATTGGCCTAGAAAGCCAAAAGTCTGGCGCATAATTTTTCTCTTCACATATTAATACAATGATTTATATAATAAATTTGGAAATTTTTAACATTATGAGGTTTTATTACTAAGAATTCTTCTTAATAATACAATGACTTTCAGAATTATTATGTCTGTTGCATGATGGCTTGCAGACAGGCAGTTATAGATGAGTCTTCTACAGATGGCGGAAAAAGCCATGTGCACGATTTGTGACATTTATAGGTGGTAATCTCATTGAAGTCATTGTTGGGAGTATGCTCCATGTCTACAATGATGAGAGGTTTATCTGTGATGTTTTTATTATTAATTTAACACTTCTCACTGAAGGTTAAATTATATTTGAAGAGAAAAATTATATGGTCTGACTGGGTTTTGAACCCAGGACCTTTGGCTTTCTAGGTCACTGAGCTACCTGAGAAACTCCAAACTGAATGCAAATTTTTCTCTTATACACTGATGATTCCCAATTGCCGAATCTAGAGCATTTGATCGATCACACAAATGGCGACTTCTTGTTTAAGAAGAAAGCACGACATACTTTAAACTTTGGGGTTAGGGAATTAACTATGTGTAAGAGAAAAATATGTGTTTAGATTGGAGGCCTAGGTGGCTCAGATGGAAGAGCATTGACATAGAAAGTCAAAGGTCCTGGGTTCAAACACCAGTCTAGGCGTACATTTTTCTTTTCAAATATAATTTGTCCATCATTAAGATGTTTAAAAACGAATAATATTAACATTGAAAGAAGCACTACTGGCTTTATAAGTAATGTTTAAATTCCCAATAAAAAGTCTTCTAAATAAAGAAGCTGCCATTTGCAAAAATCGCAGCAACAGCTCATAGCATTTGGGGTTAGGGAATTAACTATGTGTAAGAGAAAAATACGCGTTTAGATTGGAGGCCTAGGTGGCTCAGATGGAAGAGCATTGAAGTAGAAAGTCAAAGGTCCTGGGTTCAAACCCCAGCCTTAGGCGTATATTTTTCTTTTCAAATATAATTTAAACGCTACTTTATAAAGCAAGTAGGGCTTCTTTTGATGTTTTTAAAAACATCAAAAGAAGCCCTATTGGCTTTATAAAGTAGTGTTTTGATACTTTAAGAACATCAAAAGAAACCCTACTGGCTTTATAAAATAGTGTTTAAATTCCCAATAAAAGTCTTCCTAAACAAGAAGGCACTGTTTGCTTGATCTGGCAAATGTTCGTAGCATTTGGCGATGAGGAATTAACAGTGTATAAGAAGTATTCGGTGGTCAGGAATTAACAGTGTATAAGAAGTATTCAGCGATCAGGAATTAACAATGTATAAGAGAAAGATTTGCGTTTAGATTGAAGTTTCTCAGATAGATCAGTGGTAGAGCATTGGCCTAGAAAGCCAAAGTTCCTGGGTTCAAACCCCAGTCTGAGCGTATAATTTTTCTCTTCAAATATAAGGTTTATCTGTGTTGTACTTGATTTTCATAATGTCTTGACTTGATTAGACATTAGCATAAAGGATTTTACGTTTGATTATAATATGTCAGTACTAATAAAAATCATGGTAAAATTCCATTGAGGTGTTAGTCAGAGTAATAAAAATTATAATGTAAAATTATAAAATTAGATACCTTTTATACAGTCTCCTCAACTTTTAAAACAATTTAAAACCAGTCCCATCCTCAGCAGAAGGTTATATGTTACTCTTAAGCAACTATCCATACTACACTTCTTTTCTTCTCTCTATATGAAATTTTGCTGTTGAGTTTTGTTACACCCTGTATATTATTTTTAAGAAATGCATGGACACCTATTTTTTAACACTTTGAGTCCTGCAGTGGTACAAGTACCACGGCATTTAAATGACACTGAAGCTGGAGAAAATTAAATCCCTCGGCATGCCTGTGCAGGCAGATTTACAGGGGTGTTTTCTGGTTCGAGGGGTGTTTTCTGGTTCAGAAAAATACCCCTGTAAATCTGCCGGCACAGGTATGCTGAAGGATTTAATTTTCTCCAGCTTCAGTGTCATTTAAATGCCGTGGTACTAGTACCACCGCCAGACTCAAAGTGTTAATATATTGTCATACAGCTGAAGTCCATTTACTGTACTGTTTATATAATACACTGTAAAAGGATTGTGTGTTGGATCTGCATTATAAATATCCTCAAGCTCGTGTCCAACCCAGGATTGGGTCGAGGGATGAGATGAGATGAAGCCCCTTATATAGAGGTCCGTAAATGACAGGGGTGTCGGCTGACCATGCCTGATGCACCATCAAGGGGCAGATGAATGAAACAAAATGGATGAGGTGAGTATGGAGAAATAGTGGAATCAAATTGTGGCAGGGGAAAAGGGAGAAACTCCGAGAAAAACCTGCCCAAGCTCCATTTCGTCCATCCACATGGAGTGATCTGAGACTCGATCTCGGGACCCCAGCAGTCAGAGGCCAGCATTAACTGCTTGTGCCTTGGAGCCCCCTGTGAAGACTAATTTATATGCAGTCTAAGATTAAGTTTTCAAATCTGAAGATCTTCTGGCTCATAAAAGAACCTCAAACCTACATTAGTGTCTCTGAGCAAAATTTAACCAACCTTCCCCATCCAAGTAATATTTAGTTGCCTTCTAGAGGTTTCATTGAGATGATGTGCTAACCACATGTCATTCACTGACATCTGTAGGGAAATAAGCATAAGTAAATTAGCCTCGGTCAAGCACCTATGTCTTCTCAAAGGTTGTGTGGGATATAAACATTCTAATATGTGTAAAAATAAGTTTACAAAAATTAAGTATTAAATATTAAAATTAAATTCTGAAAATCCCTGTGAATTATATTTTGAAGAGAAAATTATACATTCAGACTGGGGTTTGAACTCAGGACCTTTGGCCAGTGTATATAAGAAAAAAATTACGTTTAGATTGTAATTAATATTTAATTTTAGGAAGTTATATTTTGAGGTTATTTTAATTATATTATTTTTAGTCTGGACATCTTACCTCAATATTAATGTTGATTTGTTCTTGGACATGTTTCAAAACAATTCTGTTTTATCGTCAGCTTTCCCAGACTGTCCAAGCCAACCAATTCTGAGAGATCTTACATGGTTTACTATATTCTGATTTTTGATTAATTTAAATTTTATAGGAATTAATTACTATGAGGTTTAATTTATGGTGAAATTAAATGTTTCTTACCTCTCCTCATATAAATTTTCTAAGTAGATTGCGATTTCGAGACCACAATGGTCTCATCGTCAGCACTTTCTTGGCGACGGATGTTATGTCGATCAGAAGAACTCACGGTTTGGGAAAAGATCCACATTCAGAAAAACAAAGGAAAATTTATGAACTTCGAAATTCCCGCAAATTTTGACCTGATCCAGAGGTTCATCGGTCCACCAACAGAGGGAAGATGAAGAGTGTCTTCCGATCGACATAACATTTGTCGCCAAGAAAGTGCTGACGATGAGATCATTGTGGTCTCGAAATCGCGATCTACTTAGAAAATTTATATGAGGAGATGTAAGAAACATTTAATTTCACAATTTGATTAATTTGTTTAGTTCGTTATTTGTTTTGATTCTCCAACAGTTATCAGTTCCTCTATTTGGTCCAAATATTCTTCTTAAAATTTTTCTTTAAAAAATTAGTAATTTCTGTTTTATTCAAACACTGATCTTGAGACTTAATTAAAATTATAAGCAAATCTCTATATACTACATCACCTCTATTTTCGGTGTTCTTTGCAACACCCTGTATATATATAAAATTTTTAATAATGTGAAGTGTTCTTCCAGGTAAGTTAATAGGAGATTTTTAATAGAGCTCCAAGTGTACTTGCCCCATACAGAGAAACCATGTATTTATCATCCTCAGCGCTACAATCATGTTCGAGCCTTAGCCTGATTAATTGATATAAATGATTATGATTCCATGTATTTGTTGTTTTTTTTTCAGGAAGTTGATACAGCTTTGTTAAAGTTGTATGCTGAAGTTAATGCTCCAGAGTTGGAAGCATTTATTGCAGCAGGAGAAATAACAGTTGATGTGCGAGATTGCTGTGATTGGCTGGAGAAGAATAAATGTTTTCATTCTCTGGCATTGCTCCATCGTCATAGTCGAGATAATGATAAAGCTTTAAAAGTTTGGGCAAAAATCATTACAGGAGAATATGAAGATGAAAGTTTCCATGGTCTGGAATTCTTTGTAGAATGTTTAGCTAAGTAAGTTTTATACTTTATTATAATTTTCTTTGTAGAATAGTAATCACCATTTTTCTACAACCCAGTTGTGTCAGCATCCAAATATCTTCCAAATGTCTCTTTTCGTGACAACTGTCAACCAGTTTCTAATTTTAACCCTTTGCGAGTGGTATCTAATATATGAAATCTGATGACTTCTCTGGCAGAGCAATGTTTAATATACAGTATTACCCCACTTTAACACTTTTCAAGGGATCAGTGGGAAAGTGCTGTAAATTAGAGGAAAGTGTATATTATGAGAAACGAGGAGGAGCTAAAAAAATGTTGACCCTCATATGCTGCAACATTCTAGAATATGAAAAAAAAAAAAACCGACAGAGATAATATACAATATTGGCTAAATAATGTAATGTGTCTTTTAGATTTAAAATTAAATTCTTTACACCTGACCTCATATCCTGTCTTTTATTTATTCAGAAGGCAAGATATGAGGTGAGGTATAAAGAATTTTATTTTAAATTAAACCTCATAGTGATATTTCCTATAATTCAATGTGATGTGTGTTTTGAACTTCTGTAAACATAAAATTACTTTCTTTCTTTTACTTTCTCCATTTCAAAAATGAATAACAAAGAGAGGTCCAGAAAGCAGTGCTATGAGTCTTTACTGAGATTTAAAACCATTTTTTTTTCCATAGTAGTACGCGGATTGAATTTCTGAAATGTTTGTAAGCTCTGAGCCAGCTTTGTTGGCTCAATGAACATATTTTGCTCTTTATTGATTGTACAGAAGCCAGCTTCGTTGACTTAATGAACTTGTTCTTCTGTATGTCGATTGTACAGAAGTGAGATAATTGCCCCAATAAATCAAATATAAAAAAAAATCGGCCGCGGTGGAATAGTGGTTATGCTCCTTGCCTCTGCTCCCAAGGGTTGCAGGTTCAAACCCGGCCGGGGTCAATAGATTTTTTAGGACGGAAAAATCCAAGGAGCAAGTTCTCCGGGAGGGACTTTAAACCGTGGGTCCCGAGTCTGAAGATTTTCAGGCTCGTAAAAAATCCTTAAGCCTGATTGAAAAGGCCTCTAAGCAAAATTTACCGAATTTCCCCATCCTAGTACTACCTTGGTTTCCTAGATGTCAGTATGAGGCGGAACGCTGACCACGGACCACTCAAAAAGACATCTATACGAAAACAAGTGAAACTAAATTAGTATGGTTCAAATTCTTCCCTGTAGGGGGAGAGCGCCTAAATCTCTGTAAAAGGAAACATGGGCTTACAATACAATACAAAAGATGTAAAAAAAGACTCATTAATTTACGAATTAAGAACCTCATAATGTTATTTCCCATATTTAACTATGAATAAAATTCAACAGTCTGGAAAAACTGACAATGATACACATGATATTCTGAAACATGTTGAAATAGAACCAACAAGCTATATGGTAAGATAACTCCGGGTTCACCTTATTTATTTGTTACTCATGTTTACAAGTTGGTTAATGTGTTAATTAAAATGTCATGTTTAGTTTAAAGGAGCCTGAGTTGATGTGGAGATATGCTGACTTCGTTCTAAGCCAAGATGAAGAAATCGGTGTTGGCATCTTTACATTGCGATCAACGACTCAGCCCAGTAATGATACAATGAAACCTGACACTATTGTGGATTACTTACATCAGTATCCGAAGGCAGTTGTAAAATATTTAGAACATTTAGTTCTTAAGCAGAATATAGAGGTATGTTTCATTAGAGAAGTTTATCACATGTGACTAGATCTTAGGGATACTAATTTAATTTCTTACAAGGGAACTGTCAACCATTGCATGCAGAAACTTACCTTGAAATTTATCCCAGAGAATTGCTGTGATGTCCAAGGCATTTTCAAAAAAATATCTGCTACTTAGATATAATATTTCCTACATATTTTAATTTCACATTTTCATACAGAACAAAAAATTCCCCTAGAAAATTCAAAGTATCACTTTCATACTAATTTCTTAGATTGTTTAATTTCAAATCTTTTAACTTAGGCATTTTAGTTCACAATAATACAACACTAATTGAAGCGTCACTATGAAGCGGGATAGTCTGCTCGGTTACTCTGTCTCAGGGTTAACTCCTTCCATGTTAAGGATGAGGGATCCTGAATGCTGGACAGGTTAATTGCTCCGTTCTTGTTATCGGAGAGCAAAAGGATCATGATCTCAGGTGTAACAGAGGATTGTCGGTGAGAGATGGATGCCAGGAAAATACAAACAGCACTACATTGATGTACGGTATTACACAAAAGAGTAGGCACACATCTTTATTATTTTTCTCCTTCTCGTCACTTACACTCCCGATTTTAGCTCAGTTAATATGCCGGCGGAGATGTCTGCTGATGTAGGACCAGTTTATGAAGTAAATATATATCTACCGACATGTGTACCGCAGTTGACCGGTAACACTACTTTTACAGAGTCCAACACTTATTTACACTCGGAGACCACATGCCTCCCGACTTCACATCTTGACTTCTCGGCACCCACACCGATTCTCCTCCAGATTCTAACACACATTTTCTTTTCTCAAAATTGTTGGCCTACATACAGCAAAGTTCTCTGTCCGGCTTACAACTTATTTTAATATGCCCTCTGATTGGGCATTGCCCTGGTAGGGCATATCTAAATTACTGTCCCGACTTATCGCTAAATAGGATTTTAATTTCCAAGGCTTTTGCCAAATTTCACTGGATCATACCTAAAGGGATCTTACCTCCTACTTCCTCATTGGCTGGAGGACTTTACTGGACGTGTCCAATGGTCACAATCCTGGATGACCTATTTCCTCCTTCCCTTCTCTGGGCTTTCCGCATAACTTGTTTTCTTCTTTTAATTAAGGGATTTGAATTTTGTTTAATTACTGTGATTATCATTATTGTTGTAACTATGAAATATCATTGTAATTTTATTCAAATGTGGAAACAACTTCATAATTTATAAACTTTTTTACATTACAAGAAAGGTCCACTTTAACCTCCATATTTGGATAATATGGACCCCCAGTGTCCACCTTAGCTTTTAGTCTATTTCTCAGTTTATTTACTCTGTTAATTTATACAGACAGACAGAGATTAATCTGAAAATATATATGGCTGATCGTATTTAAAAAAAGCATTGATATTTATTTAATGTTTTGAAAAATTATTGTTGATTATATAATTCACACATCATTCAACTGCAGAAAGCGACGGTCTTTGGGTTTAGTAAAATTACAAGGATATTAAATGAAATTAAGTGAATGGCTTTTAAAGATAGCATTCTCATTGATAAAGTATACGTATTCGTGTAAAGTAGACCCAGGTTCTCATGGAGGGTCCACATTAACCGAATTCCTTTGTTATGTTTAATTATTTTATATAGCCACCATGTCACATAATATCAAATCAAACCCGTCAGTATATTAAAACAGCATCTACATAATATAATATATTTAGGAGTTTTTTTAACATTTCTAAGATCGGCCCCGGTGGACTAGTGGATATGCTCCTTGCCTCTGGTCCCGAGGGTCACAGGTTCAAACCCGGCTGGGGTCGATGGATTTTTTAGGATGGAAAAATCCAAGGAGCAAGTCCTCCGGGAGGGACTTTAAGCTGTGGGTCCCGAGTCTGAAGATTTTCAGGCTCGTAAAAGATCCCTAAGCCTGAATGAAAAGGTCTCTAAGCAGAATTTACCAAATTTTCCCATCCTAGTACTACCTTGGTTTCCTAGATGTCAGTATGAGGCAGAACGCTGACCATGGACCACTCAAATGACATCTATACAAAAACAAGTGTAACTAAATTAGTATGGTTCAAATTCTTCCCTGTAGGGGGAGAGCGCCTAAATCTCTGTTAAGGAATACATGGGCTTACAAGATACAAGAAGAAGAATATTCAATAGCAGAAATTAAGAATTGATTCTTAGCTTGAAAAGCTTTTAAATTGGTCATTTTCATAAATATCACAAATAAACCCTTCTTCGCACAAAGAATAAAAGAAACTGGTCTTGAACACATCAAAGTTGATAAGGGGAAGAAGTTAAAATATTTTCTATTGAAGGGCAGCAGCACCAATTAAAGAAGATATTAACAGGGTTCACACAAACAGAAGGGCACACATTACCCGAACTTCCCTATATATATATATATATATATATATGTATATACATCCATAGTAATTCTGTCCGAGAGCAGGTCTTTCACTGCAATCATGACATTTTCATGATGTGATTTGCAGCTTTACTAGGGAATTAGGGGATTATAGGTGTGGTAGCTTCCTGTTGTTTTCCACACTGGTGAAGGATGATGATGATGATGATGATGATAAGGATGTCGGGTGGATGGCTGGATGATTTTCGGGGACCATTGGGCCCTAAGCTTTCTGACATTTGTCTGACAGGTGAGGAAAAACCCCGAAAAAACCTCACCTAGGAGCCTGTCCTGACTGGGAATCAAACCCGGGCCCACTGCATGACAAGGCAGCATGCTACCTCGAAACCACAACATGGACTATAAAATCATCATAATCCGATGTCATGGCAGCTGCCGCCGTCTTCCGGAAACCAAACACCATTCCTCTCTGTCCATCCATTGATCTTCCTCCAATCCTCTGATATTCATAGCTGCTTGTATCCCTTCTATCCAAGTTTTGTTCAGTCTTCCTCACTTCCTCCTTTCCATTGGGATCCATTGCATAACAATTTTAGGTAATCTTTGCTTTGGCATTCGTTTGACATGGCCATACCACTGTAATCTTTTTTTTTCTATAATGTCTATTGATGTCCGGCTCCTCTTGTACATCCATAATTTCCCTTATTTCTTTATTATGGACTATATATATATCGTCCACCGCTGTGGTCTCGAGGTAGCGTGCTGTCTTGTCACACAGCAGACCCGGGTTCGATCCCCGGTTGGGGCAGATTTTCTGGGTGAGGTTTTATCGGGGTTTTTCCTCACCTGTAAGACAAATGTCAGGAAAACTTTTAACGCCCAACTGGTTTCCGAAATCATATGGCCATCATCATCATCATCATGCTTATCATCATCATCATCATCATCATCATCATCCTTCACCAGTGTGGAAAGCAATGGGAAGCTACCACACCTACAATTCCCTAGTAAAGCTGCAAGAATAGCATGAAAATGCTATGATTGCAATGAAGGACCTGCCTTCAAGCAGAATTACTATGGATGGATATATATATATATATATATCCTTGCTGAATTTTAATTATGATTTTGTATATAAATCCAGTAATAATAATTTCTAAGAGAAATCCACATATTAAATTGTGCACAAGAATTGAAGATTTTGTCTCGGTCACTCCAAATGGGTTTCGTGGTGGACGAAACGATGCTTGAGAAGGTTTCTTCCGTTTTCCCCTGCCACAATTTCATTCCACCATTTCTCCATAATAATCTCACCCATTTCGTTCATTTGCCCCCATGATGGTGAATCAGGCATGGTCAGCCGGCACCCTTGTCATTCACAGACCTCTATATAGGGGGCTCATCTCATCCCTTGACCCGACACTGAGTTGGACACAAGTTGAGGATAATTAATTTAAAACCTCTTGAAGTTTTGAAACAAATTCATTCAATAACTTTTGAGAAAACATGCACTTTACAAGTAATATTTTAACAGCAGTAAAGGGTTTTCCAGAAACCTTTAAAGAAAAATTATGCAGATGTAAATATTTTGACTGAAATTTGTACCTAGAACATGTTTTGTGATATTTGTTTCAGTTCTGTCCCACTTTTAGTTCTAAGTAATTTTAATTTCTATGAATTTTAGGTATGTTTCCCAACTCATGAGTTTAGTAAAAACAAATATTGTTACTTATTATCAATAGAATTTATTGTTTAATTTTTTATGATAATTTAGGGATCTTGAAGAAAGAATATTGAAAAGGTGTTTTCTATACAGGCAGAGAAATTCCACACACATCTTGCAGTATTATATCTGGAGAACATTTTAAAGAAACAGAGAGAAGGAACGAATGATGAAGCTCTGGAATTAAGAATGAAGTTGAGACATCTCCTGCAGATTTCAAATTTGTATCGAGTACAGCTGTTGCTTAGTAAAATGAGTGATGCAGATTTACATCAGGAGACAGCTATTCTCTATGGAAAGGTAAAGGAACAGAACTTTTTTCCAGTGGCATATGTATGAACATATGTAGAAAGAGTATACAAAATTAAGTAATAAAAGAATTAAATGAATCATGATTTCTTACCTCATACTTCTATGTTTTTTTAACACAGCACTGCAGTATCAGCGACCATTGTCACCATCCTCAACTGTTTTCATGACTGTCAATTTTTTCTTTTGCCAGTAATTATCCAAACTGCCATCTGGCGTTCTTTTGAAGGAATTATTTTCTAAACTGCCATCTGGTGTTCTTTTGAAGGAATCATTTTCTAAACTGCCATCTGTTGTATTTTTGAAGAACTTTGTAATCAAGCTCGGTTCGTCTGGAATCTCAAAGTTCATGGTTCTTGTATGTTTTTTTGAATATATATCTTTTCCCAAACTGTTGAATCCAAAGGTTTGGATAGATGTTTCAAAAGTTTTGCTTCTTCTTCAATTCTACGATGCTCTAATAAACTATGTGCTGCTACAGCTGATTTTTCAATTTCTCCATTCTTTATGTTTATGAAGCTGAGGATGGTGACAATGGTCGCTGATACTGCAGTGCTGTGTTTAAAAAAACATAGAAGTATGAGGTAAGAAGAAATCACAATTATTTAAGTCATGAATTAAATCTCATAATGTTAAAAATTCCCAAATTTATTATATAAAATTAAGTAAATTAATTTTTTAGGAATTAACACCATGAGGTGTTACTTATTTAAGAAAAATTGTATCACCTCACCTCATATCCTCCTCCTTATTAGACTGGTTTCGTGACCTATTTAGGTTCCATCCTAAGTACTTTCACTACCTTGTTATGTCATCTTGATGAGCTGCCTCCTGCTTCCTCTGTTGGTGAATTGAAGAACCTCCAAATTAAATCACTTTCTTCGGGAATTTCAAAATTCATTAATTTCTGCTTCTCCTTTTCGTTTTTCTTTTTTAATGTAGAATTTTTTTTCCATACTGTGAGTTCTTTAGGATTTTCTATTTTTTTTTTAATATGAATTTCAAAATTCATTAATTTCTGATTCTCCTTTTCTTTTTTTTTTATGTAGATTTTTTTTACATACTGTGAGCTCTTTAGGATTTTCTATTTGCTTTTTTAATTTGGCAAATAGAAAACCTAAGGAGCTCACAGTTTGGAAAAAAATCAACATTAAAAAAACAAAAAGGAGAAATTGATGAATTTTGAAATTCCTGGGGAAAGTGATTTGATTTGGAGGTTCTTGAGCCTACAGCAGAGGGAGGCTCTTTGAGATGACATAATGGTCATGAAAAAACTGAGGGTGGAACTTAATTAGGTCCCGAAACCGGTCTAAAGAAAAGGAGGATATGAGGTGAGGTGATACAGTTTTTCTTAAGTAATTAAGTACATCTTTATAACGTGGCCCAGACTTTTGGGTCACATCGTCACATTTGATAGAGTAGACCAAATTGCTATTTCAAAATATGGAACCTCCAGTTAGGTATGACTACTTCACACTTCACAAGTTCTTGAATGATTAATAAATACAACTTATCCAATTATATTATTTGAAGTATTCGTAAATTAATGAGTCATTTTTTTTACATCTTACCTTATATTTTATGTTTCTTTAAACACGGGAACTAATTTTCAAGGAACATAAAATATGAGGTAAGATGTAAAAAAATGACTCATTAATTTACGAATTAAGAACCTCATAATGTTATTTCCCATATTTAACTATGAATATTTGGAGTCTGTTTATCTTACCTCAATAATAATGTTGATTTGTTCTTGAACATGTTTTAATTGGATATCAATCATCCTCAGCATCTTGCCCAGACTGGTTGGATTTATGTTGTAAACCCTGGATGTCGATGTCAGCACCCTCCTGTGGCTGGCCAAAGAACCTCCAAACGAGGTCACGTTCAGTTGGTATTTCAAAATTCGTAACTCTGTTTTTGTTTCCTGAATAAATATTTTTTCCCAAATATTCAGCTCTTTTGTATTTTCTAACTGTTTTAATAATTTAGTGTCCGAATTGATATTATGTTTTTCAGACCAAACATGAGCAGCAACTGCAGATTTTTCTATTTCCCCATTATTAATATTCCTTATGTGTTCTTTGGTTCTAATTTGTAGGTTTCTTTTTGTTTTTCCTATATATATCTTTTCACAATCTGTACATTCAATTTGATATATTCCTGATTTTTTATTTTTATCAGTTTTTCATTTTTATTGGTTTTTATTAGTTTATTTAAACTGTAGTTATTTTTTTGTGCTAATTTAATATTAAACTTCTGAAATATCTTTGGAATTTATTGTGTGCCCTAGGGTAATATGTGAATATCCTGTAATTTTTTTCATAGATGGTTTTTTTTTCAAGAGTACTTTTGTTGATCATTTTTTTGTTTCTTATACTTTTCTATCCTGGGCAAGATGCTGAAGATGATTGAAATCCAATCGAAACATGTTCAAGAACAAATCAATATTAATATTGAGGTAAGATAAACAGACTGCAAATAATATAATTAAAAAAACCTCAAAATATTATTTCCTAAAATAAAACAACTTATCCAAGTTAGTTTTTGTGTGTGAAAAATATGCTGACGAGGGAACTGTCAACCATTACATGCTGAAACTTACTTTGAAATTTCTCTCAGAGAATCATTGTGATGTACCAAGACCTTGTCCACATATCTGCTGCTTTTAACTGTAAATCACTAAAATCTACAGGGAAGTAATACAACTTCTCACTTGATGGATTGGATAACCTTCATTACCTGCTGTCCGTACTGCACCGCCACACAACATTCTGCTGTAACTCGAGGAGGGATGTCCATCTACTATATTCAGCCAGTTGCCATTGCTGGATTCTGGCTTTGATTTCGGTGCCTTTTAGTTAAAAATGGCACATGATTTTTGGACACACACTTGGTATATCAAAACACTTCTCTGAGAGAAATTTCAAGCTAGGTTTTGTCATGCAATGATTGTAAAAATTCCTTTATTATGGATGAGGAATTTATTAGCCGTTCCTCTCTTTTTGAATATCACATTGCCATCTTCTCAATGAATGTTGTACTGAGCAGCAGCAGAGAGGAGAAATGCCAAACTGTGTGCTTTTTATATGACCCAATCTATTCATTGGTAAATACCCTATAGGGTAATCTAGCAACCATGTTTAAAATTATCCCAGAAACTGATTACTATAATCATTATCAATACTGTCAGTTATTTAAACATCCAAGATGGTGCTAGCCACAGAATAAGATTACATTTCCTCTTGTATAAAATATGTTGCACTCTACTAAAAAGAGTTTTAATTGAGTAGATGCCCCGAAAAGAGATCTAACCTACAAAAATTTGAAAGTTGAGTTTTCAGTGGATTAGTGATCTATCCAGAGAATATCATGACATGGTGCATGTAAAACTATCCCTGCTCTCTTCCAGGCCTGTTTCTTTTATTTATTTTTTAAAAATTGGCATTCAAGCGAATAGTGATCGATAAGTAACAAAATGGTGGAGGAAGTTAGTCGAGTCATGAGTAGCAGTTTATGGGTTAGATCTTTTTCGGGATAACTATTCAATTTTTACTCACATATTTCTAGTACTATATACAGTGACTTTTTGGTGGTTGTGTCCTTCACATGCAGCTTGAAGTAAATCAGTCAAGATGATAAATGATGTGTAATATTCTCATGGGCAAAATGTGTTATTGTTCATTGGATCACATAACTCCAAAAGAATTCTCTTTTAAACGTATGCTTTCACAGCCGGAGTTGCTATGATGATCTTGAAGAAGATTTTCGGGCCATAGGCCATGGTCATGAGGCTTGTAGTTCCCCGACATTTTGCCAGAGACTGCATCCGGCATCCTCAAGGGTTGTCGTTGAGACTAGCAATTCTGTCCACTGTCTGTCCTATTTATATGTTCACCGCAATGAGTTCGTAAGTTGTATCTGCCTTCTGATTGGTCAGCGGTAGGAACTTCCATTGCTCCAATGAGATTGCTGTTTGATGGTCTAGTCAACTGTTCTAAAAATCCCAGAATGCAAACATCTACAAGTACAGTCGACTAGACCAACAAACAGCAATCTCATTGGAGCAATGGAAGTCCCTACCGCTGACCAATCAAAAGGCAGATATAACTTACGAACTCATTGCGGTGAACGTATAAATAGGACAGACAGTGGACAGAATTGCCAGTCTCAAGACAACCCTTGAGGATGCGGACGCAGTCTCTGGTGAAACATCGGGGAACTACAAGCCTCACGACCATGGCCTACAGCCCAAAAATCTTCTTCAAGATCATTTCTTTTAAACATTTATATTGACAAATTGTGTTAATATTAATATTCCAATAGGAAGTAACACTGTGTGGTTCATTTTAATAAATTTGAGTCACTTAGCAATAATTTAATTGTGTTTATTAATTTACTTATTTCTATGATAGTAATAGCTTTAGCTTCTCAATATTAATTTAATAAATAATGCTATAGCTGTGTGGAGTCCCTTCATGTCTTCTTCAGGTAGAAGCCATTCAATGTGCATTTGTGAATGATGATACCATTGCATTGAATGTGGGACCAGTAGAGCAAGGTAAAGGAAGGATTTCTGCTTGGATGGGAATGAAGCCTGAATTAGATCAATGGACAGAGCATTAGCACGGAAAGCTAAGGTTTCGGGGTTTGATTCCCGGTTCAGGCAAAAATTTTTCTCTTTACCATTGATTACAATAATTTAATTGTGTTTATTAATTTACTTATTTCTATCATAGTAATAGCTTTAGCTTCTCAATATTAATTTAATCATACATCATAATTTGGTAGAATTCTTGAGAACATGTTTTTCTATCAATCAAGTTTTTTTGAGTTAAGATAGTACAGACTAAAAAAAAACTTGATTAAAAGGACCTCAAAATATTACTTCCTAAAATAAACCATGTTTTGCTATGCCTGTAGGACGAGCTGCTGATAGAATGCAGACATACTGAAACATGTTCTCAACAATTCTACCAAATTATGATGTTAACTGATTCAATGAAATTTATTAAAATTGTGTATTGTATTTTTCTTTAGCAACTTCTTAAAATACCCAGATACTTTGAATCATCAATGTATTTTGCTGTGGAAATCTTATGCAAGCATGAATTAGAAGCACAGAGGAGCATTTTCTCAGTATGAACCTATTGAAATCAGTTTGATGGGTTGGAATAGACATTGAGAACTGAGGGGAACAGCTTGTTTTTATGTCTTTTGTTGCTGGTAGAACATGCAGCTGAGAAGAACAAAATTTTGGCAGAAACTAATGAGTCAGTCGGAAAGTCCCATGTTATTAGTGGAGTTATAACCAGAAAAACAAGTTTAAGTTATTCAATTTTAAAATCATTAGGAAGTTACATTATGAGGTTTAATTTAACATTTGAGTTTGTATTCTATAACATATTCTTTTAACTCATATGAATATACATATGAGGTAAGAATGTTAAAGAATACAAACTCAAATATTAAATTATTCAAATTATATTTATTGAGATTTTCAGTTTGTTTATGTTCCCTATTATATTAATTTAAAGCTAATTTTGAAAATAATCTAGTGAACCCCCAATTAGTTATGGCAGGAGCCACCACTGAATATTCTTTCAACTTGAAATTCATCAGAGAACATTTTTGACAACTCACCTCATAGATTTCATGATTTTCACGATACCGCAGTTTCAAACGTAATCACGTTCATCCTCAGCCACAACTCCGACTGATGAAATTCTTCAGCAGTCAACTCTTCTATTGTCACCATCTTCAGCGCTGCCGTCTATGGTTGCATTAATGAACTTTGAAATCAAATTTAGTTTGTTAGAAATATAAAAATTCATTGATCTATATTTATTTTTCTAAATGTCTATCTCCTCCCAAACTCAATTCTAAAGGTTTATTCGCTTGTTTTAAAAGTTTTGCTTCTCTTCCAATTTTATGGTGTTCTAATAAACTATGTGCAGCAATTAGCAGATTTTTCAATTTCACAGTTTTTAATACATCTAAAATGTTCTTTGGTACGAGTTCCTAAATTCCTTTTAGTTTTTCCTATATAAACTTTATTCAAATCTTTACAAATTATTTGATAAATTCCAGATTGTAAGAAATATCTCTGAATATTATCTTCAGTTCCATATAACGGTTGAACTGATTTAACAGTTATATGGAACTGAAGATAATACTCAGAAGTATTGAAACATATCTTTGAGAAATCTGAAAAAAAAAAACAATAAATGTATGAGGTAAGAATTCACAATTAAATTGATTCTTATTAATGAGGTGAGGTGTTAAATTCTATTGTTTATTTTTTATATTTCACTCACCTCATACTTCATAACTCCACGCAAACCCAGGGTTTCGTCACATCATTTGTGACATTCTCAATGCTGTGTCATGTTCACAACTGACGTCCGACTGCCTTCTATCCTGCAGACTGACCTCCGTGCCATCTGATGGTTGACCGACAAACTTCCAAATCAGTCCTCTCTCCTTATAACCGGGTATTTCAAAATTCATAGTTGTATTTTCATTCTTGCATATGTAAATTTTTTTTTTATGAGGTGAGTGAAATATAAAAAATAAACAATATTAAAAATCCTCATAGTGTTATTTCCTATCTACATAACTTGTTAAATTCTAACTCAATTATTAATTATATTCCTTTTCTTGGTAGGTTGTCATCCATTGTTCCACCTGCTTCCATTTCTATATGTTCTCTGAATCAGTTCTTATTTACCATTCAAGTTATTTGCCTTGTGATGACTTCACCGGAGCTAAGTGTTTCATGGTACTTGTCAGGCCTTTTTGGCTATCTTAACAGGAATGAGAGACACAAAGTTCCCATTTTACATCATGGTGATAATCTATTCACTTCTTTGCTAGTTACTGCCCCCACAATATGTACGTTGAGACTGGACTTGGGGAGGTCTGATAACATTCATAACTTTAAAATTTAAAATAAAATTGTTTTTACCTCACCTCATATCCTGTCTTGTAATTAAAAGGAATTTTTTATTGTATTTTAAATTTTAGATTAAACATCATAGCGATACAGTATTACCCCACTTTTACGTTCCTGCATTTTACATTCTCCTGCCTTTTACAACGTCCCGCGCCGTAGCTGAGTGGTTAAAGCAGGAAGCCTTGGCACAGAGCTATGGGACTTGCGCTGGTTCGAGTCTCCATGGGGGAAGAAATTTTCTCATGGTATTTCGGCCAGTATGGGACCGGTGCCCACCCAGCATCATGATGCATTTGGGTAGCTACAATAAGTAGCAGCTCCAGGTTGGGAAAACCAGCTATAACAGCTGGGAGACTCGACATGCTGACCACATGTCATCCCTACACTGGCTGATTATCATCTACCTCTGTGATTGACACATGTGGATGTGAGGCCAGCAGCCAGTGGTAGGCTAAGGGCCTTGTAGGCCTGTCGCACCAGGAGTTTTTGCCTTTTACAACATTTTTTAAAGGTCCCTTCAGTTTCCCTATATTCACAATGTATTAAAAATCCCGCTTTTACATTTCTGAAATTTTGTTTTCCTGCAATTTATGTCACATCACTTCGATCTTCAGCGTTAAACATCCAAGATATTCAATTTATTTGATTGATTATCTCAATTCTGTGCAATCGATTTATAGCAGAGCAAGTTCATTGTGCCAACGAAGCCGGTGCTTTACAATCGATAAGGAGCCAAGCAAGTTTAATGAGCCAATGAAGCTGGCTTCTGTACAACCAATAAAGAGCAGAGCATGTTCATTGAGCCAATGAAGCTAGCTCAGAACTTCAAAACATTTCTGAAATTCAACCCGTGTACTTCTATCGCAAAACAATTTTTTTTTAAATCTCTCAATAAAGGTTCATAGTGCTGCTTGCTGAACCTCTCCTTGTTATTTATTTTTTAAATGGTGAAAGCAAAGAAATAAAGTAATTTTATGTTTACAGCAGTTCAAAACACACATTACATTGAACTATTATAGGAATATCACTATGAGGTTTAATTTAAAATAAAATTCTTTACACCTCACCTAAATAAATAAAAGATGGGTTATAAGATGAGATGTAAAGAATTCTATTTTAAATTAAAAGAAACATTACATTATTTAGCCAATATTGTACATTATCCCAGTCACTGCTTTTTTGCATGTTCTAGATTGGTTGCTGAATGTGAGGGTAAACATTTTTTAGCTCCTCCTCATTTTCCATAATTTACACTTTATCCAAATTTACACCACTTTCCCTTGTGTAAAGTGTAAAAGAGGGATAATACTGTAGTATATTGTCCCCATATGCTTTTTTATGTTCTGAAATGGATGCAGAGTATGGGGGTCAACATTTTTGATCTCATCTTCATTTCCCTCAATTAAACTTTCCCCTATTTCACACCATTTTTCCCGCGGTCCCTTGAAAAGTGTAAAAGAGGGATACTACTGTATTTCCCATAATAGTAAAACTCGTAACTTTATAAGCATGATCCACAAACTTGATAATTTGTTTAGTGTGTCTGCTGTATGCAAAGATTACAATGTGTGTCCAGGCTTTGTTTGCTCACAAGTGGGAGTCATAGGTACGACTGCCAGGTAATCAAGTGGCTGTTTGACAGACATAACAACCAATAAAGTCACTGTAATTTCAGAGACAAGTGTTCGAAATTATTATATATACAATGTCATTACTTGTTTTGCAGATAGAGGAACATGAAAAGGCATTAGATATTCTAGTCCATAAATTGAAAGACTTCAAGGGAGCTGAGGAATACTGTATAAATAATACTAAAGATAAAGGAATAAAATACAAACATAATCTTTTCCATGCACTCCTTGGTGTGTATTTGGATCCAAAATTGGAGTAAGTGCATAGTATATATACTAGAGCATTTGATATTTTGTTATTTGTGTTTTCTGACTAGTGAGTCTGCTTTTGATCATAATGGGATGGGAAATTTTAATTGTAAAATTTTCAATCTCGTGGCTAGGAGGGTGATGGTAAACAATATTTTATTGCTAGATTGTGCATCAGAGCCTAGATTAAACTTCAAAGCACTTTTCATTATATATGTTCAAAAGGTATATATGGTAGTTTGATAATCTTGTAGAAGATTTCTGGACTGTTGGCCATAGTCTTGAGGCTTGTACTTCCCCGATGCCAGAGACTGCATCTGGCATCCTCAAGGGTTGTCTTGAGACTGGCAATTTTGTCAGCTACCTGCCCTATTTATACATTTATCCTCAATGTGTTCTCTGTGCGGTCCATTACTTCGTTACGTCGGGGAACTACAAGCCTCAAGACCACGGCCAACAGCCCGGAAATCTTCTACAAGATTATCATAGTAACTCTGGCCGTGAAAGCCTAAATCTGTATACGGTAGGTTCAGAACAATTGTTTTTTTGTGTAAGTAAAAAAAAATAGTGTGCATTATTTATTAAATGTCCCTCGTAATACATCATTAGTAAGGCTAGGATTTGTATGTAATTACATATTCTTTCCCTTTGCTTATACATGGCTAATATTTATAAATGTCCACAAATTAGTAACTTACTTATCATGTATGAAAATTTTTCATTACATATTTTTACATATTTGATTATAATTACATATTTTAATGAATTTTTATGTAAAACTACATATTCTGCCTCTTAATTGAAGAAGAAATAATACGGTACCTGATTGTTCACTGAAACTGTTCTCCTCACCTATATAAAAGCAGCTGAGAAGAATAATTCCATTTACTGGACACTGGAGACTTGGGTATAGGGTTCCACATTGCAAGATATGTTTTAAAACCTGAAAATCTCCTCTATTTACGAATGAAATAATAGAAATGTGTAGGGGCCACACCATGGTATTTTTGGTTAAGGTAATATACTACCAGCCAAAAGATCGAGGGTTGAGAACTGAATGGGGCCAGGATTTTTAAACTGGCTTAATTTTCTGGCAGCATCATGGACCTGGGGTCGACTAAGCCTCTAACGAAAATAAGTAACATTATTTTGTGACAGTAAAGGCAGCTATCACAAAAGCTGAAATCTCATGCCAATTGTCTAGAAAGATGGGAGCCTTAAACTCCTATTACCCCTATGGCCTGTAGTGGGATCACTTTATAATAGAAACATGACAACATCCTTCTTACCATGTTTTCAACCATTTAACAGCCTCATTCTTTCAAACTTGTTCTATCTGAAAGTTAATATTTAATATAAAATTGGTACAAATATTAAATTTTAATTACGTTTAATATTACATATTTTTAGGAATTTTTATGTAGTCTTACATATTTTATATGATATCATTACATAAATATGTACATATTTTGCATGTTAATATTACATGATAATCCTAAGCTTAATCATCAGCATATACCAACAGCTGATTAAAACTGTTAATTGTACATTATTAAAATTCCGTTGAGGTGTTAGTCACAATTTAAAATTATGATATAAAATTATATACCTCTTAGGTCCGTCTCCTCAACCATTAAAACATTAAGGGCCGCATGCAAATACATTAGTCTCTGGTGAGCTGAGTTTTCCATGAGCACGTGTAAAGTTCGAATTAGCGAGTCACTGATTGGTCATGCATGAAAGTAATTTTATCATAATATTGACAAGAAATTACCCAAAATTCTCAGCGATAAAACCACTTCTGTTATTTTCGTCTGCTAGAGGAATGCATTTATGCTTGCGTCCCGCAAATAAAACCATATACGACATCTGCATCATTACGCCGATTCTCCTGTTCTTCCAGTTGAATTCTTTGGTAGACTCTATCAAATTCCTCTTCTCCGCATATACCAAAAACATGATCGAAGTCTTCAAGGTCCGAAATTTTGGATAAAGCAGCAAGGTACGCGGGCAAGGTTTCAAACTACATCGGTTACCATCGGTTACCATAGGGTTGCTCATGATTCGTTCTCTGCAAAGTCACCTTGCCAGGTAGCTTAGGAATTTTGACAATTATTATTGCATGAACAGATTTTTGAGTGTCTTTGGATGCAACTTTCTCAGCAGAGTACAAGCTGAGAATGACTTTTACAGTCTAATGCATTCATAGACACAACCCTAAGTTACTGTAGGCCTTTTGGGACTAGTCTCATCATCAGCAGAAGGTACGTGTGCATCCACTGGCTGCAAATACAAGACTGGTTTGTCCGTTATAACTTTGAAGTGTGGGTTTGAAGTACTGGGTGTGTTCTCAATTAATAACAGGTCATTGTTAGTCTGTTTAAATATTTCCAATTCCACCAAAAGTTGATTCTATTAGAATTATTTTCTTTCTTTGTGCATAATAGTCAGTGTACTATCAATATCCAGCATACGGTGTCCTGCCTGAAATATATGTTTCGCAAAGCTTGATTTATTTCTTGCATAAATAAAATCTTTGAAATGTTCTTTACATCAGCAACTTCATGTTTTAATGGTAAGGAGACAAACCTAAGAGGTATGTAATTTTATATTATAATCTTAAATTGTATTAATTGTACGCCATCGTGAACCTTCAGAGATTTGATTTCACACCCTGGTACAAAATTTATTAGCAGAGGAAGTATTGCATCTCTAACTAACTTTAACCCATTGTGAATTTCAGAAGTATCTGAAAGCTGTTTGGCTATCTGCGCCCTACCCCTTATGCCATTTAGACATATTTTAGATATATTTGAAGAGAAAAATTTTACGCTCAGACTGGGGATTTGAACCCAGGACCTTTGGCTTTCTAGGCCAATGTTCATCCCCTGAGCTACCTGAGCACTCCATTCTAAATGCAAATTATTCTCTTATATACACTGTTAATTCCCGAGTGCCAAATGCTATATTCAAATAAGACTTTTTAAGAATTCTGAATTCTATCTGAATACTCTCTAATTATGGTAATTTTAAATTGATATTTGGAATTATTTAACTTTTATAGGAATTAATCACTATGAAGTTTAATTTATGTTGAAATTAAATGTTTCTTACCTATCCTCATATAAATCTTCTAAGCAGATCGTGACTTCGAGACCATAACGGACTCATCTGCAGTACTTCTTTGGTGACTGATGTTATGTCGATTGGAAGAAACTCTTTTTCTTCCCTCTTTTGGTGGACCGATGAACCTCTGGATCAGGTCAAAATTTGCGGGCATTTCAAAGTTCATAAGTTTTCCTTCGTTTTCCTGAATGTGGATCTTTTCTCAAACCGTGAGTTCCTTTTGTTTGTCTATTTGTTTAATTAGACTGGCTTTTGATTCAATTAAATGTTTTTCGGACCAAGCATGAGCAGCTACTGCTGACTTTTCCACTTCTCCATTTTTGATGTTTCTAAGATGTTCTTTCACCCTTGTTTTCAAATTTCTTTTCCTTTTTCCAATATAAATTTTGTCACAATCCCTGCATTTGATCTGATAAATTCCTGATTTGTTTTCATTTTCAATTCTTTCATTTTTATTGGTTTTAATTATCCTATTAAGGCTGTATTCATTCTTTGGTGCTAATCTTATATTAAACATTTTGAAATTTTTTTGAAATTTATGGTATTTCAATGGATGGTAAGTGAGTTTCTTGAAATCAAATGGTAAAGAGAAAAATTTATGCCTGAACCGGGAATCGAACCCCGAACCTTTAGCTTTCCGTGCTGATGCTCTAACCATTGAGCTAATCCAGGCTTCCTTCCCATCCAAGCACAAATCCTTCCTTTACCTTACTGTCTTGGTCCCACATTCAAATGCTATGAATCATCATTCACAATTACACAATGAATGGCTACTACCTGAAGAAGACATGAAGGGACTCCACATAGCTATAGCATTATTTATTAAATTAATATTAAGAAGCTAAAGCTGTTACTATGATTGAAATAAGTATATTAAAGTACACTACTAAATTATTGTAATCAAATGGTAAAGAGAAAAATTTATGCCTGAACCGGGAATCGAACCCCGAACCTTCAGCTTTCCGTGCTGATGCTCTAACCATTGAGCTAATCCAGGCTTCCTTCCCATCCAAGCACAATTTTATTTTTTCTGTTTCTTTTATAAGTGTGCTGTCATTAATTAATTTTTGTCCTTTAAATTTATTTATTTTCTTGTGAACCATATTTTCTTCATAACCATTATCTATTGCAACATTAATTATTGTTCTTTTTCTTTTTTCATAGTTTTCTTACACCTATGAGCAAAGAAAACTATGAAAAAGAACACATTATTAATGTTGCAATAGATAACAGTTATGAAGAAAATATGGTATACAAGAAAATAAATAAATTTAAAAGACAAAAATTAATTAATGACAGCACACTTATAAAAGAAACAGAAAAAATAAAATTCAAGAAATTCACTTACCATCCATTGAATTACCATAAATTTCAAAAAGTTTAATATAAGTTTAGCACCAAAGAATGAATACAGCCTTAATAGGATAATTAAAACCAATAAAAATGAAAGAATTGAAAATGAAAACAAATCAGGAATTTATCAGATCAAATGCAGGGATTGTGACAAAATTTATATTGGAAAAACGAAAAGAAATTTGAAAACAAGGGTGAAAGAACAACTTAGAAACATCAAAAATGGAGAAGTGGAAAAGTCAACAGTACCGTAAAATGGGGTGAATAGCAACAGTGGGGTGAATAGAAACGAAACTTCTGAAAAAATTCAACATTATGTAATAGGGGGTTAAAGTAAAGCAGACAGGGATATTTTTTTTTATGAGATGGAAATAAGGTAAGATTTAAGGGAAATGTGATTTTGTGTGGTTGGCAATACTGAGATTCAGATTCAGTGGTGTGACAAAGCAACTTCTGTTTCAGCCGATTTTCATCGTTTTCCAAACTTTACATGTAAGTACCATACCTCATCACCTCACAATGTTTGAATTGTACTATTTTTTATACCTTGTATACCTGTAGAAGATATCACATTGTTTAATATAGTGTAAACAAAACCATTTCTTTGTTTCAATTTTTGTTTAGGTTATGATCCATATTTTGAATCTGTGGGGTGAATAGAAACACATTATTTGCTGTTTCTATTCACCCCACAAATCGTAAAGTTTTTATTTTGTGTTTATTTTCCAATGTCACAGCTGAAAGACAATTAAATATATAATATACAACCAATAGTTATCCAATTGAGGAATATTAGCTGGCACAAGCTATAATGTGACCGTTTTCTTTCAGCATGCCAAGGAGTTACAAACGATTAAAACCGAACAAAGTACAAGATCCAGAGGTTATTAAGGCAGCTGTTGAAGACATAACTAATGGCCTTAGCCTTCGAAACGCAGCGGCAAAATATGACATCCATTATAGTGTCCTCTACAGACATTTGAAAAAAGGTGATCAAATTAAGAAAAAAGGAGGGCAAACCGCTTTAACAGAAGAAGAGGAAAAACTGTGGCGAGTAGACTTATTATTTGTGCTGACTGGGGCTACCCAATTGATTCGTGGACTCTGCGAATTTTGGTCAAAGAATCGCTTGACCGCCAAGGTAGAACCATAAAAAAATTCAAAGACAACTTTCCTGGCCGTGATTTTGTCTATTCTTTTTTGAATAGACATAAGGCTGACTTGTCACAAAGGTTATGCCAAAACATTAAACGGGTCAGAGCAGGTGTCTCCCCAGAAACGATCAATGAGTACTTTGACAGACTAGAAGCAGAGCTCAGAGACGTTCCTTCATCAAACATTATTAATTATGATGAAACGAACCTTTCTGATGATCCTGGAAAACATAAAGTAATAACTAAGCGTGGATGTAAGTACCCAGAAAGGGTGATGAACTCAACCAAATGCTCCATTTCTGTCATGTTTTCAGCTGCTGGTGATGGTCAACTCTTACCCCCATATGTAGTCTATAAATCTTTACACTTGTATGAAAGTTGGAGAGAAGGAGGCCCTGATGGGTCCAGATACAATAGGACCAAAAGTGGTTGGTTCGACAACTTTTGTTTTTCTGATTATGTTGAAACCATAGCCCTTCCTTATCTTAGACGTTTACCTGGCAAAAAGTACATGATTGGAGACAACTTATCTAGCCACTTGTCCTGGATCTCATTAAAAAATGTGCAGAAAATGATGTCCACTTTATATTTTTACCAGCAAACTCCACGCACCTCACTCAACCATTAGACGTGGCATTCTTTCGGCCTCTCAAAATGGCATGGCGTTCAATCCTTCTAGATTGGAAAAAAGGACACGGCAAGAATGAAGCTACCATTCAAAAGAGCAAGTTTCCTAGTTTGCTAAAGAAACTGTGTGAATCATGCAAATCGGAAAATGTAATTTCTGGCTTTAGAAAATGTGGTATTGTGCCCCTAAATCGGAAGGAAGTACTAAAGATGCTACCCTCCTCAGATTTGTCTATTGAATCAACCCAATCCTCAAGAGCCACAACACCAGCACTATCTCCTGTTGCTGCTATTGATGCTTCCTTCAAGGAACTATTAACAGCTCTAAGACACACAGAAACAGTTCCAGCTCGAAAAAAGCGAGTGAAAGTAGATGTTGGTCCAGGAAAAAGTGTTTCTGTGGCAGATTTTCCACCGGATCCAGATCAGACTGGACCTAGCACATCTGTTGCTGGTACAAGCACTGACAATGATAATTCCACAGGTACCAGAAAACAAAGTGTAAGTGCCAGGAAAAAGAAAAATAAAAAACTCGATTCAGAATCATCACCAGAAGATTCGGACTATTCTGTGCAAGACAGTGACTCAGATCTCACATTATCCGATTCTTCTGCAAATGCCGAACTTTCAAAAGAACTTGACAGATTAATCCAACCTGACGATTTTGTAATCGTGAAGGTATATGGAAAAACTAAAAATGTATTTAGAATGTATGTCTCCAAAGTCACTGACTTTCAAGATGACGGTTATGTTGGACTGTTTTGCAAGAAAACCCTCAGCAGTAATATGTTTTCCTTGACTGATGAAGAATCATTTTTCTCCAAGGATGATGTAATTAAAAAATTGATGCCAGTTGTTCAAACCTCAAAGTCTGCTTCTCGCTGGAAAGACAAAATCTGTTTTCAGGATGACTTAAGTGCCTTCATAATTTATTAGACTAAACTTTGTATTCTCACTTTTGTTCTTTTTGTTTTTGGGTATCGGTTACGATATTTGTAATTAAATTTTTTGCTCTGATTACCACTCGTTTGTGTTTCTATCCATCCCTTAACAATGCTTACTATTTCTATTGCCCCAACAAACTCTGAAATAGAAACAAACGTGAAAAACAATGCCTGTTTCTATTGACCCCCGCTCGATGGGGTGTATAGAAACAGCATGTTTTCAATTTTTTTAAATTTTACCTTGCCATAAAAAGAAAATATGAAGCTGCAGGCTTGTAGAGGACGGGAAGACCCATAAACCGAGGTAGGTCTCAATTCAATATCTCTTATAGTACTTTTGATATTTAAACTTGAAGTTCAAAACTGTTGCTATTCACCCCATTCTACGGTAGCTGCTCATTCTTGGTCCGAAAAAAATTTAATTGAATCAGAAGCCAGTCTAATTAAACAAATAGACAAACAAGAGGAACTCACGGTTTGAGAAAAGATCCACATTCAGAAAAACAAAGGAAAACTTATGAACTTTGAAATGCCCGCAAATTTTGACCTGATCCAGAGGTTCATCGGTCCACCAACAGAGGGAAGAAGAAGAGTTTCTTCCGATCGACATAACATCAGTCACCAAAGAAGTACTGAAGATTAGTCCATTATGGTCTCGAAATCACGATCTACTTAGAAGATTTGTATGAGGGAGAGGTAAGAAACATTTAATTTCATCATGGATATTTGGAATTTTACACTTTCAGGCCTGATAGGAGAGAGGAGTATCTATTTCCAGCTCTTGAGTTTTTAAACAGATGTGCAGGAGAATTTGATGCAGCAAAGGTATTAGAAATGATTCCTTCAAACTGGTCCATTTCTGTAGTGGAAGCTTTCCTAAGAGGAGCTCTTCGTACATCACTCCATAAGGTGAGTTAATTAAACAGAAGTTAATCTTAAATGAGAAAATTATATTATCTTCTTGTTAAGCTGAAATTGAAATTTTGACTACAAACTGTAAATTCCAAGATCACTATATTTTTACATATTTACATTATTACACTCCATAAACAATGGCAATATGCCAGCTGTCATATTAGATAATGAACAAATTCCTTATACTGACGTCGTTAAAAACTTGGGGCTTTACTTAGATTCTAACTTAAATTGGCATGCCCAAGTAAATCAAACATCTAAAAAGATCTTCTCCATAATCATTCCCTAAAACGTCTCAAAAATTTTTTTCCTACAGCTCTTAAAAGAATTTTAATTCAAACCTTAGCGATACCACATTTTTACTATTGTGACATTCTACTAACTGACATAAGTTACGGATTGTCGGACAAACTGCAGCATGTCCATAATATGTGTATCAGATTCGTATTTAATGTTCGAAAATACGATCACATTTCTCCATTATTCCACGAATTATCATGGCTACATCTAAAAGAGAAGAAAATCGCACTGTCTAATTCTCTTATTTAAGATCCTACATACCTCGATTCCCAATTATTTATCATCTCATTTCCAGTATCTATCCTCAAACCATAACTTAAACACAAGATCAAAACATAGTCTCTTGTTTAATATACCGCAACATAGGACATCACATCACTCCATGTCATATACTATCTTCACTTCTCGCAACTGGAATTCCCTACCACAAGAAATAAGGGGCTGCCAGACATTGGCATCTTTTAAAAGAAATCTAAATTTATATCTGCTCTAACCTCGACTTCATCATTACCCAGTGTAAGGTACATATATTGATTGGTGTTTCTCGTATAATTTATCATATTTATACTATTATTATTGTTATTATTATTATTTTATTATTATACTATTATTATTACTATTATTATTATTATTATCGTATTATTATTGTTATTATCGTATAAAATGTTGTTTGTAAATGTAATTTACATTTAATGTATCTTTAACTGTTATAATTAGTATAGTGTATATCTATATTTGTCAAATATTTATTTGTATTTGTGCTGGTTGAGTGGAAGAGAAGGCCTTATGGCCTTAACTATGTCAGAATAAATAAAACATTATTATTATTATTGTTATTATTATTATTATTTATTATTATTAATATTATTATTATTATTATTATTATTATTATTATTATTATTATGTATCTATTAAGAATAAAATGAATTGTGAATTCATTGTGTATGTATCTAATGCTCAGGATTTGACAGTAAAGTCATTTTCCTTGTAGTTTTCTAATATTTAGTAAAAAAATGTCTGAATGCATATTCAAACTTGGTATGATTTTAATTGTTTCACTTTCATATTTTCTTCTCCCATGCAGAATGGGCAGTTAGGTAATGGTGAAAGACCATTTCTGTGTAATTTATCACTTCAAGGTAATGGTGAAAGACCATTTCTGTGTAATGTATTGTTCAGGCAATCATAGACAGTAAAAGATGGAAAGTGGCAACATAAACTTTTCATGGTAATTCTGGAATTATTTCAGGATTTTGTGCAATCTGTTTCCATTTTTACAAAATCTTTGATACCTTAATAAATGTAATCAGAATAAAATGAATAATACAGTAGACAGTTATATTATATTTAGTCTGATCAACTTACCTCAATGTTAATGTTGATTTGTTCTTGAACATGTTTCAAAACAATTCTTTTTTATCGTCAGCCTGTCCATACAGACTAACAAAATAATTAAAATGACCTCAAAATATCACTTCCTAAAATTAAATATTAATTACAGTAGACAGTCCTTATCTTGTAGACACAAGAAAACATATGTTGAAAAATAAAGAAAAGTAATGTACTAAGCTATCACTTCCACATATTTTTTCAGCTTAAAATGTTGATCAGTATAAATATGTTTAATAAAATCAAAATATCTAACTCACTGGCTCCATCGAACCCATAGGTTCATAGCCATGCAGACATAGGCTCTCCATTTATCCCTATTCTGAGCTAATGTTTTCCAATCATCTCCTCTATAATCTACTTTTCTCAAATCATGGTTAATGTTATTCTCCCACCTCATTCTTGTCCAATTTGGCAAGCTGAAGATAAAACAGAATTGTGTTGAAACAAGTCCTAGAAGAATTCAACTTTCATGAGGTGAGATGCAACAGACACACCTTATTTATTAAAAAGAACCTCATAATGTTATATCTTATTGTGATATTATAATAAATCATTAATTGAACTTTTATAGGAAAAAATCGCTATGAGGTTTAATTTAAGATTAAATTAATTGCTAAAAGAATTCTGTTAGTGAGGTGTGTAAGTTACTTTGTTAACCCATTCACCTCTGAAGATGAGGTAGACTCATCGGATGTTAAATGGCCTTCAACTTAGACACTCACTTATCTTTGCTGTTATATATTTAGCAATATTTTGTACATCCCTTGGCAGGGTAATCTTTTGTTAATATTTATGAATACTAGAGGAATGTATTTTGGCCTTCACCCTTTTGTGATTTGTTTGTTTTGAATGTCTGAAAATAGACATAATTTACGATAGTCCACCGCTGTGGTCTCGAGGTTGCATGCTGCCTTGTCACGCAGTGGGCCTGGGTTCGATCCCCGGTCAGGGCAGTTTTTCTGGGTGAGGTTTTTACTGGGGTTTTTCCTCACCTGTAAGACAAATTTCTGGAAAACTTTAAGGCCCAAACGGTCCCTGAAATCATATGGCCATCATCATCATCCTTATCATTATCATCATTCTTCACTGGTGTGGAAAGCAACGAGAAGCTACCACACCTACAATTCCCTAGTAAAGCTGCAAGCATAGCATGAAAATACTATGATTGCAGTGAAGGACCTGTCTTCGGGCAGAATTACTATGGATGGAATTTACGATATCTTAAAACCGGTTTCTGGAGAAATTCATCAAGCATTTAAAACTGAAGCGAATGGGTCAATAAATAATTCTTCAATTCATTCTTGAATTATATACTTTTCTACATATAATACTTTTTTTCTAATTGCAGGTAAATATGAAATTAAATCATGGTAAATAATAAATTCTTATTGTTCTCAATTATTACATTCAAGACACACATTTGGCACAGACAGTGGAATAAATGATAAGAATACTTGTATTCTTGCATCATCTCTGGTACCCCACATATTATTGATTTTCTATGCAATTATAGTTAATTACTTGTCAAACCACTGTGTGTTTTGTTTCTTGAATATTACAATTTATTTAGTGGTTTGCAGAAATGAAGTCTGAACTATGACCATAGTTTTTCAATTCTATATTATTTCCATAACAACTACGTATTAACTAAAAAAATCCACGGAAATGGTTATAAAACTGTGGCCATATTTCCGACTTTGTTTTTGCAGTTAATGCAAATTTTCAGTTTTTATGATTGTTATGGAAACAAAAAGTTTATAAAACCATGGTCATGATTGAGACTTCATTTCTGCAATCCACTGATTATGTTGACCTTAAAGTATATGCAATGTGTGGTTAAAGGACTCTATTTTTTATATGTTTGTTAAACTCTGTTATATAGCCTTCCCTCATCTAGGTATGTTCATGTTTTATTGAAATTCCAGTACCGCATGACAAAAATTGAGAGTGCACTTGCTCGAGGAGAAAATTTGCAGAAGAGATTTGTCCTATATGACTTGCAACGCCATTCAGTTTGTCTTCATGAAAACAAGTATGTATTACATATCTAGTCAATTGTTTAAGAGAACGAGTAGTTATTGATTCAAGTAAACTTTTATCACTCACCTCATATTCTTCTTTTTAAAATAGTTTCAGAACTTTCTACTTCAGTTCAATCTTTAGTAATTTTGTGACCATTGTTCCGTCATCTTGAAGAGATGCCTCTTGCTCCCACTGTTGGTAGACTGAAAAATCTCAAAATCAAGTCATTTTCCCCAGGAATTTCGAAGCTCACTAATTTCTCCATTTTGTTTTCTTGAATGTAGATTTTTCCCCAAACTGTGAGTTATTTGGGTTTTTTATTTGTTTTAATAATCTAGCCTTCTGATAAGATGTTTTCCAACCATGCATGGGCAGCCACTGCAGATTTTTCTACTTCCCCTTTCTTGACATTCCTGAGATGTTCTTTTACTCTGGTTTTCAAATTTTTCTTAGTTTTTCCTATGTAGGCTTTCTCACATTCTCTGCATTTAATCGGACTATTTAACTCATGCTCCAAATGGGAGTCAATGACCAATCACATTTCAATGATTTTTTAATTACAACCAATCATAGTCGTGTTTCACCTTGAATTTATCAAACAAGTTTATCATATTAAAGAAAGCTCCTCCTTTTTGACATTCTGAATAGGTCATAGCATTATTTTGCATTGACTAACTCTCTAAGAAACACAGCTACCAGATTGTATATATAGTGCACTAATGTCATCTGATGGTGCTTGTAGGAGATAATATAAAAACATTTGTAGCAATTTATTATACCACAAAAAAAAGAAACCACTGTTTGCATTTTCTTAAACAAATTATTTCCCAGGAAATAACGTTGTAGAAAAATATAATTGACATATTTACATCATAGGACATCAGAAATTAATTGATACCTATAATGTTGGATATACATTTCTCCGCTAGGGTGCATTATTACAATATTGTGATCCTTTGGCAATAAATATTATGATCTGTTTGCAGTGATGAACCAGTGTAACAATCATCTCTCATTTGTTTTCAAACATCACTTCTCATTTGTTTTCAAACATCGCCATTTACATTAAATGAATAAATATTTTTAAAATAACTATATTTAAATAATGATTTGTGAGTAAACAGCTTAATTTTATTTGTTGAATAGTCCTAACAAATGCTACTCTTGATTTTCAAATTCTCTAGATAAATTCTCTCCTCACTTCGTGAGTCGTGAATTTATTGATAATTTGGAAATCACTCGTGGCATTAGTTATGATAAATCCCAGATTTGATTTTTTCTTCTATTTTCTCATTTTTGTTGGATCTAATTAATCTAATGATGCTGTAGTCATTTTTCGGTGCTAATCTTATGTTGAGTCCCACGCCGTAGCCGAGTGGTTAACGCAGGAAGCCTTGGCGCAGAGCTACGGGACTTGTGCTGGTTCGAGTCTCCATGGGGGAAGAAATTTTCTCATGGTATTTCGGCCAGTATGGGACCGGTGCCCACCCAGCATCGTGAGGCATTTGGGTAGCTACAATAAGTAGCAGCACCAGGTTGAGAAAACCAGCTATAACGGCTGGGGGACTCGACATGCTGACCACATGTTACCCCAACACTGGCTGATGATCATCTATCTCTGTGATTGACACATGTGGATATTAGGCCAGCAGCCAGCTGGTAGGTTAAGGGCCATCTAGGCCTGTCATGCCAGGAGTAATCTTATGTTGAAATTTCTAAAAATGTTTAGAAAATTATGAAGTAGGAAGTTCCGAAACTAGTTTAAAAAGATTATGAGGTGAGTGATAAAAGTTTACTCAAATAAATAATACCTCATAGTGTGAATTCCTAAAAAAGTTATGTAGTTATTGAATAATTTAATTTTTGCAGCCCACAAATTATAGAAAAGAATGAATGATTAGTTTTGTTAATCTTTTGTTTCATAAATTCATTGTAATAAAATTCTTGAAATGATGTACTTTTAAATCTAGTCTGTGCATTTACTACATTACATTTGTCATCATTGTGAAATTTTCATTATTTTTTTTTTTGTAGCTATTGCTGTGTTTGCAAGAAACCATTTTCAGATGGAAATTTTGCTCGCTATCCTAATGACGTAGTTACTCATGTTTCTTGTGCAAGGCACAATAATATTTGTCCATTAACTGGAAAGAATTTCAAAAGTCTTACATCTTTGTATACTTGGAGGTAACAGAGAAGTTAAATTTAGTTGTTATTTGATGCTAAATAACTCAAATCATGCTTGTAATGAAATCATTGGTATATATATAGAAACATCATTATATATACAGATATTAAAGTAATTTGTTACAGCAATTTATTTTTTAATGATTTTAAGTAATACCATGATCCTATCATCCTTCATTTTTCTGTTAGTCTGTTCTGTTAGTATTTTTCTGTTAGTCTGTTCTGTTAGTCTTTTTCTGTTAGTGGTTCATCTTTTGGTTCTGTGGTTTATGAATTCAAACCTGTCTGGGTTGATATAAAAATCCTCATTATGGCTTCTTCAGATGTAAAATTAACCAATGCCATGGTCCTCACATTGTGGGCCTTACATTGCATATTTATGGAGTGTAAAAACCTCAAGCTTGAAATAAAAGACTTCTGAGCTTTTTCACACTCATGTTTAAATTATGACACAAATGATCTGAGTTATTACAGAATAAAATAAATAAAATAAAATAATAAGAACGTCAATAGAAGCCCTACTGGCTTTATAAAGTAGTGTTAAATTCCATTAATGTCTTCTTAACTAAGAGGCCGCGAATTGCAAAGATAGAAGCAACGGTTTCAGAGCATTTGACACGAGGGAATTACAACGTATAAAGAGAAAAATTTGCATCTAGATCGCAACTCACCTCGGTAGCTCAGTTGGTAGAGTATTTGGCCCAGAAAGCCAAATGTCCCGGGTTCGAGTCTCAGTCTAGGCAAACTTTTTCTCTTCAAATATAATTTATCCTTCAGTGAGAAATGTTAAATTAATAATGTAAACATCAATAGAAGCCCTACTGGCTTTATAAAGTAGTGTTAAATTCCCAATTAATGTCTTCTTAACTAAGAGGCCTCCATATGCAAAGATAGAAGCAATGGTTTCAAAGCATTTGGTGCAAGGGAATTACAATGTATAAAGAGAAAAATTAGCATCTTGATCGCAACTCGCATCGGTAGCTCAGTTGGTAGAACATTTGGCCTGGAAAGCCAAAGGTCCCAGGTTCGAGTCTCGGTCTAGGCAAAAATTTTTCTCTTCAGATATATTACAGAATATTGTTATATATTGTGATGCATTGTTGATCTGTTGTTCAAATTACTGTGCTGGATTTCGCGGCAGCAGGAGCAGCCAATAGGAATTAAATTTGGGTTGTGCGCAGTCGGAAAATGACCTCTCTAGTTGTGCTTTGTAGAGTAATAATTTTCCAGATACATATATTCTGGAATAATCTGGAATAATCATCTTTTGGACTTTCTGTATGAGAAAATTTGAGACTGATGCCCAGAACATTCCTGCCCTCACATATGTAAGAAGATACATTGGTCAGATGTGCTAGTCATGTCCAAAGTGTGGACAAGCAAACATGACCTAAGTGTGAAGACAAGATGATGTATTAAGTGAAGCCATCAGTGAGTGTGAAGAACTGAATTATAAAATAACTGTGTTTGTAACAGACTGTATTAGCAGAAAATTATTTGTGTCAGGAAAACGAAGACCATGGCTTTTAGAGGAAGAGAGATCCAGTGAGTTCCAAAATTATTTTAGAAAATCAAAGTATAGAACAGGTGTCTAGTTTTAAATATTTGGGCTGTGATGTTGGCTACAATGTGGAAAGAGATATTGACTCCAAAATAAATAAATTTCAGATGGTGTGTGGAACAATACAGAGAACATTCAATAAAATTAGAAAAGAAACAAAGATAAAAATGTATAATGTTATGGCGGTTCCCACAATATTGTATGGATGTGAAACTTGGGCACCAATGAAAAAAACAGAAGGATAGAATACAGACGGCGGAGATGAGGTTCCTAAGACAAGTTAAAAGGATGTACAAGACTTGATAGAATAAGAAATGAGGATATAAGAGAAGAATTGGATAAGGTCACGAATTACAGACAGAAATGGATTGATCATATGGATGGAATGAGTAAGGAGAGATATTCATTGTTAGCAAGAAATTATCAAGCAAGAGGAAGACGTGATGTTGGAAGACCTAGAAGACGTTGGGCTGATGCATTATGAAGTCGGAACGGGCAATTGCCTAATCCCTGGAGTGATGATGATGATGATGTTTATTTGTGCATATAAAATGAAATAGAAAGCAATAAAGTGAATTTGGAAATTTTGTGTATCAACTGTGAAGATAATTTCAAGAAATTTGACTGTTTTCTGTCAATATGGCTATCAGTGAAAATATAATACTATCTGGCTATCATTTTTATGTTGATAATCATTGAATTTTGTTCTATTTATTTTTTAATCAAAATAACAGTGGGAAGTAACACTATGAGGTGATTTTGTTTAGTTGTTTCTTGACTCACCTCATACTTATTAACTCCCTTGCATATCTAGATTTCTACACTGTATTTGTGACATTCTCAATGCTGTTTACGTTCACAACTGACCTTGTGAATGTGAACAGCATTGAGAATGTCACAAATACAGTGACGAAATCTAGATATGCAAGGGAGTTAAGAAGTATGAGGTGAGTCAAGAAACAACTAAACAAAATTAAAATAAACCTCATAGTGTTATTTCCTACCTACATAACTTACTATGAGGTGATTTTCAATTTATAATTAAGTTAGGTAAAATGTTTTTACATCTCACCTCATAAAGTTCCATGTTTACTCAAAGGCCTTTGCCTTCATCTTCAGTCAAATTCCAACTGTTGAAATTTTGCCATTACCATTATCTTCCAAACTGTCATCTGGTGTCGATATTATGAACTTGGAGATTGAATTTTGCTCGCCAGGAACTTCAAAATTCATGGATCTATATTTGTTCTTCTCAATGTATATATTTTCCCAAAATGTTAATTCCAAAGATATAATTGCAAAAAGGTACAATATGGAAATCAACACAAAGAAAACTAATGTGATGGCCTTTTGTGGGAAATACCCTATACCTAGCAAAATTGTTTTGGATGATGAAATTTTAGAACGAGTAAACAAATTTAATTATTTGGGTTATAATTTAACATTTCAAGATGAAGCTGATATATCAAAGAAAATCACAAATTTTACAAAAACAATGGGGATAATTAACAGTATAATGAAACCATCTTTAGTACAGAAGAACACAAAGTTACGGCTTTATAAGGTTCTCACAAGACCAGTATTAAGATATGGTAGTGAAGCATGGACAATACAAAGAAGAGATGAAAGCCGAATAACAGCAAATGAGATGTGATTTTTGCGCCGTACAGCAGGCTACACAAAGTGGGACCATAAAAGAAATGAAATTATGGAAGAGTTGGATGTCGAACCCATTCTTCACCATATACAAAACTACCAGAACAACTGGAAAGCCCATCTTCAATGAATGCCATCTCATAGAATTCCAAAAGCCATACTTCGCTACTGCCACCAAGCAAAAGATCTCTGGGACGTCCAAAAATGCGCTGGATGGAAAATTCCTCTTTGAGACCATAACAGGCCACACGGCCTAATACTTGCATGGATGTTGATGATGTTAATTCCAAAGAATTCTCTAAATAAAAGTTTATTTTCTCTTCCAATTATGTATGTGATTCTCTAAACAAACTATGATCTGCAATTGCAATTTCACCATTTTTAATATTACTGAAGTGTTCTTTTGTACGAGTGTCTAATTTTTTTTATAGTTTTCCCTATATGTACTTTCTTGCAGTCTTCGCAACTAATTTGATGAATTCCAGATTTTTTACTATCAGGGACTTTAATCTCCTTATTGGTTATTAGAAGATTTTCCAGACTACATTTTATTGATGCCAATGTATTATTGTTGTCTATTTGTTAATATGCCCAGTTTAATTAACAGTTACTTTACTCGACACAATTTTTTTATCCTATTTTTGTGATTTGAAAGGTGGTGCGTGATTTATGCGAGGAAAGTTTTTAGGTCAAAACTGTAATGGCATTAGCAAAGTAAGTGATAATTATTTGCTTTTTACCCCACTCCCGATTCTCAGTTGCATTCCTTCCACATATGTATCCATTCATTGTACCTTCATTCATGAAACATTTCTACAATTCCTTACCTGTTGTGCAAGGCTATAGATAACTATACTACTTGGGGAAAATGTGATTGTACTGTGAGAATGCTATTAATAGCACAAAAGATAACACTGGTCAACATGATTTTTATGATGAAAGTTAAAAATTAAATTGTACCTGTTGGTAGGTGCCGTCGTCCTCAACTTTGTTAATATATTGTATACAAAATTAATTTTTAACTTTCATCATATGACTTCACCTCAACAGAATTTGATACGAATTTTACTAGTATTGATTAACATGATTTTTGTCTCATGAGTACCAATAGTTGTACTTAATGCAGTTTTTTTTATCGCGTTTTCAAATATGTATTCGGAATTTCTCCATCACGCACAGTTTTTTTTATTTCAATTTCAATTAATGGATTTAAATAATTATTTTTTTAATAACGTTTTTTCGTCCATTTGTCCATTGTAAAATAAAACCACATGAGCTAAGTCAGGAGATTTCAGCTGTGGAAAAGATATATCAAAGCAAATGGAATCCTAATATGCTGGCCGATTATTATTGGACCATCAAGAGGGATGATCCACAGGCAAATATAGCAGAAAATCATCAATATTTAATTTTAGGAAGTTATATTTTGAGGTTATTTTAATTATATTATTTTTAGTCTGGACATCTTACCTCAATATTAATGTTGATTTGTTCTTGGACATGTTTCAAAACAATTCTGTTTTATCGTCAGCTTTAGTCTGGGAAAGCTGACGATAAAACAGAATTGTTTTGAAACATGTCCAAGAACAAATCAACATTAATATTGAGGTAAGATGTCCAGACTAAAAATAATATAACAGAAAATCATCATTTTTTACTTTCTAGATGAGGCCGATTGTTCGAATATTGTGTAGTTACGAATGTAGAAAACATGAAAGCGTTTGAAATTATAAATGCCTGTCTCTTGGAAACCTTGCGTGATGGAGAAAAACCGATATCATATTCGAATTCAGGAGAAAAAATACTACCAGAATCACATATTTTTTCTTTCTGAGACAAAAAAAAAAGTTTCTTTTTTGTTGCTCAGTGTAATTGAAAACCTTAATATGGATGCTGGGTTAAGGACCCCCCTTACTACTCTAAGCAGGTAGCGTTGCTTGCTATAAGACGTTAAAACTTATTAAAGGGAATTCCTTACTCCTCTAACTCAGTCTGTTAATAAAGTGTGTTCAGTTGAAAACTAAAAAAATAATCATATTGTTGTACATGTGTGAAATGTCATCATGATGAACAAATCCATTTTAGGTCATGTGACTTGTGACGGTAAGCCTAACAAAGATGGTCTTGATCTTTCCACTGATGTTTTGGTCTTCCTTGGAACCTATGTCCAGTTGGAGTGCATTGGAACACCAATTTTTGAGGTCTATTTCGTATGTGTGAAATATAGAAAGGAAAAAAAAACTTTTTTTAAATTTATTGCAAACTAAAAAAGTTTAAATCGATCATATACCATTGACAAATGTAATTTTATCATTGTGTTTAAAATGCATGTTATATTAATATTCTCTTTTTTAAAATATATTAATTAATTAGGTATTATAAATATATTTTATACTACAAATATATTTTTATATTATATTTTGTTTGTCCACCGCTGTGGTCTCAAGGTAGCGTGCTGTCTTGTCACGCAGTGGGCCCAGGTTCGATCCTCGGTCGGGGCAGTTTTACTGGGCGAGGTTTTTATCGGGGTTTTCCCTAACCTGTAAGACAAATGTCAGGAAAACTTTAAGGCCCAAACAGTCCCCGAAATCATATGGCCATCATCATCTTTATCATTATCATTATCATTATCCTTCACCGGTGTGGAAAGCAACGGGAAGCTACCATACCTATAATTCCCTAGTAAAGCTGCAAGCATAGCATGAAAATGCTATGATTGCAGTGAAGGACCTGCCTTCGGGCAGAATTACTATGGATGGATGGATATTTTGTTTTACTTTAGAAAGAAAAATTAACCCTCAAATCAGGAATGAACCCCGGATATCTGACTCGTGCGTCAGTATGATACCAATTACACCATCCGAATACCTATACGAACATCAACAATTCTTTCCTCTTACAGAATTCTCTTTCATCCAAAGGCTGATGGCCATTGGTACCAACACCACCATCTGATGACTTCTATTCAGAAGTATTTTTATTGAGAATTTATACATTACCTTTAAGATGCAAAGCTTCATATTTTGATGTTATATTTAAATTAACACTTTCCAAACTTTGATAGAGTTTTATATTAGAAAGAAAAATTAACCCTTTAACTGGTTCGAGTGTTAATTTTTTTTTCCTAACATAAAACTCTGTCCAAGTCTGGGAAGTGTTAATTTAAATACAACATCAAAATACTTAATGTTGTTTTAAATAGTACTTTCTGTCGTTTACATACTTGTATAAATAATAAGTGATTTATTAAATAACTTCTGATATTAAAATAAAATGGGCACTACTGTAGAGCTTTTAGAAGTTATGTCATTTTCTTAAATTAATATAATAAGTTTTGGGAATTTTTACATTATGTGATTTTTTTAATAAGAATCAAATGAATTGTGAATTCTTCTTACCTTATACATTTATGTTTTTTAACACAGAACTTCAGTATTGCGAAATACAACATTCGCATCTTCAGCTGTTTTCACGACTGTCAATTTTTTCTCTTGCCGGTAATTTTCCAAACTGCCATATGGTTTAATTTTTAAGAAGTAATTTCTTAAACTGCTGTCTGGTGTACTTTTGAAGAACTTGTAATCAAGCATGGTTCATCCAGAACCTCAAAGTTCATGGTCAAGTATGGTTTATTTGAATGTATATCTTTTCCCAAACTGTTAATTCCAAAGGTTTAGATAGATGTTTCTAAAGTTTTGCTTCTTTTTCAATTCTATGATTCTCTAATAAACTATGTGCTGCTATAGCTGATTTTTCAATTTCACCATTTTTTATGTTTCTAAAGTGTTCTTTTTTTGCTAGTTTCTAAGTTCCTTTTTGTTTTTCCTATATATACTTTATTGCAATATTTGCAATTAATTTGATAAATTCCAGATTTTTTATTGTCTCGGTTGTTAATTTTTTATTAGTTAACAGAAGATTACCCAGGCTGAGTTTATTAATCTGAGCCAATGTTATATTAAATTTTTTTAAAATCTTTTGAAATTTGTTATAAACTGGATGGTAAGTAAATTTCTTGAATTTTTCATCTTTCTTGGAATTATGTTTCAGAGTGGTGTATTCAAGTAACCTTTTTTGTTGTTTAAATTTTTTTAGTTTCTTCTTTATTATGTGTTCATGAAAATTTGTACAATATGATTATATTCATTATTAAAATCCTCTACATTAAGTGGAATATTTATTAATCTATATAATAGACTGTTGAAAATTGCATGTTTATGTGAAACATGATTAAAACCTGAAGATTTTATGTAGTTATCCATATGAGTGTCTTTTGTATAAACATTAAATTCACTTCTTTGCAGTTGCTCATTTCTTATTAGCTGCAAGTCTAAAAATGGGATCTTATTATCTTGTTCTATTTCAATAGTGAATTTCACTGATTTATCTTGATGATTAAGTAATTTTAATGCATCTTGAATGTATTTTGAATCGATTACAGAGATAATATAATCCACATATCTATACCAACACTTAAAAATCCAAGGGTAAGCATTGGTGATATGAGATTCAGGTACCCCATAAATAAATTGGCCAAAAATGGTGAAAGTATTTCCCATTGCCAATCCAGTCGTGGATTGACAGTCATAAAAACAACTGAAGATGCAAATTATGCATTTTGCAATGCTGAATTTCTGTGTTAAAAAAAAAACATAGATGCATGAGGTAAGAAGAATTCACGATTCATTTGATTCTTATGTCATTTTCTGCTTGAAATAAGTTATTGATCAGAAGCTTCTGATTTTTACTGATAGCAAATTCCAATAATATTTTATATTTATTTCTTCAAAGTGACTCTTTCCATTATGCTGTTATTAAATATTAGTAACAAAATAGCTACACTTCCTTTTCTTATGTTTTCTCTGCATTCTACACCAATTCTCTGCCATACTAAGGAAAAAAGCATTAACTGCTGACATAAAAAATGGCATGGGTTTGATTGTTGGAATTGTCTCAATGATCTGCAACTTATTACAAATATAAGAAGCAGAAAGCAGTAAAAGTTATATTTATTCAAATTATAATAAAAAATCAGTTTATTTCTACTATGACAGCAGTAAATAGGCGCGGCAATGTAAGAAATTAATAACTTTTTAAAAAGTTGCATTTATATTCCACTCCTCAACTTCAACAATGTAAGAAAGCAGTTAATTTTATTAGAGTACAAAGGAGAAATCCATTTGCTGCTTTGTATGTGGGCCGAAAACCAAATGATAGTAAGGAAAGAATATGAGAAAAGTTTTGGAAAAAATTAAAAACTCAACAACAAAAACCCGAAGCTGCCAGAAAGACATGAAAAAATCAAAGACAAATAATAAAAATATAGTATCCACAAAATCAGACAAAGGTAACCACATAGTAATTTTAGACAAAGAAGATTATCACAACAGAATGGAAGAACTTTTAAAAGGAGAAGAATATGAAAATATCATTATTGATCCTCTCCCAAAAACAGTTAAAAACGTTGAAAACAGTTTAAAATCTATCAAAATAATTCTCACAGAAAAAGAAAAAAATTAAATTAAAAGAAGCTAACCCTAGAACCACAATATCCATGGTCTCCCCAAAATTCATAAAGCAGGAAGAAAAATGAGACCGATAATCAATAACATAGGATATCCTACTTACAAAATTTCTAAATGGTTAAGCTGGAAATTCAAAGAAATGGAACATTTTAAATATCTAACTAACCCACTGGCACTATGGAACCCATAAGGTCATGGCCACCCAGACATAAACTCTCCATATATCCCTATAATGAGCCAATGTTTTCCAATCATCCCCTGTATAATATACCTCCCTCAAATCATAGTTAATGTTATTCTCCCACCTCATTCTTGGTCTACCAACTGGGTGCTTTCCCTGCGGCTTTCCTACAAGAAGCCTCCATGCACATCTTTCATTCCCCATTCGTGCCACATGTCCTGCCATTTTAAAGTTCTAACTACTGAAAATTCTCTTCAACTTGTAGAAACATTAAATAAGATAGAAATAGAACAAGCAGATAGATTAGTTTCATTTGACATCACTGTATTGTTCACCAGTGTACCAAAAGAAGAAACATTAGAAATATTGGAAAAATGGCTTATTAAAAACGAGATCGACAAAGAAAGGAGGAAAGAATACTTGAAATCAACTGAACTATGCATCAACCAAATTCTATTTATATGTAACGGGGCTTTCTATATACAAAAATCTGGACTGTCAATGGGGAACCCATTATCCCCCTTTTTGGCTAATTTATTTACGAATAATGTTGAAAACAAAATAACCAAAGCACATCCTCTCATGTTCAGATTTTGGTGTAGATACGTAGACGATGTTCTTGCGATAGTTAAGGAAAAACACACAGAAGATACCTTATAACTTTTTAAATATACAGAAGAAAACAATCAAATTTACACTAGAAAAAGAAATGAACAAACAATTACTATTTTTAGATCTGAAATTACACAGGAATGAAGAAAAGAAGAAAATAGAATTCAGCATTTACAAAAAAAGGAACACATACAGATAACTATATCAAATCAACAGATTTCAACCATATTTCACACAAAATGGCAGTCTTCAACAGCCTAGTACATAGATTGGTAAATAAACCCATGGATAAGAAAAATTACGAGTTAGAGAGGGAACACATAATTAAGGTTGCAAAAGAAAATGGTTTCATCGAAAAATGATACACAAAAAAATTGAGAAGTACAAAAAACAAAAATTGAGGAACGAAAGCTCTCTTCAGATAGAAAAACCAAAAGATAAGAAATACAAGAAATTCACATACCATCCTTGGGCACACAACAAATTTCAAAAGATTTTTGAAAAAATTAATATTAATTTAGTACCAAATATTGATTGTAGTTTAAATAAAGTAATAAAAATGAAAAGATTGATGATGGTAAAAAATCAGGAATATATCAAATAAAATGTGCAGACTGTGATAAGAAATACTTAGGGAAACATAAAGAAATTTAACCATTAGAAATAAAGAACACACAAGAAATGTAAAAAAAGGGAAGTAGAAAAATCTGCAGTGGCTGCTCATGTTTGGTCAGAAAAACACAAAATAGATGTAAACACAAAATTATTAAAACAGTTAGAAAACAAAAACTCACCATATGGGGAAAAATCTACATACAGAAGAACAAGGAAAGAATTGTGAATTTTGAAATTTATGGAGATAGGAACCTCATTGGTAAATTCTTTGGACCAGAGGTAGAGAGAGCAGGAATCAAGAATCAGGGCCGACAACTTGAGAAAATTCAGTCTATAATCGCTGACAATGGGGCTCAGCAGCCTTGAAACATGTTCGACGAAAACAACCATAAAAGTTAAGAATGTACAGACAAAATGTCTGAATTATTTTAAAGTATGCCAGTGGAATGAATTAACAAAGATATTACCTGTTGTGAATTTTTTTCTTTAATCAGTAGTGTGAAATTCATAAAGATATCAATAATTTTTATGTTTCTTAATATAAAGACCGGTGGTGTAACTAGGCCTAATTTGGGGGACTTAAACCTCCTCATTATTCTCAAACTCCCCCAAACTAGGCATATTTGTAATTGTTTCAGATTTTAATTGAGAAGCAAAGTGCATAAAATTTTTTTATTGTTAACTTCATCAGGTGATCATTAATGTGGATTTGGAGAATGGATAAAAATAGAACACAGTTTTAATATAGAATAGGTTCTAGAACAGAAATGTTAACATTGGTGGCAATGTAAATCAACTATATGTAAACTTTAAAAAGGCATGTAATTGAATCAAGAGGGAGATGTATTGGTATTCTGCAAGAATTTAGGTTTCCTAAAAAGTTAGACTTCCTTGAATGTGTCTAAATGATACAAGGGTAGGGTGCAAGTAGGCAAACCATTTTTAAATATTTGTGAAATTCACAGTAGGTTAAAGCAAGGAGATGGACTAATAGTCTCCTCTGCTATTAAATTTTGTTTTAGAACTCTTCCATTCTTCATCTGTGCCAAATGTACATATATGCTGATGATATGATCATTGGGTCCTAATTAATGCACAAACTGCAGAAAGCTATCAACCAACTGGACAAGTGAGCGAAAGAGAACAAACTGGAAATAAACGTCGAGAAAACTGTGAAGATGACTTTCCGAAACGGAGGTCGGGAAGCAGCGGACGAGAGAATATACTGAGGTACAGAACCTCTCAGAACAGCTGGACCCTTCACCACCCCTTGGAATATCACGGGTTGACATCCCTATTCTTAAGGCAGCTGCGTCTTGTCTCCCTTATCTATTAGCTGGACCATGCCAAAACTCTGGATTTAAAACCAACACCCTGGGAGAAGGTGTTGGAGTGACATTCGGATAGAATGGTTGAACTACATAGAACGTCAGGTCGCTCATCCCTGACGAACCCACAGTTGGTCCACGAGCTCCTCGAGCTTGACCGGGAGAACTGCTTTGCGTGGAAGCTTCGCAGATTCACCGACCATCCCCCTGTTCTACCTCCAGGGACGCTTCCTGCAGCCGTTGTGAGACCGGCTAGGCTTGGCCCCGCAGTGTGAGAATGTAGTACATCAGGTGCTCATCTCCTGGCGACCCCACAGTTGGTCCACGAGCCCGTAGTCTGAACCGGGGGTCAGCGCAGCCTCTCCCTACTACGCTGATCCGGGTATTGCTCTGTTCTGCAGTCGTAGGCCAGCACGGAGATCGCAAGCTCCAACAGGTAAGCAAATAGTACGACAGAGAGCTCGTCTCCTGCCGACCCCAGTTATGGTCCACGAGTCCATCGGACTTAGCCGGGAAGACTGATCAGCAGATCCACCGACCGTATCCCTTGTGCGCCACCCAGGGAAGCGTTCTGTAGCTGAAGTGATTCCAGCCTGAGCATTAGTACGTCAGGTCGCTCAACTCCTGACGATCTCACAGATTGTCATCGGGTCAGATTGAACGATCCAGGAGTCTACGCAAATCCCACAACAAAGACTGCGCCTACCCCGTCGCCGAGCCCTTTGACCTGGCCAGTAATTCCACTGCATTAAGCGTCAAAACCTACAAGTACGAATAACACTGCAGACCACAGCCAATTTTTTTAGATTACATATATAATCTAGAACAGCCGCCACAAAAGCCACATTTGCTATCAAGTCATTATCCACACTATCATTAGCAATCGCCATAGCATAATTTGAAGCAAAAAGTGGTCCCCATCGCCACAATGGGATAAGCGAAGCATATATGATCTAAAGACACTAGAAGCAGTAAAATCGCGTTTCCTGAAATCAGCTCAAGGTGTATCAAAACATAAGATTGAGATTAGTATATGAACTCGCCAAAAAGGCCTTTATGCAATGCGTTCGTAGTTCGGCCGGACCGTTCCGCGGCGGCTTTGGACTGGGTGAGTATTGGCGCACCTTCCGCCAGAGTTACACGTACACGACCGTTAAGTAATTGGTACGGAGCACTACATACTGTGCTAAAATTACAAATTACTACTGTACTAACTTAATTAGTCTTACCTGCATCACAACATACGTTGAAAGCGAACACATTACCTATATCTCCGGAAACAATTCTGGGTTACTCGCAAATGTCCTTCAATTCTTGTAACGTGTGCGGATTTGATGCGTACACTTTATTCTTTAACGTTCCCCATAAATAAAAATCGCATGGCGATAGGTCAGAGAAACGAGGTGGACACAATCCAGACTAATTATTCTGTCACAAAACACACTTCGCAATTCATGCATAGAATTCACAGTAGTGTGCGCTGAATCCTGCCGAAACCAGCCACACAATAGTTAATTTCTTGTTAGTTGCGGGAAAAAATATTTAAAAATGAAGTTACATAAACTTGTGAATCAACTGCTGTGTCGAAAAATATTCGGCCGACTGCTGCATACAAATGACAATAATTAAGTAATTATTACGTATTAATATTTATCCTGTTATCATAGTCTGTAAAATTAATACATTTAATTGATAAATACTTAATGTACCTGTCTCGCGCCTTACTCGAGTAGTTAAGGCAAGATGCCTTGGCGCAGAACTACGGGACTTGCACTGGTTCGAGTCACCATGGGGGAAGAAATTTTCTCATGGAATTTCGGCCAGTATGGGACCGGTGCTCAACCAGCATCGTGAGGCATTTGGGTAGCTAAAACAAGAAGCGACTGCAGGTTGAGAAGACCGGCTATAACGGTTGCGGGCCTCGACACGCTGACCACATTTCACCCCTACACTGGTTCGATGATCGTCTACCTCTGTGATTAACGCATGTGGATGTAAGGCCAGGAGCCGGCTGGTAGGCCAAGGGTTTTCTAGACTTGTCGCGCTTGGTGTTTTTTTCTTAATATACCTAGGATAAATCAACTTAGCTTCCGTACAAGAAAACTGTACGAAACACAAAATGTTCACCATACTTCAGAGATGCTGTTCAACTTGCATAGCATTATAAACAATATTTGAAACACTTCCCAGAATATGACACCATTTTGTAGAACGCGGTTTCAATAATTATTTCTGAATAAAATAGTGATCGGAATTACCCTATTTTACCTACATTTAAATCTTAGCCCTGATGATTAATTTATATGGAAGCCAGGCACTTTCTGTCAATCTCAAGGTCAAGTGACTATCATGTTGGTTGTGGGTTCAAATCCGGCTGGCATCATATTATTTTTTCAGGGCATATGAGCATGGCTTTCTTCATGTGGAAAATAGATCGTGAATTCACTAAATAAATTTATGGTAAATAAAATTATATAGGCTATAGCCTGAAATAAGGGGCATCTGTTAAACATTCTTAGGATATTTGAAGCTCAGTTTTGAATCGCGTTAAATGTGATTAAAGATAGACATTAAAATAAAGTACTACTAGGACCTTATTAAAATCTAGATATCTCATTTGCCTTGTCACTCAGCGGGCCCGGGTTAAATTCCCGGTCAGAATTGGGGCAGTATTTTTAATGACAATAGATTTTGATGATTAGTAAAGTCACTGGGTAACTCTTCTAATTGGTACAGATTGTTGATTGTCCTAGCTCGGTAGTTAGTCGGTTCCCACTTGTTTTAGGATAGAAGCGATGAGATCCTTATCTGTATAGGGACCGGAAGGAGAGTTGCGTGGAAAACAGACAATAGTTCATAATTAAATTATTTTATTTCTCTTCGTTGACACACTTAAATGCAATTTACACTTGATTAATAAAACAAATCTGTCACGGACATTCAATATCCCAAACTTACGAGGGCTCGAGCTATTTGATGATTTTGAAATCGGGGAGATTTTTTTTACTAAGTTCCGTGACTGTTATTTCCAGACATTTTTCAAACAATACAATTTAGACCTTCTCCTTCCGCGCGGTTTATAATTTAGCAATAATTTTGGAAATCTTCCTTCTGGCATTCTATCAATATGTTCTTTCCAGTCGTTCCTATATTTAATTATTCGGTCTGTAAGTTTGAAAATATTTAGTTCCTTTCTTATATTTTCATTTCTTTTCTTATCCGGCAGAGTATATCCTGCTATATTTCTTAAAAATCTCATCTCAGCTGCTTCCAATCTTTGTTCTTGTCTTTTAGTGATCGTTCAACATTCTGATCCATAATCAATACAGGAACAGCCATAACTTTATAAAATTTAATTTTTTTTCTTTTTTTGTGTTTTTAAGGGTTCTTTTAATAGTGCCACCTATTAGATTAAATTTATTTATTTTGTCATTAATATCTTCAATTTTAACACATTAAATTTTAACCATATATAGTTGTACATCCTAACTCCAATTTTGATTGGCTATTTCAATTACATTACAATTAACATGTCCTCCTAGGGGCGTACTTTATTAAAATCTAACCTATATACTTTTTTATTTCCCTCCCAAGTGTATTACTGTAGCGTGTTTACCCATTTTGGGCTTCCCGCAGTGATGTACATTTTGGAGTTTTGAATTTCTCCAAACTTGATGTTATTCCAACAAATCCCCTCTGAAGGATGTCCTGGTCTAATTGCCCGGCTACATATTTATTTGGCCCTTCGCCTTAAGGTTTATTTCTGCTCACGGTGAGATCTGACGCTTGTAAATTCCCCCCCCAAATCAGATATTTAATTTCTTCATATTCTATCTTCAGTTCATATTTTTGGTTTATTGATTAATCGGTATTTTTTGATCATTGATACTAGTTTCGCGGGGTCACATCTTACTCCTTTAGCGAATAGGCTCCTGTGTGAGGTTTTTCGGGGTTTTGATTTCCTCACCATTAAGAACAAAGTCATGAATCTTAGTGCCCAATTTTCCCCGAAAATCATCCGGCCATCCATCGTCATCATCATCATCATAATCCTTATCATTATCATCATCATCCTTCACCGGTGTGGATAGCAACTGGAAGCTACCACATCTATAATTCCCTAGTAAAGCTGCAAAACATATCATGAAAATGCTATGATTGCAGTGAAAGACCTGCCCTCGGGCAGAATGACTACAGACCTATTTACACTCATGCCCCAATTAGGAAGTCATTGACCATCACAACGTGTCAATGAATTTTATTTACACAACCAATTACCGATCGTGTATAGACCAATCAATAATAATCGAATTTTTGATTACCAAAATAAAGAAAAGCGCCTTTTTAAATATTCTTAACAGGTCACAGCATTATTTTGTAGTGACTGACTCTCAAACAGATACGTTGAATATAGCAAATATTGAACAGATTGCTTCGAACTATACATTTGATAATCGTGTGTTCAATAATTGTGTTTTTAATTAATGCTTTTACGGAGTTGTTTCCTAAAAAAAATTAATAACCTATAATACTTACTCACTGGCACTATCGAACCCGTAGGTTCATGGCCGCGCGGACATAAGCTCTCCATACATCCCTATCCTGAGCTAATGCTTTCCAATCATTCCCTGTATAATCTACTTCCCTCAAATCATAGTTAATGTTGTTCTCCCACCTCCTTCTTGGTCTACCAACTGGGCGTTTTCCCTCTGGCTTTCCTACAAGAAGCTTCCATGCACGTCTTTCATTCCCCATACGTGCAACATGTCCTGCCCATCGCAGTCTACGAGACTTAACTGTTCTTATTATATCTGGCTTCCTATAAAGACCATGTAGTTCATTGTTATGTAGTCTTCTCCATTCACCTGTCTGTTCATCTCTCTTTGGTCCAAAAATGTTCCTAAGAACTTTATTCTCAAATACTCGTAATCTCCTTTCCTCCCTTAAAGTAAGAGTCCATGTTTCGCACCCATATAATATAATTGGTAGAATAATAGTTTTATATATTTTCAGCTTAACGTTTTTTGAAAGGAGTTGGGACATCAAAAGTCTCTGCAATGCATAATAGCATGCATTTCCAGAATTGAGCCTATGTTTAATTTCTTTGTGCGTCTCATTCCTATTTGTGATTATTGTTCCTAGGTATTTGAATTCAGCCACTTCCTCAAAATTTCCCTCATTTGTCATTAACTGTCCATTTCCATTATATACTGAATTTCTACCTGTGACCATATATTTAGTTTTACTGATATTTACTTCCAGTCCTAATTTCTTAGTGTTACTCAATAGTGTGTGCGTGTTGGCCTTTAGTATCTCCTCGCTATCGGCCAATAGTACTACATCATCAGCATAAACTAACAGCTTATTAATACCATTCAGTTGTAAGCCTTCCTCATTCTCTAAAGATTTAATGGCATGCTCTAGTACAAAATTAAATAGTAGAGGAATAATATTGGTTATAATATCCAGTTTGACATGTTTAATTTTTTCTCCACTAGGGTGCATTATTGCAATATTGACATCCTATTTGGCAATAAATAGTATGATCAAGTTGCAGTGTTGAGCAAATGAAACACAACCAAACATTTCTCATTTGTTTTCAAACATCACCGTTTACATTAAACATATAAATATTTTAAAGTAACTATATTTAAATAATGATTTGTTAGTAAACAGCTTAATTTTATTCGTTAAATAGTCCTAACAAATGCCACTCTTGATTTCCAAATCCTCTAGATAATTTGGAAATCACTCATGAATAGAATATATATCTTATTTCGTGATTTTTTTCCCCACAGTTAATCTCTTTTGACTCATTTAGGATATGGTTTATATCAGAGACACATAGGAGGGCAACAATTTGAAACAATGCTTCATTGTGTAAAAACAAATCAGGAAGAGTAGTCGCTTGGAAACGTATGTGGCTTCTGTAATGAATAGAGTAGAAATGAAATGTGCATCTTATATCATGGGTCCATTAAAGATGATGAATATTGACAATTACGGAAAAGAAGAATGTCGCACTGAGAAAGGTGAAAAGAAGCTCACCGACATATCGGGTGTTGAGTATTCTCTAGAGACTCATTACCATAATTGCATGCAAGATGTGATTGCTAACCGTCTTTTGTTCACACCTTCAAATAAAAGAACAACGAGATGTTTTCGAGGTGGGAGGTTTCGAATAGGACGGATGTGTTGCGCAAACTCTGCGAGGGAGGCTGCAATGAAGCGACAATTAGAGTATCCTGGCGGAACAGGGACAGGAAGCGGGCATCTATCCTCTCCACAGCCTGTCTGTCTGTCTGCCAGCGGGATTTCACGCTCAACATCACATAATGATATAATAACACAGTAATAATAATAAATAATAATAATAATAATAATAATAATAATAATAATAATAATAATAATAATAATAATTACAATTTAAATATCTTGGTGAAATAATTCAGGAAAATGGAATTGAAACTAAAGTCAATAAAAGTAGATGCCAAAAAATGGAAACAGCATTTCGGCTTACTCACAACACTTATAATAAAAAATGCATATCTTTACATACAAAATTACGACACTATAACACTGTAATTAGACCGGAGTGCCTCTAGGGAGCAGAAACATTAATTTTGAACAGAAAAAAAGATATCGAAAATATAGTGAAAAAGGAATGCAAAATTATAAGAATAGTTTTAGGTCATAGTGATATTAGAAAACGAAGGTTAAAATGTTATGGCCATATTAAACGAATGAACTCAAATAGGCTTACAAAACAGATAATGGAATTCTACGAAAACAGAAGTAAAGCTCCAGTGGATACTATGAAATGGATTGATGAAGTCAAAAAGGACTTAAAATTGGCAGGAATTACTAAAGAAGATATCCCAAACAGAGATATATTTAGAATTAAGGTGAATAAGTGGCAAGTTGACCAAGAGGACAAACCGAAGAAAAAAACTGGAACTTGGACAGATGATAGAAAACAAGCTCATAGCAATAGAATGAAACAAATTTGGGCTCAAAGGAAACGCCTCTAAGTACTTTGCGTAGTCCTACATGGGCTCATCCGCAATAAAAAATAATAATAATAATAACTCATTGGCACTAACGAACCCGTAGATTCATGGCCGCGCAGATATAAGCCCTCCACACATCCCTATCCTGAGCTAATGTTTTCAATCATCCCCTGTATAATCTACGTCCCTCAAATCATGGTTAATGTTATTCTTCCACCTCATTCTTGGTCTACCAACTGGTCCTTTTCCCTCTGGTTTTCCTACAAGAAGCTTCCATGACCCTCTTTAATTCCCAATTCGTGCCACATGACCTGCCCATCGCAGTCTACGAGACTTAACTGTTCTTATTATATTTGGATGCATATAAAGGTCATGTAGCTCACTGTTATGTAGCGTTCTCCATTCGCCTGTCTGTTCGTTTCTCTCTTGTCCAAAAAGTTTACAGAGAACTTTATTCTCAAATACTCGTAATTTTTTCTCCTCCCTTAAAGTAAGAGCCCATGTTTCACATCGATATAACTGACAATAACAAATTTACATATTTTCAATTTAACGTTTTATGAGAGATGTTGGAACGACAAGAGTCTCTGTAATGCACTAATAATAATAATAATAATAATAATAATAATATAATAATAATAATAATAATAATAATAATAATAATAATAATAATAATAATAATAATAATAATAATAATAATAATAATAATAATAATAATAATAATAATCATATTCATATCAATAATAATATTCTTCTTCTTCTTTCTTTCTAAGTATTAGGCCAAGGCCTGTTACGATCCTATAGAAAATTATCCTTCCAGCGTTTGACCCTTCCGGGAAATTCTCGTATAAGACTTGAAAGCATAATAATAGTCCCTTCGATTGGTTGCTGGCTAAAGGAAGACAAGATCAGTGATGAGGCTGCCATCTTATAACCTCTGGTCAGGCTTTTCTGGAGAAGAAAAGAAAATAAAGGAAAGAAGAAATGGAAGAAATGAAAGACTCCCTAGCCCTCAGATGCCCTAATAGCGTCGGGGTCGAAAAAACAAGAGTTAATCAGGAGAGGTTACATAGTAAAGTTAAAAGAGTGCAAAACACAAGTAAGTGGAAGAAATGTTTTGCTCAGCTTGGGCACCTTGTGATCGCCATCGACATATCCCCTAGTGAGGACCACTGAGGGCTATTAATAATAATAATAATAATAATAATAATAATAATAATAATAATAATAATAATAATAATAATAATAATAATAATAATAATAATAATAATAATAATAATAATAATAACAATAATAATAATAATAATAATAATAATAATAATAATAAACCATCCGTCCATAGTAATTCTGCCCGAAGGCAGGTCCTTCACTGCAATCATAGCATTTTTCATGCTATGCTTGCAGCTTTACTAAGGAATTGTAGGTGTGGTAGCTTCCCGTTACTTTCCACACCGGTGAAGGATGATGGTGATAATGGTAAGGATGATGATGATGGCCATATGATTTCGGGGACCGTTTGGGCCTTAAAGTTTTCCTGACATTTGTCTTACAGGTGAGGAAAAACCCCGATAAAAACCTCACCCAGAAAAACTGCCCGGACCGGGGATCGAACCCGGGCCCGCTGCGTGACAAGGCAGCACGCTACCTCGAGACCACAGCGGTGGATAATAATAATAATAATAATAATAATAATAATAATAATAATAACAATAATAATAATAATTTAACTATCTTGGTTCAGATATAACATACAGCTACGATTGGGATGTACACAATAAATTAAACCGATATCAAATTATGTGTGGCACCATAAGTAGAATCCTCCGAAAGACTCGAAGAGAAACTCAGCTCAGGTTTTATAAAATTATGGCTGTTCCTGTTCTTCTATATGGTCTGAATCTTGGGTACTTACAAAAAATGATATCTCACAAATTCAAGCCACTGAAATGAAAATTTTAAGATCCGTAAAATGATGTACACGCATGGATAGTTTACACAATGAATCAATAAGAAATGAACTGGATATATTTTCAATACTCGATAAACTAGACGAGCACAAATACCAATGGAAAGAACATTTAGACAGAATGGACAATACAAGATTATCCAAAATGATCAACGCCTACAAACCTCACGGAAAAAGATCTTTGGGATGGCCAAGATAACGATAGACTTGAGACCGGAACAGGTCGCATTGACCTAATCCTGGAAAGGAATATCAGCATCGTCATGAAAAAATTCGTTTTAGGCCATGTGGCCTGTACGGTAAACCTAGCGAAGATGGTCTTGATCTTTCCACCGATGTTTTGGTCTTCCTTGGTCCCTATGTCCAGTTGGGGTATATTGGAATGCCAATTTTGGAAGTCTATTTCTTGCCATTCTCCTCAGATGACTTTTCCATTCTTGTTGGTATCTTTGTATATCTTCATTTAAACTTGTTACTCCAAGTTTTCCTCTGCTTAAGTTTCTTCGAGTAGTAGGAAGTCCCCTGGGTTGGTTACCAGCCATCCACAGAGCAAGACTAGTGGTAGGGCTGCTACCTTATAGCCTCTAGTCAGGCGTTCAAAATATGGAATTTCCTCCATATTTGGTGGAACGGTTATACCGCCGTGACTCGGTCCCCATTACCTCGTTAGTTAAAAGCAGGGTGTACCACGTGCAGGTGAGGTTGAGAATTAGGTAGGAGAGGTTATAGAATGCACATCACTACCTCTTACACCCCTGGAAAGTAATAATAATAATAATAATAATAATAATAATAATAATAATAATAATAATAATAATAATAATAATAATAATAATAATAATAATAATAATAATAATAATAATAATAATAATAATAATAATACATAATAATAATAATAATAATAATAATAATTAATAATAATAATAATAATAATAATAATAATAATAATAATAATAACAATAACAACAATAATATAATATAACAATACTAATACTAATAATAATAATAATCCATCCTTAGTAATTCTACCCGAGGGCAGGTCTTTCACTGCAATCATAGCATTTTCATACTATTCTTTGCAGCTTTACTAGGGAATTATAGGTGTGGTAGCTTCCCGTTGCTTTCCACATCGTGAAGGATGATGATAATGATAAGGATAATGGTGATGGCCGGATGATTTTCGGTGACCGTTGATCCCTAAGCTGACATTTGCCTTACAGATGAGGAAAAACCCCGAAAAATATCACCCAGGAGCCTGTCCCGACCGGGAATCGAACCCGGGCCCGCTGCGTGACAAGGCAGCACGCTACCTCGAGACCACAGCGGTGGACAATAATAATAATAATAATAATAATAATAATAATAATAATAATAATAATAATAATAATAATAATAAAAGGATGTCCACAGCTGTGGTTTTGGAGCAACGTTCATTCCTTCAGACGCAGCAGGCCGGGCTTGATCCCCAGTCTGAACACGTTTCCTGGGTGAGGTCTTTTCGGTGTTTTTCCTCGCCTATAAGATAAATGTAGGGGAACTTTAAAGCCTAAATAGTCCCCGAAAACCATTTGGCCATCATAATCATTGTCCTATCACACTCGCCTTGTTTAATATGGATGTGTGAGTGAATGGTGTGTCTTGTGTTAAAATGTTCGTGTTGTCTCTGAGAAAGCCCTTGAATTGAGCTGATCACTCATCTAGAGAATTCCTCCATGTCCATGTGTGGTCAAAATATTAGTAGGCGTACGTGATCCAGAGTTTAAGAAAAATCCTCTCAGGATAGGTCGTGTTTCTCTAAGGCCCGGGTAGCGTGGATCATGTAAAAGTGCATGTAAAGGGAGAGGTTAAACTAAGGTGAAGGAAGAGAGGGAGAGAGATAGTACAAGGAAACAAAATACATTAATTCCATTTTTGTTTTTCAACGAATCCTCAGGAGGGCTCCTGGAAATGGAAACCTTTTAAACTTAACCTTACAGGTAAATAAACCTGTACTTAATTTTCAAGTGCCGCTTCTATGGTGTAACGGTGATCGTAATTAACTGGCATTTTAGAGATTTCGCATTTAATTCCGGACTATACGACAAACATTTTTCTTTGAGTGACCGGACATTCAGTGTCTGAAATTAATTTAAGGAAATGTACCTTCGACACGAAAAACAGTAAAATTTAGTTAACTAACTAACTCACTGGCACTATCTTAACAGTTCGTTTATGCCGCGTGGACATAAGCTCTCCACACATCCCTATCCTGAGCTAATGTTTTCCAATCGTCTATGAGACTTAACTGTTCTTATTATATCTGGTTTCCTATAAAGATCATGTAGTAAATATATGTGCATAATTTGGATTAGCAAAAATGTGAATGTAAAGTTCTTTTGTAATTTAGACGTATCGGTGATAAGACCTGAAATGAAGTACACACATAGTCCTAACGACGGATATTGAATACAAATCGATTGCACGCATTATGAACACGCTGTAGTCTGTCAGACAGACCAATTGTAAATATACAGTGTCGGATACACAGTTTGAACCGCTTTTATACAGGTGCTCTAAAATTCCCCATTACAAACTTCTAGGACTTGTAGAGGGGACTGAGTTGATAATATTCATAATTGGAAATCATGTCCGGAAACTTACCGTTTCCGTGTTACAGCCGTTTGAAAACAAGCATTGCCTGAACGTACGTCACGTGCCTCAACAAGTAATAGCTTCGTGATTCGTCCGCCTGCAGAGTTACATGATGAGGGGCGCTTACGTCGGATCACATGATGTCAATTGACGTTTATCCTATCTCTCGGAGCTGGTTCGAGGCTCATTCATGCGTCTTTCAGTGTTAGAGTACACTTTTGCTGAATAAACCGACATGATCCTTCTGTATGGCGAAGCTCGAGGTAATGGAAGAGCTGCTCGTTACGTTTATCAAGATCGTTTCCACAACGTCCGACTCCATCGCATACCCTTTTCGTCATAAATACACAACGGCTTCGAGAAAGTGGTACCTTCACCGCCAGTAGGAATGACTGTGGTGCTCCAAGGAAATGCCGCACTCCCAAATTGGATGAGACCTGTTCTGCATCAAGTTGAAGGGAACTCGTCAACGAATACACGAGCAATTGCGCGTATAATGGATGTTGCTCCTAGCACCGTCTGGAATGCTATGCATGAACAACAACTACATGCATACCACCTCCAAAGGGTATATTCATTACTGCCAGCCGATTTTGCTCCACGCGTTGAGTTCTGTACGTGGTTTCTGCACCGCTGAATCAACGAGCCCCCATTTCCATGGCGCATTCTCTTCACAGATGAATGTACATTTACAGCTCGAGACCAAGCTCTGTATGTTTGCGGGGAGAAGTGTGGGGAGTGGGAGGAGGTACACTTCTATGCTTCTCATATACTAACAACTGAGTCAGCAAATTCCTTTCAGACACACGGAGCTGGGTCCCGAGCAGTACTAGGGATTGTGTACTAAATTCACGAAACAGCCATGTCTGGGCAGACGAAAATCTTCATTCCGCGCATGTCCAGGGATTACAACACATACTTTCAATTAATGTGTGGGCAAGTATTCTGGATGGTCATGCGATTGGACCGTACATACTTCCATCCAGGCTAACAGGACCCATCTACTTGATCTTCCTACAACAAGTATTGTGGGTGTGTTGTTGGATACTGTGCCATTGAACGTCCGTCAAGACATGTGGTTTCAGCATGATGGCGCACCCCTCACTTTTCACTTCATGTTCGGGAACATCTGGACCGACGATTCGAACAAAGATGGATAGGCCGAGGTGGTCCAATTGCATGGCCTCCACGATCACTGGATTTGACTCCATTTGACTTTTTCTTCTGGAGTCGTATGGAGAGTTTGGTTTACGACACTCCTGTAGAGACAGAAGATGATCTGGTGGCACAAGTTGTGGTCGCTGCAGGAGAGATTGCAGATACACCAGGTGTGATAGAACGCGTTTACCAAAACATCATTCGTAGGTACAATGAATGCAACCAAATTGCTGGTCGCCACATCGTGCCGCACTTGTAGTGGATCTGAATGTTAACCATCATTTCAAAATGACAAAAACAGTTTAAATTTAACTATAAACAAAAGTTTTTGTGAAAAATGATTCAGTGTCCATTTTGTTTCTTTGGTTATTAATTAGTTGAATTGTAAAACAAGTGATGTACTGTGTCACGCCTCATAATAAATTAATTATAAAAGTTGTAGCGTTAAAACATGTTTTCAAACGGCTGTAGTACGGAAACGGTAAGTTTCCGGACATGGTTTCCAATTCTAAATATTATTACCAACTCAGTCCCCTCTACAAGTCCTAGAAGTTTGTAAGGGGAATTTTAAAACACCTGTATATTACCGTCCAGTTTTTTTTACCGGGCCACCTATATTTTGATCCATTTACGTTTTTCTACATTTGTAAACACGTATCAGCGCGTTTTTAAAACGCGTTGCAAGTTTCAGTTGCTAATGGCGGGATTATGATCAACGTTCGTTGACGTTGCGTTGCGTTATGTTCAAGATCGTTCATGTTTATCAAATACACCTTCCACGTATCATAATATGATGAACATTTGCAGGGCACGGCGCATGATGGCGTTCGTTGTACATTGGCAAGATCAAGCTTCAACAAACGCAAACGTAACGTTATATTGTTTTTGCGCGATAGTGCGTTTTGTCGTACTTACCAGCAATGGCGACCATTATTGAAAGTTCAACTTCCTACATTTCGGGGTTACCAACCTAAATAACTATACTGTAATATTATATTTACACCCATGTGCGGGAAGTAAAACCAATGCCCTCTATGTATACTACGTACAATGTATATACAGAAAATATACAAAAGGTAGTTTTAATATACGTTATACGAAACAAGTCACTGCATTTTAAATGAACTGAACTTTATTTGAAACAATATAAAACAATAAATACACACTTGCGGCCATATTGTCAATAATTGTTCTCAAGGCCTCCTGTTGTTTCAACTAATAAACATTGCCCACACTGTAAACGTTAGTCAATAGTTTATAATGAACGCAAATATTTCCAACAAAGATATTATTTTACTATTATTTATTATTTGAAAACACCATCGCGCAAAAAATAATGTAAAACGCACGTTTGTGAAGTGTTTTGCAGAATATCGGAAATTAAAAACCTCGCTATCGCTCGGTTTTTAAACAGTTTTCCTCGATTCCGTAAAAATCACTTCCCAATCTCGCAACGTATTATACAATAAAATCACGTGACTTCGACGGTTCCCGCATTTCATTTGCTTCTAGCTGAATATTTTTGACCTTATTGGAGCCAATAAATTATAATATTTAGATATTTTAATAATTATATTAACATGAGAGACGATGTGCTTATCGAGTTTGTGCGATCGCACGAATTAATATACAACAAAAATAAGGGAAAAGGAAGCCATTTGGAATTAAATAGGAAACAATGTAATTATTGCCATAATATGTCTGTTTACCATATTTCACCTTAACATAAACGTCAATGATACACCAACGCAATTTGTTCGTTGTAGCTTGCCGTCGCAACGCAACGCAACGTAACGTAACGCAACGTAACGTAACGCAACGTAACGCAACGCAACGTAACGCAACACAACGTAACGCAACGTAACGCAACGCAACGTAACGCAACGCAACGTAACGCAACGCAACGTAACGCAACGTAACGCAACGCAACATCAATGAACGTTCATCGGAATCCCGCCGTAACACTCATATTCTAAGCGGATTATACACAAGAACAAATGCTTCAGGTTAGGTACTAGGCGGAGCATAGAGATAGGTGGGGATTAGTTTGCGGCCCTACGGAGTATCGTCTGATTACTGTACAACTGAGTAATACGTTCAGGGAGTAACATTCATTTCAGTTCGGATACACGTATTACATGCTGTGGCGGACTTATGAAGTGTGCATAGTTATGTTTATGTTTGTTCCTCTGTGTTTGCTGGCATCGACAACACTGCATACTGATTTAATTATTTTATCATGCAATTGTAATTGTCTGCTGTATTTTACAATTTTTAGAGCACAGAACTATACCAGGTCTCGTCTAGACATGTTCCTTTTGCTCCCGTCCCTGGTCCACGTAAGTGTTGTTTATATCATTTCTACAGTCAGTTCGTCCTGCACTTGAAGGGTTCGGTGTAGGATCTGCTGATAATAATACCAGGTATTTCAACTGCTTAAATTATTACTCCATTTATATCTAATGTGTCCACCGCTGTGGTCTCGAGGTAGCGTGCTGCCTTGTCACGCAGCGGGCCCGGGTTCGATCCCGGTCGGGGCAGGTTTTCTGGGTGAGGTTTTCATCGGGGTTTTTCCTCACCTGTAAGACAAATGTCAAGTCAACTTTAAGGCCCAAACGGTCCCCGAAATCATATGGCCATCATCATCCTCCTTATCATCATCATCATCATCATCATCATCATCATCATCATCATCATCATCCTTCACCGGTGTGGAAAGCAACGGGAAGCTACCACACCTACAATTCGCTAGTAAAGCTGCAAGCATAGCATGGAAATGCTATGATTGCAGTGAAGGACTTGCCCTCGGGCAGAATTACTATGGATGGTTTATGTATAATAAACCCTTTCCCTTTGGCTCCCTTGGCACTGTGCTACATTTTCCCTAGAGTTATTTTTCAATTCTCTTCATTGTATCACTTACCTTTTTGTTCATATTGCCTTATTTGAGGTTGTACCCAAGAAAATAAAGAAAAAAGAACTACAATTCTTCGCCGTTCCTATTTGTTAGGCACCGTGTGTGTGTGTAATTAAAGGCGCAGAAAAATTCCGCCACCTTCAGACTGTTTTAGGCCTTAATATGCCCTCTTCAGCCCATATTCTTTTAAGAAATATCGAAGGAAGTTAATAAATTCTGTCGTTTAATTAATGCATTTAAGCCTCAGATAGAGTATCACATCCGCCTAAGTGCCAGTTCGCAGTCGTGGGAGAGTCTAGGATAGGTAAGCGCGGCTTTGAAGCTTCGCTGGTCGTTCGGCGTTGTTGGTCTGCTGGTGATGATGATGATGTTGCCAAGCCAAGAGGAAAACCGCGGCACCGAAATAACGACGATTATATATATATATCCCCCGTGTGGTGCCGGGTTGTAGAATAGCACCATGGGACCTCCCCCTGTCGTAAAAGGCGACTAATAGGAGCAGCAAACCGCTGTCCTTAACCAAATATCCTTTCATTTCATAACCTTCCTATAGCCCTGGGGATTATGAGTGGACTGAATAGCTCATAATCTCCGGTTACCTTTCCTAAATTATCCATCTTATACAAATACCTACTGCTGGTCAATGAACTGGGAGGTACATCAATGCTGAGTAGATGTACTAACAGTCACCTGACCAACAAGCCAAGACCTTCGGAATTGGTTCGGGAAAGCCTGGCGCCCTCAAACGAGGCCATCTCAGCTAGGGTATGGAACCCCAACAGAAGACTCCCTGGCTCTCCAGGTTGGGGGTTGGGCATGCGGCTGACGACCCATCCTGTAAAACCGTCTTGTTAGGAACCCAAATATGAAGCCTCGGATGTCTGGAGGGGGCTCATTGAGGAGGCGAAGGTCCTTACTGGGCTGTAGTGCCATTTAAGAAGAATATATATATATATATATATATATATATATATATGTGTTTGATATATAAATGGTTTTAAGTCCAAAATGGACTGAAATGAGTGATCTTGCCAAGCTTGTTTGAAAAATAAAGTAAAATATTTCACAAAATTAAAATTTTGAACTAGCCTACAAAATGGGCCAAAATGAGTTATCATGCCGAGCATGTTTGACAAATAAAATCCCATTTTTCATAAAAGTACAGTTTTAGATTCAATATCTTTTACTCAACAAACACAGATATACAGGGTGTTCCTAAATGATTGACAGGTTTAAGCTTTGTATAATTTCCCTTACACGCTATATATAAGAATAAAGAACCTTGTATGGGATTAAAAAGAAACTCTACGAATTTCATACTATAACTTATAATTGTTCAATGTGAGCACCATTCATCAGACGGCACACATCTGGTCGATAGCGGAATTCCTCCCAAACGAAACGACTTAACGACGACATTGTAATATCGTTACTGTTGTCGTTTCATCGTCTCGTCGTTATTTTGTCGTTCCGACGTTTGGTTATCGTTACATCGATTCATCTACGTTTTATTGTTTTATCATGTCGTCGTCGTTTCGTCGTGTCGTGGTTATTTTCGACGTTTATTTTTTTTTGCCGTGTCGTCTTTCGACGTTTTGTTTTTCGTCATCGTGTATATATGTGTGTGTGTTTTTTTGTCAGACCATGTTTGTTAACCAGCAAAATCGGACCAATAGCAGTAAGAGTTAACCTGGAACGAGAATTTAAAAATCACTCTAGCGGCTACAATTTTCGTTTTTGTTGCAACGAAACTTGGCAAATGCCACTGTATTAAAACGTCAAAAGTATTCTTAAAAAATCAACGAAATCAGACCATTAGGAATAGGGTAAACTCAGAAGCCGAAAGTTAAAAATTGCTCTAGCGGCAGCCATGTTTGTTTATTCGCATTAAAACTAGCTTGTAGCATTTGAATTAAAACAGTAAGAATTAAAACCAGAAAGGTCGGATTATTATTGGGAGTGGAGGTTAACATGAAACCAGTTGGTTCAGATTGTACAATTTAAATTCGTATTCGGAAGATCGCGAGTTCATATCTGGCAAAGGTTTTTATTGTGGTTTTCCTCTGTTGCAAAGACAAATGCTGTGCTGCAATTTCTTTATCACATTACATTTCATCCTTAATCATATCTTCATACATTAAAATTATAAAATTCATAGATCTACCTGTTGCCTCAGTCATCTTCAACTAAAACAAACTTCTGTTTATAAAACATCGTCAGATATTAAAAATGTGGGCATTTCGGAAGACGGTCTTCTAAAAAGACCTACATTTTTAATTGTAGATGCTGTTGCTGATGATGGAAGACTGTACTATAGAGCCGGAGGTAGATAAAAGTTCATCGGTGCACTAAATAAGTCGCTTTTTGGTCACTAAAATGGCTTACGCTGCCTAAACCATAACAAATACACCAAATGAATATATACAGAATTGAATATATATTAAGCAACATATGTCTGTCTATTTGGATAACTCACAATAACCATTTTTGTCTTTCAACGCAAACAACGTCAGGGGTCCCGCTAGTAATTTATACAAAGATGCATTTGGTCCTTCAAATAATTAAACAGGCTTGAAACATTAATGTAAATAAGATATGTGTCATTCCATTCACAGTAATTCTGCCCGAGGGCAAGTCTTTCACTGCAATCATAGAATTTTCATGCTATGCTTTGCAGCTTTACTAGGGAATTATAGGTGTGGTATCTTCCCGTTACTTTACACACCGGTGAAGGATGATGATGATAATGGTAAGGATGATGATGATGACCGGATGATTTTCGGGGACCTTTGGACCCTATGCTTCCTGACATTTATCTTATAGGTGAGGAAAAATCCCCAAAGAACCTCACCCAGGAGCCTGTCCCGACCGGGAATCGAACCCGGGCCCGCTGCGTGCAAAGACAACACGCTTCCTCGAGACCCAGCGGTGGATTAATGATACATAATAGATATAGGCTACACAATGTAAAGTTGACAAGGATAGAAAGAAAATAATAATAATAATAATAATAATAATAATAATAATAACGTATAATTAGATTATGTATTATACTATAAGAAGCAAAATTGCTTATTAAAAATATATAATAGAATTAGTTAATATATTTACATAACTTAATTTCATATAAAGGAGAAAAATACCTCAACGGTAAATTATACAAGTATCAAACATTCTTGATTCTGTTGTTTAGCATTCAGATGTCGTCGTATATATAGCCCCACACGGAAACCCGAAGGGGGGACTTTATTAATTCCGGAAAATATATGTAAAGGAATCATCTGTCATTATTTTAAGCGTACATGTAACCGTTTTTTAAGTGGACACCAGTTCTTTGGTTGTTACGGCGGTTACATCGCCCACTCACGCAAAAACCCCAGTTTGAGTGGAAGTCCGCATTTGTCGCTGGTCAATGGGTCCATTTGACCTAATCCTGAAGATATTCTTGAGTTTCCTCGCCATTTTCATAAACGCCATTCCTGTAACAGCAGAAACTCCATAGCCCAGAAGGTCTTTACTTACCAGCCGGCTCCGACCTCGCATCCACAGAGATGGACGATCATCTAGCCTCTCTTCCGGAGGACTTGTCACTTGGATTTACCCATCCTAAAAGTCCATCAACCCCAGTCGGGTTTGAACCCGTGACCCTAGGGACTAGAGGCAAGGAACATAACCACTACACCACCTCAGTTGACAAAAAAAAACCTGAACAAATATGAGGAGCTAATGTAAACTTGTAGGCTTTCACGGCCGGCGTCTTGATCCCAAGAAAACTTAAGTTGCACAGAAAGTATAAATTTTTACACGCTTTATATTAGCTTGACCTGTATCTATGTAATGGAATCTTCAACACGATTTTCACCCACTTAAAAACACTGTATCGACTTGAAACTTTGTATACTTGTAAAGGATTAATGACAATACAATAATTTCATAAATAATATATAATAGGTTGCGGACTTATCGACTTTTTATTCCATCGTTTTAAGAAATTAATATTATATCCTCTGCTAGCTCAGTTGGTAGAGTGGTGGACTGTAGTGGTATATAATTTCAGTAATCCATAGGTCGCTGGTTGAAATCCGGCCCGGAGAATTTTTTAGAAGATATTATAATAATGTTAGATAATAATAATATTTAAAAAATATATAACTATATTCATGCCTACACAGTATAAATATCGCAAGCAATTAAATTTTCATGGGATTCCGGTTTATGACAATTATTTAAACTAAAAATAAAAAAATAATAATAGTTTAAAACCTAAAAAACACACTTTATTAGAAAACCAAACTAAAAAATAAATAAGTTTAAAAAACTAAAATATCACGCTTTATTAGAAAACCGAACTAATAAATGAAAAATAATTTTAATTTCCAACACGCTTGGGATAAAATTAAAGTGGTCAACAAAAAAATCATCTCCAACACATCTAGAATAAAACTAGAGTTATCTACAAAAAAAATTACCATCAAAAGCGTGGGGTGCTTTTTATGGTTTTTACGTTTCCTTCTTAGAGACTTACTTTTACCAATATCTGTTTATTATCAAATATATTAATTCATAAAGAGCACCCCACGCTTTTGATGGTAAAATTATTTTTTTGTAGATAACTCTAGTTTTATTCTAGAAGTGCTGGAGATGATTCTTTTTTGTTGACCACTTTAATTTTATCCCAAGCGTGTTGGAAGTTAAAATTATTTTTCATTTTTTAGTTCGGATTTCTAATAAAGCGTGTTGTTTTAGTTTTTTAAAACTATTATTTATTCTTTCTTAATTCTTCAAACTTCCGATTGGAAATAAGTGCATCTCTCTTGAGGAGCTAACTTTGAATCTCATTATTTGTAAAAAGTAATAAAATGGCGTTTCTTCTATTACGACTAATTTTCCTGACCCGTATCGATAGGTAGTGTTAATTTTAAACAAAAATAATTCTCTTCCAATTAGAGTGGATACTGAATTGAACTTTTCAATCAAAACTTCTTCTTCTTGCAAGGATTAAACCTTTTTGGTTTGTTCCGGCTCCAAGTATTATAGCTGCTGTGTCCTTCTCTTTCGTGGGCGTCCCCGATCTCTTTTTCCTCCTCTTGGTCGATAGTTCAGACTCTTCCTCGGCAATCTGTTGGTATCCATTCTGCAGACATGTTCATACCATTTTCTTCTATACTTTTCTATTCTATCTGTCAAACTGAATATTTGTAGTTCTTTACGGATATCTTCACTCCGTTTTTATCCATTAAAGTATATCCTGCCACAAATCGTAAATATTTCATTTCTGCTGCTTCTATTCTTTTAATTGACTGTTTATTTAGAGTCCATATTTCTGAGCCACACAATATTGCAGATACAGCCAATGCTTCATAAAATTTTAAATGTGTTTCTTTTATTACTTTCTTTTCCAGTGTTCTTTTAAGGGTGCCACATAAATATTGAAATATTTGTAATTTATTATTTATGTCTTTTTCTCTATTACAACCTAAAGATGCACCTAGATAATTGAAATATTTTACTTGTTCTAGCGTTTTGTCATTTAGTACTATTTTTGGTTTTTCCATTTCATTGCCACACTGGGCCATTACTCTAGTTTTTGTTGAATCAATCAAAACTTAATAAATTTAACATCATACTATATTCCTTAAAACACTCGTTAATAAAATTGAACGTATTTTTCTAGTGAAGGATTTTGTTTCAAACTTAATATAATTAATTTTATTAGGTATGATTTTGCAGGTGGCACCTCCGATCTCTTTAGCAGTTATATTAAAGATTTTAAAATGAGAAAGTAAGTTAATTTTTTTCAATATTTAAAAAATGCATTTTTTTATTGCCAAAAATTAATATCTCCAATATTAATTCCGTATTTACACCAAATGAAAGTGTGTATGAATTTGGTATTTGTATATATTAATCAGTCAACAAGACTGATTTCAGTTAGAAGAATCCTGTATATTGTTTACATGTTACTATTTTTTACGTTTCCTGTAAAATCACAAAAGGTGAGGTTGAATTTTGAAAGTTAGCTCCTCATATGTTCCTTCCAGAGGGAGAAAACAAAAATTACTCCTTGTAAAGAGTCGACAATATTCCGAAAAAAAAATCACATTTGAACTAACTTTTACTGTTAATGGCCTGATTTTTCTGATTAACGAACTTTTCTTGTTCAAATGTTCAAGGAGAATTTCGTTGCGAGAAAACAAATATGATGGCTGCTGAAGCGATTTTTACATTTTGGCATTCGGGCAAACTCCCACTTCTACTAGTCGGATTTCGCAGATTTTTCGAGAATATATCTCTTGTTTTATTTACGTACCAAAGACCGAGTATCATCGAAAAGCTCGAAAATTGCGGCCGCTACAGTGATTTTAAAATTTTCGATTCAGGATTTTAACCCATTTCCAAATATACAGGGTGTCCCATTCAAACCTCCCACATTTTAATTAATCATAACTAACAAATTATGCGGAATTATGCAATGAGGCCGGTATTAAAAGAAACAGAAACCCAAAGAATTGTCATTGCCACACACTAAAACACATCTATATGTGCACCATTAGTAGCACGAACAATATCAAGTCTGTGTTCGATTACGTGCCACGTCCTGTCCAACATATCTATTGGTACTGTTGCAATTGTGTCAAGGATACGGTGTCGTAAATCATGAAGATCTTGTACTGGAGTCGCAAACACACGGTGTTTTATATACCCCCAGAAGAAGAAGTTCAATGGAGTGATGTCTGGCGAATGTGGTGGCCAGAAAATTGGTCCGCCGCGTCCAATACACATATCTTGGAGGGATTCTTTGAGTAAATTCCGAACATCCAGGCTCCAGTGTGGTGGGGCTCCATCTTGCTGAAAGATTACTTGGTGTTGCAGATCGGCTACTTGGTGGTACAAGAACTGTTCCAACGTGTCTTGGTATACCGGGCCAGTTATTGACTTCTCATGGAAGAAAAAAATGACCTATAATCCTGTTATTCATCAGGCCGCACCAAACGTTTACTTTTGGGCTATCCCGGACGTGTTAACGGAAGACGTGTGGATTTTGCATACCCCAGGTCCTTATATTGTGCCGATTAGCAGATCCTGATACATGGAACGTTGCCTCGTCAGAAAAGAAGACTTTTCCAAGAAATTGAGGATCCTTGTCAATACGATCCAGCATTTCAATAGCGAATGCCTGTCGTCGTGGCCTGTCATCTGGCTTTATTTGTTGAACAATTTGCACCTTGTAGGGGTACAAACGAAGCCGCTTATGAAGAACTCGATGCACAGTTGATCTCGGCACATTGAACTACCGGGAAGCTTGGCGAATTGATTTTTGTGGACTTCTCTGAAATCCTGCTCTAATTTCTTCAATATTTTCAATCCTTAGAAACGCATCTCATTAAGCTTATAAAAACTGTTGGCATCCAAACTTTTTCTAGAAAATCATCTCATGAACAAATCAGTTTTAGGCCATGTGGCCTGTGATGGTAAACCTAACGAAGATGGTCTTGATGTTTCCACCGATGTTTTGGTCTTCCTTGGTCCCTACGTCCAGTTGGAGTGTATTGGAATGCCAATTTTGGAAGTCTATTTCTTTCCACTCTTCTCAGATGATGTTTCCATTCTTGTTGGTTTCTGTTTCTGTATCTTCATCTAAACTTGGTACTTCAAGTTTAAAAAAAAAAAATATTAAACTTAAAATACATAAAACTGTTATCTTCAAAGAGAGTTAAACAGATTCATGGAGACGACTACATAACAGTGAGCTATATATGATTTTTTGCAGGAAACCAGATGTAATAAGAACAGTTAATATAATATATTGGAATGGGCAGAACATGTAGCATAAAGGGGAATGATAGAGGGGCATGAAAACTTGTTGCAGGAAAACCAGAAGGAAAGCGCACGGTAGGTAAGCTGTGAATAAGGTGGGAGAATGGAATTAACCTTTATTTGAGGGAAGTGAGTTATTAGGGGGATGATTGGAAAACATTAGCTAGGATAGGTAGGCATGGATAGCTATTGTTTGCGCAGCCATGAATCTCCGGGTTCGGTAGTGCTGTGAGTTAGATATATATATTTTGTCATGGCCATTTCCGTTGTCCAGAAGGGAGGATTGATGAAGAATTGAGATAGTTCATTGTGAGCATAGTCCACCGCTGTGGTCTCGAGGTAGCGTGCTGCTTTGTCACGCAGCGGGCCCGGGTTAGATCCCCGGTCGGGATAGCTTTTCTGGGTGAGGTTTCTATCGGGGTTTTTCCTCACCTGTAAGACAAATGTCAGGAAAACTTTAAGGCCCAAACGGTCCCCGAAATCCTATGGCCATCATCATCATCATCATCATCATCATTACCATTATCATCATCATCCTTCACTGGTGTGGAAAACAACGGGAAGCTACCACACCTACAATTCCCTAGTAAAGCTGCTAAGCTTCTTCTTCTTCTTCCTTCCAAGTATTAGGCCAAGGCCTGTTACGATCCTATAGAAAATTTTCCCTCCAGCGTTTCATAGGACGGCCCAGAGATCTTCGTCCTCTTGGTATATAATTATGAACAGCTTTGGGGATCCGATTTGAACTCATTCTTTCAAGATGGTGTTTCTAATTTAGTTGGTACTGTTTAATATATTCCAAAATTGGCGTAGTCTTCAATTCTTTTAAGATATCGGTGTTCCTTTTCCGATCCCAGCTGGTGTAACCCGCTGTTCTGCGCATGAAGCTGCTAAGCATAGCATGAAAATGCTATGATAGCAGTGAAAGACCTGCCCTCGGGCAGAATTACTATGGATGGATTGTGAGCATATTCTATGAGTGACTTTTTTATCAGTATTTGAACAATTATGCACATTTTACTACTTATGTATTAGAAATAGATTGACAACAGATTGAAGAAATCCAACTAAGATGGAATGGTCATATAATGACAAGAAGGGACACAGAAACAAACAAATAAGTATTGAAATGGACACTTCCTAGAAAAGGGAAACGTGGTAGACCAAAGCCAACGTGGATAAAGGGAATTCAAGACAAAATGAAGAAGAAAAATATGACAGAAGCAGACACGCAAGACCGGGAAGTGTGGAAGAAAAAGATTGTATATTTTGGTTGAGGATACCTGTGTATATAATTGAAAAAAAATCCTGAAATAAAGACAATAGAAATAATGAAATTCCTCTTAACTTAACTAACTCACTGGCTCTATCGAACTCGTAGGTTCATGGCCGCTCGGACATAAGCTATCCATATACCTCTATCCTGAGCGAATGCTATCCAATCATCCTCTTAAAATCGAATTCCTCAAATCATGGTTAATGTTATTCTCCCACTTTATTCTTAATCTACCAACTGGACATTTTCCCTCTGGTTTTCCTACAAGAAGCTTTTATGCCCCTCTTCCAATCCCCATTCGTGACATATATCTTGCCCATCGCAGTCTACGTGACTTAACTATTATTATATATAGTTTCGAAATAATATGAAATGAATTTTTTGTTTCAAGTATTGAAGCATTGTTCGAATTAATTTGAGAATATCTCAACTTCTTCTTCTTATTCTTCTTCACTTCCTGGTTTAGACATTGATTGCCTGTTCCGTCTTCACTAATAAATCTAAGACCATCTCTCCTGAGGAAGTCCTCGGAAAATAGTGTAAGATTTTCTTCGGTAATCTACTCTCTTCCACTTTTTTTTTACTAGTATCCCACTTCAAATATTTAGGGCGTAATATCAGCCATGAATATGATAAAAGGTATTGAGCATAAAGCTCAACAGTTTGTAAGCTATTTGTGGCACAAAAGTAGAACATTGCATAATATCTCAACTTTTCCGTAAAATGTCACTTTTTGTAATTTTAATACAAATAACTATTAGCACACTATCATTATTAAACTGTCACACATCACAGCACGTCATACATCGGAGGGTCACGTGATTGTACTGTTTTGCAGCGTGCCTGACTGATGCAAATTTGTTTTGATTCAAGCAACCCAAACAGCAGTTATGTAGTGCGGGAAGTTTCGCAAGTGGGGTTAAGAAATTTGATAACGGGAATGTTGAATGAATTCAGTAGGTTAAAGTGAGGGAATTCCGATCATGGAGGTAATTCCGATCTCGATTTTATTCAGAAACCACTTATATAATCGCGTTCTGCATATTGCTGGCATCTTCTGTGAAGTGTTTCAAACATTATGTACAATGCCAATGCTATTTGAGCAGCTTCTCTGCAGTGCGGTGGAGATTTTGAGTTTAGTATACTTTTCTTATAAGGAAGACAAGCCGATTTATGACAGGTAAGATAGGAATTTGTCAATTAAATGCACCATTTTTTCAGATTGTGACAACAGGGTTAATATTAATATGAAATAATTGCTTACAGTTTAAACATATAACTCCAAAACGAAATGGTGTCGAATTATTTTCAACATGGCACATTGGGGTAACTCCGTTAAACATTGATCGGAATTACCCCGAATGGTAGAAGTGATTCAGCAATGTTCAAATATTTCTAATTTTTATTATTAACGATTCAACATCGCATTTAAGCACATGGTAAAATATACATGTTGTGATGTAAGCTGGGACAGCAAATTGAGGTACAGGTCCACTTCATGTACAGAAGAATAATACAGAATGCAGTGGATTTGTCACAGCTAAGAATTACGTGTGTGATTTTTGTTCTCAGAGACAGTAATATTTGCATTTTTGTGTATTTCAGCTTTTTATTTAGCTTTCAGTAATGTGATGGGAATTGCCCAAGTGTCGGGAAACTCCTTCAAACTCATGTACCAGAATACAATTTATCACGTTACCTCATAGTACATTTGTATTTTTTATGTATACCTAAGTAAGTAAAAGAACAGTAAACAATTCTCATTTTTTTTCAATTCGTCTTTAAGATTAATATTACAGTTATTTGACTAATTTCTAAAGTGATCGACATTCCCCAATTCACCTTAATTTTTACTAACAAACAAACAAACAAACAAACAAACAAACAAACAAACTAACTAACTAACTAACTAACTAACTAACTAACTAACTAACTAACTAACTAACTAACTAACTAACTAACTGACTGACTGACTGACTGACTGACTGACTGACTGACTGACTGACTGACTGACTGACTACTTAATGACTGACCGACCGACCGACCGACCGACTGACTTACTGACTGACTTACTGACCGACCGACCGACCTACCGACCGACCGACCGACCGACCGTTCTCCATAAATAAAAATCGCATGGCGATAGGTCAGGGAACGAGGTGGCCACAATCCTTGACTAATTATTCTGTCATCAAACACACTTCGCAATTCATGCATAGAATTCGCAGCAGTGTGCGCTGTCGCTGAATCCTGCTGAAATCAGCCACACAATCGTTAATTTCTTCTTAGTTCCGGAGGAAAAAAATTAAGTTACAGAAACGCGTGAATCAACTATTGTGTCGAAAAATATTGGACCGACTGCTGCATACAAATGACTTGCTGGTCGTGTACGTGTAACTCTGTCGGAAGACGCGCCAATGCTCACCCAGTCTCAGGCCGCCGCGGAACGATCCGGCCGAGCTACGAACTTATCGTATTTATTAATATTTTGTTTTAAAAATACACGAAAATAAAATGCAATAAATGGAGCCATAAAAAGAAATTATAATAAACAAATGCCAACCGCAACCAAAATGAGATTACACAATCTAATTTCAAAATCAGGACTGAAATATAGCAGCGAAAATTGGATCCTAAATTCTATGATCATATTAAATTACAAGCCGCACACATAATGGACAAGCAGAGAAACATAGAAATACTCGATAAATTTCAAGTTAAAATTATAACTAACTAACTAACTCACTGACACTATCAAACCCGTAAGTTCATGGCCGCGCGGACATAAGCTCTCCATATATCCCTATCCTGAGCCAATGTTTTCCAATCATCCCCTGTATAATCTACTTCCCTCAAATCATAGTTAATAGTATTGTCCCATCTCATTCTTGGTCTACCAACTGGGCGTTTTCCCTCTGGTTTTCCTACAAGAAGCTTCCATGCACGACTTTCATTCTCCAATCGTGCCTCATGCCCTGCCCATCGCAGTCTAGGAGACTTAAGGAGACTTAACTGTTCTCATTATATCTGGCTTCCTATAAAGACCATGTAATTCACTGTTATGCAGTCTTCTCCATTCACCTGTCTGTTCATCTCTCTTTGGTCCAAAATTTTTTCCTAAGAACTTTATTCTCAAGTACTCGTAATCTCCTTTCCTCCCTTTTTTAAAGTAAGAGTCCATGTTTCGCATCCATATAATATAACCGGTAGAATAACAGTTTTATATATTTTCAGTTTAACGTTTTTTGAATGTATTTCCAGAATTGAGCCTATGTTTAATTTCCTTGTGCATCTCATTCCTGTTTGTGATTATCGTTCCTATGTATTTGATTTCAGCTAAATTATAGTTGAAGAAATTCAGGGTTATCGGAGCAATTGGTTACAACATGTCCAAAGAATGGGCCCATATCGCTTTTCTGAATTAGCATTGCAGTATCAACCTAAAGGACGTCGAGATAAAGGGAGACCAACATTAAGTTGGGCTGACCAACCACATCTTGAGATCTCATAGCAACAGGCACAAACGACCAAAACCTAAAGAGTTCATGGTGATGATGCAAAATACACGATATTGACAATGACAATGCGTATAGATGGGCTTATGTCCCACGATTGTAGATTATATGGGTGCGAAACATAGTCTTATTTTAAGGGAAGATAAATATTAGGAGTGTTTGAGAATTAAGTTCTTAGGAAAATAAGGTCCCGCGCCGTAGCCGAGCGGTTGAGGTAGGAAGCCTTGGCGCAGAGCTACGGGACTTGCGCTGGTTCGAGTCTCCATGGGGGAAGACATTTTCTCATGGTATTTCGGCCAGTATGGGACCGGTGCCCACCCAGCATCGTGAGGCAATTGGGTAGCTACAATAAAGTAGCGGCTCCAGGTTGAGGAACCAGCTATAACGGCTGGGGGACTCGACGTGCTAACCACATGTCACCCCTACACTGGCTGTTGATCATCTACCTCTGTGATTGACACATGTGGATATGAAGGGCCAGCAGCCGGCTGGTAAAAAGGGCAACCGCTGAAAAAGTGGAAAGACCCTCAATCGGAGTAAAATAAGATGTTAATTATATAATTTTTACCTGGTAAGTCAGTCGTCCTCAACTAACATATTAAACTTCTTCAAGTTATTCTAATATGGAGGCCTTTCAAAAACAATATTTCATCTTCTGCGTTTTAGCAGTTAAAACGCAGAAGATGAAACATTGTTTTCGTAAGGCCTCCATATTAGAATAACGTGAAGAGGTTTAATAATTTAGTTGAGGATGACTGACTTACCAGGTAAAAATTATATAATTTACATCTTATTACATAACCTCAACGGTGCTTTAAATTAATTTGAAAAGTGTTGATTAATCTTAGGAAAGTGTTTGAACAAAGAGAGATGAACAGGCACGGAAATGGTAGACTACGTAACAGTGAGCTACAAGATCTCTTTAAGAAACCAGATATAGGCCTAATAACATTAGTTAAGTCTCGTAGACTGCGATGAGGAGGATAATGAAAGAGGGACGTAGAAACTCCTTATAGGAAAACCAGAAGGAAAGCGCCAAGTAGACTGACCAAGGATGAGGTGGGAGAATAACATTAACCATGATTTGAGTGAAGTAGATTATACAAGGGGGCACGCCGTAGCGTAGTGGTTAAGCCACTGCGCTACAAGCCGGAAGGTCCAGGGTTCAAGTCCCGGTGGGGTCAGGATTTTTAAACTGACCCAGAACTTCTGACGGCACTATGGCCCTGGGGTCGATTCAGCCCCTAACGGAAATGAGTACCAGACGCTTGTTCTGGGGGTAAAGGCGGCCGTCACGCGGGGCTGACTACCCGGCTGACATCAAGTGCCGATTGTCCAGAAAAAGTGGGAGCCTTAACCCACTCGCTTCAGGTTAAAATGCTCAATGCATTTCCCCAGAAACCGGATTTAAGTCACCATCAATTATATTGTCTAATTTCAGACATTAAAAACGAACAAAAGATAACGGTACTGGAGATCACAATAAGGGGAAGGTCAAATCACATTTCTCTACTATTCATAAATGATAACAACATTTTGCAAAATATATAACAGGCAGAGTTAAGCGAGTGTACCTCGTCTTCTGAGTGGAATGGTTTAACCTCCTACTACCCGAAGGACCTCCTCAGGCCTGTAGTGGGATTACTTTACTTTTAGATTATACAGGAAAACATAGTAGGTTGGGAAATATTAGCTCAGGATAGGGACGTGTGAACCCACGGTTCAATAGTGCCAGTGAGTGAGTTAGTTAAGTGTGTGTTCAAGGTCGATGGATTATTAGGATGGAAAAATCCAAAGGAAAAGTTCTCCGAGAGGAAATTTAAGCCATGTGTCCCGAGTCTCAAGATTTTCGGGCTCGTAAAAGATCCTTAAGGTAAATTAGAGCATCTGAGTAAAATTTAACCTGCCTTTTTTTTTAACAAAGTAACACCTTAGTTGCCTGGTCTCTTAGAGGAGATGTGCTGACCACATGTCACTCGCTGATATCTATAAGGAAATAACCCCACGTGGGGACGTACGAGGTGTACCACACAATACTATACCGTGTGTGCGTGTGTGCGTGCTTGAAACGCACAACGCACGCAACTACAATAATACGTAAACCAGTCATATTACTTCTCTCTCTCTCTCTCTCTCTCTCTCTCTCTATATATATATATATATATATATATATATATAATGTATTCTTATATATGTTACATTGTAGATTTTCGCGAATATAATCATATATATATATATATATATATATATATATATATACTTACTCACTGGCACTATCGAACCCGTAGGTTCATGGCCGCGCGGACGTAAGCTCTCCATACATCCCTATCCTTAGCTAATGCTTTCCAATCATTCCCTGTATAATCTACTTCCTCAAATCATAGTTAATGTTATTCTCCCACCTCATTCTTGGTTTACCAACTGGGCATTTTCCCTCTGGCTTTCCTACAAGAAGTTTCCATGCACGTCTTTCATTCCCCATACATGCAACATGTCCTGCCCATCGCAGTCTACGAGACTTTTATATATATATATATATATATATATATATATATATATATATATATATATGACTTTTTCTGGCCAAGTTTAAGATGTTTGATTTAATGTTGTCATAAAAATGTAAGTAATTAAACAAATATAAAAAATGTTGATGTATATATATGTTTCCTTTGTCAATGAAAAGTGAAAAATCTTTCGCCGAGTCATTTGTCCTTCAGAAAAATATGACAAATCATTTTAACATTCTGTATTTTTTTCTTAATAAGAAACGGACATAATGAAAAGAAAACTTTATTTACATTACTTAACCTCTCTTAATGGGGTATGATAAGAAGCTCAAACAATTTATTCTTTATGACATCACTCACTTATGACTTTGAAATTCTTAGTTTTTCAGGCCGGAACGTGAAATCTGTCCTCTGATCTCAGCAGTGAATGTAGACGAAATAAAGGAGCGACAAAGGCGGGTGATTCCACTCCTATAATAGTTGACTTTTTCTGACCAGTTTTAAGATATTTGAATTAACATTGTTCATAAAAATGTAAGTGAACAATTAAATATCAAACTTTTGTAAACTATATTAAAAATCCTTAAATAACTAACTCATTGGCACTATCGAACCTGTAGGTTCATAGCCGTGCTGACATAAGCTCTCCATACATCCCTATCCTGAGCTAAATGTTTTCCAATCATCCCTTGTATAATCTACTTCCCTCAAAACGTTTTTAATGCTTTTCTTCCACCTCGTCATTGGTCTACCAACTGGGCGTTTTCCTCCGATTTTCCTGCAAGGAGCTACCATGTCCCTCTTTCATTCCCAACGCAGTCTACGAGACGTAACTGTTCGTATTATATCTGGTTTCCTATAAAGATCGTGTAGCTCACTGTTATGCAGTTTTCTCCATTCGCCTGTCTATTCATCTATTTTTGGTACAAACATTTTTCCAAAGAACTTTATTCTCCAATAGTCAACTCGTAATCTTTTTTCCTCCCTTAAAATAAGATTCCATGTTTTGCTTCCATATAATATAACTGGGAGAATAATAAAGTAAAAAATTGTCCTATTTGATTCAATTTCTAAAGTCTTCTTCTTCTTCTTCTTCCTCTACGCATGAAAGCTGGCAGCTTGTTGCGTGTTCATTCACTACAGGTCCGGGGTATGGTGACATCCTTCCATCGTAGTTGTGGTCTTCCTAAAGGCCTTTTCTGCTGAGGCGTCCAGTCACGTACTTTCTTCACTAATCTACTGTTCTCCATTCTATCTATGTGATTGTTCCAATTTAATCTTCTATCATTTATCCAAATGTTTATAGGTTCAATTTCACATTCTTCTCTAATAACAGAGCTGCGAATTTTCTCTCTCAGCGATTTTCCTACAATTTTCCTTAAAACTTTCATTTCGGTTGTTTCATTGATTTGTTTTGTTTTTTGAGTTTCTGTTCGGCATTCACAACCATATGTTAGAACTGGTCTTATGACAGATTTGTAAATTCTTACTTTTGTATCTATTCTTAAATTTTTATTTTTCCAAACAATATTGTTTAAACATCCCGATATTTTGTTTGCATTATTTGCTTGATGGAGGATTTCATCTGTTATTCTGTTGCTGCTATTAATTTCTACTCCTAAATATTTGAATTTCATTTTTAAAGTAATTAAGAAAATTCTAGATTAATTTTGGACATAATACATAACAACTATTCTTCATCTGGTAATGATAAAGTGATCGCAAATAGTGAAGGGGGGTCAGTAAAGCCCGGCGCGGAACGGTGGACAACAGAGCTCGCGACTGAGTGGGTGCCCCCCCTCCCCTACATAAAGGCGTAGAGGCTAATTAAGTGATGACAGCGAGTTGTTTGGGGGGGCTCCGGGGGACAGAGGAGCAGGAATAAATGAACTTGAGGGCTGCACAGGCTACCACTCTGCGCACAACAAAACATGGTTCCTTCCACTTGATCAAACAAGATCTTCATATACCAGCAACAACATATTTCAGGTAAATACCTAATTTTAATTTTTTTTTCATTATATTCTTCCTGCCACAGTTTAATTCAACTATTTTACGCTCCCCCCACTCTTTGGATCATATTAAAAAATCGTATCTGTAAGTGGATATTATAACTTGCATACCTTCAATTTCAAGTCATCGCAGTTTATTATTTAAACTTTTGCATTCCTTGCAAGTGTCACTTATACATCATAACCCTAAATTCATACCTCTACTTATTTTGTTTTTGTCTAATCTGATTATTGGATTTCAAACTATCAACAACATTTGAGTACATCATAGAACATAGCATTCATACCCCTCCTGGATTTCGGAAGAAGGGTTTATGAAGTAAAGAAAATTTACAATATATCGCGAAAATTTGAGTCTTTTTATTAGAATCACTCCATGGAAATTTGCAATGAAACTATCATTGAACTACAAACTTTATCCAAAATTTATAAATGCCTAATAATGTTACAGCTGTTTTTAAGAAGAGGAAATTTGCACCTAATGCAAACATATTAGAGTTATAAGGGCTTTGATAGAACTGCGAAAATGTACTTATTATGTTGCTGCACAAGTCTAATATATACTATCGGTAGGAACAGTATTATATATATATATATATATATATATATATATATATATATATATATATATGTATATATAACCTATATGAAATAACATATTAACATAATTTGATTTTTCTAACTTTATTTTAAAATGCTGATAATACACACGTTGTTAAACAGCATTTAAAACATTTGTAAATGCTATTTTCACCACATTGTAATTCATTTTTGTTACTACTTTATATCTTAGTTTTAATTGTATTATTTCTTGTTTCGTTCATTTGTTGTTTTTGTTTCATTTCAATTTTGTAGCTATGTGTATCCTTAATTTTCTTTTAAAATTTAAGTACAGCCCTAACATAATTTGTAAAATAGGGCTCCAAATCTTGGAGTTTAAATAAATAAATAAATAAATACGCGCGTTGTGTTGTTTTTTATATGTTAACGTTGAAATTAGAGATAATGGGTAATTTAATTAATTAGTTAACATTTTTCAATTTTATTATTAAATTATGACAGTATAAATTTGTAATACGGCATTTAAATTGGCAAATATTTGAAATTATTTGAATTACGTCATTCAAATTCACGAAACGTCCCGAAATTATTCCAACTCTCCTAAGTATTAAATTCTATGTCACATGAATAATTTGACTATTTTGCTGATTTGGTTTCCACACTCTCTAAAAAAAAGATGAGATTTTGAAACTTAATAATGAAAACTGTACATTGTTAGAATTTTAACGTCTGAAATATTCAACTGTTTTTTCAGTGTCAATAACTTTGTTTGCTCTAGTTTATATAGTCCAACAAGATAATTCAGTTTTTTATTTAATTTCCACTAAATGTAGGTTAAAAGTAAGTAATGTTATTATTGATTATGCATAATCAGGAGTAAAGAGCATCTTTTCCTAATTGTCGTTAGTTAATAAATTTAAGTAATCGACATTCTTCTCATTTATTTTAAATAATATAATAAATAATATTACTGACCACAGCTGAGAGAAAATTTTTATGTGATCAATCATATACAGTAAGCGCAATTTTTGGAAGATGTAAGAAAGGAACTAAATATTTTCAAACTTACAGACCGAATAATTAAATATAGGAACGTCTGGAAAGAACATATTGATAGAATGCCAGAAGAAATATTTCCAAAATTATTGCTAAATTTATTAACCACACGGAAGGAGACATGTTGGACACCCACACAAAAGATGGTCTGAACAATTTTAACAATTCTAGCTTTCATTAAACCGGAACGAGCCAACAGGCTTAACCCTGGATGATGATGATGATGATGATAATTTATATAACTTATTAATGGAATAATATCGGGCTAGCCTCGCTGCCTCATAACGCGGCGGGCCCGGGTTTGGGACAAGAAGTTTCTTGGGTGATGATTTTTCGGGGTTTTTCCTCACATGTAAGAAAAATGTTAGGAAACTTTAAGGCCCAAACGGTCCCCGAATTTCATCTGGCCATCATAATCGTCATTATCATATAGCCATGTTTAGTATGAATGTGTGAATAGTTTTTTTCGCTTTAATGTTGTGTTGTCTCGAAAAAGGCCCTGACATTGAGCTGATTCCTCATTCGGGGAGGCCCTCCATATCCTTGTGTGGTCAAAAAAGTATGAAAGTGATCCATAGTTAAAATCCCTCTCCCGACAGGACGTTTTACTGAAGGTCCGGGTGGCGCGTGACACATAAATGTACCTAAGTCGAGAGGAAAAATTCGTCAATGGAATGGAATGGAATTAATAGAATAATTACGGTATAGTGTACATCACTCCGCAATCTAATTTTCACAGATGAATTGACTCTTTGCGTCCAGTCGTTCATAAAGTTTACAGAAATCACAGATTTTCTCATAAAATTATTAGTGACTACTGTATTTAACTCATGTCCACCGCTGTGGTCTCGAGGTAGCGTGCTGCCTTGTCACGCAGCGGGCCCGGGTTCGATCCCCGGTCGGAGCAGTTTTTCTGGGTGAGGTTTTTATCGGGGTTTTTCCTCACCTGTAAGACAAATGTCAGGAAAACTTTAAGGCCCAAACGGTCCCCGAAATCATATGGCCATCATCATCATCCTTATCATTATCATCATCACCGTCATCATCCTTCACCGGTGTGGGAAGCTACCACACCTACAATTCCCTAGTAAAGCTGTGAGCATAGCATGAAAATGCTATGATTGCAGTGAAGGACCTGCGTTCGGGCAGAATTACTATGGATGGATTTAACTCATGCCCCAAATGGGAGTCAATGACCAATCACGTTTCAACGAATTTTGTTATAGAACCAATGACAGTCGTATTTCATCTCACTCTTTAGCGATTTCTCTTTATCAGCTCCTGCTTTTCTGATAAATAAAGCTCCTCCTTTTTAATATTCTGAACAAGTCAGAGCATTATTTTGCAGTGGCTGACTATTCAACAAATACATTGAATATAGCAAATAATGAACAGATTCCTTGATTTTACTGAGTTGTTCACTAAAAAATAAATGAATAACCTATAATATTGTTATAATATACAGTTATACGTGTTTCATTATTTCTCCACTAGGGTGAATTCTCACAATATTGCAATCCTATTTGGCAATACAAAATATGATCAAGTTGCAGTGAATAAACATAACCTCACATTTGTGATTTGTTTTCAAACATCGCCGTTTATATTATATACATTTTTAATATACCAGTAACATATTTAAATAATGACTTCTTAGTAAAAAGCTTAATTTTATTCGTTAAATAGTCCTAACAAATGCCACTCTTGATTTCCAAATCCTCTAGATAAATTGGAAATCCCCGTGACATTACTTATGATTATTTAACTCATGCCCCAAATGGGAGTCAATGACCAATCACATTTCAATGGTTTTTTTATTTACAACCAATCACAGTCGTGTTTCGCCTAGAATTTACCAACTAAAGTTTATCATAATAAAGAAAGCACCTCCTTTTTAACATTCTGAATAGGTCATAGCATTATTTTGCAGTGACTGACTCCCTAAGAAATACGGCTACCAGATTGTATATAGCCTATAGTGCATGAATGTCAACAGAAAGCGCTTGCGAGAAGTAATATAAAAATTTGTAAAAATTGATTATACAATAAAAAAAAAGAAACCACTGTTTGTACTTCCTTAAACGAATTATTTTCCAGGAAATGACGTTGCAGAAAAATATAATTGACATATTTACATCATAGGACATCAGATACCTATAACGTTGGTTATAAATGTCTCCACTAGGGTGCATTCTTACAACATTGCGATCCAATGGCAATAAATAATATTATGATCTGGTTGCAGTGATGAACAAAAAAAGGAAATGAAGCGTGCCTATCGTTTCTCATTTGTTTTCAAACATCGCCGTTTACATTAAATATATAAATATTTAAAAATAACTGTAGTTAAATAATGATTTGTGAGTAAACAGCTTAATTTTATACGTTAAATAGTCCTAACAAACGCCACTCTTGATTTCCAAATTCTCTGGATAAATTCTAGTCGTGAATTTATCGATAATTTGGAAATCACTCGTGGCATTATTTATGATACATTTTTGCTTAATTATAATCACCTTATCGCACAGTTAAAGAGTACTCTGTATTTTCGGTCCCAATGGATTAATGGTTACCATGCTCGCCTCTGGTTCCGAGGTTCGCGGATTCAAATCCAGCGGGGTCGACGGATTTTTAAGGCCATAAACGCCCTTCTAAACGGAACGAAAGCTGAGGGCACGTAATGGAACCTCAAACCTGAAATCGGAGGCTCTGAGGAAAATATTTCGTACATTTGCGCCTAGTTTTGAATTGTGACGGTAATAAATAATAACCTTAACTACTTAAGAATTTAGTTAATTAGAATTCCAGCCACCAACTCTGTTTTACGAATTTGTGTTGGAGAATCTATTACCTTCTCAATTAAAAATTTAACTTTACGTGATTCGGGGGTTATACATAATGTTTAATGAAATAAGAAATGCGCACAACGTGCAAAGAAGATTGTTCTCAGTCACTGCAGAGTTTCAACAATGATTCTGATCTCATCCTACAGTTTAACACATGCTATTTCTCGCACTGTTCGCCACATCTTGAACACACGCTGTCTGGGCTGGGCTCGTGGAATCTCTGGTTGCTGCACAGCTTGTGGTGAAATCCATGCACAGCGAGTCTGGTCACTGTGTGGCGCAATTCATATCCTCCCTGAGTCCATTCACGGTTTGTCATGGCGTCAGTAATATATAATTCTTCCCATATTTTGCGTTTCTTCTCGTGGAGTTCTTGCAGGAGATCCTGGTAAGCTGGTGTCACTGGTAGTAGGAACTTTAGCCTCAGCTCTTCTATGTAGAATGGTTCTCTGGAGAGTTCATATACAAGTCGTGAGGGCGTGTATCTGGAGAGACAGAGCACCCTTTTTAGGTATGTGGCTTTTAGTTTCTCTAATTTTTCTAGGTTCGTTTTCTTTAAATGGGCCCATATATTCTCTAACCCATATGTTGCAACGGGACCATCTTTAAGTTCAAAAAGTTGTAGGGCTGTTTCTAGTGACAGTTTGTTTATTGACTTAATGTCGCTTATGGCTCTTATTGCAGCCTTTACTCTGTCATTTACATGGTTTGTAAACACGCTGTAATGTTTAACTTACTATGCTTGCTGCGTTCCAAAGCTTTCCGACATTGTGAGTGAAATTTGCCATATTGTATTCTGAGTATGACAAACCAAACGTATTAGTTACTGTATCATTTCGGCTATATATGTGAATGTATGTTAGGTCAAACGGTTTCATTGAATGAAGTTACTTAATTTTTTTCTAATTTAATGATTGCCCCAAAAAGAGATCTAACCAACAAAAATTGGAAAATTGAGTTTTCAGTGGATTAGTGATCTATTCGGAGAATATCACGGCATGGTGGATGTAAAACTATCCCTACTCTCTTCCAGCCCTGTTTTATTTCTTTTTAAAGTTGGCTTTCAAGCGAATAGTCATCTATCTGTAACAAAATGGCAAAAACGGTTAGTCAAGTCATGAGTAGCAGTGCAGTAAAACAATTACTGCACATGTGCAAATTCATTCCACCACCGTTCAGTGAATTCTAATCAGAATCTTAGAGAAACTGAGTGAAAGTAAGAAAGACACAAAGAATATAACGACATAACATTAAATGGATAATTATTAATGAAAACTGTTTCAGTTAGAAATTTTTCCTAACTGAATCAGTGTTCAATATGTATTTTCCATTTCCTATTTTAGCTTTTTTTAATAAAATACGGGTTAATTGATTAAATGAAAATAAAACTTTTATATAATAACAAAATTCATTCATTTGTAATAATGTCTGAAGAAGGTACAAAGTACCGAAACAGCTGTTACGAATTTATATTGTAATAAATATGAAAATCATATTATAAAACTTTAAATTTAATTTTTACTTAATTAAATAAATATGGATTTTCATGAAGTAAACTAAACGCCAATTCAATTGATTACTAAATACGGGTCAGATTATTTTCCACTCTGTAGACATAGATAATTTTTGCACAAAATTCTGTATTAAATTGTTAATTTTCAGTCAGTAGCATGCTATTTTGCATTTAAATTTTCTGTATATGTTTCCAATAGGATGACAGATTAAATTGTGTATGATATAATAAAGGTAATAGCCTCACAATGAACATTATGCATTTTTTTCGTTTTCCCAACAATTTGTGTGGGTTAAATTTCTTTTCGGGGCAACTATTCAATTATATTTGCCCCTCTTACATTTTTTATCACTTGATATATTCTGAATCATTTTAATATTTTATTATGAACACTTAATCATCATAAAGTTCATGGCATAAGCCTTCTGGCCTGGTTCGGGTTCTTGATTCCACCGCCTGCATTGTCTTCCTTGGGATCTCCTGCCTAGAGGTGCATATCTCCAGGCTATTTTGGCCATTCGGCCTCTTCAATTTTATCGACATGTTGAATCCATTTTGTTCTATAGGCTTTAACGTTATCTAGAAGAGATGTAATTTGCAATTCTTTACGTATTTATTAATTTCTAACATGGTATTTTAATGTGCATCGCCATGCTGCTTTTAAAAATCTCAGTTCTGATGCATGTATTCTGCTTTCATCCCTTTTATTAAGCATCCAACATTCACTGTCATACAATAATGATGACATAGCTATTGTTTTATAAAAAATTAAGTGGGTGTCTTTTCTGGTATCATTACTTAATTGTTCCACGCATATTTTGAAAACTCGAGATTTTTATTTGCACGTCTTTTTTGTGATTATAAGTAATTAGATTTACAAGATAGCTACAATGTGAAATTTGGTTCAGTGTAATGCCATCTTTTGCAATATTAGACAGATATAGTAAGAACAGCTAAGTCTCGTAGACAGCGATAGGCAGGGCAGGTGGTACGAATGGGGAATGAAAGACGTGCATGAAAGCTTCTTGTAGGAAAACCAGAGGGAAAACGTTCAGTTGGTAGACCATGAATGTGGTGGGAAAATAACATTAACAATGATTCGAGAGAAGTAGAGTACAGGGAATGATTGGAAAACATTAGCTAATTATAGGGATATATGGAGAGCTTATGTCAGCGCGGCCATGAACCTACGGGTTCGATAGTGCCAGTGAGTTAGTTAGTTTTATTACAATATTAGATCTGATAAGGTGTTTACCCTTAAAATATATGTTTTGGGATCTTTTTCTGTTTATATTTTACAATTGTATATCTAGGGGGCACGCCGTAGCGTAGTGGTTAAGGCACTGCGCTACAAGTCGGAAGGTCGAGGGTTCAAGTCCCACTGGGGTCAGGATTTTTAAACTGACCAAAACCTTCTGGCGGCACTATGGCCCTGGGGTCGACTCAGCCTCTAACGGAAATGAGTACCAGACGCTTGTTCTGGGGGTAAAGGCGGCCGTCACGCAGGGCTGACAACCCGGCTGACACCAAGTGCCGATTGTCTACAAAAAGTGGGAGCCTTAACCTCCTACTACCCCAAGGGCCTCCCGAGGCCTGTAGTGGGATTACTTTACTTTACTTTAATTGTATATCTAGATATAAAATTTAATTTATACCTATTATATTATAGATAGTCCACGACTGTGGTCTCGAGGTAGGCTGCTGCCTTGTCACGCAGCGGGCCCGGGTTCGATCCCTGGTCGGGGCAGTTTTTCTGGGTGAGGTTTTTATCTGGGTTTTCCCTCACCTGTAAGACAAATGTCAGGAACATTTTAAGGTCAAAACGGTCCCCGAAATCATATGGCCATCATCCTCATCATCATCCTTATCATTATCATCATCATCCTTCACCGGGTGTGGAAAGCAACGGGAAGCTAGTACACCTACAATTCCCTAGTAAAGCTGCAAGCATAGCATGAAAATGCTATGATTGCAGTGAAGGACCTGCCTTCGGGCAGAATTACTATGGATGGATATTAAAGCTCGTCTTCTGTCTCGGCAATAAATACCTGATATCAACATACAAAATAGTGTTCACAAAATAATATCTGGCGTTTTTTTATCCCTTTGAAAGCAAATTTTTTCCATTCAGTAATAATTTCTTCCACGTAAATGTTAAATAATGTTGTAGACAGGCACTTAATTTCTTAAATTTAAAATATATTTTCATATCAAAGTTGGGAGTGTAAAATAACTAACTAACCAACTAACTCACGCACTATCGAACCCGTAGGTTCATGGCCGCGCGGACATAACCTCTCCATACATCCATATCCTGAGCTAATGTCTTCCAGTCATTCCCTGTATAATATACTTTCCTCGAATCATAGTTAATGTTATTCACCCACCTCATTCTTGGTTTACCAACTGGGCGTCTTCCCTGGTTTTTTTACAAGAAGCTTCAATCCACGTCTTTCATTCCCCATTCGTTCCACATGTCCTGCCCATTGCTGTCTACGAGACTTAATTGTTCTCACATCTGGCTTCCTATAAAGACCGCGTAGTTTACTGTTATGTAGTCTTCTTTATTCACCTGTCTGTTCATCTCTATTTGGTCAAAAAAATTCCTAAGAACTTTATTCTCAAATACTTGTAATCTCATTTCCTCTCTTAAAGTAAGAGTCCATGTTTCACATCCATATAATTTACCTGGTAGAATAATAGTTTTATGTATTTTCAGTTAACGTTTTTTTGAATAGTGTTGGGACATGCATAATGGCACGCATTTCCAGAATTGAGCCTATGTTTAATTTCTTTGTGCATCTCATTCCTGTTTGTGATTATTGTTCCTAGGTATTTGATTTCAGCCATTTCCTCAAAATTTCCCTCATTTGTCATTAGTTGTCCATTTTCATTATATAATGTATTTCTATGTGTGGCCATATATTTAGTTTTATTGATATTTACTGTATTAAATTGTCACGAAAGACAGTTGTTGCTGTTGTTTTATTTATAAATGATATTTTTTATGTATTTCGTTGATCTGAAAGAAAATGTTTCATTAATACAGGATATGAACATGTGCACCTGTAGCAAAAATTAGTACAGTTGAGTATATTCGCTTATTGAATACCGAGTTCACATCGTGAATTTATGCAACTACTAACTGTACTATATTATTTACTAATGAATTTGGAACTAAGCACATAATAATGCGAATTAAAGTCTGTATTTATTGGATAGTTCTTAGAAAAAGGTCATGTAGATTTATTGGAATCTTAATTTAGTGCGTTAATTTTTAAATCATCATTCAAATCTATGTACTAAGACCATAGCTATTGTCAATTCAGTACATCATATCATCAGTCTGGGAATGAAATCTTGCAAGGAAACTTTCTCAGATCGATGCGATGAATCGAGTAATCGAAAAGGAAGAAGAGTAATACAAATAGATTTGTGAACGAAAGGAATATTGTAAGAATAATGTAAAATTGTATACTTTACACATTATTCAAAACCAAAATCACGCCTTCAGGAATTACATAGATTTACATTACTTATTACGTTATTATACATGTATTTAGTTTCGCCCCTGATTAAAATTTAATTCATTTATCAAACTTACCCAAATAGGGTCTGACAAAAGTGACAAAATATACTGGACAGAAGAGAAGGAAAACAATGAAATAATTAAATAATATAGAGAAAACACGTTTTTAAAAAAATGTACAATAGGCATTGAACAAGATTTATTGGAAGCCAGATATAATAAGAACAGTTAAGTCTCGTAGAATGCGATAGGCAGGGCATGTTGCGCGTATGGGGAATGAAAGACGTGCATGGATGCTTCTTGTAGGAAAGCGAGGGAAAACGCCCAGTTGGTAGACCAAGAATGAGGTGGGAGAACAACATTAACTATGATTTGAGGGAAGTAGATTATACAGGGAATGATTGGAAAGCATTAGCTCAGGATAGGGATGTATGGAGAGCTTATGTCCGCGCGGCCATGAACCTACGGGTTCGATAGTGCCAGTGAGTAAGTAAGTAAGTAAGTAAGTAAGTAAGTAAGTAAGTAAGTAAGTAAGTAAGTAAGTAAGTAAGTAGTAGTAGTAGTAGGACTTTATTAGACAAAAAGTAAGATATTTACAATATTATTTACAAATATGGGTCGCACGGGCAGTAAGCCGTACGTGCTGTTGACAGTCCGAAGTAAGTAAGTAAGTAAGTAAGTAAGTAAGTAAGTAAGGCATTGAACAAGATGGAAGTAGATTGTATGTGAAAGGTAAATGAAGCGGAAAACCTGGAACCAGAACTAGGGGGATGACCATGTAGATGATTTAAGTTGAATGTAGAGTTCTTTAGCGTGGTTGTTTCAGTTTGTGCATGAGATCTTTGTCAGTTCATAGTTGCTTCAGATATGACTCTACAAACTGGTTTTCCTTCAAGAAGCTTCCATTCACGTCTTTCATTCCCCATTCGTGCCACATGTCCTGTCCATCGCAGTCTACGAGATTTAACTGCTATTATATCTGACTTCCTATAAAGATCATATAGTTCACTGTTATGTAGCCTTCTCCATTCATCTGTCTGTTCATCTCTCTTTGGTCCAAAATTTTTCCTAAGAATTTTATTCTCAAATACTCGTAATTTCCTTTCCTCCCTTAAACTAAGTGTCCATGTTTCGCATTCATGAAATGTAACTGGTAGAATAATAGTTTTATATATTTTCAGTTTAACGTTTTTCGAAAGGTGTAGGGACGTCAAGAGTCCCTGTAATGCATAATAGCACGCATTTCCAGAATTGAGCCTGTGTTTAATTTCTTTGTGCATCTCATTCCTATTTGTGATTATTATTCCTAGGTATTTGAATTCCCACTTCTTCAAAATTTCCCTTATTTGTCATTAGCCGTCCATTTCCATTATATAATGTATTTCTACGTGTGACCATATTGATATTTACGTCCAGTCCCAATTTCTTAATGTTACTCAATAGTTTGTGCGCGTTGGCCTTTAGTATCTCCTCGCTATCGCATAAACTCCTCATCAGCATAAACTAACAGCTTATTAATAACATTGAGTTGTATGCCTTCTTTATCCTCTAAAGATTTGATGGCTTGCTCTAGTACAAAATTAAATAGTAGAGGAGATAGTGCATCTCTTTGCTTCAATCCATTCTGGATTTCAAAAGTATCCGAAAAAAACTGTTTGCCTATACGCACCCTACTCTTTGTGTCATTTAAACACATTCTACATATCATTGATGTACAGTACCATTATATTCCCATTTCTTTTCTAAAATATGTCTTATACTAAAAATCTGATCTATTATAGACCAGTCTCTTCTAAATCCACATTCCTGATCTCCAAGAATGTCATCAATATAAGGAATAAGTCTGCTTATTAATATATCCACTACCTCATAAATTCATGCACTGAGGTTGGATTTAAACGTGTCCAGAAATGAGTATGGTATCGGTAACCACTGGAACATTAGGATTGACTATACGCGTGTTTAAGATTATAAAATATTACCTTCTTTGCAAATTCATTTATTGTAACACAACATTATGATAGAACAAATATTTTATCCATATACATATTTTCAATGTTCATGCACTTCTCTGTGCCTAAAGTATTATTTTTCTTCTCCACTCGTGCCTATCCATCCACTCCATGTCATCCAGTCCTCTTATTCTCATTCTAGTTCTAATTTCTAGCATCTATGAGTTTCGAAGTCTTCCTTTCTTTCGTCTTCCAGGTGGACACCATTCCTATGTTCTTTTTTTCTGGGTATCCTTTCTTCTTGCATTCGTCGTACATGTCCATGCCAATTTAATTACTTATATCTTATATAATCTACCACTGAATGTATAATATTAATTTTTTTCTCATACGGCATTATTTCATATATTTTTAGCAGTTTTAAACGTTGCTGCTCTCCTCAAAAAATCAATTTCCATCGACATAAGTTTTTGTTGTAAATTTTTGTTGAATTTCCGGGCTTCAACTCCATATATTACAGTACTTCTCATTATTTAATTATATATTTGCAATTTATTTATATTACAAATATAGTAGTCCATCCATCCATCCATAGTAATTCTGCCCGACGGCAGGTCTTTCACTTCAATCATAGGATTTTCATGCTATACTTTGCAGCTTTACTAGAGAATTGTAAGTGTGGTAGCTTCCCGTTGCTTTCCACACCGGTGAAGGATGGTGATGATAAGATGATAATGATAAGGATGATGATAAGAATGATGATGGCCATATGATTTCGGGGACCGTTTGGGCCTTAAAGTTTTCCTGACATTTGTCTTACAAGTGAGGAAAAACCCCGATAAAAACCTCACCCAGAAAAACTGCCCCGACGGGGGATCGAACCTGGGCCCGCAGCGTGACAAGGCAGCACGCTACCTCGAGACCACAGCGGTATAGTAGTAATAAAATAATAATAATAAATATTATTTTTATTAGAGGATCAGGATAGTGATGTATGGAGAGTTTGCATCAGCACAGCCATAACCTACAGGTTCGATACTGCCATTAAGTTAATTAGTCATTAGTGGAGCAGGTAAGAAATTAAATCTCTAAATATCGATTAGAAGGTTGACTTTGTTATGTCTTTATTATACCGTACCTAAAAAAATACTGTAATGTTTGACGATGCACAGCTGAGATTATTCGCGGTATTTACCTGTCAGGGCTATTTCTTTCAATGAAAATTGGTGTTGAAAATCCTGACTCCAGGAGATGTCGAAAAAAAAAAGTGTTCAACAAAAGCTGACGTTACTTAATATATTTTAGGATAGAATGTAAGAGAATATTTACCGATTCTACATTTTCCGTACCATCTTTTGTTTTCGATTTACAGTTCACTTCTGCAACTTCTCGAATTTATTATAGCAGTGTGCCTTCATTAGTGTCAACAATATACAGTATATTTACTTAAGATTATTTAACTCATACCCCAAATGGCAGTCAATGACCAATCACATTTCAATGAACTTTGATTTACAACCAATTACAGTCTTTTTCACCTCGATTTTATCACTTTCATTTTATCGCTTTCATTTTATCAAGTAGCTCCCGGACTGTATATATAGTGCACGAATGTAACCAGATTCTGCTTGCGAGAAAAACATTCGTAGCAATTGATTATACCACAAAAAAAAACATTGTTTGCACTTTCTTAAACGTATTATTACCCAGGAATTAACGTTGCAGAAAAATATAATTGACATATTTACATCATAGAACATCAGAAATTAATTAATAAACTGTAATGATGTGTTTCATTTTTTATCCACTAGAGTGCTTTCTTATAGTATTGCGATTCTATTTGGCAATAAATATGATCTGGTTGCAGTGATGAACTAATTAAACAACGTTTCTCATTTGTTTTGAAACATCGACGTTTACATTAAATATATGAATATTTTAAAATAACTATATTTAAATAATGATTTGTGAGTAAATAGTTTAATTTTATTCGTTAAATAGTCCCAACAAATGCCAATCTTGATTTCCAAATTTGGAAATCACTCGTGGCATTACTAATGATAAATGAAAGCTCTCTCGGTGGACGCGTGGATACCGTGCACGGCTGCCTCGATGTATTTCAGGTTTGAATGCTGGGGTTTCCTGGTGGTGGACCACACCGGATTTTTCGAGTTTTTCTTGGGATTCTACCATTTCCTGAATTTAATCTCATTAACACCCTCCACTCCTGTTCCCTCCCCAATCAAGCAATTTCATCTAAATTCATTAATTTCATATCACCTTTGACCACATCTCATCATCATTGGCATTACGGCCTTTTAAGTCTAGCCTTATCCTCCCTCATGATAGCCGCCCAATCATTCCAAAGCCTTCAGTCTCCATATTTTTAAAACCATCTTAGTTTGGATCTGCCGAACTGTGTTCTACCACCAAGTTTATTATTTAAGAGTTTTCGGGGAATTCTGATCTCTTCCATTCGTAGAACATGACCAGCCATTCCCATCTTCTAAGTTTGATATCAGTAACAATGGCATAATCTCTGTACTAACCTCATCTCATGTTAAGTAAAAAAAAATTTGGTTTAGCAAACCATAGGTGTTTATAAAATATGTGGTTGTGGTTATCTATATACTTCCTCATGATTCCGAGCCTGTGTGTCAAATTAAGGCCAATGAATCGTATTCCACTTCAAGTTTTGAAGTACTTCAATGCTGCAAACACATGGCGTGCGTTGTGTGTACAGGTGTTCCATTCTATAACTCTTCTTTTCCTCTCCTGAAAAATGTTAATTTTGGTACTTACAAGGAAAATGTCAAGCTTTGCAAGCCGAAACATATCTTGGTTTTCTTCCAGAGAAGCGTTCTGATGTACTAAGGCCGTTTTTAACTTCAAGTCACAGAAATCGAAACCAGAATCCAGCAATAGCAACACACTATGCGAAGAATATGCACGAGAAATTCCGAGCTGAGTGTGGCGGACGCGGCGCGGAGGGTTATGCAATCCGCCAATTCAGGAGTTGGATTACTTCCCTGTGGTTTAAATGAGAGATGTGTTGCTGGAGTTTAGTGTCTTGCAGTTTAAAACAGCAGATAACTTTTGGACAAATCCTTGGTACGTCACAACGTTTCTCTGGGAGAAATTTTAAGTTAGGTTTCGGCATGCAATGGTTGACAGTTCTCTTGTTAGGTCTGTTGACACTTCAATTATTTATATTATTTCCTGGGAAATAATATTGATACAAAAATGGAGAACAACAAAATATTTAAACGCTTCCTTTCTTCCTCATTGGCAGTTTTGGCACTAAGCCCTCTCTTGTTTCATTTCCTCTGCAAATTATTATGTCAGTGGGAGGACAATAACGCTATCGACGCTCTCTTTCCTTCCTAAACTGAAACACATTAATACTTGATACCAAACGAGAGAGTATTGACTAATTTAGCATCATCATCATCATCCTCTCATCGTGTCCTCCTTTCGGAAGGTCGATTCCAAATATGCCTCCAAACATCTCTATCTTCCCATGCTTTCCTTCTTTTTAGTTCTTCCCAGTCGTATTCTCTTTCTTCTAAACTTTTCTTCACTTGGTTATTCCATCTTTCTCGTGGTCTGTTTTCCTTGTACCTTGAGATTGAACAGTATTTGTGGTAGTCTTTCCTTTTCCATTTTTTTTAAATGTCGAAACCATTTTTATCTATTTTTTGATTTCTCTCGTTAATTTTTCTACATTTAATGTCTCCCTGATTTTGTCGTTTCTTATTCTATCTCTCCTTATCTATGTACCATTCCACATAAGAATTTCATTTTTTGTATATGTCCATGTCTCAGCTGCATACGTTAGATCTGGCTTGAAATAACTTTTATATATTGCCATTTTATTCTCGATGGGTATATCTTTATTCCAGATTAATTATTGTTTAGTTAAATTATAGACTTTTAAACTTTTCTTTATTCTTTTACAGATTTCAGTCTGTATTTTACCATTTGCATTTATCACTGTTCCTAAATATGTAATTATTTCCATTTTTTGTAGATTTACGCCTGATAACCTATTATTCCAATAATCGTTCTGGTTTGTACATGTTTTCATGACTGCCTTTTCCCCTATATTTATCTTTATACCATATATATCAAGTGAAATTTCATAGTATTCGCAGAAATTTACGCAGAGTGTCATTAACAGACAAGACTACATTAAGCAATAAATTCAACAAAAATATATCCGTGAAAATAATTACATAGATGGCTTTGTATGTATTTTTATGTATGTGTATACCTCATACGTCCTTTGTGGAGACATGAGTGCTTCCCTACCGGTAATTTCTTTACAAGGCTAGTTTAGTTAAGTTTCAATTTTGTACTTAGATTGCGATGGGCAGAACATATGGCACAAATGGGGAATAAAAGACTTGCCATGGACACTTCTTGTAGGAAAACGCCTAGTTGGTAGACCATGAATGAGGTGGGGAATAACATTAACTTTGATTTGAGGGAAGTAGATTATACAGGGAATGTTTGGAAAGCATTAGTTCAGGATAGGGATGTATGGAGAGCTTATGTCCGCGCGGCCATGAACCTACGGGTTCGATAGGTCCAGTGAGTAAGAGTAAGTTCAATTTTGTACTAGAGCACGCCATCACATATTTAGAGGATAAAGAAAACCTACATCGCAATGGTATTAATACGCTGTTAGTTTATGCTGACTATTCAACTCATGCCCCAAATGGGAGACAATGAACAATCACGTTTCAATGATTTCTGTTTTTTTACAACCAATCAGAGTCGTGTTTCACCAAATATTTATCAGTGTATATTTACCATATTAAAGAAAGCTCCTCCTTTTTAATATTCTGAACAGGTCTGACCATTATTTTGCAGTGACGAGCTTGTGAGAAATACGGCTACCAGATTGCATATATAGTGCAAGAATGTCAACACATGCCGCATGCGGGAGTTAATATAAAAACATTTGTAGCAATTGATTATACCACCAAAAAAAGAAACCACTGTTTGCACTTTCTTAAATGCATTTTTTCTCAGGTAACAATCCAGAAAAATATAATTGTCATATTTACATCATATGACATCAGAAATGAATTAATATACAGTTTGATGTGTTAATTTTTTTCTCCACTAGAGAGCATTCTTATAATATTGCGTTCCTTTGGCAATAAATAGTATGATCTGGTTGCAGTGATAAACAAAAGAAGCAAATGAAGCGTACCTATCGTTTCTCATTTGTTTTCAAAACATCGCCGTTTACATTAAATATATAAATATTTTAAAATAACTATATTTAAATAATGATTTGTGAGTAAACAGCTTAATTTTATTCGTTAAATAGTCCTAACAAATTACTTATGATAATATAGTATTATTAGGTGATGGCGAGGAGATACTAAGGGCCAACACATCGAGTCTACTGAGTAATACTAAGAAATAAGTACTGGAAGTAAACATCAATAAACCAAATATAAGTTCACACATATAATTCCATTATATAATGAAAATGGAGAGTTAATGGCAAATTAGGGATGTGTTGAAGAAGTACCCAGGAATAATAATTACAAACAAGAATGAGGTGCATAAGGAAATCAAACATAGGCTCTATTCTGGAAATGCATGCTGCATTACGGGGACTCTTGTCACAACTTCTTAAAAAAACGTTAAATTGAAAGTATAATTATGAAAATGTTATTCTCCCAGTTATACTATACGGACCCACCGCTATGGTCTCCAGGTTGCGTGCTGCCTTGTCACGCAGCGGTCCCGGGTTCGATTCCCGTCGGGACAGGCTCCTAGGTGAGTTTTTTCGGGGTTTTTCCACACCTGTAAGACAAATGTCAGGAAGCTTAAGGCCCAACGGTCCCCAAAAATCATCCAGCCATCATCTTTATCATTATCATCCCTCATCGGTATGGAAAGCAACGGAAAGCTACTACACCTATAATTCCCTAGTAAAACTGCAAAGCATAGCATGAAAATGCTATGATTACAGTGAAAGACCTGCCCTCGGGCAGAATTACTATAGAATAGAATATTACATGGTTGCGAAACATGGGCTCTTACTTCAAGAGAGGAAAGGAGATTACGAATATTTGAGAATAAAGTTCTTAGGAAAATTTTTGGACCAGAGAGATTCAGACAGGCGAATGGAGAAGACAACATAACAGCGAGCTACATTATCTTTATAGGAAACCAGATACAGGGTCATCAAAAAAGGTTGCAGCAATTTCAAACAATCATAGCTCAGGAACTATTTGAGATATTGAAACGAGAATTTTTTGTTAAATTCATCAACTGAAAAAGTTTTTTTCTTACCTTAGAATGTTTCTATGTGCGCTCCGTTGGTTGCTCTGTAAACATCCAGCCGATAGTCGATTCCGGCCAACAGCGCTGGATCATCGCAGGGATGATTGTTGCAAGAGCATCGGTGATCCTTTGCCTTAAATGTTGCATATCTCTTATCGGTTCACTGTACATAATGTTTTTTTTAACGTATCCCCACAAAAACGTCTATGAGTGTCAAGTCGGGGCTTCTAGGAGGCCATTCAATAATACCGGACCTACCAATCCACCGATCAGGGAATCTTGCATGCATAGCGTCTCGAACTTGTTGGGAAAAGTGTGGGACGTGCCACTTGTTGAAAGAATAACATTACGTTATTTTCTTCTTCAATTTGGCCTACTTGCGGGAAAACGTACTGTTCTAGCACGTCCAAGTAAACATCTCCGGTCCTATTCAATGACCTCACTAGAAGCCCCGATTGACACCCCTAGATCTTATCTTTTATGGGAAAAAAGTAAAAAACATTGTGTACAGTGAACCGATCAAAGATCTGTAACATTTAACGCAAAGGATCACCGATGCTGTTGCCTGCGATGATCAAGCTCTGTTGGGCCGAAATCGACTATCGGGTGGATGTTTGCAGAGCAATCAACGGAGCGCACATAGAAGCATTCTAGGGTAGGAAAAAAAAAATTCAGTTGGTGAATTTAACAAAAAAATACTCGTTTTAATATCTCAAATAGTTCCTTAGCTATGATTGTTTTAAATTGCTGCAATCTTTTTCGATGACCCTGCATAATAAGAACAATTAAGTCTTGTAGACTGTGATGGGCAGGACATGTGGCACGAATGGTGAATGAAAGAAAGAAATGGAAGCGAAAACGCCTAGTTGGTAGACAAAGAATGAGGTGGGAGATTAACATTAACCACGATTTGAGGGAAATAGATTATACAGTGGATGATTGGAAAACATTAGTTCTGGATAGAGAAATATGGAGAGCTTATGTCCGAGCGGCCATGAACCTACGGATTCGATGGCATCAGAGAGTTAGTTATTTCCCTACAGATGTTTGTGAGTGACATGTGGTCAGCACATCGCCTCATTGATACATATTTGGAGATCATGTATACGGACAATTTACACAATTCAACCTATGAAATTTGTCTGGTTTAATACAATTGCGGACAGACAACATGGGATGGGAACTCGTGGAGTAAGACGGAGATATCTGTGTTATTACTAGAAGGAATGGTCAACGGAAAGAAAATTAGAGGCAGAAAAAGACATCAGATGATAGACAATATTAAAATAAATGGTTTGTATGCAGATACAAAAAGGAAAGCTGAGTTACGGAAAGAGTGGAGAATGCTGAGTTTGCAGTGAAAGACCTGCTCTTGGGCAGAACACTATGAATGAATGAATACAATATTATGATGAAAAAGTCCGTCACGCAGAAACTGCAAAAACTTACGAAATTCCTCAGCAAGTCTAATATGTGGTCCGATTTTGCTGGTATCCAGAATTTATCTTCCTTTTTTCAATTAAATCGTATGCAACCATTTAGTCGCGAGAAAATAAACATAGCGGCCACGATCGATTTTTCAATTACTGTTTTCTGGTAAACCTCCACTCATATTGGTTGGATATCACTAATAAAGTGCATAAGATTTGCTGATGATATGGCTTTGCTAGCAGAAGATGCAATGACATTGAGGAACATGCTGATGGAGCTGAATGACAAGTGCGAGGATTATGGGATGAAGATGAATATAAATAAGACGAAGGCCATGATTATAGGAAAGAAACAAAGGAAGATAAACATGAAGATTAAAGATGAGGCCATTGAGCAAGTGGAGAGCTTCAAATACTTGGGTTGTACTATCAATAGTAACATGAACTGCGGTCAAGAATTAAAGCAGAGGATAGCAATGGCAAAAGAAGCTTTCAACAAGAAGAGGAGCATTTTCTGCGGATCTTTGGCAAGAGAAATAAGAAAGAGGCTAGTGAAGTGCTTTGTGTGGAGTGTAGCATTATATGGAGCGGATACGTGGACATTACGACGGAAGGAGGAAAAGCGACTGGAAGCTTTTGAGATGTGGATTTGGAGAAGACTGGAACGTATAAACTGGACAGACAAAGTAAGAAATGAAGATGTGCTAGACAGAGTGGGTGAAAGAAGAACAATGCTGGAACTCATAAAGAAGAGGAAAATAAATTGGATTGGCCACTGGCTAAGAAGAAACTGCCTGCTGAAGGATGCTCTAGAAGGAATGGTCAACGGAAAGAAAGTTAGAGGGAGAAAAAGACATCAGATGATAGACAATATTAAAATAAATGGTTTGTATGGAGATACAAAAAGGAAAGCTGAGTCAATGAAAGCGTGGAGAATGCTGAGTTTGCAGTGAAAGACCTGCTCTTGAGCAGAACACTATGAACGAATCACTGATTATTGGATAATAACTTTCTCGTATTATTTCATTGGCATATACCGAGTTTTCTTGCAAAAAATCGAAAATTACGACCGCTAGAACAATTTTTTAAATTTCGCTTCAGGTGAATCTCCCTAACAATGATTCAATTTTGCTGGTATTATCGCCTCACTATGATGGTTGTCCGTTTATTTAAAAGCGGGTGCCGCGCTACAATGCTTGACAATGATTAACACGCGGAATTATTATAGTGGCGGTAGTCGACATCTTTGTACTTAATTACGTATAACAGCTGCGGGGAAACAAAGCGAGTTGCTGGACAACCATCATAATGAGGCTATAATAACTTTAAGTGTTTTTTATTGATTGCTATATTCCTAGTTTAGTTCCGAAAAAAAACAGAAATTGCGGCCTCTAGAGTGCTAAAGCACATATTGTCAACATTTTAGGTGTCTACTAAGTAGATTCGATCAAGTTTTACAAACAAGTCTTCACTATAGGCCCTACATATAAAATCATTTTTACAACACTTTTCAGACTTTTAAGGTAAAAACATAGGTACTTTTGGACGCCAAGGGTTATTTGCCCTTGAATGATCATCAGATATTTAACAGTAATAACTAATTATAATTCACTAGCACTATCGAACCTCGAGATTCATGGCCGCACCGATATAGGCTCTCCATATCTCCCTATCCTGAGTTAATATTTACACTGTATAATTTACCTCCCTCAAAGCATAGATAATGTTATTCTCCCACCTCATTCTTGGTCTACCTACTGGGCGTTTTCCTTCTGGTTTTCCTACAAGAATTTTCCATGCTCCTCTTTCATTCCCTATTCGTGCCACATGTCGTGCCTAAGGCATTTATGGGGGCACGCCGAAGCGTAGTGGTTAAGGCACTACGCTTACAAGCCGGAATGTCGAGGGTTCGATTCTCGGTTGGGTCAGGATTTTTAAACTGACCCAAACCTTCTGGCGGCATTATGACCCTGGGGTAGACTCAGCCTCCAACGGAAACGAGTATCAGACGCTTGTTCTGGGGTGTATAGGCGGCAGTCACGCAGGGCTGACAACCCGGCTGACATCAAGTGCCGATTTTCCAGAAAAAGTGGGAGCCTTAACCTTCTACTACCCCAAGGGCCTCCTGAGGCCTCTAGTGGGATCACTTTACTTTAAGAGAATATATAAACAAATGAAGAACAGCTCGAATATACTGTACGTGAAAAAAAAAGTAGTACAACGAAAGTAATAAACTGTAACGAATTTATTCATCGCTTATATATTTTTCTATGTAAGACATTAGATAGAAATATTGATATATCTTAAAACTATTTTTATTAAATTAAGGAAAAAGAAATTATTAATTCTTCTTCTTCTTAATCATAATTTGTAGGATTTCCATCCTGTTTATTTCCAAAATCACTCCTCGGAGGAAGACGTATTGGATATGCATTCACTGTATATCCATCTCTTGGCTGGTCTTCCTCTTGTTCTTCTCCCGTCCATTGGTCTACCTTCTTTAGCTCTTTTTGCAAGTCGGTTGTCTTCCATTCTTTCTATATGGCCATTTCAATATTTTCGTCTATCTATTTGAGTCCACCGCTGTGGTCTCGGGGTAGCGTGCTGCCTTGTCACGCAGCGGGCCCGAGTTCGATTCCCGGTCGGGACAGGCTCCTGGGTGAGGTTTTTTCAGGGGTTTTCCTCACCTGTAAGACATATGTCAGGATGCTTATGGCCCAACGGTCCCCGAAAATCTTCCGGCCATCATCATCATCCTTATCATTTTTCATCCTTCACTGGTGTGGAAAGCAATGGGAAGCTACCACACCTAAAATTCCCTAGTAAAGCTGCAAAGCATAGCATGAAAATTATATGATTGTAGTGAAAGACCTGCCCTCGGGCAGAATCACCATGGAATGGAATAATAAATTTGGTTATGTGTTGAATTTGACATTTGTCTCTGATTTCTGTGTTGTGTATTTTATCAAATAATGTTTTCCCCTGAATAGCTGTTTTTAATATCTCCATTTCACATGTGCTTATTATTTGCTTAGTTTTTGTTGTATCAGCCCTAATCAGAATTATTAATTGTTAGTTATTATTAGTGGTGATGATGTTAATGATGTAGCTTTGATACGAGATTCTTAATTATATCCATCCATAGTAATTCTGCCCGAGGGCAGGTCCTTCACTGCAATCATAGCACTTCCATGCTATTAATATTTAATTTTAGGAAGTTATATTTTGAGGTTATTTTTTCAAATCAACATTAATATTGAGGTAAGATGTCCAGACTAAAAATAATATAACTTCCATGCTATGCTTGCAGCTTTACTAGGGAATTGTAGGTGTGGTAGCTTCCCGTTGCTTTCCACACCGATGAAGGATGATGATGGTGATGATGATGATGATAAGAAAGGTGATGATGATGGCCATATGATTTCGGGAACCGTTTGGGCCTTATAGTTTTCCTGACATTTGTCTTACAGATGAGGAAAAACCCCGATAAAAACCTCACCTAGAAAAACTGCCCCGACCGGGGATCGAACCCGGGCACGCTGCGTAACAAGGCAGCACGCAACTCGAGACCACAGCGGTGGACTTAATTATACAATAATTAAGCTACTGCGCCAAGAACGAAAGATTCGGTCAATTCATTGTCAGTCATTTCCATGTTTCAATGTAACTATCCCAGTATTTTTGGTTATTTGTTGGCCTATATTTTTTATGACGCCCTAACGGAGGGAATGAGCCTGAAGGACGGTCGTTGGACGTAGTTTCCCCTGCCTCACTTATTTCAATTACATCTACACATACGTCACTTCCGGCGAAGCAATCTGTTTGTTTTAATAGATTCACTTGAGTGGGGGCTTAACGTGGTCGTGGCACGTCACAAAAAACTAGCTGAGGGAATCGAACCCATTCCTTACGATAAAATCTTATCAATTTATGCAGCGTGATTCAATAGGATACATGTAAAAATTATACAAGAATTAGAGGGATGCTCTAGTGAATATTTTGATATAGGAAACTTAGCTAATGTAAATGAGGAATATTACGAACTAATTATATTATTTTTGGTCTGGTAAGATGTCCAGACCAAAATAATATAATTAAAATAACCTCAAAATATAACTTCCTAAAATTAAATATTATATTACGAACTGTTGGTTTTCTTAGGGCTTAAATGCCCTTCGGGACTTGGAGTTTTGGTAGCATGAGGTTCTAGACGAGCGTTAGTATGTGGAAGTATTAGTTATAAAGGCATACGTGTTTTCGAACATAAATAAATGGATTCTTGATTTAAATTATTTTATTTCTGTAACTATAATGATTAAAATAACCCTAAGTATTCTAACCCTAAATAACTAATCTACGCTTATATTAAGAAAACCTACATTCTAACTTTCTTGAGATTCGAGAGAGGGAGATAATTATCTGACTATTTAACTCATGCCCCAAATGGGAGTCAGTGACCAATCACGTTTCATTAATTTCTGTTTTACAACCAATCACAGTCGTGTTTCACGAAATATTTATCAGTATTAAATTTACCGTATTAAAGAAAGCTCCTCCTTTTTAATATTCTGAACAGGCGTGACCATTATTTTGCAGTGACTGGCTCTATAAGAAATACGGCTACCAGATTGTATGTATAGTGCATGGATGTCAACACATAGCGCTTGCAGGAGTTAATATAAAAACATTTGTAGCATTTGATTATAACACCAAAAAAAGAAACCACTGTTTGCACTTTCTTAAATGTATTTTTTTCCAGGTAATAATCCAGAAAAATACAGTTGTCATATTTACATCATACGACATCAGAAATGAATTAATATACAGTTTGATGTGTTTCATTTTTTCTCCACTAGAGAGCATTCTTACAATATTGCGTTCCATTGGCAATAAATAGTATGATCTGGTTGCAGTGATAAACAAAAGAAGCAGGTGAAGCGTACCAATCATTTCTCATTTGTTTTCAAAAATCGCCGTTTACATTAAATATATAAATATTTTAAAAATTTAAATAATGTTTTGTGAGTAAACAGCTTAATTTTATTCGTTAAATAGTCCTAACAAATGCCACTCTTGATTTCCAAATTCTCTACATAAATTAACTCCTCACTTCGTGAGTCGTGAATTTATCGATAATTTGGAAATCACTCGTGGCATTACTTATGATAACTCCTACCTTAGACATATACTATTGAACTATTTAAAATACTTGAATACATTTCTAAATGTCCTAGCAAATTTAATAAGAAAAATGGCATGCAGACTTACCCATCAGAACACTACTTCAATAGACACGAGTCCCCTATTTTGTCAGGGTTGTATACTAAGCTTCTCTCCTCCCAGCTATAACTAACTGTACTAAACATTCCATAGTCTAAATGCAGAAATTTTACAGTTAGCCTTGAAAACTTTGTTCCTGCCATAAGTTAAAATTCTGTCCTGAAATATAATATGTCTAAGTGCTTTATTTTAACATCTGTTTTATTTGGAACAATTAAAATAATCTATGAAATAAATAAATATCTATGTAAAATACTCTATGTATTCGTAACAAGGAATAAATACACAACATTTTCATGGAGCGACAGGCCTAAAAAGACATTGGTATACTAGCCGGCTGCTGGCCTTACATCCACATGTGTTAATCACAGTGGTATAATGTACGATCAAAACTAAACTAATCTCCAAGACGCGACAGGCCTAGAAGGCCCTTGGCCTTTCGACCGGCTGCTGGCCTTACATCCACATGTGTTAATCACAGTGGTATAATGTAGATCAAAACTAAACTAATCTCCAAGACGCGACAGGCCTAGAAGGCCCTTGGCCTTTCGACCGGCTGCTGGCCTTACATCTACATGTGATAATCACAGAGGTACACGATCATTCTGCCAGTGGTCAGCATGTCGGGTGCCCAAGCCGTTATATCTGGTTTTCTAAACTGGAGCCGCTGTTTATTGTAGCTACCCAAATTTCTCACGATCCTGGAAGCACACCGCCAAGGCATCTTGCCTGAATTACTCGGCTACGACGCTGGAGTTGTTAGACGATCATTCTGTCAGTTTTTATCACTTGCAAGACAAATTTCAGGAAACCTTAAGGCCCAAACGGTACCCGAAATCATATGGCCATCGCACTCATCATCATCATTCATATGCATCTTAGATTAAGCTTCGGATTAGGGACTCTCCATCACGCATCATATCATCGGGACAACGTATAACCCCGCCTTCCAGGCGTCCCAACTTCAGAAGTGGGTTACAATTTTGCCATTGCCAGGAGAGAACACCAGAAATGTCCAAAAAGGACAAACTGGGGCATTCAAATAATAATAATAATAATAATAATAATAATAATAATAATAATAATAATAATAATAATCCATCAATCCATAGTAATTCTGCCCTAAGGCAGGTCCTTCACTGCAATCATAACATTTTCATGCTATACTTGCAGCTTTACTAGGGAATTGTAGGTGTGGTAGCTTCCCGTTGCTTTCCACACCGTGAAGGATGACGATGATGATGATGATAATGATAAGGATGATGGTGATGGCCATATGATTTCGGGGACCGTTTGGGCCTTAAAGTTTTCCTGACATTTGTCTTACAGGTGAGGAAAAACCCCGATAAAAACCTCACCCAGAAAAACTGCCCCGACCGGGGATCGAACCCGGGCCCGCTGCGTGACAAGGCAGCACGCTACCTCGAGACCACAGCGGTGGACTAAGTAATAATAATAATAATAATAATAATAATAATAATAATAATAATAATAATAATAATAATAATAATAATAATAATAATAATAATAATAATAATAATAATAATAATAATAATAATAATAATAATAATTTTGAACAGAAAAAAAAAAGATATCGAAAATATAGTGAAAAAAGAATGCAAAGTTATAAGAAAAGTTTTAGGTCCAGAAATGAAAAGGAAATAAAAATATTACAGACATTCATAGTGATATTAGAAAACGAAGGTTAAAATTTTATGGCCATATTAAACGAATGAACTCAAATAGGCTTACAAAACAGATAATGGAATTCTACGAAAACAAAGCTCCAGTGGATACTATGAAGTGGATTGATGAAGTCAAAAAGGACTTAAAATTGGCAGGAATTACTAAAGAAGATATCCCAAACAGAGATATATTTAGAACTAAGGTGAATATGTGGCAAGTTGACCAAGAGGACAAACCGAAGAAAAAAACTGGAACAACTTGGACGGATGATAGAAAACAAGCTCATAGCAAAAGAATGAAAGAAATTTGGGCTCAAAGGAAACGCCTCTAAGTACTTTGCGTAGTCGTACATTGGCTCATCCGCAATAAAAAAATATTAATAATAATAAAAATAAAAATTCTTTACATACAGTATTAAGACACTATAGCACTGTAATTAAACATCTCTGGAGTACCTCTGTGGAACAGAAACATTAATTTTGAAAATATAATGCAAAATTATTAGACAAATTTTAGCTTCAGAAGTCGTAGGTGAAACATATAGACTCAAGAGTAAAGAGGAAATAAAATTATATACAAACATTGATAGTGATATTAGAAAATGAAGGTTACTTTTTATGCGATTTTCTAGAAAGATGGAAAACTTAGTCTCCTGCTATCCCTACGGCCTCCTATGGCCTACAGTGAATTCGCTTTTACTTACTTACTTACTTACTTACTCACTGGCACTATCGAACCCGTAGGGTTATGGCCGCGCGGACATAAGCTCTCCATACATCCCTATCCTGAGCTAATGCTTTCCAATCATTCCCTGTATAATCTACTTCCCTCAAATCATAGTTAATGTTGTTCTCCCACCTCATTCTTGGTCTACCAACTGGGCGTTTTCCCTCTTGCTTTCCGACAAGAAGCTTCTATGCACGTCTTTCATTCCTCATACGCGCAATATGTCCTGTCCATCGCAAGTCTACGAAACTTAACTATTCTTATTATATCTGGTTTCCTATAAAGACCATGTACTTCATTGTTATGTAGTCTTCTCCATTCACCTGTCTGTTCATCTCTCTTTGGTCCAAACATTTTCCTAAGAACTTTATTCTCAAAAAATCGTAATCTCATTTCCTCCCTTAAAGTAAGAGTCCGTGTTTCGCACCCATATAATATAACTGGTAGAATAATAGCTCGCTTTACTATCACAAATTTGGAAATATTTCTTTCTTCAAAATATTATTTGGTTAATTCACTTTATACATTTAATTAAAAAAATGAATACTTTACACAAATGGGGAGGACATTCTAATAAATATTATCATCCAAACAGTAGTTTTATTCTCTGTCATTATCCGTTTTTTCTTCTCTTTTTCCATATTGTACATTATATTTCATTCCTTAAATCAAAACATAGTGTAAATCATCATCATAATCATCATCATCATCATCATCATCATCCGGTATCATGGCCGCCGTCTTCCGGAAACCAAACGCCATTCCTCTCTGTCCATCCATTGATCTTCCTCCAATCCTCTGATATTCATAGCTGCTTGTACCGCTTTTATAAAAGTTTTCTTCGGTCTTCCTCCTTTTTATTAGGATCCATTCCATAACAATTTTAGGCAATCTTTGCTCTTGCATTCTTTTGACATGGTCATACCACTGCAATCTTTTCTTTTCTATAATGTATGTGATGTTTGGCTCCTCTTGTACACCCATAATTTCCCTTATTTATTTATTTCGTATTCTATCCATGTTAGATTTTCCAGCTGATCTTCTTAAAACATCCATTTCTGTACTTAAAATTCTTTTCATTTCCCTGGCAGGAATTTGCCAGACTTCAGCACCATACGTTAGAATGCTCTGAATTATGGTTTGATATATTTGTAATTTTCTATTTTTTTGTAATATTTTTGCTCCACCAAATATAGTTCAAAACATTTATTGCTTGTTTTGTGTGTGCGATTCTATTTTTAATTTCCTCTGTGTTATCGCCTGAATGGTCTAATTTTGTTCCTAAATAAGTGCATTCAATACTAGGTTTTAGTTCTTCTCCATTGTTGAAATTTATATTTTCTGTTTTTTCTCCTATATACAGATATTTAGTTTTCAATATTTATATAATGTCCCAATTTTTCATATTCTTCTTTTAGTTTTTTTGTCATATATTCCTTATCGTGGTCTTGCGCTATTATAATTATTATATTTTATGTACACCATATTATAATGCAATAATTTTATTTATTGTAATTTAAATGTAAGAATTTTTCTATGCTGGTTGAGTGGTAGACAAGGACTTAACTCTGCAAGGTAGAATCAATTTATTATTATTATTATTATTATTATTATTATTATTATTATTATTATTATTATTATTATAAGTAGGTATATACGAAGGATGCAAGAGAAAAGATTACCCATACAATCTTTGGAATTGATTTCACCTGGGAAAGGAAAGAGAGGTCCACCTAGATTTAAATGGATAGATGATGCAAGAAGGGTTATGAGGGAGCTAGGTCTGGAAGAATTGGAATGGGAAGATGGAGAAGAATGGAGAAAGAAAATACAAATTTGTAATGCTTGGGCTCAGGAAGAGGTTTTATTACATTGTAAACCTGTTTATAAATAAATAAACAAATAAATAAATAAATAAGTAAATAAATAAATAAATAAATAAATAAATAAATAATAATAATAATAATAATAATAATAATAATAATAATAATAATAATAATAATAATAATAATAATAATAATAATAATAGTAATAGTTTTACTTATTACCAAAAGTTAAGAGAACTCAACATTGTTTGCCTGTGATGTCTTTTAAGAAGGAGTGAATGAGCACAAAGTCCAGACCTAGGGAAGCTGATACTCCTTCAACATTTCTGAAATAATGGCAAGAGAGAAGGATGGAGATGACAGGAAGTGGGAGGGCAATGGAGTAGAATTTAAACGTGTGCTAACATTTGAGTTGTGTTCACACGAGGCCTGCTGATTGTCGTCAATTACATGTTGCGTTGTCTGGTCAACAAGAAGCAATGTGAATGCATCTCACCTCTCATTTACAGTAGACTCACTGACTATAACACTCTTCCTCTCTGCCGCACTTAATAACTTCATATTTCTCCTTCAATTATTATTTTTCTTTAATTTTTTTTTTTTGTTCAACATCTTTTTACTTTAATCTCTTTCTCATCATCATCATCATCTTCAAGGTATGGGCCTTTTGGCTCGTTCCGCTCCCCGGCGCACTACATGCCGCAGGCGCAGGTCGTCTTTCCAACGACGTTTTGTCTTCCTACATTTCTTCGGCCTAGAGGCCTACTATAGTGAAGCAGCTGATTTGATAAACGATTATTTGGCATTCTTTGTATATGTTCAAACAAATTACGTTTATTTGTGTGTATTTTCTCGTTTATATTATAGATTTGTAGTTCATCTCTGATATTTTGACTTCTCTTTTGATCTCTTAGAGATACACCTGCAACTGATCTGAGAAATCTCATTTCTATTGTCTCAATTTTATTTTTATCAGAGATTGTTAGAGGCCAAGTCTCAGACCCGTATGTTAATGTTGGAACGGCTACTGTTTTGTAAAATTTTAATTGAGTTTCCCTTGTGGTCTTATTTCTCAAATATCTTCTTATTGAATCACATATCTGTTGAAATTTCCCTAATTTCTTCTCCATGTCCAAATTTTGCTGGTACGATATCATGCATCCCAGATAATTGAAACAAGTTACTTGTTCAATTATATTTGCTCCAATTACAACAAATTTTTTGTCCTTTTATGCTGAGTTCCAATAAATGCCATTGACTTTGTTGTTTCTTCTCTGTTGATATATTTAAATTATAATCGTTTATTAGTTTCCATAATTTATAAACTGATCTTTGTAGTTCATTTTCTGAGGAAGCTACAATGATCTGGTCATCTGCGAATAAAAGACAGTTCATTTTCGTACCGTTTATCATAAAATGTTTACCTAAAAAAGTTTGCCATGTAGTAACCTCTGTCTTGTTTCATTTTTAAATATTATTATTCTTTCATTAACAAACGTATACCCATGTATTTTATTTTTCCATTCCTTTTTTATAAATATTGATATACCTGCAGATGCACGTTTATTCTGTTGAACTCCACTATAAATAAAAATGTATTTCTCTAGTTCCTCTGATCCTTTTAACGTCTTTTTTGTTTCGCTAATTATTGCTAAATCTATTTGTGATGTCCATAATCTCTTTCTGTAAATAGTTATTCTTATTTTGGTTCATGTCTTTTCTCCAGTTATACTCTCATTATGTCCACCGCTGTGTTCTCGCAGCGGGCCCGGTTTCGATCCCCGGTCGGGACAGTTTTTCTGGGTGAGGTTTTTATCGGGATTTTCCTCGCCTGTAAAACAAATGTCAAAAAAACTTTAAGGCCCAAACGGTCCCCGAAGTCATATGGCCATCATTATCATAATCATCCTTATCATTATCATCATCATCATCATCATCCTTCACCGGTGTGGAAAGCAACGGGAAGCGATCACACCTACAATTCCCTAGTACAGCTGCAGGCATAGCATGAAAATGCTATGATTGCAGTGAACGACCTGCCTTCGGGCAGAATTACTATGGATGGATGGATGGATATTCTCATTCTTTCTAATATTGTGCTGCATCCAATTCATGTTGTTGTCCCGCGCTGTAGACGAGTAGTTAAGGCAAGGTTACGGCAAGAAGCCTTGGCGCAGAGCTATGGGACTTGCGCTGGTTCGAATCCTCCATGGGGGAAGAAATTTTCTCGTGGAATTTCGGCCAATATGGGAAAGGTGCCCACCCAGCATCGTGAGGCATTTGGGTAACTACAATAAATAGCGACTCCAGGTTGAGAAGACCATCTATAACGACTGGGGGACCCGAAATGCTGACCATATGTCACCCCTACACTGACTGGATGATCGTCTATATTGTGATTAACACATGTGGATGTGAGGCCAGCAGCCGGCTGATAGGCCAAGGGCCTTCTAGACCTGTCGCGCTTGAAAAAAAAGTTATTTTAGCGACAGTCGTCTATAAATTTCTATATCCCCTCTTTAGTGTGAATCTTTACATTTTTTTTGCCATACCTTTCTACAATACTTTTCATATTGTCGCACGCTACCGGGGGTCAGTTTTTACATTGTTTTTTCGTAATAAAACAACACAGATGGTGTTGAAAAACTCCACAATAACTTTATTTAATTTTATAAACTCTCCGTGACATTCTATTCACGCATTTATGTAATAATTAATCTTGTTTTAAAGTTTATTCATCACTCAATTATCGTCAGTCTCTAAGGAATCCACTCGCCACAGTTCCTTCTCTTTCAGAGCTCACTGTATCGCTGTCACAACAAAACGGACTCACTTCCAACCCTGGCAATAGTTTATATAGGTCGGGGAGGAAATTTCTCGGATCCAAATCGAGTTTTTTCTCAATGGAAGCTTCTGGCATCGTACTTTCCCGACTTATACTTTTTACATGATCTTCAACTAACATTTCACGTAATACTTTAATGGTCATTAAGCCAATCTTATTTTTGTCACTTTTAAAGGAAATTCCTTAAGTTTTACTTGATACTTTAAGTAAACTTCTTGTCGGATCTTTTTACTTTGATTTTTACACAACTTCTAAATCTTCGTTGCTATGTCTTGTAATGGACGTTACTACATCGGCAGATGCGTATAAAACTTGGAAGTAATCCATAAAATGAAAATGTGCTCGGACTAACATCTCGGGTGGCGGTAAACTGGAGAGGACATGCAGCAACATGTTCTAAGACTTCGAGTCGCTAGGTTGCTCATCCGCGTTCCATGACTCAATTCACGTAACGTTTAGCAGCTGCATAAACTGAGATTACTTGTGGCATTTCTTTCTTAAGTTTGTGGCTTATCTGAACATCAGCGCTTGAATGAATGGATATAAGTTTTAGCTATAGAACAGGGCCGTTTAAACAATGCTCACTAGGTATGACAAGACATCCTGCTCCTATTAACTCTACGTCGGACAAGCTGACAAGTTAAGACACTGCTATTCACTTGTCAGTTGTGTTGTTTCATTGGTTGTGCACTGACTACTGTTCATTGAGGTCCCAGGTTCATCTAGCGGCAACTCTATAAACTTTTTGTAGGACTTAACAGATACTGTGGTTCCATCTAGCGTTAACTCTATAAATATTTACGCATGTGCACTGTTATTCTGTAGGATTTTGAAAATGTATCGTGGAAACTAATCATCATAGTACATTCACGAATTTAGGCCATTTGTTGACCTGTTTTGGCCTCAAGAGAAACACCATCCAAAAATCTTTTGAGTGGACGTCCTGGTCTTCTTCTTCCCGCAGGTTGATAGCTTAATATTTGTTTGGGTATCCTGTGATCTTCCATTCGATGAACATGTTGCATCCATATTGACTTGTAATCATACATTTCGTTTTTTAAAACTTCGATGTGTAATTCTTCTAAGATGTCTTCATTTTTTTGTGATCTAGTAGTGTATATCCTGCAGTCCTCCGAAGGTATCTCATTTTAGCAGATCTAAGTCTCTCTATATCCTTCTGTTTCAACGTTCATACTTCGCTACCACACAAAAGAGTTGGAAGAGCCAGTGTTTTATACACTTTTAGTCACGAATGTTTTAGGACTGTTTCTTAAAGATAGAATTTATTAACCCTAAAATCCTTACAATTTTTTATATTTTTGTATTTACATCCTTTTCAGCTTCATATGAGATATTACATCCTTACTTACTCTTACTTACTCACTGGCACTATCGAACCCGTAGGTTCATGGCCGCGCGGACATACGCTCTCCATACATCCCTATCCTGAGCTAATACTTTCCAATCATTCCCTGTATAATCTACTTCCCTCAAATCATAGTTAATGTTATTCTCCCACCTCATTCTTGGTCTACCAACTGGGCGTTTTCCCTCTGGCTTTCCTACAAGAAGCTTCCATGCAAGTCTTTCATTCCCCATACGTGCAACATGTCCTGCCCATCGCAGTCTACGAGACTTAACTGTTCTTATTATATCTGGCTTCCTATAAAGACCATGTAGTTCATTGTTATGTAGTATTCTCCATTCACCTGTCTGTTCATCTCTCTTTTGTCCAAAAATTTTCCTAAGTACTTTATTCTCAAATACTTGTAATCTCCTTTCCTCCCTTAAAGTAAGAGTCCATGTTTCGCACCCATATAATATAACTGGTTGAATAATAGTTTTATATATTTTCAGTTTAACGTTTTTTGAAAGGAGTTGGGATATCAAGAGTCTCTGCAATGCATAATAGCACGCATTTCCAGAATTGAGCCTGTGTTTAATTTCTTTCTGCATCTCATTCCTATTTGTGATTATTGTTCCTAGGTATTTGAATTCAGCCACTTCCTCAAAATTTTCCTCATTTGTCATTAGCTGTCCATTTCCATTATATAATGAATTCCTACATCCTAGATATGTAAAATTATTCACCTGCTCCAACATTTTATTTTCAAGTACAATTTCACTTCTAACAGGATCTAGACCTTGAAATGCCATAATTTTTGTTTTATCTGTTGATAAAAAAAAACTGAAGTTTTTTTTTCAAAGTTTGTACTGTAGGGTTGTGACACATTGCTCCTGTATCGGCTTTCATTATTTTTGTCTTACGTTTTATATTTAACTCACGCTTATGAATAATTAAATGTAATATTTTTACAGAATACATGGAGACTAACATCACCTTGTGGCAGTTTCTGTTGGAGCTGCTCATCAGCAATCAGTACACCAGCATCATAACCTGGACGAATAACGATGGAGAGTTCAAACTGGTCAATGCTGAAGAAGTAGCAAGGCTATGGGGACTCCGGAAAAATAAGACCAACATGAACTACGACAAACTGAGTCGTGCTCTACGTTATTATTACGATAAAAATATCATCAAGAAAGTGCTCGGACAGAAATTCGTTTATAGGTAAGAATATGAAACAATTTTTTTAGATGTAAGGAGCGCTGAAGTAGGATTGGAACTGGATTAATATTTGTTTTAGTGGACATTACATTGAAAATTAATAAGACTTCACTACTGAAGTGAAATACTCTCCCAATTCTCGCAGTGGGTGCATAGGAAAACAACTGAATTAGCGAATTTCGCGGGAATAAATATACTTCTTTTTCTTAGTAACGGTTTAGTCTTATTTAACTAGCCTGTTCCGGCTCCAAATAGCTGCTGTGTGTATATATATATATTATATATATATCCTATATTTATAAACTTCTAAACCGTTCAACCGATCTTCGTGAAAATTTGTATATACAGGATTTCAGATGCGATGAGTGTTTAGTCGTTATCTATTATATTCTAAAATCTTTAAGTGTAGGTGTTCACATGGAACGAAAATTTAAAAATCGCTCTAGCGAACGCAATTTTCGATTATTCACTACAAAACTCGGAATATACTATTAAAATAAACCAAGGTATGTTTTATCAAAACAATCAGCGAGATCCGACGTTAGAAATGGGAGTTTACTTGAAATCTGAAATTAAAAAATGCCTATATGACTGGACCGATTTTGATGAAATGTTGTGTGTGATTGAGTGGGTCCCTGGATGGCTTAGATTGACAACTGGATCCCCTAAAACCATTAGGTGTAGGTTTTCACCTGAAGTGAAAATTTAAAAAATATCTCTAGCGGTCACAATTTTCGATGTTTCACAAAAACTCAGTATATCCTATTAAAATAAATCGTGGTAGATATTATCCAAAAAATGAGCGAAATCAGACAATTAGAAGTGCAAGTTTACTTCATCATCATCGTAGTACATTCACGAATTTAGGCCATTTGTTGACCTGTTTCGGCCTCAAGAGAAACACCATCCAGAAGTCTTTTGAGTGGACGTCCTGGTCTTCTTCTTCCTGCAGGTTGATATCTTAACATTAGTTTGGGTATTCTGTGATCTTCCATTCGATGAACATGTTGTATCCATCTTGACTTATAATCAGAAATTTTGTTTTCTAAAGATTCCATGTGTAATTCTTCTAAGATGTCTTCATTTTTTTTGTGATCTAGTAGTGTGTATGCTGCAGTCCTCCGAAGATATCTCATTTCAGCAGATCTAAGTCTCTGTATATCCTTCTGTTTCAACGTCCATACTTCGCTACCATACAAAAGAGTTGGAAGAGCCAGTGTTTTATACACTTTCAGTCTTGAATGCTTTTGGACTAATTGTGGCTTGAAGATAGAATTTATTAACCCTAAAATTCTTAAAAATTTAGATATTTTTGCATTTACATCCTTTTCTTCTTCATATGAGATATTGCATCCTAGATATGTAAAATTATTCACCTGCTCCAAAATTTTATTGTCGAGTACAATTTTACTTCTGACAGGATCTACACCTTGAAATGCCATAATTTTTGTTTTTTCTATAGATATCTTTAATCCATATTCTTCTGTAATTTTGTTAAGTTTATACAGACCTTTCTGTAGATTATCTTCGGAATTTGCTATTATTATTTGGTCATCTGCAATGGAAGTTTACTTGAAATCCGAAATTAAAAACTGCCAAAAGACTGGACCGATTTTGACGAAATGTTGTGTGTGTGTTTGAGTAGATCCCTGGATGGTTTACATTTACAATTGGACTCGGTAGGTGGCGCTTAGATCGGGTAATATGATTTTTTTTGTGTTAGATGTATAGTCATCTGCATTACCGACACATTGCGTGCGACAACAATGTGACGTCATAATTCACGCTATTTGAGTCACAACAGATGTCAGTGAGGATTTTCTTGCGAACTTATTAATTAGTGAATTTTATGGTAAAATAAATAACATATTTTATCGTCCGGCCATGACACAAGAATTGTACGTTCGGGCAAGACAACGTCAGCCGGGTCCGCTAGTCTAATATATAAAAAAATAATGTTTGTTTGTTTGTTGATTTGTTTGCTTGTTTGTTCGTACTTTATGTGCGGCTATACCGTTGATCCGAATGTGATGGGGCTTTTGCAAAATGTTCAGGAGATTCCCGGGATGAACATAGGCTATAAGAGAATTGTGATTCGCAACTCCTACATCCTTAAAACATCGCCCTTTGTAGTGGAAAACGTGAAAAAAGTAGCCCTTTGGACGCTTAAATGGCTTACGCTGCCTAAACCATAGCAAATACACAACATTAATGTACACAGAATTAAATATCTCAAAAAGCTGTACAAAAAGTCCGCGACAGCAAATGTTTATCTCTTACGGATAACTCACAATAAACATTTTTGTCTTTCATTGATGCCAAGAAGATCGAGATAAGTACGTAGATTCCTGTGCAAGCAAAGCAGCACATGGCGGGCATACTTTTACGGATAACTCACAATAACCGAAATTTGTCTTTTAGGTCATTTATGCCAAGAAGATCGAGATAAGTGGATTCCCGGGCAACATCGGATAATCAGTACGGGGAATCTTAAAATAATTAACTAACTAACTAACTCACTGGCATTAACGAAACCCTTAGGTTCATGGCCGCGCGGACATAATCTCTCCATATATCCCTATTCTGAGCCAATATTTACCAACATCTCCTGTATAATCTACTTCCCTCAAATCGTAGTTAATGTTATTCTCCCATCTCATTCTTGGTCTACCGACTGGGCTTTTTCCTCTGGTTTTCCTACAAGAAGCTTCCATGTACGTCTTTCATTCCCCATTCGTGCCACATGTCCTGTCCATCGCAGTCTATGTGGCTTTACTGTTCTCAATCTTAAATTAATTACGATATACATTTATTATTATTTTTCATTTCATTATTCAACTAATCATAAGATGTACATTAATTTTTGTCTTTCAGCTCATTTATGCCAAGAAGATCGGGATGAGTAGATTCCCGGACAACGCCGGATAAACAGTACGGGGTATCTAAAAATAATTACGATATAAATGTATCCTTTCACTTATTTAACTAAACATAAAACACATTAATTTTCGTATTTCAGCTCATTTATGTCAAGAAGATCGGGATAAGTAGATTTCCGGGCAACGCCGGATAATCAGCACGGGGTATCTAAAAATATAAATTTATAATTACTTTTCCTCCTACCTATTTTACTAAACATAAAAATATTAATTTTAATTTCATTTAGGCGTAGCAGCGCACGCCGGGCATTAGCTAGTACTGTATAAAAATTCAGCCTGCACATGTTTGTACTCACGAAACTCGAAAAGTAGTCGGTCGGTTGACTTGAAATTTTGTACAAACTTGTTTTCAGGTACAGAGAGTGTGTAGCCGCTATCTATTATGTTCAAAACCGTTAGGTGTAGTAGTTCACCTAAAACAAAGGTTTAAAAATCGCTCTGGGGGTCGCAATTTTCGATTTTTCATAACGAAACTCAGTATATCCTATTAAAATAAACCGATGAAGGTACTATATAAAAATCAGCGAAATCCAACCATTATAAACGGGGTTTTACATGGAATCCGAAACTATAAATTTACTCTAGCAACCGCCATGTTTGGTTCATCGCAATGTATACCGTACAGTTTAATTAACTCCTAATTTTCTTTTTACATATTTAACTAAAAATAAAAACACATATTCAATTTATTTAGGCGCACCAGCGCGCGCCGGGTAGGCCTATTAGCTAATATATAAGTAGCTACGATAAGTAGCTACTCCAGGTTGAGAAAACCAACTAGAACGGCTGTGTTACCCCACATGCTGACAACATGTCACCCAGAATTGGCTGGATGATCATCCATCTCTGATAAACGCATGTGGATGTGAGGTCAGTAGCTGGTAGCTTAAGAACCTTAAGCCTGTCGCGCCATGCAGTGGATTATAGTGTAACTTATAGGCTATATAAGTCGGTCTCGGTGGTCTGGTAGTTATGTTTCTTGCCTCTTGTCCCGAAGTTCGCGGATTCATACCTGGCCGGAGATTATTAGGATGGAAATATCCAAGGCACAAGTCCTCCAGGATAGATTTTTGCGAGTGTGAAGGTTTTCGGGGTCGTAAAATAATTGATCTTAGGCCTATGTTTAATTTATTTCCTTACCTCATTCCTGTTTGTAATTATTGTTTCTATATATTTAAATTTAGCCACTTCTTGCAAAATTCCCCTTATTTTTAATCACGTGTCTATTTCCACTCTCATAGACTACTTATTGATTGTCCATTCTTCACTTCCATTCATTGCAACAGATTCCACCAATGTTTTACCAATATGATGATGATGATAATAATAATAATAATACGAGTAATAATAATAATAATAATAATAATAATAATAATAATAATAATAATAATAATAATAATAATAATAATAATAAAAATAATAATATTATATATATAATTTTAATGTTTACACATCTTTCTGTGCCTAAAGTTTTATCTTTCTTCTCCACTCGTCTCTCTCCATCCAATCCATGTAATCCAGTCCTCTTGCTCTCATTCCAGTTTTTATTTCCTGCATCCACGAGTTTCGAGGTCTTCCTCTCCTCCTTCTTCCAGGTGTACACCATTCCAATGTTTTCCTGGGTAATCTTTCTTCTTGCATTCGTCGTACATGCCCATACCAATTTAATTGCTTATACCGTGTATAATCTACTATTGAATAACCAATATTCATTTTTTCTCTTATGACAATATTTCTTATTTTGTCTAATTTTGAACATCTTGCTGCTCTCCTCAAGAAATCCATTTCCATCGACATAAGTTTAATAATAATAATAATAATAATAATAATAATAATAATAATAATAATAATAATAATAATAATAATGATAATAATAATGATAGTAATAATAATAATAAATAATAACACTAACAGTAAAAATAATACCATTAATAACAACGGTAAAAATAAGAATAATCATAACAGTTGTATCAATAATAATATAAAAAATAACAATAACAGTAATAATAACTTTAACAATTATGTAAACAATAATAATAATGATAATAATATATTTTTATTTAAGTATTTAAGCCGCAGTGCAATTACATAGGACCTTATCATTCGCTCAATTACTACATGAATTATATAAATTATGGAGTTGCACGTTATATAGCTTCCTCTACGTCCATTACCATCCCTTTTGTGTCCAAAATTCGCCACAGTTTCCTGTTTACGAAAATTTAGTTTATTTTTGTTGCTCGATTTAAGTGGCCACAACCATCATAGCGTATAAGATGTAATGAATAAGAAGTAAAAATGGTGACTATTTAACTCATGCCCCAAATACTAGTCAATGACCAATCAAGTTTCAATGAATTTTGTTTTACAACCAATGACAGTCGTGTTTCACCTCGCTCTTTATCGATTTCTTTTTATCAGCTCCTGCTTTTGTGATAAAGAAAGCTCCTCCTTTTTAATGTTCTGAACAGGACAGAACATTATTTTTCTCCAACAAATACATTGAATATAGCAAATAATGAAGAGATTCCTTGATTTTACTGAGTTGTTTACTAAAAAAATAAATTAATAACGCGTATTGATGATTATGATATATAGTTTGATGTGTTTCATTGTTTCTCCACTTGGGTACATTCTTACAATATTGCGATCTTATTTGGCAATAAATAATATGATCTAGTTGCAGTGAATGAACATAACCTCACATTTCTGATTTGTTTTCAATCATAGCCGTTTACATTATATATAAATATTTTAAAATAACTATAGTTAAATAATGATTTGTGAGTAAACAGCTTAATTTTATTCGTTAAATAGTCCTAACAAATGCCACTCTTGATTTCCAAATTATCGATAAATTCACGACTCACGAAGTGATAAACAAAATACTTCCAATAAACAATTGTTTTAAAATTAAACCGGTTACGGGATAATGCTTTTACATTCTTGCTAAACCGGGCTTACTGAATACTATATAGTCTAGTAATTATGGCAAAAATAGTGACAATATTATTTAATGTACCAATCACGTGGTGACAAACACAGCATTCAAGTCAAAACGGAATAAACCACAGATATTCCAATAAAATTGGCGTAAATTAATCATCGAGAAAAATCCACATTTTCTTTTCTGACAGATTGTTTTTTTTTTTTTGATGTGCTGACATATCTACGTATAATTACTTTACCACTACTAGAGCAGATGTTCAAAATGCTGTCCATTCATCTACAGCGACGCCAGTCCCAAACAGCGGAGGTGAACCTCTTAGTCTAATTAACTGTCATTCGATTAAGGATGTAATCATAGGATGTGATTCAATAGCCTCTCCTATTGAAAATACCAACCTCACATTCACTTGGTACACCCTGTTAACACCGACAAGACTCTGGTGATCGAGAATTGACTGTATAACCATGGCGCTGCTGAAGATAGTAGGAAATTACATCCACTTTACATCGAGTAAATTATGGCGGAAGCAAATGCCAGGGCTCAGAGGTGGCAAACGCACCATGTGGGCTTATGACCCGCATTTGCTTAATTAAATCATTATTAATGTAATCAAACGAAGCAGCCGCACAAATCCTGGATCGAAGATCTTTGGGATGAAGCAAGAAACGATTATTGATTTTTGGAATGTTAGAATCTTGCAAGACCACAAATGTCATTGAGACGGAGTGCCGAAGAAGCCAATAAGGGAAGGAAAGACATGGGGAGAGTTGAAAGTTTTAGTTTTGAATAGGGTGCGCTAGAGTTGCTTCGTTGAGGTCATATGCTCTGGATAAGAGTAACAGGAAATAATAATAATAATAATAATAATAATAATGATAATAATAATAATAATAATAATAATAATAATCATCATCATCATCATCCGGTATCATGGCAGTTGCCGCCGTCTTCCGGAAACCAAATGCCATTCCTCTCTGTCCATCCATTGATCTTCCTCCAATCTTCTGATATTCATAGCTGCTTGTACCCCTTCTATCCAAGTTTTCTTCGGTCTACCTCTCTTCCTCCTTTCTAGTGGGATCCATTCCATAACAATTTAGGCAAACTTTGCTCTTGCATTCTTTTGACATGGTCATACCACTGTAATCTTTTCTTTTCTATAATGTCTATCATGTCTGGCTCCTCTTGTACACCCATAATTTCCCTTATTTCTTTATTTCGTATTCTATCCATTCTAGATTTTCCAGCTGATCTTCTTAAAACATCCATTTCTGTACTTAAAATTGTTTTTATTTCCCTGGTAGGAATTTACCAGACTTCAGCACCATATGTTAGAATGCTCTGAATTATGGTTTGATATATTTGTAATTTTCTATTTTTTGTAATATTTTTGCCCCACCAAGCAGAGTTTAAAGCATTTATTGCTATTTTTGTTTGTGCGATTCTATTTTCAATTTTCACTGTGTTATCGCCTGAATGATCTAATTTTGTTCCTAAATAAGTGCATTCAATACTAGGTTTTAGTTCTTCTCCATTGTTGAAATTATAATAGTAATAATAATAATAATAATAATAATAATAATAATAATAATAATATTAATGATAACATTATTTTACCTAGCATAAGCTTTAAGGCCATGTCAACTACTCAAACAAATTAGAGAAAATACAGTACTTAACAAGGGAACTGTCAGCCATTGCATGCCGGAACCTACCTTGAAATTTCTCCCAGAGAAGCGTTATGATACACCAAAACCCTTCCAAAAATCTGCCGTTTTTAACTGCAAGGTATTGAAATAGAGGCTAGAATCCAGCAATTTATAATTGACATATTTACATCAAAGGACATAAAAATTAATTAATAACCTGTAATGATGTGTTTAATTTATTCTCCATTAAGTGCATTCTTACAATACTGAAATTCAAATTGACAATAAATATGATCTGGTTGCAGTGATAGACAAATGAAACATAACGTTTCTCATTTGTTTTCAAACATCGCCGTTTACATTAAGTATATAAATATTTTAAAATAACTGAATTTAAATAACGATTTGTGAGTGAACAGCTTAATTTTATTCTGTATTGACGTAGACTTTTATTCGTTAAATAGTCCTAACAAATGCTACTCTTGATTTCCAAATTCTCTAGATAAATACACTCCTCACTTCGCGAGTCGTGAATTTATCGATAATTTGGAAATCATTCGTGGCATTACTTATGACTATTTAACTCATGCCCCAAAAGGGAGTCAATGACCAATCACATTTCAATGATTTTTTTACAACCAATCTCAGTCGTGTTTCGCCTCGAATTTATCAACTAAAGTTTATCATATTAAAGAAAGCTGCTCCTTTTTTAGCATTCTGAATAGGTCATAGCATTATTTTGCAGTGACTGACCCTCCCGGAAATTCGGCTACCAGATTGTATATATTGTGCATGAATGTCAGCAGATAGCGCATGCTGGAGATAATATAAAAACATTTATAGCAATTGATTATACCAGAAAAAAAAAAGAAACCACTGTTCGCACTTTCTTAAACGAAATATTTTCCAGGAAATGACGTTGCAGAAAACTATAATTGACATATTTACATCATAGCACATCAAAAATTAATTAATACCTATAATGTTGGTTATAAATTTCTCCACTAGGGTGCATTCATATAATATTGCAATCATTTGGCAATAAATAATATGATCTGGTTGCAGTGATGAACAAAAGAAGCAAATGAAGCGTACCAATCGTTTCTCATGTGTTTTCAAACATTAAATATATAAATATTTTAAAATAACTATAGTTAAATAATGATTTGTGAGTAAACAGCTCAATTTTATTCGTTAAATAGTCCTAACAAATGCCACTCTTGATTTCCAAAATCTCTAGATAAATGCACTCCTCACTTCGCGAGTCGTGAATTTATCGATAATTTGGAAATCACTCGTGGCATTACTTATGATAAATACTTTTCCTACAATGATAAATTTTTAGCTTTCCACAAATAATGATTATTATTTATGAATAAGCAGTTTATATATTAAACCATACATTTCCATATTCTGGTTTGTAGTGAATGAATTATTCATCTTTCCAGATTTGTGTCATTTCCAGAGATTGTTAAGATGGAGAGCAAAGTTCCATTCAGAGTAAAGATGGAAAGTTTGCAGAAGACTCCTGGTGGCATTTTTAGTGGAAAGCTATATTACGGATCAACAGGAGCTGGAATTGGCTTAGGTGCATTTACTGCAAATACTTCACAAATTCAGGGTATGTGACAAAGGGAAACATGCCTTTAGAATATACTGAAAGGGTGATCATTTAATTTTCGTGTGCATAACTTTGGACGTTTAAAGGTTTACAATGGTTTTATTTGTGTCATGTCCAACAAAAAATACAACCATCCCTGGTTAACTTGTAATTTTATACTTTTAAGATCCATCCATCCATCATAGTAATTCTGCCCGAAGGCAGGTCCTTCATATTTTCATGCTTTACTAGGGAATTGTGGGTGTGGTAGCTTCCCGTTGCTTTCCACACCGGTGAAGGATGATGGTGATGATGATGATGATAATGATATGGATGATGATGATGTCCATATTATTTCGGGGACCGTTTGGGCCTTAAAGTTTTCCTGACATTTGTCTTACAGGTTAGGAAAAACCCCGATAAAAAACCTCACCCAGAAAAACTGCCCGATTTAAAGGTTTACAGTGGTTTTATTTGTGTCATGTCCAACTAAAATACAACAATCCCTGGTTAACTTGTAATTTTATATTTTTAAGATCCATCCATCCATCCATAGTAATTATACCCGAAGGCAGGTCCTTCACTGCAATCATAGCATTTTCATGCTATGCTTGCAGCTTTGCTAGGGAATTGTAGGTGTGGAAGCTTCCCGTTGCTTTCCACACCGGTGAAGGATGATGGTGATGATAATGATATGGATGATGATGATGATGATGGCCATATGATTTCGGGGACCGTTTGGGCCTTAAAGTTTTCCTGACATTTGTCTTACACGTGAGGAAAAACCCCGATAAAAATCTCACCCAGAAAAACTGCCCCGACCGGGATCGAACTCGGGCCCGCTGCGTGACAAGACAGCACGCTACCTCGAGACCACAGCGGTGGACACTTTGAAGATAAAAACTTAATATATGTACCTTTATGTCAGGTACCGTCGTCCTCAACTGTGTTAAAATATATTTAAAATGTTATCTGGAGGCCTTTCGGAAGTTAACTTTCATCTATTAGTAGCAGATACTCATTCTACTGATGATGGAAGTTAACTTCCGAAAGGCCTCCAGATAACATTTTGAATATAATATTTTAACACAGTTGAGGACGACGGCACTTGCCACAAGGTACATATTTTAAGTTTTTATCTTATGACCATTCACCTCAACGGAATTTGATATAAATTTTATTAGTATTGATTGTATACTTTGTAAAGTAAAGTAAAGTAATCCCACTACAGGCCTCAGGAGATCCTTGAGGTAGTAGGAGGTTAAGGCTCCCACTTTTTTCTGGACAATCGGCACTGGATGTCAGCCGGGTTGTCAGCCCTGCGTGACGGCCGCATTTACCCCCAGAACAAGTGTTTGTTACTCATTTCAGTTAGAGGCTGAGTCGACCCCAGGGGCATAGTGCCGCCAGAAGGTTTGGGTCAGTTTAAAAATCCTAACCCCACCGGGACTTGAACCCTCGATCTTCCGGCTTCTAGCGCAGTGCCTTAACCACTACGCTACGGCGTCCCCCCGTATACTTTGTTCGAACAAAAACAATTGAGGTCTGAGTCGGACGAAGTCTGTGATTTAAATTTTCAAAATCTATTTTAGTTTGGTATACTGATACTTACGATGGGGTCTGATTCATTTCAGCTTTTAACTACCTTACATTGAGTGGTCCACCGCTGTGGTCTCGAGGTAGCGTGGTTCGATCCCGAGTCGGGGCAGTTTTTCTGGGTGAGGTTTTTATCGGGGTTTTTCCTCACCAGTAAGACAAATGTCAGGAAAACTTTAAGGCCCAAACGGTCCCCGAAATCATATGGCCATCATCATCATCCTTATCATTATCATCATCCTTCACCGGTGTGGAAAGCAACGGGAAGCTACCACACCTACATTTCCCTAGTAAAACTGCAAAGTATAGCATGAAAATGCTATGACTGCAGTAAAAGACCTGCCCTCGGGCAGAATTACTATGGATGGACATTGAGTGGTGATTGTTTATACTTGCTTTAATAATCGAAAAAACAAACTGCATCTGATTTTACATATGCAGAGACCAGATCAGTGTAAAAATTAATAAATAATTAATCATCTTCTTTTGAGTGGACGTCCTAGTCTTCTACTTCCTGCAGGTTGATATCTTAAAATTTGTTTGGGTATCCTGTGATCTTCCATTCGATTAACATATTGCATCCAGCTTGACTTATAATCAGACATTTTGTTTTCTAAAGACTCCATGTGTAATTCTTCTAAGATGTCTTCATTTTTTTGTGATCTAGTAGTGTGTATCCTTCAGTCCTCTGTAGGTATCTCATTTCAGCAGATCTAAGTCTCTGTATATCCTTCTGTTTCAACATCCATACTTCGCTACCATACAAAAGAGTTGGAAGAGCCAGTGTTTTATATACATTTAGTCTTGAATGTTTTTGGACTAACTATAGCTCTGAAGATAGAATTTATTAACCCTAAAATTTTTAAAAATTTAGATATTTTTGATATTTAAATAATTAATAATCAATATTAATGAATGAATAATAAATAAATGTATGAGCAATTATGCTCATTTTACTATTTCATTCTATGCAATTAAAACTTTACTACTAATCTTGAATTACAATTATGAATTCGTTAATTACATAAAAATATTTTATATACTATTAAAAATTTTCCTTTCATTCACTGCTATGTTTGATGAAATTATTTAACATATCTATAATTCTGTGGATTCATGCAAGAACTTGATATGTGAATTATAAAAAAAAATGATTTCCCACTATGGAAGACAAGCAAAAGATACATTGACTCTGTTTTTTATATAAAAATGTGTCCATCTCATCACCCCTTTATATTTCTACTTACTTCCATTCACTATCTTCCCACCATAACTTAAACACACATGTGAGAGAAAAATTTAACTCTAGTTGAACCTCTTACCATTCCACATCTTTCCTTATTTCAGCCACCCATCTCCAGAATTCACTCCCCTCATTTATCGAAGACTATCTGACTCAAAAACAATTTTAAAAAGCTCACTATTTCCTTAGAAATATGATATATAACCGTGTTACAGGTATACTTTTATTATTCTTTTCTATTTTACATGTTCTTTACAAAGCCAATTAATTAATAAAATTAAAGCCTACTATTGTTATTATTTAAATATTTTTTTGTTCTTTCCTTGTCAATTTTATAATGTGTAGCCTATGCCTATTCTGTATTATTAATAAGTTGTAGATAATTCATAATTGTTATTATATGTATAATTTAACCCTGGTGAAGTGGAAGAGAAGATCTTATGGTCTTAACTCCATCAGATAAAATAAATTAAATATATAAAAAATAAATGAAAGAGTCTGACATCAGGTTCTATATTAACTCACAACAAATTTAGTAGTATACATGGTTCAAAATCCATTTACATATGGATCTTGTGTAATGTCTGGATGACTTAACATACATTCTGCCATCTGAGCCATCTGCGCATACAAGAATTATCTTCATCTCAATATTGGTTACTGGTATTTGTAACGTATCAGGTTCTTGCATTTACCCAATGAATTTTAGCAGTGAAACAGAATAATACTGTAAAATCAAATGGATCAGTCAATGGATCAATTCAATGGATTCGTGATCATCAGGGATTGTCTTGTTCTGAATGGAGAGAAGTAGGTAATTAAAATGCAAGCCAATGTATTGGCGGTGCATTCTTTGCCGGGCAGGTCTATGGACGATACCCTCTGTAGACATTGTCGCAGAGAGCATGAAACCCTTTCACTTGTCCTTGGGGCTTGTACGTTTGGGGAATAACTGAGAAACATTTGGCATCACACTATTCAAAACATGATGGCAGAAGCCTTGTGAGATTATGGATACACAATTTATGAGGAAGTTCAGGTGTGGCCACTAATGGGAGTAACAGACGAATAGATATTATTGCATTTAGACCATCTTCTAAAATTGGTATGATATTAGATCCCACAATCCATTTTGAGACTCATAGTGGCCAACCTAAGGAAGTTGACTATGAAAAGAAAGCCATATATGAGCCAACATTTGACTATTACAAAGATTAATCCAATTAGATAGTATAACTGTCATAGGATTGATGATCAGGGCAAGAGGTACTATACCAAGATTCTTAGCTAAATTTTCGAATTTCTTAGATTTGGACAGAGTGTGTCTTTCTAAAATTGCCATCACTGCCATTATAGGATGAATTTCAATTTTAAGAAACCATCTTTACAAAATTTCTACTTGATAGATTATACTTTAATTACAATTTGAAATTGTTTAATGTGTTTACAAAATGTGTTTCTTCAATTTCAAGAATTAATTGTCTGTATCACTATGTCTTTATGATAATCCTCTAACGAGGAAAGATTTATATAATAAAATTTTAAGCATTATAAAAAGTATTAAGTTTAAATTATATTTTATTTTTTGTCAAAAGTGCCTACATTTAATTGCATGATAGTTGAATATATATAAAAATATTGTTTTAGGGTAAAATACACCAAATTTTCTTATATGCATAATTACAGATGTACCTGATCTATGTACTCCATTCAGCTTATCGCCATCTTTTCTTGAAGTCTGGAAGAAACTTCCATTGTCACTAACTCTGCAGAGCAAGGAAAGATGCAGATCTCCACTAAGTCATTACAGCAATTTGATGGAAAGAAAGCAAGATGCCCTCAACATTCAAGCATTTACTCCAAAAACAACTGCACCTATTCACTTCTGGAGTGCAATCAACCCTATTCCAACTCTCAGTTCTTATTCTCCATTCCAATTCCCTTTCCCACCTCATTCTCCTCTTGTGTATCCTGGATCAACATCTATTCTTTCACCAACGAAAGCTCCAATTTCTGTTATTCAGTAGTGATTACACAAACAAATGGTTTTTGTTTGACGTAGGTTAGAGCAAGTGATAATACTGACACTAATGATTGTAACTTATTAGAATTCTTGATACTGTTGATACAGTATATCAGTTATAGTTATAGGAGATAGCACTGTCAATAATTTTATATTTATTAACTGATATTTATATTTTTCTATGTTGCATAGCTAACATATTCTGAAATTATGAGAAAGAAACATGGATCCTATTTGAACTTGTGATTTGAGAAACAACTTATTGTTCCGATTGAGGGTCTTTCCACTTTTCAGCGGTTGCCCTTTTACCAGCCGGCTGCTGGCCCTTCACATCCACATGTGTCAATCACAGAGGTAGATGATCAACAGCCAGTGTAGGGGTGACATGTGGTTAGCATGTCGAGTCCCCCAGCCGTTATAGCTGGTTTCTCAACCTGGAGCCGCTACTTATTGTAGCTACCCAATTGCCTCACGATGCTGGGTGGGCACCGGTCCCATACTGGCCGAAAAACCATGAGAAAATTTCTTCCCCCATGGAGACTCGAACCAGCGCAAGTCCCGTAGCTCTGCGCCAAGGCTTCCTACCTTAACCGCTCGGCTACGGCGCGGGACAACTTATTGTAATAAGTCAATTTTCCACCGGAATAAGTTAAGTGTGTTACTGTATAGATATATACATGTTTTACTGCTGAAACCACAAAAGTCGGACTTCATCTGTGTTAGTGAGTGAGACAATGATTTTTGTTATATTTAAATTAATATTGGGAAGTAAACATTATGAGGTTATATCATTAATAGTGAGTGGAGAACATATTTTTAACAACTCACCTCATATAATTTCAAATTTCTTTGATACCGGCGGTTACAGACAATATCTTGTCTCTCTTCAGTTATGGCTTCCATGACTGAAGAGTGACAAGATATTGTCAGAAACCGCCGGTATGAAAGAAATTTGAAATTATATGAGGTGAGTAGTTAAAAATATGTTCTCCACTCACTATTAATGTTTTTTGTGCTTTTTTTCAGTCACTGACTTGTGTTTCTCTATTAAACAACTGATCACACGACCTCATATTATACTGCCATGACATATAATGGATGAATTATTCATTTGTATCTCCATGACTTCACAATAACATCTGGCTATGAATGTATTTGAAGTTACTGGATTTATAAAAATGTTCAAGTGATTTGGTGAAGTTCATAAGGCAGATTGTTATATTATTTGTTGGTGAAAACAATGTGTCTTATATATGTATCATGCTGGTGTAACAACCAAGGGCACAATCTATGTGTCCACTTTTATTCTCAAAAAATATCTTCAGGAGACCATCAATATGAAAGATGTTAACATTTAAATTAAAATCATACTCTTTTCAATAACGAATACAATGCGAAATATTACTATGAGGTAATTTACAAAAAGGTAAAGTGATCCCACAACAGGCCTCACGGAGGCCCTTGGGGTAGTAGGAGGTTAAGGCTCCCACTTTTTCTAGACAATCGGCACTTTATGTCAGCCGGGTTGTCAGCCCTGCGTGACGGCCGCCTTTACCCAGAACAAGCGTCTGGTACTCATTTCAGTTAGAGGCTGAGTCGACCCCAGGGCCATAGTGCCGCCAGAGGGTTTTGGTCAGTTTAAAAATCCTGACCCCAACGGGACTTGAACCTTCGACCCTCCGGCTTGTAGCTCAGTGCCTTAACCACTACGCTACGGCGTGCCCCCGAGGTAATTTACAATATTTATATAAATTAATAAGATATTAATTTTACATCTCATCTCAGAATCCTCCATGATTTTCATTGGATTGGAGTTTTGGCTGAGGATGGAAGGGATGCCCTTTGAAATCGGCCTAGTGAAAATCACGGAGTTTCATTGGACTTTTGATTGAGGATAGAAGGTAAGCTTTCTGAAACTGGTCCAGTGAAAATCACAAAGTTTTATGAGGTGAAATAATAAAAAGCAAATACTATAATGACATTGGTGAATATCCTTGCCACATCAAGAATGTTTACAACAACAAATCAATACTTTGCCACTAGAGAGGACATTCTTTTTTGCCCTGCAACAGAGATTTTTTAGTAGTAAAGAGGAAAATTAAATTACTTGACATAATACAATTTGAAACAGTTTGCTGAATTGATCATCTCAAGTACTAATAAAAACTCCTTTCTTGTTGTGTTGCCTGATTCAGGGATATTAATATAATAAATAATTGTAGAATACACATTAGAGGAAGAAATGTTCTCTCCAATGAATCTTTTGGGAGAGGTGTGCATAGAGAACAGAAAACTTCTTTCAGGATTAAGCTGACACTACACCCATTCTAGTCAAAGAAAGGTTTAGTTGAAACCAGAGATTTCATTGGTTTCCACGTTCACACCTTCAATGTCAACCACAACCTCAATATGTTTGTTGATCTTCCAGTTACTAAAAGTTTACCCCATTGGTTCACCATCAGTGAAAAGAAAATGAAGAACATAAAAAAATCAATCATATTAAATTTATCAGAAGATGATGTCCAGTACTTTTAAAAGTAAAGGTAAAGTGATCCCACTACAGGCCTCAGGAGGCCCTTGGGGTAGTAGGAGGTTAAGGCTCCCACTTTTTCTTGACAGTCGGCACTTGATGTCAGCCGGGTTGTCAGCCCTGCGTGACGGCCGCCTTTACCCCAGAACAAGCGTCTGGTACTCATTTCAGTTAGAGGCTGAGTCGACCCCAGGGCCATAGTGCCGCCAGAAGGTTTGGGTCAGTTTAAAAATCCTGACCCCACCGGGACTCGAACCCTCGACCTTTCGGCTTGTAGCGCAGCGCCTTAACCACTACGCTACGGCGTGCCCCTGTCCAGTACTTTTATCAAGATATTTTTGCATTAGTAAGGTATCTTTTATGGAACATTTTTTGTTCAATGCCACCTGTTTGTCATTCAACATTTCAGGTATTCTCTCCTGGCATTGGCATATTGTAACCCACTACTGAGGTTGGGGCGCCTGGAAGGCGGGGTTACGCTGCCCCAATGATATGATGGGTGATGACGATGGGTAATGATGCACCTAAACTTAATCTAATGAGGTGAATATGATATTGATGATAAAGATGGCCAGATGATGTTCGGGGACCGTTTGGGCCTTAAAGTATCCTGACATTTGTCTTACAGGTGAGGAAACACCCCGAAAACAACCTCACCCAGGAAACTTGTCCCGAGCGGGGATCGAACCCGGGCCCGCTGCGTGACAAGGCAGCACGCTGCCTCGAGACCACAGCGGTGGACTGTGCTATGGAACATGAGATGTTGGATTAAGAATATTGGTAGTATTTAAAGGGATTTTTTTAGCATTAAACACAATAAAAAGGTCTTGATAATTTATTTATCTAACTGAAACCTTCCATTAAGTTGAAAAACTACATAAGTCAATATTTTAAAAAGCATAATCTTCTTAAAATAAAACACAGACATTGCTTTCTATTTCATATCATAAAATATAACAAAAGTGTGTTTTGTATTATTTTAAATTCTAATTATAAAATAAAGCAAATTAGTTTTTTGTTTAATTTCCCAAAAGTAGTAATTCTACACTTATCAGTATGTTTTTTCTCAAATGACAAATTCGTATATAACATGTCAAAAATAATATTTATAACAGATGTGAAGTTGTATTAAATTAATGTTGGGAAGTAAACATTATGAGGTATAATCATTAAAATTCATCGGAGAACATTTTGTTTAAACAACTCACATCATAGGATTCATGCTTCCATGATACCGCGGTTTCAAACACAGTCGGAGTTATGGCTGAGGATGAACACGACTGTGTTTGAAACCGCGGTATCATGGAAGCATGAATCCTATGAGGTGAGTTGTTTAAACAAAATGTTCTCCGATGAATTTTAGATGGGAAATTGTTTGAAAAGATATTGATAATACCAGAATATAGAAGTTGTCAAATATTGTGAGCTAATTTGTGGAGAAAATTTAACTTCATAATACGTTATTTTAATCCTAAAATAAAGAAACAGGAGAAGGGATATATATAAATATGGAACAAAATATATTAAAAAAAAAATTCTCTCCTTTATTTCGTGCATGTAACTAGAGGGTAATTGCTTTACAATTAAAGTACCTGCTACTCAGTGTAAAGTTTGTAGTATTGTAATTAACAAGGACTAATGAAAATTAACAAATGTGGAAGCTAAGTAAAAATTTAGGATACTTAGGTAAATATATTGTTAAAAAATACTGAAGGCATGTATTTTTTTTTCAAAGATAATATATTTAATGAATCAAGCAATATATTTTTTTTATATTTATGTAACACACATGCAACATGAAACACACAATATCAGTAGAGTAAAACCAGTACTTTGTTCTATATTCAGCTTCTCTTTTCTGATCAGAAATAATGTTTATTTATTCAATTTTATAGATTTGTTTATTACAATGATTTTTTAATCTAAAGAATGAATACATGTTTTGATTAAGGAAATGTTAAAATATGTGGCTACTAAGTAAGGGTATGGATCAACATTTCTATGAAATCATGCAGTTGCATGAATATCCTGAATGTAGTAAAGATTAAAAATTGTTTTATCAAAATCCCTAATTAGTACCTATACTTTTAAACAGAGAAAATATATGTTATTTGTTAAAATTCTTGGTATTTTTAATTGGAAAATAGAGAACAAATATGTAAAAATAATATGATTTTACCTATATTGTGAAAAAAGTTGTTCAATGAAATTGAAAGCTTATTTACAAAATAAAATGATTCATTTTTATATATATAATACATAAGTTAAATTGTGTACTAATATGAAATTGGAGATTTGATAAGAATGGATGATCAGAGACTGGTCAAAAAACTCCACAAATGGAAACCTATAGGAGGCAGAGCTGTAGGAAGACTGAAGATCAGATGAGAGGATGACACAATGAACGATCTAAGGAAAATGAAAGTGACTAATTTGAATATGGCAAGAGACAGATTGGCATGGAGGAGGTTTGTTGAGAAGGCCAAAACTTTCACTTTTGAAGTTGTCGTGCCTTAAAAATGATGATGACTAATATAAAATAATATATTATTTCACATTCATGTTTCCTTCATATTGACTATAATAATTTTAAAATTTGTACCTTATAAAACAGTCGTCCTCAACATTAATAACTTCTGATATAAACATAGTCACACTATTAAAATTCCAGGCCTTTCAAAGACATGCTTCATCCTCAGGAATTCTTAGGCACTGAAATTATTTTATATATTTTATATATATTGGTATATTTCAAACAGAGGGCTTTGGTTGTTGGGCGTGTTCTCGTTTAGCATATTTCTATTTTCTATTTCCTTGATAATTTCAATCTCTTCCAGGATATTGATTTGTTGTCTATTGTTCTTATTGTTGATGAAGCATGTCTTTGAAAGGCCTAGAATTTTAATAGTATGACGACGTTGATGACAAATGAGGCAAATTTTGCGGAAGTGGCTGAATTCAAATACCTAGGAACAATAATCACAAATAGGAATGAGATGCACAAATAAATTAAACATAGGCTCAATTCTGGAAATGCGTGCTATTATGCATTGCAGAGACTCTTGATGTCCCAACTCCTTTCAAAAAACCTTAAACTGAAAAAATATAAAACTATTATTCTACCAGTAATATTATATGGGTGCGAAACATGGACTCTCAATTTAAGGGAGGAAAGGAGTTTACAAGTATTCGAGAATAAAGTACTTAGGAACATTTTTGGACCAAAGAGAGATGAACAGACAGGCGAATGGAGAAAACTACATAACAATGAACTACATGGTCTTTATAGGAAGCCAGATATAATAAGAACAGTTAAGTTTCGTAGACTGCGATGGGCAGGACATGTTGCACGTATGGGAAATGAAAGACTTGCATGGAAGCTTCCTGTAGGAAAGCCAGAGGGAAATCGCCCAGTTGGTAGACCAAGAATGAGGTGGGAGAATACCATTAATTATGATTTGAGGGAAGTAGATTATACAGGGAATGATTGGAAAGCATTGGCTCAGGATAGGGATGTATAGAGAGCTTATGTCCGCGCGGCCATGAACTTACGGGTTCGATAGTGCCAGTGAATAAGTAAGTAAGTAAGTAAGTAAGTAAGTATGTATGACGACGTTTATAACAGAAATTATTGTAGTTGAGGACGACTGTTTTATAAAGTACACATTTTAAAATTGAAGTATTTCAACCTCAACGGTGTTGAAGCATAATTACTTACTTACTCACTGGCACTATCGAACCCGTAGGTTCATGGCCGCGCGGACATAAGCTCTCCATATATCCCTATCCTGAGCTAATGCTTTCCAATCATTCCCTGTGTAATCTACATCCCTCAAATCATAGTTAATGTTATTCTCCCACCTCATTCTCGGTCTACCAACTGGGCGTTTTCCCTCTGGCTTTCCTACAAGAAGCTTCCATTCAAGTCTTTCATTCCCCATACGTGCAACATGTCCTGCCCAACGCAGTCTACGAGACTTAACTGTTCTTATTATATCTGGCTTCCTATAAAGATCATGTAGTTCATTGTTTATGAAGTCTTCTCCATTCACCTGTCTGTTCATCTCTCTTTGGTCCAAACATTTTCCTAAGTACTTTATTCTCAAATACTTGTAATCTCCTTTCCTCCCTTAAAGTAAGTAGTCCATGTTTCGCACCCATATAATATAACTGGTAGAATAATAGTTATATATATTTTCAGTTTAACGTTTTTTGAAGGAGTTGGGACATCAAGAGTCTCTGCAATGCATAATAACACGCATTTCCAGAATTGAGCCTATGTTTAATTTCTTTGTGCATCTCATTCCTATTTGTGATTATTGTTCCAAGGTATTTGAATTCATCCACTTCCTCAAAATTTCCCTCATTTGTCATTAGCTGTCCATTTTCATTATATAATGTACTTCTACGTGTGACCATATATTTAGTTTTATTGATATTTACTTCCAGTCCTAATTTCTTAGTATTTTCAATAGTGTGTGCGTGTTGTTCTTCAGTATCTCCTCGCGATCGGCCAATAATACATCATCAGCATAAACTAACAGCTTATTAATACCATTCAGTTGTAAGCCTTCCTCATTCTCTAAAGTTTTAATGGCATGCTCTAGTACAAAATTAAATAGTAGAGGAGATAGTGCATCTCCTTGCTTCAACCCATTCTGGACTTCAAAAGTGTCCGAAAACTGTTTGCCTACACGCACCCTACTCTTTGTGCCATTTAGACACATTCGTATAAGTCTAACTACCTTTTTAGGAATTCCGAACTCCAGCAGGATACTATATAACTTCTCCCTCTTAATTGAGTCATATGCTTTTTGAAGTCTACATACAGTTGATGTACAGTACCATTATATTCCATTTCTTTTCTAAAATCTTGTCTTATACTAAAAATCTGATCTGTTGTAGACATGTTTCTTCTAAATGCACATTGATGATCTCCTAGAATGTCATCAATATAGGGAGTAAGTCTGCTTACTAATATGTTTGTTAGAATTTTGTACGAAGTTGAAAGTAATGAGATGCCCCTATAGTTGTTGCAATCAGTTTTATCTCCTTTCTTATAAATTGGTACGATAATTGACTCCTTCCATTCATCTGGAAGATGGGGGACTATTTGACCTCCGGAAAATTTTACCCCAGTTGAACCCATGTCCGCATTTCTTGACGGTTTGTATTTTTACGGTGAAAGATCGTCACTCTTTCGACCAAGGTACTTTTTTCGTCTGGCTTATCACCTTCGACCAGTCTGGCATGGGTAACCCTATCGGCAGCAATGCTACCGCCGGCATAGCTCTCAGGATCATTTAAGCACGCAAGCCACTCCACCCCAAGGTAAAGATACCATGGAGGGCGGTGTTGAAGCATGATTATTAAAATTAATGACTATGTTAAGTAAATTAACCAAATAACTCGAGTCTCTTGATTCATTAATTAATTGAAGTAATGAAACATAATATTAAATTTTCTTCCCCTTCTTCATCTTCATGTAGATCTGTTCCTCTCATACAGGAATCAATTAATCTATCCAGCTTCTCCTCGCTCGACCAATGTCACGGTGTCCAGTAGGTCCATTTTCATATGCCAGTCTAGTTGCATCTACGTGGTTCCATATATTGTAAATGTACGTACATACCAACCCCTCTTTCTATCTACAATCCTTTGTCCAATATTACAAATTTCAAGTTATTTTCTGATTGATTCATTATTTTTATTCATCCCTTAATGTGTACCTGTTGTTAAATAATCTCATCTGAGATGTTTTATTTTTCGTTTGCCACAAATTTTTTCCCGAATTCTATTTCTTTCCCTCGCACATTTCATGTTATCATTTATAAGAGTTCCGCTATTCCTAATCGTTTACCTTTATTTCTTGCTGTGTTCGTTTTCGTGTTTACCTATCCGGCCATTCCTGCATGAGTTCTGAGCGTGGTCTTTTTTATCTGGGAAGTCATCAGCCTACCGCAGAACCCCTTACTGATGGGTAGGGTTTTATTTCGTGGTTTTTTCCTTTCCCCTACAAAAAGAGGAGTATATATCAGATGTCCTAATTCACAAAAACTGTATATTGATAGCTTGTAAATAGTTTATGAATAATAGAATACCAATAGTAAGGAATAATGTT